>CM076971.1:31232538-31296374 GCA_039105355.1 Benthosema pterotum | reverse complement strand
AACATTTGCCTGATAAAATCATATCTCTCCTAAATACAGCATTTATAAATACAGCAGCACTGAGGGAATGCTGAATAAATACTAAAGAGTGGGGGCCCTGGTAGGGTAGTATCAAAATGGTTGAAAACTATTCTATTCTATCTCCTATTCTATTCTATTCTATTCTATTCTATTCTATTCTATTCTATTCTATTCTTCTATATCAGGGGTTTTCAACAGGGGGTGTGAAAATGAAACCAAATGGACCCTTGCGGGTCCATTTGTTTCATTTTCACACTCTCAAGAGTATTCATCTGAATTAGCACTATATAATAGCTATGTTTAAAATACGCCTGGAATCGTGGACAAAACCAAAAGAATTCTTTAATTTTAGGTCTTTGGTGTGAAAATGTAATCAAATGGTGGTTCGTGGCTCAAATGCTGAATAAATGGTGGTCCCTGGAGAGAAAAGGGTTGAAAACCACTGGTCTATATCGTGAAAAACACCATTTCCCAGACACCCCTGCTTCAGTATAAATCCCAACGAAAGGGGCGTTCCTCCAGTGAGCATGTGGAGGAGGAGGTGGTAAGATAGAAGCGGAGGATTGTAGACCCGCCCGGGGAGGAGGAGAGAACCGACACGTTCAAGCTGTCAGATTTTTAACACCGTTTAAGCTACTCTGCCAGGAGTTTTCACACTGCCATGGATTTAACCAAGGATAGCGTTGTGGAAGGAACCTAACGTTGGTTGATACAGTTTCCTTTGACCTCAGTTCTTCTATTTGCCAGGTAAATGTATCATCGTGCTGTGTACTTTTTCTCCCCCAGAGCTTGCTGTACTGTAGGGCATTTTCATCTCTAGTCTGTCATTGAACAGCATCACTGTCAAGGAAGTAGCCTATTTGTTAACCCACGCGCTGGTTGTGCTGCTGCTGTCTGTTGTGCTGTAGGTGGCATCTTATTATGATGGATAAGAAGGGCAGTGGTTTTCAACCCTTTTCCATACCAGGGCCCACTATTTATTCAGCATTTGAGCCACGGACCACCATGTGAGGATATTTTTTGCCCCACACATACCCAAAACTGAAGATTACTTGTTTTTGTCCACAATTCCATGCTGGATTTTGTAAACAAATCAGGCAAACACACAGATCAAAATGACCGTCAATCTTCTACATTCTCTAATTGTGTAGACCTCTTAAATAAGGGGTGTCAATTCAGATGATTTAGCACGACTTATTGAGCGTAACTCTTGATTGTAAACATGAAGTCAGTTTTATTTTGTCAGCGGGACAACGCACGTACGTCCAGCGGTCCCCAAAGTGTGAACCACTGGACTAACGTGCCGTCCGGGGACCCCTGGGGGTCCTTAAGAGAGTTCCATGCATGAAGTCCCCAACAAAATGAGGCACCAAAACTGTAAACTTTGGCACACTCGGGGTTACATTAACATTGCTTTTACACTGTAAATTGTGGTCTTAGAGATACCAGATGCCATTAATTGAGGGGTCCATGTATAGCCTATTGCATGTCAAACTGGGGGTCTTTGAAATGAGAGTGGTTAGTCACTCCGAGAGCTTAAAGTGTTCCCTAATTGGGGTTCCTGACATGTCTTTTCAAATAGGGTAGGCTATAGCCTAATTACTGTAATTACTAGTGTCAATTTGGGGGTTGAAAAAGTTTAGGAACTATGGGCTCCATTTTCGTTACCGCTATACCCCTTATCCCTTAACTTCTTTGCCTTTTTAAACTATTAAAAAAAACATTTCTCAGTAGTTCAAATGGCCAGTCTACTAGCTCACAACGTGTTAATAGATTGACATGTTGAAATAGTCCAAAAAGTTTTTCAAAATAGTGAAAATGAAATAAGGGATATGGCATAAGGGGTTTAGCATGTAACGAAAATCTCACCCTATGTGTTAGTCAACATTTGCCATCCCATGGAAAGAAATAACGTCAACAGCACGTTGTACCACACAGCTGCTTTAATTAGTACACAGTAGAGTAAATATTGAATCCACTGTCTCTTAGATATGACCTGCAGTCTGTTGTTCTGTCTTTTAATTAAATTCAACTATACTGACTGTAGGTAAAGCACTAAGTGGCCTAAAGGTATAGATGGTTATAATGTCTATAATATTGCATAACCTCCCTATATACAGTATATACTCGAGGTGTGTTTTTGTGTAAGTTCATACAGCAAAACATGAAAATATAGATGAATAACAATATGTGCAAAAGCTTATGTCTGTGTTATGCAGGGGATGCTCAAATATGCTGCTTAGGTGGCAGACAAAAGTAAGAAACAAACTTTACATGGCTTCAAAACCAAGGATTAACCATTGGCACATTTGTAACTACTTTCATTTACAATTCATCAGCTAGCAGTTTGTGTGTGTGTTGGAAAATGTAGACAAATGCTATGCAAATTGCTATCTTTCTTCATGTACAGTATATAATTGCTTTCTTGCCAGGTGCGGGGTGCACAGACTAGAATATAGCTGTGGTAGTTGTGTGAATAAATATCCCTGTGATGTGGTCTATATCATCTCAACGCAACAGCTGTTGACTTCCTGTTGCATCTTTGCATTTCATTGTATTGTAGGGCCTATGTGTTACTGTTTACATGTTTCTTTCTGCAGGGTGTTTTTAAAGTGAAATAAAGTTGACATCTATGTTTGTGATTTGATTTCTTTTGTCCCACTGAACATTTTGTGGCACACTTCATTTTTTGCAGGTGCAGACAGCGGTGACGAACCATGTCGGTTTCCATGTCCAGTTTCCTCCATATAGGGGACATATGTTCCTTGTATGCTGAGGGCTCCACGAGTGGATTTATCAGCACTTTAGGGTAAGTCTTCCCATTTCTGTGGTGGGACTGCAGTGAGTCCAACATCTCTCTTCCTGGCACCAGTTTTGTGGATAACTGGCCGGGCAAATGGAGGTGAAATAGCAAGAAAAGTGCTCTCTTAGTAGTACATATTAGTCGTGGGGTGCAGCCATGGGGGGAATGGTATGACAAGACGGTGTAACTTTTCTCGTTTTGATTAAAGTGATTAAAGTGAAAGCGATTTTGGAGGTGCATGAATGCTATGTGGGCATTTTTGTAAGAATTATCCACACTAGCCATGCGGGTCTAATTTCAGGTTAACTGGTGGCGGTGTGGATCACATATCTGAAACAATTAGTCACACACTACACACACTCCAGTGAGGAGTGGGTCAGGAATACTAGGAGTAAAAGGAAGGGTTGCCAATGGCATTTTCTTTACCCTCCAATTCCAGGCAGCAGATTCATCACACATTGACAAAATGCTGCTTAAACTCTAGTGGAATACACATACAGACCTTTTTTTACAGTAATCACTTTAGGTAGATAAAAAGAACATATCACACATCATTCCTTATTGTTTTGCCTCTTGATATGTACACTGTCATTTTATAGAGGTATGCAAAGCGCATACCTCTAAAAATGTATATTTCTGAACATTGCAAGTATTGCGTGACTGTTCACCATTTCCTGTTTGGCTACCTCCAAGAGTGATACACATGGAAAAGCAAGTTATTAGAAAACATCCTGTGATATGTTTTCTTTATATTCCTTAATTGATTTTATGAAAATGGTTGCAATCGTTCATAAACAGTGCTTGTTCAAGAGCTGATCCAACTGGCTCCATTCACTCCAATGCATGTATTTACAGTTTTTAATCGAACTTCCGATGTGAGATTTGCCCACCATGAGCATCATGGCACACCACTGTCCAGTCCAGTCACATCACGTGACTCACGTCTCGTCCTTACATTTTTTCCTAGCAGTTATTCAGGAAACCTACAGTACAAGAGTTACTGTATAGTCAACAATGTGAAGTCATTTAATGTAGCGCCCTCATGAGGATGGTTTGAAAAAGCAAAACTGGATGTAGGTTTTTCTTTAGCACCTTTCAACACTGACTGGTTCAGGGGCTAGCGGGGCCTGAGAGCTGCTCACAGAATCAACCAGGCACGTGACAGGACGAAAACATTCGTCCCCTTCAGCGTAGTGGAGACAACTATGCCCCCCTTGTGGGGAACACAGTCATTTCAGACTGGGCAAGACAAAAGCCAAAATAAAACGCCTTGCACATGAAATCATAATATTGACATAGTTGATAGATATGAGCCAGACAAATGAATTGGATGGGATGAGATTCATATTACTGGATTACTTTAATAGCTTGGCATTAAGATGGAAGTACAAGTATAGATGAAACAGTAAATGTGTGAACAATGTAGATATGAGGGTTACCCTTTTTCTTTTACACACACATTCAAAAGACACAATACTGTACATAACGAGGCGACATGATGGAATGGAACAATCCTCTGACAGCCTGTCTGGTAGGACAGATATCATCCTGTTACGTCAGAGAGAAGCCTGTTCCTCTCTTCTCCTTTGCCTCCCTCCATTCTATTTTCTACTCCATTTGTTTTCCATTCTCCCATGGTGAAAACGGTGAACGGTCGTAGCATCTGTGTTGCTCTCGGTCCTGTCACCTTTTTAAGCCCTACAATGTTTTCCTCGTAATCATGATTCATACCGCGTCACTACTAGCTGGCAGTCACTACTCGAGGCATACACCCAACCAAGTCACTGAAAATAATGACTCGAGGCATACACCCAACCAAGTCACTGAAAATAATGATTATGAAAATATGACTTCTGTTTCCCATCTATGAAATCATGAAGACTGGCACTTGATTTATTGATTCAAACCTGATCTGTCAATTGATGCCCTCCAGCCCGCAGAAAAATAATGCCATGGGCAGCTATTGTCCTTGCACTCCTCAGTTTGAATTACCAGTCTGGTACATTTTGCTCATAACAGGGTTGTGGGTGACCAATCAGATCCCACTATTCAAGGTGACACTTTATTCAATGACGTTGGAATGTGTTTATTTGCTCCCCTTGGAAATAAATCTTCCACGTCAAATGTTCCAGACTTATATCTATAGTGATATAGGTCTGGCCATGCCAGGATAGGTGCTTTCCTCAGTGTCCTCACTAATACAAAATAACTAGAACATGATGTACAACATATTTCCATAGCCATCAGCCTTACTCTGAGGCACAATATAATTACAGAGAACATTACATGCAGTTTGACCATTGGTGTAGTACAGATAATAAGCACAATATGCAACAAAGACACCACAAAATAATCAATAATAACAATGACGAGTACAATATTAAGCAAACATAATCATTCTATCATTTTAACCGAAACCATTCAGCCCTCCCTTAAGTCCATCCCAATTCAGACAAAAACCTCAGTCTTTCCTCATACTGCACTACTCGTCACCAGACACACACCTGTGTGTGTGTGTGTGTGTGTGTGTGTGTGTGTGTGTGTGTGTGTGTGTGTGTGTGTGTGTGTGTGTGAGTGAGTGAAAGTGTATTTGTGCAGGTGTGCAGTCTGTGCACGGCCTCAAGTGCTCATTTATCAAACTTCACGTCCGGTGTGATGTTATACCTTGTAATCATTAGGACCCCCACCCACCCCCACACACCCCTTTGCTTGCCTGACTAGCCATGTCTATAAATAGCCTAATCAGGTGATGTCATCTGTGATATGACCACAGGAGGCGGCTGTATAATTGCCCACCTGGTCCACAGCTGATTCAGAGAGGACATTCAGGGTCTTTCTATTGATGGCTGTGTACAGTAAGAGCCAAAAGCAAGCTGTGTCTGCTTCATGTGATGCTTTGCCCTTCTACACAGTAAAATACTCAGAGTTGGTTGATTGGTTCAATTTGTACCCATAGTGGTCCATTTGTACATGTTCAGAGTTACACAAGCTATGGGAGCTATAATGTGTTCTCAGAGCACAGACTGTCCTCTTTGGCTTCTTCACAATGCCTTTTAGACTACAGTGCACACGGCAAAAGCTATAAAAAGAAATGGCTGATCAGAATAAATAACCCTGCCGAGGTGTTGTATTTGACTTGGCATTGGCTACTTACTGTCTGCTTCATCTCCACTAAAATGAGGACGGCAGGTTTTGTCAACTTTGGGCTGCAGTCAGTGTCAGTATGTTTAATGAAAATCACTTCAATTTGAGAAATGGATCTACTCAATGAGAATAGTCTATGTCAAATATTTCTAGGCTTATCGACAATTATACAAAACAACTGTGATTAATGTGTGTTTTTGTCTTGGAATATTTGAACTAAATTTGAAATAAAAATAAATTTCTGTTAGCTTTTTAGGCTTTGTAAATTTTGTAAAACAACACAGAGCAGATGCAGTATGGCAATGGCCTATACAATGAATTGAATGGCAATGACCAATACCAATATTCAGCGAAGCAAACCATGGGGTATCACACTCAATTTTGTTAGCTGTCCAGCCTTCATCTGTGTGGATATAAAGGGGAAGAGGTCATAATAACCAGGTGATCAATCATCCTTAATTAATGGTAGTGATGACACCTTGCACACAGGGCCGTAGGCAGAAAATTATCAGTGGTGGGGCATTCATGTTTCAAAATACACACTAATTGGAGAAAATGGCTACATGTATGTGCTCCAATTATACAGCAAATAAAGACTTATACTCAACAGAACAAATAAACATACAGTCATGAAACACGATTGCATCGCACCCGCATCCCGCAACAACACAATGAGCAACTCCATGGGGAAGGAGTGAGGGATAGAGAGAGAGAACGTTGTTATACAACCACTAACCAGCAACAAATAGTTGAGCATATACTGTATACTGTATCTCCACGGCGGGAGGACAATGAGAAAAGGCTATGCATCAACCAACAACAATAACATTTAGTCGGCCATTTTTGCCTTCATTCACTTCATTTAAGGTCGGATTGCAGTTGTGGCCTGCCAAATAGCCTTAAGCCATGGACATCTAATTTGGCCACCTAATGCAACGGCTCGCAATTAGAAATACTGAAGGCCCAGAAATATTTGAGTAAGACTAGGACTACTTGCCTTTTGCTCATAATAATTATCCCTGCAACCCAACTATGGATAAGCGGTTGAAGATGGATGTATGGATAATACACAGGGCTGCACATTACAAGAGCACCCTTATTAAGTGCACACAGCGAGGGTAGGGGTGAACACTTCTCTGCCAGTGCCAGGGTTGTCCTGCCCAGTGCTTACATGGCCAGATGCAAAGCTTGCATTTGGTGTCAAGCAGCAGGACTCACAATGCTTGTTAGCAGTTCAGCCTCACCTACAGCTATGATTCCAAGTAATGCTACGTTGTGACTTCAGTTTTCAATATTGTAAATATGGTCACGTGGTTTAGCTACAACAGCAGTGAAATGGCGAACTTAGGACATGCCATTGTTATATTCAAAACGTAATCATCATGTTCTACTATTGTTGACTACTGGCGCAGCGTCTGATAGGACTGCTGCAGGAGGCGAGCTCTCACTCTCACCGTATTCATAATAATAATTGTCCAGGGTCCGCAACTTAAAACTCATTAATTGCCCATTTTTTAATGGATTAATCAAGCTGCCCAGGCCCATATTTTGAATTCCAGTATAATATTTTGTTATATGACCACAATGTCACGAAATATCTCATTTTATGCACGAATGTCTCTGGTTTACACAGGAAAAAAATCGTCTCTCTACCATATTCCATTGTTGAGTTATTACTGGCCATGCCACTATTCCTCATAATGCCAACAATATACCCCAATTTTCACATTTTTTATTCATCAAATTAATGCCAATCAAACAAAGCATATGATTCCAAATACTTGTCATTTGTAGAGTTGATCATATACTATATAATTTCCGGTCATAGAGTAAGAGTACTTCCGGTTTATCCATGTCACTGTTGCTAGGCAGACTGTGTGGTGTTGTGATCATTGTCTTGAGCTACGTCGGAGCGATCGTGTTTTCTATCATATATAAGTCAAATCAAGCTGTAATGACGCACCGATGGTTGGATTATGATCAGCGATGGACATACAGACCGCGCACGTGCAAGCGTGCACACGGCGATTTTGGCCATTACTAAGTGAGTAGAACCTGCCGTTAGCCGATCATGCTAAAAAAATGCTAATCGCCTGAAATGAATGGTATAAAAAAATAAGGATTAAATAAAGCGTCAACACAGCGTCAAGGGCATCAAGGGCATTAATTATTTAAAGCGTGTTTAAAGCGTCAATAGCGTCAAGGGCAATAAGGGAGTTAACGTTCCACATTAAATAACAGAAAATACAGAGCCAACAGACCGTTCCATTTAACTCACCTCAGCCTGCTGCCTTACAAGTCATTCATCCACCCGTATCGGGCAATAGAAAACGGCTTTGCGATCGTTATTTATAAAAAAAAGTTTGCTGTCATTTTCCCCACACGCGCGCCGCGACAGTTAAACATATACGAAGCAATGAACCCGTCCCACAGCCAATGACATCGCATTTGGTCAGATTGACAGGAGGGCCCATGCTGCAGATCCGTTTCCTGTCCTATTCAACTCAACTGCATGGAGGGAGGAGGGTCCATGCTGCAGATCCGTTTCCTGTCCTATTCTGTGCAAATGGCAAAACCAGTAGGCGGGCTTTAAACAGCATCTCAGCAATGAGCAGTAAATAGACACCATTATCCATTTGCAAGGGAAACTCGCGAACGTTCATATTAAGGTGACGGGTACTGGGCAATCTGAACTGGGGGGGCACAAAATCTAATCAGGGGGGCATCGCCCCCTACTGCCCCCCCGTAGCTACGGGTATGCTTGCACATGAAAGATGTCTAGCGATATGGCTTAATAAGAACCAATAATCAAAATAAAGGATGTACAATGGCAAAAACCAGGCCATATGTTACACTTAATATATTTTTGCATGTTCTATCCGTGCCCATAAGGTAGGTACCCTATGGTAACAATTGCAGTAATCCTGGTCTTCATAGTGCCTGATGAAGTGGAAAGGGAACTGATGGAATTCCTTCCACGTGCTACATCCTACCAGGGAAAGTCCCCATTGTCAGGTGATAGAAGCAGCCATTTTGGGCACTCTCCAGGTTGGCAAAGGGAGAGTAGCAATGAGGATGTCAGTTTACGCAATTGGCACTTGGTGAAAAATGGGTCGCAAAAATAAACAAATATGAACTTAAAATAAAAGAGACTGCAATAGAAACATGCAAAGCAAGTTAAAGCACAAATCAGACCTCTCTGAAGAGAGTCGTCCAACAAGGACAACTTGCAGTTACAGTGAGTGAGATGAGTTTGTATTGGTTGGTGTTATATGCACTGGTCATCAGAGTACTGGTGTCATCATGGATTTTCATGGATTGATTGTCTGATAACTCTAATGGCTCTGTTCCAGGCTTGTGGATGACCGATGTGTTGTGCAGCCAGACACAGGCGATCTCAACAACCCCCCCAAGAAATTCAGAGGTAAGATCACATCCAGAGAGTTGGTGCAAAAGGTTTAGCAACTTTGAATAATTAGAAAACTCTGTCATCAGTACATGGATTTCCTTGACCTCCTTTTGAATTATTAACTGATATCATAACAACAAAACGGAAGAGATATTTTCTTTGGGGTTTGATGGCTTGGAACTTGGCAGTTTTCGGCTTCCTGCCAAGACAAGTAGTTATATCATTTTGGGGCCAGATGTATACAGTTTTGGAGAAATGGATTGAACTGTGAATGTCTTAAAGATATCATTATTTACTATTGAGTTTTAAAAGATCAAGGTCAGAATCAAAAGACATTCTGTAAAACAAGAGCTGGTGTAGGCAGGGTTTGCAACCCCAGGTGCACATGTAAAATGATGACTGAGGTCAGTGCCTCTGACGTAAAGTCATTGTCCATAACCTTGCTGACTACAAAGGTGATGTTTGAAGCATTATCATTACAGTGTTGACAGTCGACTGTAAGGTCTCAGTGGCACTTAAGTGCAGGTCATTTTCTCCTTCCTCTGCGTCATCCATTAGTGATCCCACTAGGGGACACATGCAAACTCTGTGTGGAGTTTGCATGTGTCCCCTAGGGTAGGTGCCTCCCCTGTTTAGCTAAAGGAGCTGTTTGAAATAACGTTTCCATCCACAACACATTACGTCCTACTCCACCTGTCAGATGTCATACATTGAAAATTGCTCTCTCTCTCTCTCTCTCTCTCTCTCTCTCTCTCTCTCTCTCTCTCTCTCTCTCTCTCTCTCTCTCTCTCTCTCTCTCTCTGCCGAGAGGTGAGACAGTCACTTTGAAAACTTAGTACAACTGCTATTTGTGAAAACCTAGCATTGGTCTTAAATAATAATAAATGGCCCATTATATTTAATGAAGACAGAATGCACTTCTCTGTCCTGAAAGTGTGAAACTAGACTTCACTTGGCTTGGATGTTTGTTATATATACTTGTCGCAAGCAGTCAGACAACCTTTAGTGTCAACCACACTACCGTTAGTGTCAACCAGTCTGGGACTTGGAGTGCTTTGCCTGATGTCCTAGATTAGATCAGTTCAGTGATTCCCTACATGCTGATGAGTTGACAACAATGGTGTCGAGGGGATACGTTCTTGACTCTGAGGTTTGATTGGGACAGGGGTTGAATGGGTGATGGAGTGATACTGTTGTGGTTGAGCAGGTAGTCAAGGGTTTGCTAGAAGAATTTATCGATTAAGGCAGTAGATCACAGAAGAAATCGTTAATGGCCCTGTCGCCATACAATAAAAGTGTTGAGGTCACACGCAAGGGCACTCAGTTAAGCAGAAATCTAAAGATCATAAATTCACATAATGTTTCCACTGTCGATTGGCCACAGGCTCACACCCGGCCTTTGTTTTGATATTTGAAGATGATTCTGTGTGCACCCATTCAAGACAAGATACAAGATCTGTCTCTCAATGTTTAATTAAATTCCAAGTCAAGAAAACATTACAGATAGGGATCTATTATTGTTGCAGCTATTATTTCTGTATTTTTATCTCAGCCACATTTACACTATGTTGAGGAAAAACGAATACCATTGTTTAAATATAGGGCCATTTTTGCAGAAATCTAAAATACTTTTATTTTTGTCCAAACATCACAAACCTTCCACTTGGGTGTGAGGTACAGCACAGCCTCTGAATCCTCTGTATACAGTATTTTCCAAGCTGCTGACCTGCATTCATGACATCATTTTCAAGCTTCAAACCAGCATCTTTGCTAAAGCTATGTCATAATGACCTTTTCCACTGGGAGAGTTATTGTTCATACATTTTTTTCTGAGGTGTATGTTTTAGTTAGTTGGGAGTGCAAGTACAAAGCTTCTGGTAATATACTGTAATGCGGCAGTATGTCACATATATTTTGTGGAACAGTGCTACTATATTTACAACTGGAACCTCTCCTGAGGGAAAAGTAGGATTGCACCAACCCCTTGTCTGCCTCGCTTTGAGTCTAGTCTCGGAATAAGGTTTCTCCCCTTTTCAATTATTATTGTTTTTAAAAAGCGCATTTTTTCTCCTGACTAGTGGTGTGGCTCTAAAGCCTGATTTCTCCAGCACTGATGTCGCACAACAATGGCAGATGTCGAAGTTAACAACGTGTCGCAGCGTGTCATATTGTTATAGTTTGCACTAAGTATCAGCTTTTTTGGTGTGCAACACCATGTGAATTATTTTAGGGCAAAAGGACAAAAGTTTCAAGGCCAATTACATCTACTTGAAACAGGTTCTTTTTGCCATGAGAGTACTATTTTTTTTAGCACATTCCTGTCATTCCTGTCATACTTGTGCAGCTACCGGTCAGGCGAATGCCTATGCTGCCACAAAGCCACCACAGAGTCTGCAGAACTATCACAGCTCTGAACAAGGATCCAACTGTTTTACACATTTTGAGATAGCCATTGACCACAAGCACAGCAAAGAATCTGCACTTCTCTAGCTCTGTATTGCTATGCAGTAGTTCACCATCAAGAATGTACTGCTATTTGAAATATTATGGTCATGATCAAGTTGTGCTGCCTGAATGTATAGACTACAGTAGGCCTACTAGAGCATTAACCATTAACATGTTTTTTATAGTAATACATTGGTAGTTAAATAATTTTGTACCAATGTATTTGATTTGGTTGATAGTGATATTTATATTTTTTTATCAAAAAGAAAAACATGAGGTTCTTGGCTTCTCATTGAAACGGTGCATGCCTTTTACACTACTGTTATTCAGTTACAGTATGAAAGAGCAATAAACCAACACATAATACCATTATGTCTGCTCATAGCAAATACCTTATATAAAAATATTATTAGCAAATAATCAATTATAAATTAATAATGTTGAATACCGTTTTGCTAGTCAAATAATCAAATAGTCGAATAATTTGTTAATTTCCTATACAGTACTGCACCTTCATCATTCTAGTATACCAGCGTAATTAGACATAATTAAAGATGCTTTTCACTATACTGTCAAAAATATAATTGATGGAAAAAATATGAAATTAATTATGAAGGTAGAAATTATTATTATTAATTATTTAAATATACCCTTATACCCTTACCCAATAGATTTCCAGGTTTACTGTTCATAATGTACATCCATCTTCAACCGCTTATCCATAATTGGGTCATGGGGGCAATAGCTCCACCACAGCACCCTGGATTCTCCTCTCTCGTTTATATTAGTATGTTGTTAAACTGTCAAATAATGCCTGAGAAAGCATTGACTGTGAAATGAAAACGATAGACGAGGTACTGTAGGAAATGAAAACATTATTATCTGGCAGCCTTTGTGCAAACAGAAATAAAAAGGCGAGTGGGTGTAATTGGCTTGTGCACTAAATATATTTCTACTAGGCAACTAGGGCAGTGGAGAAAAACAAAATAAACGTGATCATGGGATTTCAAAATAATGGCAAAACTAAAAACAGAATGGTGCCTGCTAGGCAGTTGTAACAGCAGCAGAGGAGACTAGTGCTCTGTATCAGTGATGGTTGGCAGTATCCTGCAAACAGCTGCCAGTGGCATTGCCACCAACAGCCACAGTGACAGCAATGCCCCTTTCAACCATTAAGAATAATGGTTGATCAGGGGAAAGCTGCATTGAACAATGTTGAGCATGATGCACAACACACATTTTAAACTGAGGAACGTTGGAATTAGGATGACATTTTATTGGATTCCTTGTGACACTGTAGCCAAGAAATGTTCATTGAAAACTTGCCTACATCACCCACTGAGCATGTGAAGAGATATGCACCTTCTTACATGACATACGCTTTAATGACCTTTGCATAGATTTATGTTTAGTCATACTTATGGTCCCAGCCAGCAGATATTCAAATGCTATGAATTCTGGGACAGGATCATTTGGCGACAGTGGTGATGGATTTTGTGAGAACAAAACACGCTACATACTAGTTTTCCAAAAAACCTAATTGAGGATACTCTGTTGAGTTTCAGCAATTCGTTTCTGAGGGCGTTCTCAGGATGCAACTTACTTCTTGTGTCATTTGAGTAGTGACTTTTATAATGTTCTTCTTGAAACTAAAGGGTGTGTACTTGTTCAGGTTTTATAATGTTTCAGACTGAAGTGTGAACTTGTATATGTGGGTGACTATCGGAATACCTGGATAAAAATAGCAGTTCACAGAAATATAGACCATGTTGGAATAGCAAGAGGTCTTGAGTAGAGTATTAATGTGAATATACGTTGTATATACCGGTACTACCAGTCAAGCTGATTGACTTGATGGAAGCGTACTAAGCGATATAAGTACTTGTGTGTCAATTAACTAAAGAGAACTGCTCTCACTTGCAGGCCCAAATACAGACAACAGTATATATCGGTCCCCAGGTAACGATATGATACGATAGACTTTATTAATCACTCAGAGGGAAATTCAAGGTTCTCACAGAGCCCAGACAGTAGAGAAAACATACATGAGACACACGCCAAGATATTCTAAAGGACTAAAAACTATAAATATTCACATCATAAAAATATAAAAACTACATTGCCAGCTACCCCTAGAGTGTAATATAGTACACAACAGAATAAAGTGCATAGCAGCGATAACGTGCTAACCCTAACCCTAACCCTAAAGTGCACAGTGGATTCTACCATACAGTTGCATGGTTAAGTTACAGAAATGGATATGGGCATAGTGAACGTCATGATGCAAAGACAGCATATTATCTTGTCAGAGTCTAACTGAGCTGTGCAAATCATATGCAAAACCTTTGTGAGGCAGCGTGTACAGTACAGTACAGTAGTTGGCAGCTGAAAGACGATGACTCAAGTAAAAAGTCATGAGTTGTGAGTCAATCATATCTTTTGGATAGTTCAGTAACTGAAGTCAGGGCAAGTTTATTTACATGCCACTTTGCATGATATATATTAAGCAGAATAATGGGATAAATTCCTTATAAAGAAATGTCTTTTACAAATGTGTTTATACTGGTGTCTGTCTAGTAGCAGCCTGGTTCAAGTCCACAGCCCTCGCCTACTCCACTGAGTAAACTGAAAGCTCCAATCTGATAATCAGGCTAGTCTAGTACTAGTGCATATTTCAGAAACGTTGAAATTCAAGTTCTCTATAGCCTAGGGAAATTGTTGACAGCTGCTGAAAGATACTGTACATTTTTCTAAAATTGAATTCTGCCCTGGGCAGAATGTAGTAGTGGAGGAGGCCTTGGGGTGCATCTCGGGCGGATATATTAGAGCATGAGGCATGGGTGTTGTATTTGGAGGTCAGTGAGGGGACCTGTGTAAGGGGGGGGGCTAGAAGCCTGATGAATCCTGTAACTAAAGCCGCCTTCTCCCTATAGTATTTGAAAATCCCCAGACCTGGGGACTAAGCTACTGTAAGTGTATGGTGAAGATGGGCTTCTCAGATACATTGGAGAAACATGGTCCTGTGTGAAGTAGAGCTCTTCACACGTCTAAAATGTCGGTCTCTCTGGGGGCGGCAATGGCTCAGGGGTAGAGTCACCGGATGGCAACCGCAAGGTCACCAGCTCGAACCCGGGCTCCCCCAGAGTTAGTGTTGAAGTGTCCTTTGGCAAGACGCTGAATCCCTAATTGCTCCTGATGTGCTGGTTTTGCCTTGCATGGTTTCCGCCGCCATCAGTATAATAATGGATTGCATTTTTATAGCGAAGTGCTCGCTTTACAATGGCAGTAGAGCGGCGAACAGTGCCAATGTGGCCAGCTCACGCTGATGGAGGCAATCAGTGTCTTGACACTTCGACACGTGGATTTGGGTCCGACCTGCTCTATCATAAGTATATGAATGTGTGTGACTGTGATGCACAATATGTGTAAAGTGCCTTGGATAAAAGGCGCTATATAAATGCACCATTTACCATTTTATATAAACTTAATATAAAAAGTTCATATGTATGTATAAGTCTCCGATGTTTACAACAAAACAATCTGGTTGAAAATCAGTTGAAAATTAAGCAAGTTATCGTCATTTTAAAAATATATGCTCATGGACATTGTTACGCTATACCACCGTTAGATGGCCGCCATGTACGTCACTCCCTATTGACCAGCAGCACGGGCGAGTCATCTAGCCATGATGTGTAGTGTTGACGTACAGGTATTTGCCAAGAACTAAACATGCATGGAAAAGTATGCATTTTAAGTATAGTCATATGCACTAGTACTATTGGCACATGTTACATGTGCATTCTTGCATTCTTACTACACTGTAATGCACTTGGTTGTAACAAGTCATACACCTGTAATGTGTGTTGTATGTTTTGCAGTTTGAGATTAGAAATGATTCTATTTATAAAATGAATTATAAAAAGTTAATAATAAAAGTTGTACAAAAGTTGTAAAGTTGTAAAATTGTGTAAAATAACACAAAGTATAATCAATACATGATTGGAAGTTGGAACCTGATAAATCTTTCCTTTTCATTGTTATGAAACTATAGTCATATTAACTCTTAGACCCCAAAATACAGAACAAAGTGTGACCCATTGTAGACTATCCCGATTCAGAAATACTAAAAGTGTGACTTCTGTAACATAATTTTGACAGTGTACATATCATATCGTCAACTAGGGTAGGTTCTTGAGTGATCAATCGATTATACTTGAGTGACCAATATTTAGAGAGTAGAGAAGTAGAGAGAGTAGATAGAAAAAGTAGGCTGACTAATGGGATTTCTCACACAGACACACATCTACAATCTAAATTATTCATATACCAATGAATGCCTCATCATGGAATATAAAACCCAAATACCAGAGCCAATAATGGTCTGTTCCGCACTGCCCATTTGCTATTAAAGACAGCAATACAATTCACAATTAGCTGCAGCTAATGCAATTTTAGTGGGTTGATGTAGTTATTCCCAGAGACATGGGTGTGCACTGGCCACTGCTGTTCATCGGACTGATGTCAATCCGGCTTCCATATTAGCCATGACAGACTGTGGACCCCAGGAAGAAAGTAGCACCTGATAAAAGAAACAACCGCTTGACCTTCTGGTCACAGTGTGGTCTCTTCTTGCCTAGTTTTGGTATACAGTACAGGAATACATGGAGACTCTGCCCAAATAATACTCGGACCAGCAGAAATGTTGCGACATTGAGGGGTCAGAAAACTGAGCTCTGTTGCAGTCTGAAAGAGGGGCAAAAGAGGGACATTTCCATTTTTTCCTGACACTATTTGTACACTCCTATAAGAAAAATCATTAATAACATGGTGAAACACAACTTGATGATAGAGCCGCCATTGGACTGATCCCATGAAGTGAATGGAGTTTGTGACAGCGTAACTCTGTCTACACTCAAGGCTGAGTATTATTTGGGCCCAGTCTTCCTGTTACCCAGTACAGTATACTGTATGTAGCTGTGACCAAAAGGAGAAAGGCTTGCTGTCGAGACACACTACTGCCCTTATTCCAGCATGTGTTAGTCAGGTGCTGACTGTATGGATGGATGGTATGAATTGGCCTTAGCCTTTGCTTTCACAGTAAAACCCACATTTGAGGTACCATACCTGAAACCAGAACAACAGATTTTTACATTCAGCACTTTCATCAACAGAGAGAAAGTGTGCCAAGAAGACTAATTCCTAAGATCCCTGTTGAGTATTAATAGCCCACTTAAGCTATTTAAAAGTGTTTCCAGGGAGACTTAGCTCCATGTTTTAATCCTTGCTCCTTCCTCTCTGATCTCTCAGAGGCTAGTGCCGTGAAATGGTAATTGCACTGCCACTGACTGTGTGCGGATGCGTATGTGTGGTTAAGTGTTATTTATATACCCCCTCCCACACTCCTTCTAAATAGATAGTGTGCGTGCGTGCGTGCGTGTGTGCGTGTGCGTGTGCGCGTGTGTGTGTGTGTGTGTGTGTGTGTGCATGCATGCATGTGTGTGCACGCATAATTTAACCTAAGGCTTTTCACCTGTAAACCTGTGGTCTCATCATAATATTGATATCGTTGCTGTCAGGATTAAACCTTCTAAATCCATTTTTTTTTTTTGCATAAATCTCTTTCCCTGCTGTGGTGGTATATCCTAACTCCATTTTTGAGGTTTTTGCATGAATCAGTGCTTATTTCCCCAAAATATTGAACCAATACATAAAGTAGTAAAAAGTGTTTAGTGCAAAACCTCTTAACTCCTTTGGACCCTCAAGCTAAAGCAAATAACTCCATCACCACTCCCAATCTCAGGCAAATAATTGACAATATATTAACTCACAATGCAAAATTTGAGTCAGCATTGCTTTGTCTTCAAAATATATGGTTTTCATAATTTCCTGAAAAAATGAGTTAGGTGGCTCCTTCCTGAGATATTCTGATACTCTTTCTTGGCAAATATTAATCAGTGTTATCAGTTTATCAGATGATCGATGGTACAATTATGAAGAGAATATACTGCTCTGCCTCAGAGCAAGCTTCCATCTAATGGTGTGTGTGTGTGTGTGTGTGTGTGTGTGTGTGTGTGTGTGTGTGTGTGTGTGTGTGTGTGTGTGTGTGTGTGTGTGTGTGTGTGTGTGTGTGTGTGTGTGTGTGTGTGTGTGTGTGTGTGTGTGTGTGTGTGTGTGTGTGTGTGTGTGTGTGAGACATGGCTTTAGCACTGTAGGCTGTAACTGTACATAAGTAATTACCCACTTTCCCAGCTGAAAGGTGGAAGTGTTTCTGTACAGTCCGTGCTCACAGTGCCCTGGGAAAGGATCTACCGCTATTTAAAGTATTTGGCCTGTTGACATCAAAACCCTGATAATCGCTACAGCGAACCGAACTCTGTCCGGTGTACCTAGTTGGAACTAGCGAACCGAGACCTCCACTTACTTTGTCAGACAGGAGAGTTCGCATCAGAGTTTGTACTGGCATTCATACTAGTGCCACACAATACCCTATTACTCTCAGGATTCCAGGATTTGTGTTTGAAGTGTTTATTTTTTACTGGACATGAGCTCCAAAGAACTGATCATAATGGAGGAGGCTTAATCAGACACTCACTATTCTGAGTAGAATTGGCAAACGTTATGGAAAATATTTGTTCTACCAGCTAAAGCTTGTAGATTGTCTATTTATTTTTACTGAATGGTGCTTTTTCTGTAGTATGTACAATATGTAGCCAGTGAAACAAACTAAAAGACAGCTCAAATGAAAGGAAAAAACGCAGCAGCCCAGGCCCTGTAAACAGCAGTGAGAGAGCAGGGGCCTAAATCCAAGAAAAGGGCACATGTGTGCGCGGTGCGCGCCCAATTTTGTGAGTGGTCTTTTTGTGTGTTCCATCCCTTGTGGGCCTGACTGTGTTCCAAGCCAAAACACAATCAATTGATTGACTTGCACATGACAAGTGTTCAGATGGGTGATCTGACCAGTCAATGTGATGGGTGATAGCCTGCCTGAACACTGCTGGGCTGCATGGTTTACTTTATTGGATTTGATGAATACAATGAAGATGATCCCATACGTTCATTGTAACTAGGCTTATCATTACTTACCACTAAGTTTATCATCATCTACAAATCACTTAATCTCTCTGCTTTTCAATGCTCCCATTGGATCATTAACCTTTCATCTCACCTCTCACATATCAACACATTTCTCGCTTCAGTTTTCTAAACACAGATGCATTTCCACTCTCCCACTGCCCTATTTTCTCCATTGAACCCTGGCCTCCTCTCCTCCTTTCTTCCTCTCTTACTCCAGTTCCATCTTCCATCCCTCACTCTCCCCTCGAGCACCTCCTGACAGCTAAGCCCTAGACGCCATGGAGCTGGCCCTGTTTTTGACAGAACACGCCACAGCTGCTATTTATGGGTCAAGATATATACAGTTGTGTTCCCCATCCAGATTATACACAGTGGGAGCCAATTATAATCAGAATCATTCTTGGTAGTTACATGACTGTATGGTAAACATTGGTTGGTTGCATACATTTATCATACTCGTACATGGATTTAAACTGAATGATATTCCCTCTGTGTCTCATTCTCCCTCCTTCTCGATGTGATGATTCAGAGAGAGAGGGTGCTATGTCAGTACCCACATTGCGCCTACTGATGTACTGTAGGCGCTATGTTGAAGAGAGAGACTACAATCTTCATAAACTTCACCCATGAGCCAAACAACACTACTTCACCACAACATTTTTTGTGTTGAGTAAGCAAGCAATTCAGGGCAATATTTTCACATTCATCCAGATTGCAGTACAGGAACACCGTGATTGGCTAGTAATTTAGATCCCATGATGGACGGTCAGTATGTGCCTGATTGGCTAGTTCCACTGTACTGTAGCCTTAAGGGTCAGAAAACACCTGGTGTATTTTAATGTCTCTAGCCTAAATAAAATAAAGCCCCCCAACTGAGTGCCTGAAACTGGATGTTTTTCCTCCTTTGTCCTGAATATTACCCCCTTCCATGAGTACTGGTGTTTTGAGGGATAACGCACTATTTTTATATAACATACTTTAGTTGTCATTGAGCAGTTTAAAAATAATGCATAGTGCAACAAACAGACAGCTTTGAAAGCGTAAGCTCCGGGGCTGGCAGAGGTCTAATGCCATGTGGTTATTACATTAATTCTATTTTCTAACAATTACTGTCATTCTCAATGTATGCTGCAATTTGAAATGTTGGCTCTTTTCTTTGCAGCTCAACTCTCTTGCTCCTTTCTTTTCTCTTTTCACCCCATTTAACCCCCTTCCAGACTGCCTGTTCAAGCTGTGTCCCATGAACAGATACTCTGCACAGAAGCAGTTCTGGAAAGCAGCCAAGCCAGGAGGAAACAGTACTACAGACGCTGTGCTCCTCAACAAACTCCATGTGAGTGTGTGCTATTCACTTCTACTATACACTAGTGGTGATATTGCTGGCAATATAGAGATATGTATCATGATCACTGTTGGGCAGTAATAGATTACTGCCCAAGATTACTTAATAGATTACTTATTACTCCTTTAGGAAAGTAATAATCTTACCTTACTTATAAGTTATTACTTGGCCTTAAGAGTAACATGTAACACATTACTTTTTTATTATTGTATAATTACTTTTGTGCCCCCATCCGCAAAAAGTGTGTCTGCCGTAAAGTGAGTTGACATGTCAGCAGCAGCAGCAGAGTTACACAAACTCTGTTCACTTCATGGGACCAGTCCAATGGCTTCTATTGAGAATCGAGACAACACATGGGGACAACATGCTGCACCAACAGCTCAATTTCTGACCCCTCAATGTTGCAACTTTGACACTAGATGGATTTGTAGGCCTGACTATAATAATAATAGGTTGCTTTTCATCTCACTTTTTTTTGCTCAAACTAAAGTCGCATTAGCAAGTAACTGTAATAGTATTACTGTTTTGTAGGACATTTTACAGAGAAAATAAATATTACTGTGATATTATGTCATATTAGTCATTACACCCTTCTCTGATGGTTGACGATACACAGACCACAATACGATATATACAGTATATACTGTATATCGATATATCAATGTGTCGACATATAATTGATTATACATTTATTCTAAATTAATGACCATGTTGCACAAATACAATAAATCATTCTCAGTCTCACAGAGCATCATCTTTAAATCTAAATAATGACTACATATCCTAACAAATGCTCTGGGAAGGGAGTGCATTGCAACTTGCAATTGGGGATTTGATAACGTTAACCACGTCACCCAGATAATTCAGGCCGTTTATTGCAGCCTCACGATCGATTCACAGACTGTCTGGGTGTTCGATCGATATATTTCGATATTTTCATTAATTGCATCACTAGTATACAGTATTAGGAAGTATAAAAATGTAAATGTAGAGATACAAGAGAAACTATTGTAAACCGTAACTTACAGTAACTTTAGTTTCTCTACCTTTCCATATTTATAAGATACAAGATACTTTTATTGCCATACAACCAGGTGGTATGACCAGGCCAGAGCTCTTTTTGTGAGCTCTGACAAGAAGACAAATTAGAAAATACATAAAAAACAATATATCCACAACATCCTCAGGGAAGTTGCATAAATACCATAAACGGTAGCAAATAACAAGGTCAGATGACTTTTCAACTAAGGGGAATGGGAATGGGGGAGAGGGTGTGGGGTCCTGAGGGAGTTCAGTATAAAACCACACGTTCAACCACTCCCACCGATCTGTTTGTCCACATGTAACAATAACTCCTACATCATGTAGGCTTGTAGAGCAAGAAAATCAGAGAAAGATGCAAACACTTTGTTTCTGCTGGGGTGGGGATCAGGCCTGGGATTTTGAACTTGAAATCTTGCTGGTTGAGTATGATGGGTCACATTATTCAAACGTTTCCATCTCCTGCTCTCAGCATGCTGCCGACCTGGAGAAGAAGCAGAACGAGTCTGAGAACCGTAAGCTGTTGGGGTCGGTCATCCAGTATGGAAATGTCATTCAGGTATGACCAGGAATAGCCTACCTATGTGATAAGGTACTGTAACTATAGGCCAGCATAGATGAGGGCTTACTGTACATGGTTCAATATGACACTGTCACAAGTGCCACATGACTGAGCTGATGACGAAGTTGGCATGAGTCGCCTTTATCAGTGGGAGATTTTAAATAATGATTCTAACAACCTCCACAATACAGGCACTTGTCTTACAAGATGAACCTTATCATTCTCCACTCACCTGACCAGGTCTCGTTTGCACACAGACGTGATTATTATCTGGCCACTATGGAATATAGCCTTACCAAGAATGGTCATGCAGGCCTGCTGCATAGTGTTAACCACAGAGAGGTTAATAGAGAGGATATTATTATTACTATATAGTGGCAGTCAAAGAATTTGAATCCATGGACTCACTCAAGGTTTTTTTTTCTTGTGATAATTGTTTCTAGGGGTGCAATGAAATGATTTAGTAACCAAAACATGCTAATGAGATGATTTGTCCAAATTGTTGATCAGGGCTGTCTGTGTTGATCAGGGCTGTCATTATTAATCCCAGCAGAAAACTATTTCTATTTATATTATTATATTAATGGTCAAATCTGATCTAATTAAATAGGCGGTGAACTTTCACACGTAGAAAATGAATCTGGCTGTTGTGGAAATTAAGGGTTGAGACATCAGCACAGTGTCAATGGAATCCACCCATCGTTGAAGCGTGGGTGCTCCTTAGAAGTGACCCAGTGGGTGCCCCCTGGGAGAATGTATTAATGGATGTTTGTGGTTTGACCACACTGCTGACACTGCTAAGCTTCCACAGCTGACATGAATACAGTACTTATACTGTTGTCGGCAAAGGTCTGCTCCAACCACCCCTTCTTAGAGCTGCGTCCAAATTAGAGCAGTGTCAGATAGTTAAAACTCCTGATAAAACCAGCTTACTGCTTAGTGTGTATCCTCCTCTGTTGTGTTTTATGTTATTGTTTTATTCATTATATCACTAAAACAAATACAAATATGCCAGCTTCACATAGTATACATGCTGTATTGTAAACAACACACAACATAAAAACTGGCACAACAAATGACCAGGAATATAATAAGACATACTGCAAGTACCGTGTAACATTGAATGTTGAAGAAGTTATTTTGTAAGATCTGATATATTTTAAAGTTGAAAAATGACATTGTGAGAATATGTGGTCACATTATTAAGTCTCTGCCTACTCAATGGCTACAAGTCAGAAAACCAGTTGATTGAAGATTCTAACATTGGATTATATTTGTTGTATTTGAAATTATGACTGCCATGCTTATGTGGATTATTTAAATGTGTTTGTTTTTATTTCTTTTTATGAACAGCTACTGCATTTAAAAAGCAATAAGTACCTGACAGTGAACAAACGCCTGCCTGCGCTGCTGGAGAAGAATGCCATGAGGGTGACTTTGGACTCGGCTGGCAATGAGGGCTCTTGGTTCTACATTCAGCCCTTCTACAAGCTGCGCTCCCTGGGAGACAGTGTGGGTACATAGTAACCCAAAGATAATAATGGGGATAAAGTCAGTAATAGTGAAGAGAAACAACTCAGGTTCGTGTTGACTTTTCAGCGGCTAAGTTTCGGAGGCAGGTTCTTCCATTCAGATAAAGGAGGAATTTGTAGTTCATGTAATGCTGGGTGGGAATACCGTAGATGAGATAGAGGCCACTGCTTTAGTCTTGCCCAGGTATATACAGCAAGATTTGTGTGGTTGACGGTTCAATCTGTAAATTGCTCTGCATAAGAGTGTCTGCTAAATGCCTAAATGTAAATTGTAATATGCATAATACAGTAAATAGAAAAATGCAACGTAGTCTGCATTATACAGTGTATGATCACTGGTCTAGTATGCCCCCTACTGGCTGTTTGATGGCTAGCATCTATCCTACACTAACAGAAGCATCAGTCATCATGATATTCACCCAAATCCATATCCGAAGTTGATGAGCATTTCGAACCGATGCTGTTAGTCTCTGAATTTCTATGGCCTATTGTCGTCTGAAGCACCTAGATCTTCTCTTGACCCAAATGGGACTAGTGGCAGAGCATGAGGCTGCTTTTAAAGTCGTTTATCTTCTTGAAGGAGAGTTCTGGTCTTAAAGAAAGTTCATTAAACTATCACTTCCTGCCTGTAATAGCAACCTGCCCTGTGGATAGATGCAGTGTATTACTCTCTCTCTCCCCCTCTCTCCGTGTGTGTGTGTGTGTGTGTGTGTGTGTGTGTGTGTGTGTGTGTGTGTGTGTGTGTGTGTGCCTGTGCCTCTGTGTACGTTTTAGTGTAATGTTTGTTTTATTTATTGGCTCATTTTTTTCAGGTGGTGATTGGCGATAAGGTGGTTCTTAACCCTGTGAATGCTGGACAACCCTTGCACGCCAGCAGTCATCAGCTAGTTGACAACCCAGGCTGCAATGAGGTACTGTGTATGAATCTTTAATTAGTTATTGTTCTGATGAATTGAAAATGGCACGCCCTATTGTAAACAAGTTTAATGCTTCATGGTGTTATCCACAGTTAACAGTCTTTGCATTGAGTTGTGTTTTTAATGTACTGTAATTCTGCAAATTCAACCAACCAATCAATCAAGCAGCAGTTGCTTTATCTGGAGTTGTAAACATCTCATGTATGTAGTCATCTGCATATACAGTTCATGTCAACTTTGGAAAAAATCACCATGTAGTTGGTTTGTGATAACAATTGGATTTGACCATTTTATTGTGAGTATTGTGAGCATTGTAGCAGATGGAGATAATGGATTATTTCAATATTTTATTATAAATTATTGACACTGTGAAACTGCTTGGGGATAATCACAGATGTACTGTACCATACGGTATTTGTAGTACAGTACAATCTCTACTTCATTTCTTATATAAGGACTTACCAGCAGTTGTTTATGTTTTATACCGGTGAAGTATGATGTCCTCCTTTTCTGTCCTCAATCATGTGCCAATCAAATTCACATTTTGAAATGTTGACCCAAGCGTAATATCTTTGCTAATGATGAGGAGGGAGCCAAATACCGTACAATTTACGCTATCATCATAACTCATTGCCCTCAATGGCCAGTAGATACTGCACATGCATTTGGGAAATATGTACTGTAGTGAGTGACATAATATGACATAATATGAAAATCCCCTACCTCTCTGTTAAGCTCTACCGATGATCAGAATCTATAATTATATTAGGGAGGCAACCTGGTTGTTTTTACTGTTATAATTGCTGGTTTGGTCACATTTTATTGTATAGAGATTTATTTTATTTAGGAAAATAATGCTGCCTGCATCTCTGTCTTTTAGGTGAATTCAGTAAATTGCAATACTAGTTGGAAAGTTGTTCTGTTCATGAAATGGAGTGACAACAAGGAGACCATACTAAAGGGGGTTAGTACTGTTTAAGCCACATTGTTTATAAATTATAATTATCACAAATTAGATACTCTGCTTGATCTACTGTTCTTCTGATTGCATGCTGTGTGTGTTTTTTTGTGTGCGTGTGTGTGTTCTTGGGTCTGGTTCATTCACCGCCAGGGTGATGTCGTGCGGATGTTCCATGCAGAACAAGAAAAGTTTCTCACATGTGACGACCACAGGAAGAAGCAGCATGTTTTTCTCAGGACAACAGGACGACAGTCTGCCACATCTGCCACCAGCAGCAAAGCACTCTGGGAAGTTGAGGTGTGCTGAGAGGGGGATAACAGATTATTTTTGTTATCTTTTTATTTCATTTTTATTTATTTATACAAATCCAAATACAGCATGGTGATGAACCTTAGAGAGCTGATAACCGATACTCCACTAGAGTGTCATATGACAGATAGCAATTGGCATTATCCACCAAGGCAAGGGTTTGTGGCAGAGGTCATATCTGTGTTCATAAACTTGCTTTCCTGTCCATGTTTTCTTTAAATCCCAGGTGGTCCACCATGACCCATGTAGAGGAGGAGCAGGCTACTGGAACAGCCTGTTCCGGTTCAAACACCTGGCCACGGGTTGCTACATGGCTGCAGAGGTGGGTGAGGAGGTGTGTGTGGCTCTATTTCCATCCTTCTCCCATACTATTATGATTGCATTTCTGTGCTTATCATTAAAGTAGTTAAGTATTTTGGGTTGATAAATATTCATTCATACCCACAAACTTTTGATTAACTGTTGTTAATCGTGTTTGATTAACTGTCGTTAAGCAAAGATATCAACAGGAAGACACAAAGACATTTAGCAGGTTCATTCTTTGCATATTGCTTTCACAATTCCACCACGTTTATAAATGAATAAATAATTAAAATAAATAAGTAGGTAAGTAAGTAAATAAGTAAATAAATACATAAATAAAAATATAAAAGAGTTAGGAAGAGAGAGGAAGGAAGGGGAACTGATTAAGTATATCAAATATCTAAATCCTAAATATCTAAACAATCAGTCCAAACATGTTTGAGAGTTAAATATCCCTTTACATTCTGCATATTTGGAGGTACTCATGTTTTGAATGAATGAATTGTAGGATCATGCATCAAGCTGACATACAAATAATTATTTAATATCAAGACCATGGAACCTTTTCACTATATTGTATTTTGATTTATACCTTTTGATTTATACCTTTTATTGTTAACACTGAAAAACAATAAAATATTATTATGAAAAAAAGAAAACATGGAACCTAGAAGTTGCAAAACTTATTTTAGGTTGTGCTGTTTCTCCTAGGTGAACCCAGACTTTGAGGAGGAAAGCACTGAGCCACGGGCTTCAGTAAGTCAATCGGAGATTCTTTCTTTCTGCTTGCTTAGCTGTGTTCTATCTTGCGCTACACTGCTCCTGATCGAATCTGTTCTATAACTGGCTTTTGCTTTCTCGTGTAGGTGGCGGACTTTACACCCTTTAACTTCCAGGTACTCTCAATAATTATTGCAAACTGTCTAGCATCTGCTTGCCAATCTAAATTAAACCCTACAAGACAGTAGCATCAGTGATTTTACAAGATTGGATATCACTACATTAGTAATTGCTGTAGTTGTGGTAATGATAATAATTTTCCGCAAGGTGTCATCAAATATTATGATGCATTTCCTATTGGAAATGACCAGTAGATGGCAGTGTTGTACAAGATATTTCAAATTGTAACAGGTTTCTATACTAGCAGTCAGCCTATTTGACTGTGCATGCACCTCATGCCTATGATCTTAACTAAGTAACCAGGCGTAACCAGGTGCTCAGAGGAGATATAATTACTATATCTCTCTATAAAATACATTATATAATTATCCATTACATGGATCAAACAGGATGATGACACAGAAAAACAACAGATAATAATGACAAGGTGAAAAGAGCAATAGCCTGACCATCCTCTTTTTGCCTTTGAGTGCCCAGATCGTCTCGTTTGCTACCCTTCACTGTGTGTGTTTTGTTTATTGAAGGTGGATGGAGATCATGAAGCTCTACGAGCACGTCTGCGTGCACCACAGGAGAAGGCCATGTACACCCTGGTGCCTGTTCCTGATGGCATGGACATCTCCTCTATCTTTGAGCTTGACCCTACCACTCTGAGAGGGGGGGACTCCATGGTGCCCAGGTATGCATTGCACATGGACAAACCATTGATTTTACTCTTGAGAGTGTAAATTGGGTGTAAATTAACCCTAGTAAGATACACACACTCATGCTGTAATACAGTATCCCCAAGTCTTCCAACTATCAGGATAACCAACTTATCCAAGACTGTCGATGTACAACGTACAATCCTGCAGCCACATAGGAAATCTGTCTCAGATAAGTACTGGGTAAATTGAATGAATTAACTACGATAGGAATACTGGTAATGTTGCTATCAGTATCCCAAATAATTGAACTGACACCATGCATGCACACAGACAGATAGTCTTCTTCTGTTGTCTGTCTTTAGAACTCCAGCTCATTATGCGATCCGTTGTGAGCTGGTACGTCTGCTATATTTGGTGCATGAAACACGTGCAACTAATTATAAATCAAGCCCAAGGGCCCTGCTTTCCTCTGTAGTGCCACTGCAAAAGACTGTTGACGCTGGTCACCTGATGTTGACCAGACACTTGAGACTCCCGTTCACACCGTTGATCGGTTTACATTGTTGGCACCGACACTGGCATTTAGCTGGCAGGGGAAGGTTCATCTACTATAGCAGCAGACTCCTAGCAGAGTGAGCAGGGCTACTGTTCAGGATAGCAGCCCAAAACATTTCCAGGAATTCTTAATTGTGGATTTTACATGCATGATTAGATTTTCAGTTGAGTTAGATGCAGTGTGAATAATTCGTCTCAGTACAGTACAGTACATAGTTTTGTCTCAGTACAGTACAGTACAGTACTGTATGTGTGTATGGCCTTTACTTGCTGTGTGTATCCTTTACTTGCTGTTTGTTATCACTGCACATAGATTTATATCAAAGAAATGCAACAAATTTAGAGTTCCTAACATTGCCTCAATAGGGATTGGAACCCCGCTGGAATCCCATCATTTATGCTGGCCCAGGCAAAATATAAATGCCAGACAATAATTGAATGCCCATCACACCATGGGAATTGTACCAGCTTTTTTCCTCTTTACCTAAATGTTTCAGGGTTATGGTGGTAATAACAATTTGCGGCAATGCTTATGCTGTACCAAAGCCAACTTTTGCACCTATGTACTTAATCATATAAGCCTTAGAAAGGCAGAGCACATGTCTTAACAGTTCTTGCCTGTGTGCAAAACTGTGTACTGGTATGGCATGTGGTATATGGTATTTTATATTTTATCTTGTGAGAATTTTGATATACTGTTAGACAACTAACCACATAAACCAGAATATTCCTTTTCAGGGGAGAACAGATCTGCCAAAAACGCCAAATCTACAAGCTCACAACATGTCAGGTGTGAAGCATGAGATCGTATCTCTGCTATTTACTGTGAATATATTTGGTGTAGAGAGGAACAAAAGTAGGGGGCAATAGTCTAGAGTCCTGGAGGACCCCAGTCAACTGGCCTAATCATGTTCTGGTCAATGCCATGCTGTTTTGGTGGGCTCTGTGTTGAATGGCAGATAACACCAAGTGTGCTGGGTTACTGAATGGTGATCTGTAAGAGCAGAGCCTATCTGCACCTTGTGTCAAAGCCTCCATTGTGCGTTACATCATCAAGCACTGTGTGCACTGTGCATGCATGCATGCATGCTGCAGGCTACTAGTGCTGGCACCTCCCATCCCTACCTGAAATAACCCCACATATCTCAGAAACAGGCGCTAGGTGTGAGAGTAATTAGTGCCGTAGCTGTACACAAAGGTAAGCCTGTCCATTGGCCGATTTATACAACGCCTGCCAGGAATATGGCCAGTGGCTGCTGTCTGTGCTAAGGGTTGAGTGCATACAGATGCACACAAACACGCACGCACACATGCACGCACGCACACTGTACAAAGCTGGAAGAGAGATCTGGAGTTCCCCCAGAATCATTACCATAGGTTTCAGTGTTGTGAGGGAAGTGGTAGAAATTTAGGAATATCAGCTACTTTGTCTTGTCACCACACCACAGCCTGGACCTACAGTTACGGTGAAGCTATTATAGCAGCACAATTGCCTTAATGATAGACATAATGCATAGTTGTAACAGCTAAAACACATTTGTAAATGGTACTCAGTAGGCCTCAACTATCAACAATTTCAGTCAGTACAAACAACAAAAATTATGATAGAGTTTAGTCATTTATACTCAGTATACTTTATTTCTTTTGGCGTTGCTTCAGTGACTTGCACAGATGGGGATAGGGGCTCAGTGTCTTGCTACATGAAACAGCTTACTGTATAGTGTATACTGTATGATTGTTGATGGTCAAACAATGTTATGATGAAGGGATTGAACTTATGACCTTTCTATTGTGAGTCTAACTCACCAGGTCAGACTTATGCCTCAGAAATTGTTGCACTGTGTTTTGCCTTTGTCAACTGAGACAATCACGTGTTTGACTTGTAGGAGCTCCTATGTGAGGCTAAGGCACTTGTGCACCAACACATGGGTCCATAGCACCAACAACCCTATCGACAAAGAAGAAGAAAAACCTGTTATGTTGCGGGTGAGTACTTTGTTGATGCGGATGTTGACAATTAATGTACATATGTGACTGATAACCTTGTAAAAGCAAATCCTCATTCCAGATTGGAACATCAGCTGTAAAAGAGGACAAGGAAGCTTTTGCTATCGTACCAGTGCCACCTGCTGAAGTGCGTGATTTGGACTTCGCCAACGATGCAAGCAAAGTTTTAGCATCCATTGCTGGCAAGCTGGAGAAGGGTACAATCACACAGAATGAAAGGAGGTATGTCTAGGGAAGGAGGCACAAAGTTTGTCTTCATGTAGCCTCGACACCCAGGCTTTCATTTTCGTCCGTCTTGCGCAAAAACGGAAATCCTGGACTAATTTGTTACCCACATTGGTCTAGAGGGGGAAGTCAACCTTTTGAGGTGGGCATCGCTCCAAATGATGTGACTTAGCACAGCAGTGGAGGGGCAGGGGAGGGGCCGGGGATGACGACACATTGGTGAGATCAAATCAGATCATCTCACCTGCCGTCTAAAAAGTGACGGCGCCCCGCCAAAATTATTTCAGGTTAGGCAGGTCAGGCTAGTCTTGATGTGATGTCTATCATAAAAACACATTACAATATTATTCAATGGCCTAAGTGCATAATATACTGAAGTGCATTTTTTACATTATATTGTGAATATAGAAAAATAGGCTTCCACTTCATATGCTTATAGTTAATGTTTTTTCCTACTTATTATCATGTTTGAATATACAGGTATGGTTTCAGTAGCTTGCACCCATATGCTGGAAAGGCGAGCTTCACACGCTATATAGCCATTCCACGTGTCCTTTGGATTCTTTACTTTCCAGGTTTGTGACCAAACTCCTGGAAGATCTTGTGTTCTTTGTGGTGGACATTCCGAACAGTGGACAGGATGTCCTGGAGATCATGGTCAACAGGCCCAACAGGGAGAGACAGAAACTGATGAGGGAACAGAACATTCTCAAACAGGTTGGCCACAAACCTCAGATATGGAATTTGAGGTTTCAAAATGTTACCTCTTGCTTAGCAAACATCTGACACAAGAAAAGTGTGCAAATGCATTCTGTGGATAAAAGCTATTCAACAAGGAAGTGAAATCTACCAAAACTAACGAACAAAACGTTCTTGGTTTACAAGACCGTTTTGAGCAATGCCGTTGGCTGAAATTCCGATTTAAAATAATCTATAATTCTATATATAAGATGTTAATTACAAATTTGTTGCATTTACAGATCTTCAAACTTCTCCAAGCCCCTTTCACGGACAGTGGAGATGGACCCATGCTGCGACTGGAGGAGCTGGGAGACCAGCGACACGCCCCCTTCAGACACATTTGTAGGCTTTGCTATCGAGTTCTACGCCACTCTCAGCAAGATTACAGAAAGAACCAGGTAGGTGGATGGACATAACGGTTCTGCCCTGACCTTTTGACATCACCTCACCCTCCATCAATACGCTGAGCGTTAATATTCTGTTTATCCCTTTGCAGGAGTACATAGCCAAACAGTTCCGCTTCATGCAGAAGCAGATAGGCTACGATGTGTTGGCAGAGGACACGATAACAGCCCTGCTCCACAACAACCGCAAACTGTTGGAGAAACACATCACCGCTGCTGAGATAGACACGTTTGTCACTCTAGTGAGGAAAAACCGAGAGCCCAGGTGAGACTTACAGAGGACAGTCCCTGGCTGGCATCGTAAACTGGCACGCAGTGTAGTTTTTTGGGGCGGTTTGGGTTGGTTTTGTTTGTCTAACAGCTGCTAAGGAATGCAAATATATGGAGATGTATTCAAATGTATTCGTGGTGGGATGAGTGGAGTTGTTTGTGTGGGACCTCGGCACTCCAGGTAACTTGCATTTGACAGTGTGTGCTGCTGTTGAGTTCACATGGTGCCTGGCGTTGTTGATGATTCGGATGCCAGGCTCATACGGGGACATTGATAAAGAGGGTCTATACAGTTTAAATGGTAATTATGCCATGAGGAGGGCACAGTGGTACCGTACATGACGGGGCATTTGCTTCCCTCCATGTACATTGCAGTTCAAGTATTGGCCCTAAAAAATGACATGTCACAACAGCCAAGGAATTGTATTGGATAGGGACTTTTTAAACCTCCTCTAAGCTCTGGAATCCATGAAGAATGTTCTATGTTTTGCCGTCTCATGCAGGTTCCTGGATTACTTGTCAGATCTGTGTGTGTCCATGAACAAATCCATACCTGTGACACAGGAACTCATCTGTAATGCAGTACTGGATCCAGCCAACAGTGACATCCTCATTGATACCAAGTTAGCTTCTCCCCTCAATGCAATTTCATTGATTTGTTTCTTTATATATTTTTGGCCAATATTGAGAATTTGTTTTCTCTGCTCTGTTTACCAGACTGGTCCTGTCAAGGTTTGAAATTGAAGTAGGGGCCAATGAGGAGGCTCCGGTGGAAGCCGAGGATGAGGAGGAGGTGTGGTTGTTCTGGAAGGACAATGGCAAGGAGATCCACAGTAAGAGCATCAGAGAACTGGCTCAGGATGCTAGAGAGGGCCAAAAGGAGGACCAGGATGTGGTCAGCTACTACAGGTTGGAGTTCTGCATTGTAGTGTGTTGTTAACATTTTATTCTCCAAAATCCTAGACATGAGATTGTGACTCTTCTAGCTATTGTTATTTTTCACTATGGTTTCCATTTGATGAAGAGAAAGACTGAAATTGTCAGGTTATTTATTTATTTAGCTGTTGCTGCGCCAGCATGTGGTTCTAACATTAAAATATTGTAGAGATGACCTTTTGGGAAAAACACCATAAGAATTTATAGGGCCTGTAAATATACATCATAAGTAATCACTGCAACATTTAATGAGATTTATTTAAAATCCAGCAAATAATTAAGATCCAACTCCAAATGCCTATTTGTTTTAGGTACCAGCTGAACCTGTTTGCCAGAATGTGTCTGGACCGTCAGTACCTGGCCATCAATAAGATATCTGGTCAGCTCGATGTCGACCTGATCCTGCGCTGCATGTCTGACGAGGACCTGCCCTTTGACCTGCGCGCCTCATTCTGCCGCATGATGCTTCATATGCACGTGGACCGCGACCCCCAGGAGCAGGTCACTCCTGTCAAATACGCACGCCTCTGGTCTGAGATCCCCTCACAGATTGCCATTGATGAGTGAGTTTGGATCTTGGCCTTCTTGTTTCATGTCATAGATCAGGGGTTTTCAACCTTTTTCATACCAGAGCCCACTATTTATTGAGAATTTGAGCCATGGACCACCATTTGATGACATTTTAGCCACACAGACCCCAAAACTAAAGATTTCTTTGGCTTTTGCCCATAATTCCAGGCTGGATTTGGGGAAACAAAACAGACAAAACATATACAGACCAAATTGACCATTAATCTTCTAGTTGTGTAGAGATATTTTAACTCTTGAGAGCGTAAAAATGAAACCAAATGGGATCCACACACACTGACACATGACACTTTATATATTTACTTTATTTAGATTAGATACAAACATTTAGATTAGATACAAACATTTATATGCATAAATCGATCTGAACTTATAACCTGCAGATAGATACTTAAACACACATATACTGCACAATGAGCACATACACATGGACTAGGACTCATGCATAGCACCTTTAAAAACCTCAAATTGTTTTGATTATTATAATTAATAATAACTTCTACTATTGTAGGTGTATTTAATTAATTTGTTATTTACTTTGTGTATTGTTGCTGTCATGTGTGTTGAGTTAAACAAAACACTTCTCTTGTGTACTCATAGGATGTAAACATTAGGGCAACTTAGTTTGTCAAAAGTTTGTCAAAAAATACATATTCAGCCCCAAGTCAGAATACCCCCGCCACCTGTCAAAAACAACTGAAATTGCTAAAACTGAAGAAAGCAGCGAACGAAGAAAACATAACACTCGTCTTTTACTTTTTCTAATAACACCCTAAAACACGAACCTAAAGTTTGACATCATGACTTTCTTATCTGTTCCTCTTAGCTATGATAGTGATGGAACGTCCAGAGATGAGATCAAAGAACGTTTCTCGCTCACCATGGACTTCGTGGAGAACTACCTCAGAGAAGTGGTCTCACAGAACATTCCCTTTTCTGACAAGGAGAAAAACAAGCTCACCTTTGAGGTACTGACCTGTCTGTGAAAGTGTTTGGGCAGATCAGAATTGAGTTTGGGTTTAGGTTAAATGTAACTCACAGAGTCTGTGTTCTTTGTTTGGTGGTAGGTTGTGAATTTGGCAAGAAACCTCATCTACTTTGGTTTCTACAACTTTAGTGATCTGCTGCGACTGACTAAGATCTTACTCAACATTTTGGACTGTGTACATATCAGCACGATATACCCTGTCATCAAGATGGAGAAGGAAGATGACAACAAAGGTTAACACCCAAATCCATAGTATTAGTTGCTTGTATTTTTGTGAGGAGAGGAGCTTTATTTGATTATGTATACAATGAGATTCAATACACAATTTGGTTTGATTCTCTTCTATCAAGCCTCAAAACAATATGAAAACATTGATATATTTCACTTCCTACTGTACATTTTATGGCTATTCCTATTGAATAGGTGGGGAAATAGCAAAGGGGGAACTGTCCTGGTTACTTTGCGCAAATATTTTTATTTATTTACCAGGTACTACTGTAGGTACACATTAAACATTTCATTATGACACAGTGTATATGTCATAGTGAAGAACTGTAGTGGGAAAAATGCCAACATAAAACACTATTCTTTGGATTGGCAAACTTCTTTGTGTGTGAATAGTACTTGATGTTCTGTATTTCTTAACTATATGAAGCCAAAAACTCATGTGTCTTTGTCTGTAGCTGGCAGTAATGTGATGAAGTCCATTCATGGAGTGGGTGAGTTGATGACCCAGGTGGTCTTGCGGGGTGGTGGCTTTCTGCACACCACACCAACTCACCAGCCAGAAGGAAATGTCGTCAAGGCCCAGATTGAGCCAGAGAGAGAGGATATCATGGTCATGGACACTAAACTGAAGATAATTGAGATTCTACAAGTAAGTCATGGTGTTTTGTATTCATTTTTTATCTCGTTTTTAATTGTGCTTTTGTATTTAATCCACCTTCTCTCTTTTTTTGTAGTTCATTTTGAATGTACGTCTAGACTACCGGATCTCCTGCTTGCTCTGTATTTTCAAGAGAGAGTTTGATGAAAGCAACCCACAGGCAGACAACAGTGCCAATCAAGATGGAAGCAATGTGACGGGTTAGTAGATTAACACAATACCACATTCATGATTGATATCCATTTAGCATTTCCCTCATGAACATAGCCCTTGGTATGGTCATTATAATGTTTATTGCTTATATCATTTCAATTAACAACAGGAAATCTTGACTTTGAGAACATTGAGGAACAGGCGGAGGCCATCTTTGGAGGAAGGTAATTAATCACTGGTCTCATTAAGCTGAAGTGCTGCAGTCCATAGTGAGAAGCAGCAACTGACACGTCATATTTCCTTTCAGTGAGGAAAACACTCCACTGGACCTTGATGACCACGGGGGTCGTACTTTCCTAAGAGTGCTGCTTCACTTGACCATGCATGACTACCCTCCTCTGGTGTCTGGAGCACTCCAACTGCTTTTCAGGCACTTCAGCCAAAGGCAGGAGGTCCTAATGGCCTTCAAACAAGTATGCTCCAGCACCTGGTGACACGTCATGTTAACATATCCCCATCCCCATGCTACCTCGTCATCAGCCGAGTCTAAAGCCAGAATGTAACCTACAAATATAGTGACCTGCATATTTGCAATTTATGCATAGAGAGTACTAAAAATGATTAAATAAAGTTATGATTTCTTTCAGGTAAAGTTTTAAACCCACATAAACTTTTATCGGGTTTATTTTCATTCTATTAGCTCAAAAAGTAAATGTATATATGCAACAGTGTGCATCAAATATTCTACTGCCACAGTACGCCTACCCATGAAACATCACCTTAACACCCTTAAAACTTATAATTAGTTAAGGGTTCCAAAGTGCGCTATACTTCGTCCTTGTTTTTTTCACTCTACATCAAATTTCTCTGCTAAAAATGCTTTGTGTTTAGTTTTGAGCTGAACTGTAGATTGGCTATTTTTTCCTAATGTTCACCCGGTATGGACTAGACAGTTCAAGACTGTAAATACTGTAACCTCAAATCCTGTTCTGAAAATGCAGGTGCAGCTCCTGGTGACTAGTCAAGACGTGGAAAACTACAAGCAGATCAAGTCAGACCTGGACCAGCTGCGTTCCATTGTAGAGAAGTCTGAACTGTGGGTCTACAAGAGACAAGGGGAAGATGGGATGGACGCAGACGGACCAGAGTCGGATAGCAAAAAAAAGGTAAAAGTTGTCATTAATATTCTTTCTTGAACGGCCAACTGGTATTATAGAAGATTCAGGGGTGCAGCTTCAGCATGATTCGTACACTTGTTGGTGAAGCAGGAAATGGTTTAGCTACATGGCATAGCATTCATCAGGGCAGTAGCAGTGCTATACAATATGCTACAGACTCTGCATGCTCATCCCACATGGCTACATCTCAATGTTTTTTTCTCACTACTTGTTTTTTCTCCCAAATTTCTGGGTTGTATTGACATCCAGGGAGACTCAGGCGGTTCGGACAAAAAGAAGTCAGAAAGCACCAGCAGTTACAACTACAGAGTTGTAAAGGAGGTACGGTCATTGGCATTTACTCGTATGTATTCCTACTCAAACTGTCTGTGGTAACATAACACTTTAATGCCCTATCTCCTTGCGTTTAGGTCTTGCTACGTCTTAGCAAGCTCTGTGTTCAGGAGGGGATCTCGGGGAAGAAGAGCAAGAAACAGCAGCAGCGGCTGCTGAGGAACATGGGAGCTCACAGTGTTGTGCTTGAGCTCCTGCAGATCCCCTATGAGAAGGTACTACATGGGCAGACAAGCATTTGGAATGCATACAAAACGAGCGATAGGTAACATTGGGAGTACATTATAACAAAATAAATCATACTCTTACGCTTCAGGGCGAGGATGTCCGTATGGAGGATATCATGAAAGTGGCCCATGAGTTTTTGCAGAATTTCTGTGCAGGGAATCAGCAGAACCAAGCTCTCCTTCATAAGCACATCAATCTCTTCCTTAACCCGGGGGTAAGTATTCTATTCTTATTCATTTATTTTAGGTCCATTTCAAAACACATGCATTCATCTCTGTAGATCATTTCTGTACATTTGCGTGTTGGTGGGTGCCGGTAGCAGAATTGGCTTTGTCGTTGACATAAATTCATCATGAAATGCCTATAAAATATAAATGGTGCAGTCTGTTATTGCGTTTATTTTGTGTTAGCCAGTAACTTCAATATTAATATTACTGTTTAAAATATTGGACGTTTCAGGTTTAATTCTGTCCCTGTCCTCCTGGTTTGACTTTTCCAATCCTAGCTCCTGGAAGCCGTCACCATGCAGCACATCTTCATGAATAACTTCCAGCTGTGCAGTGAGATCAACGAGCGAGTGGTGCAGCACTTTGTCCACTGCACCGAGACCCACGGGCGACACGTCCAGTACCTCCGATTCCTGCAGACCATTGTCAAGGCCGAAAACAAGTTCATTAAGAAGTGCCAGGACATTGTCATGGCTGAGGTACTGTAAGGTTCACCCATGCTCATCATCCCTCTCCCTCCAGCCATGTGCTGTAAGTGTACTGTAACTTTCAAAACCTGCTTATCTGAACCCCTCCTCTGTAGGCAACTTCATTTTTTATTTATATGACAAATCTCAGGGGGAATGTATTTATAGAGAAAATACCTCACAAGACATCCAAATGCAGCACATTGTCACATTTTAGGTGGGATATCTTGACAGATCTCTCTGCTGTGTCCTAAAACAGTGTAATCATTTCACTTCACCCTGGTCTTCATATTATATTATATACCTTGTGATGCTCCTTGTCATCTACTATATGTCATGTAGGAACGGCCGTACAGTAATGGAATGCATTCCATTTCCATATATTTGTTGTGTTCAATAATGTATATAAACTGCATATATACTATACATGTACTATAATTTAACTGCTTAAAGTATACTGGCACCTAAATAAGGTACTGTACATGGACTAGGGTAGGGCTCGACAAGCCAATTGGCTTCTCCCTAGCCCTTTTCAGACTCTTGGGCAGGGAATGGACATTCTTATAAAAGGGGGAAAAAGTATTTACTGTTTACTGTGCCCATATAAAATAAAGCTGCTGAACTGAACTGAGTATGTACAGTAAGAGCCTTAATGCTCTCTCTCCATTATGTCTCCAGCTGGTGAACTCCGGTGAGGATGTGTTGGTCTTCTACAATGACCGCGCCTCCTTCCAGACGCTGGTTCAGATGATGCGCTCGGAGCGTGAGCGCATGGACGAGAACAGCCACCTCATGTACCACATCCACCTAGTGGAGCTGCTGGCCGTCTGTACGGAGGGCAAGAACGTCTACACCGAGATCAAATGCAACTCACTGCTGCCTCTGGACGACATTGTACGAGTGGTCACCCATGAAGATTGTATTCCCGAGGTACAGTGCTGCATGCATGCGTCATCATACATGAGGTCCATTTTTACTTGCATGAGCGGAGCGGGTGCAAGTTAAGCGATTGGTGCATGGTCAGTGCGCGGTTGGCTGTCCCTCGAGGTACTGTGATTGGCCGGTGTAAGTGATGACATAATGGTGACGTAAGTAAGAGACCTTTATATCTAATGTCATGAGTATTAGCTCACTTCGCTTGCACCCTGACGAGTGCTGATCTAGTTTTTACCTCTTTAAGACCCATTAAGACCTGAGGCAGATTTCTATTTTTTTCTATTTTGAATGCGTAGTTCAAATGTTTTCCTGCCAAGGACCACCAAATCTATTTGTACTTGAGATATTTGTACTTGAGTATTTCCAAGACAGACTTGTTCTTTTCTGACACACTGTCAGACAAGAGCCTATGTGGCATGCACCTGGAATATTAGGCCTGAATTCCAGAGTTTTACTTGTAACAGACTGCATTTTCCACCACTGACATTACGCTTCTACAGATATCTCTGCTGTCTGATTTCACTCTCTAGGTGAAAATTGCCTACATCAACTTCTTGAACCACTGCTATGTGGACACGGAGGTGGAGATGAAGGAGATCTACACCTCCAACCATATGTGGAAGCTGTTTGAGAACTTCCTGGTGGACATATGCCGGGTGAGCCTGAGGGACCTCTTGACTTTTCAACGGCTGTGGGTTAATTTAGAAGTGCTCTCATTTAGATAGCACCACCACTTTGAGTTTCCATTATGAATTCCCATTATGCCTATACCGTCTCAAAGGCCTTGTGTTTAGAGTGTCCACCTTGAGACTGGGAGGTCGGGGTTTGATCATCATCATCATCATCAGGTCTCTTGCTCAGCGGCAGGGTCAACACCATGCATAGAGCCAATCAGTTTAACCGGTCCTCTCCATTGGGGTCAGTCCAATGCTCAAAGCTCAGCTTCGGGCAGATTTGATCCCTGGCCGTGTTATACCTTTGACTCTGAACCCATGGCCCCCTGCTTGACACTCAGCATCAAGGGTTGTATTGGGGGTAACAGTAACGTCATTTCCCTATGGGCCTCATGTCTCAGCAAGGCTTACGTACTTTATTATGCCAGGCTTAGGTAACCGTATTGACACGGGTTGCATTTGACCTGTTGCCCACTTTAGGATACAGGAAGTATGATCTGTTGACTTTTGTGTGTCATGCTTATCTTATTGTCTCTGTCCACGACCCAAGGTGTGCAACAACACCAGTGACAGGAAGCATGCGGACACCACTCTGGAGGGTTACGTAACGGAGACGGTCATGAGCATCGTCACATGTTTCTTCAGCTCGCCTTTCTCTGACCAGAGCACCAGCCTGCAGGTAAACATGAGCTGCTGCAGGCAGCGTTACCCCTACACCACAATACAAACCTCAATTTTTATCCTTAACCTCCTGCTTTATAGGTACAAGCTTATTAACCACTTAAGCCATGCCTTTAGTCCTGACTCACAATTGTACTATGACCATTTTTTCCCCGTCTACACCAAATCACTTTGCCAAAAACAGCAATGAATGCATGAATGAATGTTATTGTTATATTGTCATTATGCAAATGTACAACAAAACTCTGTTGACCTCTCTAATAACATCTACTATAATAAAAAAACAATCGGCACATGTAAAATACTTATAGTATATAGTCTGAAAGCTCATAGTGTGTATGTTTTTTGTTGTATTGTGAACTTTTAGATCATTTTATGTAATAGTTTTATAGCTAATAGGTTTGAATACATACTGCCTGTCTACGACAGAACAACTCAACGACGGTTCCCTGATCCAAACTCAAATACCGAAAACTCCCATTTTTGTGCATGTGCCGCATATGAGGGCATATGAATCCGTGTTTTTGTAGTTTATTATTAGTAAATGAAAAAAGTCACAAACACTGTTACGAAGAGAAAGTTTCATGTTGAAATGTTGCATCTTCTTCTTTTGTGTAGCTGGCACGTCATATGTATGTAAGTAAGATGACAGGCATTTTAGTTTCCGTTCCCTGGAAGTATTCTTTACTGGCAGACAGCGGATTCTTAGGAAATGTTGTTTTCACTAGAATAGAGCTTCATCAGCACACAGACCTGCTGCTCATGCATCAGTGGGCGAGTTGCACAAGGTTTTGGTGCAGAGCGTGATGCAACATGGTCACATTATGTAGAATGATTTCTGAAACCCTTGTGTCCTCCTGAATCCTGTAGGTACTGTAGCCTGTAGGTTGTCAAAGTGTATTTGTGTGTGTGTATATAGATACATATATGGCCTAAAGAGTTTGTGGATCGCTTATTTACTTTTTTCATTTTTTTCTGGCCATTGTGCAGCGACTTAGCCTTAGTCAGTGACTTGACCTTATTCATAGCCTGATCCATAGTTTTAGAAATATAGCTGCAGTATTAGCTACTGCATGGTAATATTTTTTGTAAATACTAAATTGGAATTGTGCAGCACTATAATCCTACTTCGTGAGAATTCTCCTCAGTGTATGATGATATAACAACCTTCTTTTTCCCATGACAGGCTTCCATTTTTGGAAAGATAACCGAGGTATTTATTGTGCTGTAGGGATGATATAGAGTTTTGTGTCTCGGTGCTAGCTATGAATCAGAGGGGCCCCATGTTTTGTTGGAAATGAATGAGCACGATCATAATCAACATCACATTGTTTTTAGTGATTCAAAATCTGTATGTATATCATTCTTTTTAATGACCAAATCAATCAAATCCGCAAAGTTAAAAGACATTGATTGTCACCATTTGGCTTGATTAGTTCACGTTGGAGTCTTCTAATGAGTTTTCATTGCATCTCTCCTCATCTCTGTCTTATTCTCCATCGTATAGACCCGACAGCCGGTGTTTGTTCAGCTGCTGCAGGGGGTGTTCAGGGTCTACCACTGCAACTGGCTCAACCCTGTTCAGAAGGCCTCGGTGGAGGCCTGCATTAAAGTGCTGTCAGACGTGGGTAAGACAATAAGGGTATTTGTGGCACATTACAGCTGGCATGAGTTATCTTCAGGGATGTTTTTAATATGAACAAATGAGCCACTATGACACACCGCGTGGCTCCTGGCTGAAACCAATTTCCACAAGTTCAGAATATATAAGATGAGGTCATAGAATGTCATCGCACACCTCTCTCCCAGGTCTATGCCAACACAAACCTACTTTAACTATCTCTAATCTAGTCACAACCGTTTTGTGATCTGTTTTGTTCCGTTCTAATGTTCCACGTGAAGTTAGGTTGCCTCCAGTGCTGTTAATGTGTAGTGCACTATGGTAGTTATGTTGCTGGTTCAAGTGCCATGACCTAAAGTGAAACACTTCTCTTTGTTCCGTTGACCCCAGCTAAGTGCAGAGCCATTGCCATTCCAGTGGACCTGGACAGTCAGGTGAACAACCTGTTTGTCAAATCGAATAATGTCGTGCAGAAGAGCATTCTGAGCTGGAGGCTGTCCGCCAAGAACACACCCAGGCGAGACTCTGGCCTGACCACTTCCAAGGATTATCGCAACATCATAGAGCGGCTACAGGTCAGCTTTGGATGTGTACACACTACTGGTAAAAACTTGTGTGGTGAGCAATACTGATTATTGAACAGGATATGTGCACACAGAATAACTGTCCCTACGTCCACGATGCATCAGTACTTCTTAAGGACTGACACAGACACTACTTTAAACAATTTTGAGGTTTTTCAAGTGAACCTGATCCAGATTGAGAACCACTGGGGTGAACAAACAATATAAGATTCATGTATGAGGGCATGCGTTTATTTATTTCTACAGGATGCATGAGTAACTGATTGGTCTATACTTACACAGCGTAAACGTGAATGTCTGCACGTCCGACATCCAACTCTGATTCACACATTGTAATCATCATAGTTTCATTAAATAAAGTGACGAAGGAAATTCAGTAGAAACGGACACTGGTCAATTCCTGAAAACTAAAACTTACGCAACTAACCATGTGGGAAGGATGATTCAGTGTTTTTTGTCATGGGAATTATAACAGTATATCTGACCTTTTCACATCATTTTGAGACTGCATGAAGTAGCTGTCTGATATAGGCAGCTACTGTAACGCCTATATTTCATTTGGGAACTAATAAAATATGTCTCATCTCATACAGTTCACAAAATACAGTAAGACACATACAATACAGACAGTACACACAAGGCATTGGTGTTTAAAAGCATGAAATCCAGAGCTACAACATTTGTTGTTAGTAGATTTCCAACAAACTGGAATATTTTCAGCATTTCTATTGTAAGATTATATTTTATTGGATGCAGAGATTTGTATTACTTCTGCGTTATGAGCTAAACAAAGCTGTCATATACACACACACACACACACACACACACACACACACACACACACACACACACACACACACACACACACACACACACACACACACACACACACACACACACACACACACACACACACACACACAGTGCTCTACTGTACTGTATTGATATACATTAAATTGAAGTTGCAATGCCTGTCATTTCCCTTCCTTTTTAAAGGACATTGTGTCAGCACTGGAGGACCGGCTGAGGCCTCTGGTCCAAGCTGAACTGTCCGTGTTGGTGGATGTTCTCCATCGTCCAGAGCTGCTCTTCCCTGAAAACACAGATGCCCGCAAGAAGTGTGAGAGTGGAGGATTCATTTCAAAGTACGCCAGAGACACAACACGTGTCAAAGACATGAGTTTTATAGAGTTGTTGCTGTGTTCCTTTGTGCTGTGTTTCCTAGAACTGTAATATATGGGGAAAAAACATTAACACGGTGAATCACACCTTTTTTGACATCAGCAAGATTTGATTGACCTTGTTAATGATTCTTTGTGACATTATGTCCATACAACAACTCTAAGGTGTATTAATGACATAGTAGAAAATGAGAGTGTCCACCTTGAGACTGGAGGTAGGGTCAGATCCCCGGCTGGGTCACACCAGTCTCTGAAAATTAGAACCCAGTGCCTCCCTACTTACTCCAATCAGCACCAAGGATCGTTGGGTTGGGGTAAGTGAGTGCAACATGTGTCAGGAGGTGTACCGTCTTGCACATCATGTCCAGTGGGTGTGCTTGCACACCAAGCTGCCTCACGCTATAGAAACAGGAGATCGTGCCCTATGGGCCTCTTGGCTCGGCAAGGTTTACTTTATTGCATAAGTAAAGATCTGAGTAGCCTACTTCTTGCACCGCTGAAACATGATAACTATCATCTCATAATAATAACTACTGGACATTATGAGACCTAGTCAAGCTTTGAGCACGAGTGATTCATTATTTCTTCATTAACAGTTGGCAAAAAGTGCAATCATGGTAAAAGGATAACACTAATCCTAACCATAAAGAGTCCTACGGGAGTGTTTCCATTGCGGTCCTGTGTATTCAATTAATCAAGAAAAACAGTGCCAACCAAGAAGGCTTTTCTTGTTTTGGTGGAACAGAAATATATCTTTTAGAAGATTCACTTTTGTTATTGTTGTCAGTTTGAGCCAGTCTACAGTATCAATGAACAGTACATGTACGGTAGATAGTACATGTGCAGAGCTAGGGTGTGCCTGTACAGGTCTCATTGCGCTCACATGTTTTACACATGTAGAAAGTACAGTAAGCACATACTCTCACACAAAGACTTTGTGTGGTTGTGTTGTGGCTGATAAGAGCTAATATTGGATTACGGGAGGTCCCAGCTGGCTACTTTGAGCAGGTGTTGTGTCACTATGGGAATTAGCCTTCTAATCAAGGCTGCCACGGTGGATTAAGGTGTGGAGAGGCACGTGAAGTTACTGTACTGCTTCTACAACTGCTGCTCCGAGTCATTCAGGACGCTGACATTGTGCAGTTCCAGGGAAGAACTGGATAACAATGAGCCACAATACAATGCTCTTGATGGGAGTGCAGGTTTCATTGGCTTCAGAAGTTCAGAGACAGAGGGATCCATGACTGCATTTGTAGCCTGAAACTGTTGTTAGGCTGTAGAACAAATTGTACTGTACTCAGTCTGCTGTATGTTGAAAGGTATCCCAAGGCATTTGGTGAGGAGTCCGATGAACGGACACAAAAGTGGTAATACTAGAACTAGAAGGGCATTAGTACACAGTAGGATCATCAGTGTTAATCGAACATTTCTAGAATGTCAGTGTTACCAGTGGTTACGTTAACATTGAGGACTATTGTGCTGTCTGTATAGCTGTACACAATACAGAACTACTAATTGAATGGGGTATTTCACTTTCAAACATGGTAACAGGATAGTTGTAATTTCTACTCTGACTTTTGTGAGCACCGGATATTTTTTAACTTTCTTGATTGAGTAGTTAGATGGTATGTTAATTTGTGCAACATCACACAGCTCCATTTTAACCTTATTAGAGTAATTGAAAACACACATCCTTGTGTCTGGTGACCAATATTGTTCTTTGTTTTTCCACTAGACTTTATGCACTTGAATTCACTTTTCGTCTCACTTTGTGTAGCATGCAGAATATCACACCAGTGTGAATTGAGGGATGATCCTATCATCATACATTTGTACTTCATCTCATTCCAGCCAATCTTTCTGTCTTCAATTTCTGTTCTCACTTTTTAAACTCCGTATCTACTTTGCCCAACCAATCAATCATTGCTATAGCAACACTTGGCATCTGAGGCCTCTAAAATAAATGAAAAAGCTAATGGGAGGACCGTTTCAGTCACCAAAAACAAGGATGTGTCTTTTCAATCAATGAATCCAGCATGGTTATTGGAGGTTGAAGTTACTTACTGAAGTTACTTGTCTAAGGTGCTCACATAGGCTAGATGTTGAAATAACTTCCAACATGTTTGAATGTTAATTTAAATAGTTATTTTGATCATATACCTAGATAGCTTGGCCCAAGCTACTCACATTTACTGCACCATGCCCCGGCAGCAAGCACCTAGCTCAGATGGCATCAAGTCTCCTAGTCAACAATTCCCTAAAAATAGATCAGATCACAAATAACTGTGCTGAAATACTGTCCGGTATCTGGCAAAAAAAACCTTTAGTTTATAATGTGTCACCTGGTTTTGCAGGCAGCAGGTGGTATAATAATAGTGTAATAATAATATAGTAAGCTTTCAATTGTAGCTTTAGAACTGTAGTATTAAACAAATACAAAATGAAATAAACATTAACCTTTCTTCTTTCACTTTCTTACACAGGTTGATTAAACACACCAAGCAGTTACTGGAGGAGAATGAGGAGCGACTCTGTATCAAAGTATTGCAGACCCTCAGGGAAATGATGACCAAAGACCGAGGATATGGTCAGAAGGTACATGTTGTTCCTGTCCTGTATCATCCAGGTGTGCTGTATCGGATGAGGTTTAAAAAATGACAATAAGCTGATGTATTTGTTCTGACCTATTGTACAGCACAGTGATTCAAGGCTGAAGGGCACAAAACATTGGGTCATTATGGTTGGGACTTCAGGACTCTGAGGACTTTACAAGGAAATAGTTATTTTGTCGTCTACACCTTCCACACCAAGAATGATTAATATAATAGTAATGATATGAGCACCCTCAGTGGTGAATGATAATGTGGCGGTGCCAAGCTTGATCAGGATGCTAAAATGGCTATCGATTGATGAATTGTACTAGGCTAAAAGGAAACTCAGAAGTTTCACCAAATGTTACCGATTAGGATGTGATTAGTTAGGATAATCCAAGACTACGAGAGTTACAAGAGTTCTTGTCTATTGAAGGTAGATGTTAGACGATGCCAGCTGCCATGAGTGGTGTTAAACCAATTCTACTCTATGGCTTTGAGACATGGACACTTTCAAAGAAATTACAGAAAACTCTGGATGGCACTTTCTAATGAGAGCACAAAATCTCCCATGGAAGAGCCACCCATCGACTAATCTAATGAGTCGATGGGTAACTAGTCCAAACCAGAAGAACACAATTTGCTGACGTTATTACAGTATATCTTCCCTTCTTCTCTGGAATCCTGCCTCAAAGCAGACCAGAGGTAGAAAACTGCTGTTTCATGATGTCATCGCTAGGGAGGGACACATGCATCACTAAGCAGAATGGCAATGAAGATCCGGGATGGCTGACGTGGCATGATGAAATCCATGATCTCGCCTGCATTTGAAAATTATGACAACGACTATATCGATCTTACATCATCAAAACGTCTACAGTCAAGACACACTATACAGTATATGACCAGGAACCCTTTTCCCTGTACATTACACAGTACATTTCTTGGTCAATGAAAAACAGGAGAAATATATGGGAATGTCAATATGTACTGTCCATACTCTGACAGTCTCATGATAACCAGTGTAATTGTCGTGGCATGCGTCACACATTTACCAGGATGGTATAACACATGGATCTCCATAGTGGGGCTGACTTCACCACCTGGATCTATACCGTATATACTGTATATTCGTTGGAGTTGCTTATGACTCAACTGAAGCAGTGTTTCAGGGTCCTGTCTGCATTTATCTTTTTTAACAATGGTATCAGAACTCTAGTCAAATATATTCCCTCATATCTTCCCTCCTGAACCTACTGGACGTAGTACGTACACAGTGTCTCTGGTCGCTTTAATGTAAATTGGGAGTATCAGCACAGACCATTAACATGCTGTAAGCATAGTCCAACGTCTTTAACACTAACACCATTCATACACCATTTTACACAGCATATCATGGGCCGTCACTGACTCCCTGTACCGATGCCCTCAATGGTCATTTGTTTCTAGCAGGGTTTTACAGCCTCAATCCATAGAGCGCCAAAGTCTGACGTCAATATTAGTAGAAGGTAGAAGTCCATGTGTCTGTGTACTTTTATATTTGCATTGTAATCCCCATAAACAAATCATCCCAGGCCCTTTCACTCAGGATATGTACTGTAGAACAAATTGACTATGAGAAAAATACAATGTTGCTGCTGCTGAATTACTGTATGTTTTTTTTTTTTTTTTTTTTTTTGCGAGAAACAAACTACAAAATAAATGACTATCCATGTACAGTACCACCTTAATAACTGATGTTAAAATTCAGGGTAAACTGGCTGATTCTTTTCCACTCCTACGCCAATATTGCTGCTGCTCTGACAAAATCTTCCATTAACAGCTAGGTGTGCTATCATGCTCATTTCCGCACAGCAGGATAGTCTATTCCAACCAATTGCTTGGTCAGAAGACCTGTACTAGTAATATACTGTAAATGTTTCATTCCACCATGTCTTTTTTCTCGTTGTTTTGAACGACTCCTCTCTGAGAGGGGCTCAAGTACCACCAGTGGTACCCGTACCAGTGGGAACCTCTGCCTTAAGATGCTGTGTTTGCAATTCACTAACTTCACTAACATGTTTGAGTGACCAACCAAGCTATAATTTGCTTAGGTCGCTTCACTAACTCTGCTCCCTATACTTTTCTCTTCCAGCTGATTGCCTTTGATGATGAAATGGATGTGGCTGAGGTTGATCATTTTCCTTATTACTGTCGTGGTGTATTCATTTGATTTACGCATGTCTGCCACTAGTGGTCTAGATGTGCCTGTGCTGCAAACAGACCTCCTAGAGTAGCTAGCTATACTTAAATTATACTTTGTTGAATGCTGGTGTCAGGCACCAACAATAGCAGATCTACAAGCTCAGCTCGACTGCTATTATTGGTGCTAGTGTGCAACAAAGTATACAGTAAATCAGGTAGTACATCTTTGGCTTGACCCTCATGTCTTCGTAGTATGCCTGTATGAGTTTTCCCTACACAGTAAAATCCACTGGTCCATTTTTGCACTCTGAATTAAAATAACACCCAGGAATTTACTGTGTAACATTATTCTCCTTGTTGTACAGTACTTAATTATTGTAGCATGTCTAACTAGAGTATCTTGTTGTGCTTCGCTGAAATGTAAATTGCCTGTCTTGTTGAAATGTTTTCAAGTGGGCTGTTGACATTCATATTTATTTATTTTTTTCAATCCACTAGTACTATGACTAGTATGATTCAGGCCACTGATCTAACCATGGATAGGTCGAGCTCATTTGACATGATGTTTACTACAGGATTGTCTGTCAACTTGAGGGCTGGTTGGGACTGGAGGGGAGCATGCCTTAAGCGTGCAAGTGTGTGTGTCTGTGTGGCGGGGGCTGCGTGTTTGTATGTGAATCGACCTCTTTTAGATGGATGGCAGACAGGGGAATGCTGTTCTCCTGAGCCCTTTACTGCAGGAGCAGGTGTGAATGTAGAATGTACTATATAATATAGCGAGAGCAATCCTGTATATTTAGCACTGGAAACCGAATACAGCTCGAAATGCACACTGTTGGAGGTGGACGTGTGTCTGGCAGCTAACATACTTTATGTGTACGTAAGTGTGTGTGGGTGGCAAATGGCCCGTAGCCCAGAGGAAGTAGATATGGCACATGCCATGCACCCCCTCCCTGGCTTGTGAGTGAAAGACAATCTGACCACATGTTGAACGATGACAGATGTCAGGTGAGACCGATCATAATCAAAAGTGTTTACAATTCCTCCGAAGTTGCGTAACTTGATTAGTTGCCTTATCAGTCCAAGCATTGCGCAATGTGTTTTCCACAGCATAGAATGACACGGTATGTTAGAATATAGTTTAGATTTGTTCTCCATGTCAATTGTCTATACTGCAGTTTTCTGCTAAAGTCATTGGTTTATTTGCTCTTCCTGTGATTTATGCCCAGGTGAAAGTAAAAATATAATGTGTTTGTGAGTCGGCCGATGGAGCAAGTGAAAGTGAGGTTATCTCAGAACAGTGCACAATCACCGGAGCGAGTGAAAGTGAGGTAAACAGTGGTATCAGTTAGGGAGAGAGAGAGGCAGTTGGAAAGGGTATTTCCACTGTTGCCAAGAAGTCACATGCAGCCACCCCTCCTTCTCTCCCCCTAACGCGCTCTCGCTCTCTCTCCCTCCCTCTCAACATCACTCCCTTCATGCTGTATCCTAGTGATGGAAGTCCCCAGCTGCATCCTTTCCGCAGAAACAGGGCTGAAGTCAGAGAATGCTTTGTGGCTTAGGTTGCCCCGCCCCTTAAGCAGTGTTTAAGAATGCACACTTGCTCACACCTCCGCTGACGCACCCTCTGTCTCTCTTTCTGTCTGTCTCTCTCTCTCTCTCTCGCTCACTCACACGACCACAAACAGCAGCATACTGCACGCTGCCGAGTCTATTTTTTTCTGCATGTGCCTGTGCCCTAGAGGGCCCCCCCGGTGGTACACTCTGTCCCAGGCCAGCCAGCCAGCTAGGCAGACACGTATGCAGGCGTTATGCACGTATGTAAGGCCAAAGCCGTGATGTTCCCTCAGCTGCTGTGAGCTGCAGAAGGGCTGCTGTGATAGCCGTTATATAACCCCCAGTGTTATGCCTGATGCTTCTGCTCTCCTCTGGCCTGTCACTATGGGAGGGAGCCTCTGCCAAGCTGCTGTCCGCCCCAGCCCGTTAACCCAGCCGCTCAGGGACAGCGTGCAGTCGGTCACTTTTACTACTGTTGGATAGGGCCTGGCATGGCGTGCCTGTGGTTGCTTTCGGAGTCCTCCTCACCCCTGGTGCCTGCCTGCTCCTCACCCCAGATGGCCCTGTCTGGTGGTGGGGTGTGTGGGTGTAAAACAATGTGGAATGGCATTCCCCCTCTGAGATATTTATTTCGTTTTATTCCAAAAATAGAAAGTTGAATAACTGTAAGCAAGCCTTCACCCGCCCACTAGAGCTCCTGTGTTAAGCTTGATCGTGCTTTCATGTGCTGTCCCCCGTGCCGTGCGTGCATGTGTTGCCTCTGTCAGGAATAAAAAAGAGCCCACTCGGGGTTGGAGGGTCAGAGAGGGATGATATCTGCATTGTATACAGCGGTGATGTAACAGAGTCCGCCGAGATTATATGGCTTTAGGATGACAATAAGTTCCTTGTTGGGATTATGTAAGGCAAGATGATTTCTATGCAGGGAGAGTGGCGGTCCACATGTGTGTCTACGTGCTGCCTGTGTAAGCATGTCTCCTGCGTTTGTGTCTGTGCCAGCTGATCACAATCTCCTCATTATCCAGACTCTACTACCGTCACCTGCCCTGACACATTTCTCCCCAACGTTCTGTTGCTCTCTCTCTCTCCCACAGTCCTTTTCTATCACGTTGTCTCCTGACATTTTGCACGGCCAGCGTTTGCTTTTCACTATAGTACCTTTTGTTTAATCACTGTTCATTTCTATGCTTTCCTTTTTAGACAGCCATGTGTTCTTTTTTTGTTTTGTTTTGTTTCAGAGCACCTGTTTTAGGTCTCCAGATTCTGGCCGTTTCTCATTTACCAATCACATCTGTGCTTTTTTTTCTTTGTGTTTTCGTTTCCCGTCGCTTGTTCCGGCTTCATTAGGTTCTTGTTTTTCTTTGTGCCACGCTTTCCCCCCTTCCCTCCGCCACGGTGTTTTCTGTTCGTGCCAGGCTACAACTCACCCAGGCGGTGCCACACCCATCTGGGGCTCTGCCAGTTTGCCTCAGTCTGTCTCTGTTTGTCCTCATGTATCCCCCTCGTCTGCTCCTGTGGGTGACGTGAGGCAATGCAGGGGCTGGTGTTATTCTTCCCAGCCAACAGGGGGTGCTGGAGACGTTCCACGGGGCCTGTGCAGCGGCGTCCCACTTTCTCCTACCTCTGTGCTGCACGATTCTTGGACTCCAGCCAGTTCTCAAGCGGTGCTTACATAAGAAGCAGCCCTCTTTTTTTCCCTTTCTTTTTTTCCACCCTGGAATTTCAGACTCTCCACTGATGTGTGACCTTCAGTGGTAATTGCTAATAAAAGTGCAGTGGGGCTGTTTACCGGGAGACGCTCGCTGGGTAGTGCCACGCCTTGCCCCGGGCAGTGTGGGCGAGAGAGTGCGCCAGGAAAAGGTGGGGGTGACTTGGAGTTGGTGTGTGTATGGCAGCGGGGTTCACTGGCCCCCCCATGCAAGCACCTGTTAACCGTTTGAGCCCCTGTCCTGATCCGTATGCTCTTGCTGTCGGGACAGAACAAAACAAGCCAATAGTCTGTCCTTAGTCTTTAAAAACTTTCTTATGTGTGCCTGCCTCCATGGCACTGTGCCATCCCTGGCACTGACTGGGACCTCTCATTTTCGTGCGTGTGTGCATGAGTGTGAGTGTGTGCGCGTGTGTGGGTTTGTGGATGAACAGGGGATCCCAGGGTGCCGGTGACGGGTATTCTCACTAGGGGAGCCAGGTTATGTAATCCAAAGCAGGAGGAAGGAGTGACTGCTGCTGACACCCCACACGCAGCCTGCATGTGGGGTGTCGGGTTACACTGAACTCCTGGACTCCTTGAGTCTGACTGGAGTCACAAATCTATTTACTTGAGAGTGAACTTACTTGATGTATGAAGGCAATTTAGAGAAACCCGCGACTTGATCTTTGATTACTTGACTGGAAATCGTGCTGTCACATGCATACCAAAGTAGATACTTGAGATATTAAAGGTATAGTAGGTGATTTGGAAAAAAAAAACTCTGGTCACCCTGGTAGCATGATGTGCACATGCACACGCTCTAGGCCCACCCCCACTTGATCCTGATTGGAGGAAGGCCCGCCTCATCCTGATTGGATCAAAGGCTTTTCTCCGAAAGCTCAAACTGAAACTAGGGTTTTATGACAAGTACAGGGGCTCATTGGGGACAGGGAGGAACTCCTTATTTGGTAACCACACTCTATAGTAGGGAGGATTGGCCAAAAAAGAATTAAGGGAAACACTATACCTTTAAGTTACTACTATACCTTTAAGTTGATACTGATCTCAAACTCACTGCTTGACTTGTTTTTGTGCTTTTAGACTTTTCGTGCTTTTTAGACAAATGGTGGATTTATACAGTGTTTCCCCCAGAAAATTGGTTAGTCAAGGTGGTGAGGCTTCGAGTCTGTGCTCGTGCGCGTGCACGTCCGTGCATGTGCGCGTGCATGTGATGTAATTACAATACCGTAGGCCAGGGGTAGGCAACCTTTTTGACATGAAGTGCCATGATTTTTTCCTTGACACTCAGAGTGCCACAGTAAAAAATGACTATAAATTCCCTTATAGTCAATAAGGGAATGACTGCATTTTCGCGGTCATCACATATTCAATGGCCATTTACTGCAGTTATGTCATTATTAGGCCATATTTCATTTCTTATCAGAACAGGCAGACTGGTAGATATTTTTCTTTCACAATAGATTGATCAATCAGACTTAAGTGGACCAAAACTGTTCATTTGAGGGACAGAAGTATTACTTGAGAGGGACATTTAATTGCAGGGTAGCAACACATTACAGTTGGCATTAAAAATGCCTCATGCATCATTTGTCCATAAGTAGTCCCTAGCCATGAATTTGTTATTTATTCATGTTAGTATGTATTTCACCTGTTATTTCAACAGGCTTAAAACACATCTAGCATTAACAGAGACAGTGAGAAAACTTTACAACAGAAAACAGAAGGGGGACTTTTAGGACAATTGACCACTGTAGTCTGTCAGTCACAATGTGGGACAGGGTCTTTGAAATGAGACACTGTCCCACGCAAAGAAGGACATCTGGTCACCCTGTGACTGTCCCACAGAAACGGGGATATCTGGTCACCCTCAAAATACTCGCAAAATACGCTTCAAGACACACACACACACACACACACACACACACACACACACACACACACACACACACACACACACACACACACACACACACACACACACACACACACACACACACACATACACACACACACAAACACCCCACTCAGAAGCAGCACACACGAGCTACAAGCTAGCCTATGTGCTAATTATTCAACAGACAGGGAGAGGGTGACTACGTTAAGCATATGAAGCTGCACACCAGTTGAAACGCAATAATTTCAGCGTGGATGTCGTTTGGTTAGGCTGACATGACGGGGGTCCGCGGTAGTCGGGCGGGACACAGACGGCATGCGTTGACCAGACAGCCACCAATGCGTCTTTTTACTGCTTCGGGAGCTAAACAACTCCGTGTGCTCCGTGTGCGTGCACAGAAGCACTGCATACGCACTGATTGGGCAGCGCGCAGCACAGAAGTGTCAACACTGGATCAGACTCGCTCCGGTTGATACTGATACTACTTTATAATACTGATGATCGCGGCCGTTGTGATTTGCTAATGACATGGTTTCAAATCGCACTTTCGGTTTGAAGCCTTAGTGCAGATAACTTTATTAACATGCACATTGTATGAACGACACACTTTTTACTTTTTTTTTTTTTTTTTTTTTTGGGGGGGGGGGGGGAACGTAGCCAAGGCGGGGCCGGGCTTCACTCAGGGCGGCCGCCCTGATAATAAAGCGCTGGGGGAAACCCTGGTGGATTTATACAGTATATGGCGCCTTTATCCAAGGCACTTTACATAGACTGTGGATTACAATCACTTGGTCATTCACGTGCAGTGGTGGGAAACATGAAAGGCAGCAGGTTGCCTATCAGGGGCATTTAGGGGTTCAGAGTGTTGCTCAGAGAAGATCTTTTGCCAAGCGAAGTGGAAATTCAGTGGAGGAAAATGCTTTTTTCTTAGTGCTGGCTATAATTCATATTTTGAGATGGCCTCATGTTTGGCAATGTTGGGCAGATAACTTCCAACTTCCATATGCTTTTGTACATTGCATCAATCCAGTGTGGTGTTGGTGTTTACGGGGTCCAGGCTGGATTCTGAACATTTTATACATAAGAGAAGCATGTGGGTGGCATTTGGTGGTTTCCATTGATTAAGGTTGTAAATTGGGTCAGAATAGGAAGATGATGATTATCATGCTCTACCACTAAAGTTAGACTTCAAAGCTGCTTGGTTACCTTGAACATTCAAATTGAATTACAAGAAGACTCCAGTCTTGTTTGCGTGCATTATGTCTTTTCCTGTGTTGACTTAAACAGAGACTTGATAAAAGGGACATTCCTGTCCAGTCAAAGAGTTACTTAACCTTGAGCTATCATGTCTGGGTTATAATGCAGAGTTAGACAATTCCCACTGTGGGTTTGTTTTGTGCTATTCACGTCCCAGTAATGGAAATGTCTCTCCATCCATTGTACAACACCAAACACTAACCAACGTAAAACGCAATGCACGTCTGTGTCTTAATATTCTATTAATTTATCGGCTGTCTTCTATATAATACATTGTGCATGGCATTGTTTGCATGAGCTTGTGTCTTGTTTTCAAAGCATGTTTTTTCTGATTTGAAATATGCTTGTGACAAATTGTGTTTGGTTTTAAGTCCCTGTGATTTGGGTAGAGTAGTGCACAGTAAGAGCTGTTCACTTTTATATCCTTATAGTTAAACTAACACTGACAATTTACTGTAATTTTGCATCAGGGTTGATCAACATCCATTATAAAATACTATAGGTTGTGTTTTGCTAGCGGCTTGAAAAGCGAATATGGTTTCAAACGACAGTCAGTACAAAACATGAAAGTCTTGCTAGACCACATTTGGCCACCAGTCTTCTGTGACTTCAATAATGCTCTGTGGTCCACTGTCCTGGGGGCATGGTTGTGAGCTTATAGGCTGGTTATTTTCAGCTAAGTTATTTAGTGTAGTGAAGATAAGGAGGGGGCCTTGTGTTGTGGGAGGGGTGGGGGTCTGGTCAACTGTATATAGGGTTTAAGTGGTTAATAATGCTAAACATTTACAATGTGTTTAATACCGCACATGAATTCTAGGGCATAGTGGGCTCAATTTCCGTCCATGCTAAACCTCATATGCCTCATATACGTCTTTGGCTTTTTTTGAATAGTTAATAGGTACCGGTAGATTGGTTAGTTGAACTATTCAAAGATGTTTTTTCAAAAGGCAAATATGTTTGGGGATAAGGGATTTAGCATGGACGGAAATAGAGCCCACTGTCTTTCCTTGTATCGAACCAATAAACCCTAAGCATGACACAGTAATCAAGACATCAGATGTCAGATAATAACACATTTGTTGTCCTCTTTGTCATTGCCCATGGCTTTTTTGGATCATGCGCTTTTATTACTGCCAGGCACATGACTGGTAACCGGGTGAACTGTAGCCGGACCAGAGCCATCAAATGGCTGTGTGCTTAAATGGCATTCTACAGGCCAGGCTCCCAAACGCTTTCAGCAGAGAAATAATTGTGTGGTCTTCTCGGCAATCAAAAACAATTACATTATGAAATCAACCAGTTAAGCCCTATTTGTGACCGTGTTTATGTGCTAGTTCAAGTTTTCCTTATAAGATGTTTTCCAATTAAAACATTTTTTTATGTCTGAAATATTTGACTTATCCTTGAAATAATACAATACTGTTGTATTGAATATGTTGTCCCCAGCTGTAGCTTTAGAGAAGAGAAAAGGGCTCAATGACAACACTAACCTGCCATCTTAAAACCTCAACTAACAGTAACTTTTTATTTCCACTCAGCTGGCACCTCCACCTGAGCCTGAGGTCCCCACTGAGGTGTGTTCAACGGCCATATTGGTGCTCTGCACACCAATATTTTCCGTTGCTGATCACAGATCATGTCTCCTCCTATAGTTTCATTCCCATTACCAGCGTGGCATGTCTTAGTTATCACTTGCTTACTGTATCTAGAACTTTCCTCTATTTTGGGCCTTGCCAAAAATGGGAGACACACACATGCAGATGCACTCACCCTCACAGTCAGACTTACACTCACTCACTCTCTGTCGAGCACGAACACACACACACGCACACGCACACGGATACAGTAGATCAGCCCCAACTTGGAAATGGACTACATATTGACGTCTGTTTTTTCCTCCCCGTCTTCCATTCATTCATCCATCGTTCCTCCATTCCTCCATTCACCCTACTAGCAACCCCATGGTTTTTTGAACCAGGCCCAGTTTCCTGACCATCTGTCAGCATGGGTTTTTGGAGCCATGGAGAGGTGTTTTTCCATGGCAGATTGGAACGTCGAGGCTTATAGTGTGTCAGTAGCGCACTAGCTGCCATTATGTAACCTGGATAGGGCTCCATTTTCTTTCCTTTTTTCCTCTCTTCCTCTAACTCACTCTCTCATGGCTTGTATTTCTCCCTGCTTGCAGGCTATCATTCTCTTATGTAATTAGTTTTTTTATCACTGCCTTTGCAAGTAATGTTACTACTTAGTATATTGTTTATATACAATATACACACATACAGTACATCTGTGTAATATATCTATATAAACGAAATGGTCCTTTTATATAGCTCCTTTATCCAAGGCCCACATAGATTGTACTGTAGATCTCATTCACGCACCAATGGCAGCGGAAACCATGCAAGGTGCCGACCAGCACATCGGGAGCAATTACACGTTAAGTGTCTTGCTCAGGGACACATCAACACTGGGGGACTGGGGGGGGCTTGTGTTCGAACTGGCAACCTTGTGGTTACTATCCAGCATCTCTACCCCTGAGCCACCGCCGTGTGTGTGTGTGTGTGTATGTACAGTATATACAGTGTATACTGTATAAATTAACGCAGCCACACTCTTGCCCTGACACATGTACAGTATCTCTTCCATTACCTGCATGATTTAAACGTAAACCTGTCCCAATTTCCCTGCTTGCATGAAAGAGACACTAATGTGCACTGTATTAACAGCCTCCCCTTTTTATTTGATTCTCCTTCTTTTCTTTTATTTCCCTTGCTTTCTGCTAACTTACCTCACCTTTAAGGAGCTTGATCCTAACCAACCCCAGAAGCAACTGGAGGACCAAAGGAGGGTAGGTAACAGTACCGAGCACTCTGCCTTTGGATTGGTCTGCTCTGGCCTCCCCCCACCCACATGCACACAACCCCTAGGAGCCCTTGCACGGCTCGCACACTTCCCTGGCATGGCCGCTCGCTCGAAGGACTTTTTGCTTACTAACAGTCCGCCGATAAGATTGTGTTGTCACGTGACAGACAGCTGACAGGAAAACTGATGCTCGTCAATTCTCGGTCAGCATTGAACTGTTTAGATGAGTGATCAAGCCACCATGGGTCCAGTGGGACCAGTCTGCTTGTTAAACTGGGAATTGTGGGAGTTGTGGCCTTTGACCAACTCAACATGTCCTGGGGGTCAGACCTAGTGCGTAAAACAAAATGAGCCGATGTTTTCCTCCTCTGCTTTGACTAGGGTAGTGTTAGTTGGAACAGAGGGAGGAACCATAGATCATGGTGCATATACAACATTACCGTCTGTGAGAAGATACGTAGAGGACATTGGTGTCTTATCTACCATTATTTTGTAAATAACAGTCACTTTCTCTTGCATAACTCTAAACAAACAGAATATCAGCAGTTCCCCACAACCTTTTGTAACCTTGTATGGCAGTGGCTCAATAACATTGATGTTAGCCTCTAACTATGCTCCTTTGTCATGATCAGTGTTATTGAGTATGTGGCTCCCAATGTCCACTATCTCTGATAGGGAGAAGCCCTCCGGCAGATTCTGGTCAATCGATACTATGGGAACTTCAAACCTGGCGCGAGAAGAGACAGTCTCACAACTTTTAGCAACGGTCCACTCAACACTGGAGCCCATGGAAGGCCCCCTACAGGTGTGTCTCATTATTATTTGCTTACTTTTCTCTTGTGGGTCAGTAAATATCCCCTTTTTCCTGTAAAACATAGCAGGTCTATAATCTTCAGCTTGTAGATCTGCCTTCTGATTTCACTACTTTAGGTCCCCGGGGGACGCATTTCTCTCTCGGGTCTTGGAAGTTTACGGATCCACTTGGTCTACAGTACAATTGTTCACATCCGCATTCGTCTCCTTCAATTTGGCGCTCCGTTGTCCTCCCATTTGAAACACTGGCTGATTCAACGGGTGTATCATAACTGGTATTTTATTAATTTCATGGAGCCGTTCAACAGACTTCAATCAATGATGTGACTCATTGTTCACTTCCCGTGGTTCTGTAGACGGGAGAAAATAATATGTTCTTGTTGGCCGCCGTGGCCGTGTCCTCATTGAAGCACTTAGACCTCCGGCTCTGTCCCTGAGCATATCGGCGCTGTCGGGTTAAAACCTTGTATATCCAACACACTTGTTTTTATTACAATCTTTTACAAATACTATATATAATATCGGAAATAGCTCATCTACAAGCTCACAACACACTGAGATGCAATGCGTTGTGAGCCTATAGATCGTTTTTTTGTACTTCCTTTGGCAATAACTTTTGTGTTGATGAATAGGGCCCTTCCTTTTTTTTTTTTTTTTTTTTTTTTTTTACAAAAACATAAACATTTCTAACATGGAGATAGGAGTTTTCTGGCCCACCAGCAGCGATATAAGCCGTCTGCTCAGCCTAACGGAGGCCGTGCTGTTGCCAGGCGACCAGAGAGCAGTGCTCCTGACTGGAATGGGTCATGAATGCACCTGTTCACCCAGCCACACAACGCTGTGCTGCGCCATGCTAATGCCACATGGCTGTCTACTGCTGCTGTCTAGGGTCAATAAGCCATTGGTCAGTTGACCGCAAATAAATAACACTTTAGTCATCAATTAATAGGTTTTCTTTTTATGTGTTGTATCATGTAAATATGTAATGCTTGATTTCTTTCCCATTTCATAAAAGAGGAAATAGGTGTCCCATAGTGAAGATTTGTCCTGTAATTAGTTTGTGTCATTTTGTACTTTATTTGCTTTTGTTTCAGAATCTACATTAATTGAATATACAGTAATAATCAACCAAGTCACTAACGTCATCCACATATTTATTCAAATAATTAGGAATTTGGTCACATTTTCGAAAAATAAAATTATGCATGGTTACATGAATGTGTACTGCAATGCACATAAAAAACATCCACTAACTAAACCTGCACTCAGTAGAGTGCCAACTTGTGCATTGTGCACAAGTAGGCCATGGACTACTTGTGGAAGAAATAATACTCATGACAGAAAAGATCTCCTCGTCCAGGGGCGGATGTAACATTTCCCAATTGGGGGGCAGGAGAAAATGGTAAGGGGGCATCTTGAAGGCGATGAAGTTGCACCCATACCATTTTTGGTTACACTTTTATTAAGCAAGTAAAGCATCAATAATAACACCAGTTGTTGTTGAAATTGCAACAGACACGCAGCATGCATAAAGCTAAAGGTCTGACTCAGAGAGTTTTCTGTTTTCAATGATGAAATGCTGTTGGTTTAGCGGTGCCACAGCTGTAGTTAGTTAGTAGCAGTAGTGTTTCAAATCATTGTCTCCACCGAAGGTGGATGACTATAAAACGCCCTCTGTCCGTACACGCAGCCCGTCCGTCCCCTGGATCTGTCTGTCACACGACCTCTGTCCGTGCACGCAGCCCGTTTGTCGCCTGGATCTGTCCATTCCATGACATACTAGTACTAGTACGTGTTCAAACCTGAAGGTGGTGACTATAGAACGCCCTCTGTCCGTGCACGCAACCCGTCCGTCTACTGAATCTGTCTGTCCCACGACGTCATGACGACGTCATAGTTGTCTCCACCGTAAGGTGGGGACTATAAATCGTACCCCGTCCTTCCGCACGTGTCTGTCCGCCCGTGTCTGTCCGTGCGCGTATGTCTGTCCGTGCATCCTATGACGTCATCATGACGTCATTGGATGCGGACGCGCTGAGGGACAGGGTACGATTTATAGTCCCCGCTTCACAAAGCGGAGCGTCCGTCCGCATCCAATGACGTCATGATGACGTCATAGATATATAAGGTGCTACCATGGAAACTAACGCCAAAGAGAGTGAAGGGAAGATGAGGGAACCGAAGATCGATCCTGAGCCCGGACGGTGGAGACCTGTGCCCCGTAGGGGCACAACTCTTATTTTAATTATAAGCACTTTCATTTGAAATATCTTGGGTTGTTTTGCATGCCATCGTGTTTGGTGGGGCAGTCATTGCCCCCATGCCCATGCCTAGATCCGCCCCTGTCATCATCCCCTAACCAACCAATCGCAGTCCGCCGAGGGACGGTAGATGGTCAACGACTGCGAAACGATCGCAGTATTAGCGCTCGCTCTGCTCATAAAAGTAACTAGCATAATATTGTAATAGTTATATGTTGTGTCATATGCCTTTCTTTTCCTCAACTCCTGCTCTGTGTCCAAACAGTTGTCAGCTCCGGAGTGGGAGGGAGAGGTGATCTCAACCTGGCAGAGGTCCAGTGCCACCTGGATAAGGAAGGGGCTTCCGACTTAGTCATTGACCTCATCATGGACGCCACTAGTGACCGCATCTTCCAAGAGAGTATCCTACTGGCCATTGCACTGCTAGAGGGAGGGAACACTGTCATTCAGGTATGTTTGTGTGCGTGGGATAAGTCTTACTTGCACAGGAAGTGAGTGGGCGCGGTCGGAGGTTGTTCGTCTCTCGGTGGACTCGGTAGGCCATGGCCTACTTGTGCACAACTCGCAAGTTTTCACTCTGCCGAGTGCAGATCTGGTTATTCACAGTATTGCATTACTGCTATTATATTTTAATGTTTGCTGTGTTCACAATGAAGCTGTACAGTATATTATGAGCCATTCCCCTGAATTGGTTAAAATTCAGAGCTAAACGTTAAGTGAAATTTGTATGATTTTGGAAAAACTTTGACCACATTCATTGCACCAGATCTATGGACACATTTGGTAAAGGCACAATCAATTATCATATTGTATCTTATATCAAAAGATCACGGGATCCACTGAATTGACAGTGCCATATTGAGCCTATGACACAGAATTGCTTTCAGATTTTGTTTAGCCATGTGTTCAAATGCCCCTGCCCCCTGTCAAAACGGCTAAAATCCCTAAAATGAAACAAAGCAGCAAATTAATAGAACAACAATAACACATCGTTTATTTTCTCTAATGAATAACAACCTAAAATATTATCCTTGGTTGAAAACAAACAAACAAAATTGTCATTTAAACTACACACACCTCAATCTACATATTTCAACTTTGCTTTAATATAAATCAATGTGATTTATTTAAAACAAACAGTTAATAAGACAACAAAATCATTTAAACAATGTATTGTAAATATATTGTTTAAATGATTTTTTATATATAAATTTATGAGTTAGAGGTTGGGACATCCACCTCCCAATAGAAAGTGACATATAAAGTATATGTTTTTTATCAAAATGTATTGTGGTCAGATAAATCATAAGATGACATCAGTACACATTTAATGTTTGACTACTTCAAAATAAATATTTGTCATGGTGGGACTGCAATTTAAACCAATTCAGTATAATATAGGAGTGCCCCTAAAATATAATCTTCCGAAGGAGTTGGGTCATTACTCCAAGCGGGGATGGCCAATGCAAAGTAAGGATAGTGTGATCCCACCCACGATTGGCAAATTAGAAAACAGCGAATGTACGGTTGATTAAATTGGACTGGAGTTGTGTCTCGCAGGTAGAAAAAGCCTCCCAGAGAAAGGGAAAGTGAGGGCAGACATGGTGCGAGAGGAACAGGAGTTGTGTTTGGCTCAGGGGGGCTGCTGGGAGAGGAGGACCAAACTCTGCAGCCGTGTTGTGTACGTCATCGCCTCCCCACTGCCAGCCCGAGGTTGCTACAGCAACGCCAATCTTTGCTAACCTCACACAGCGAGGTGGAGAGGGGAGCAGTCTATGCTGATTGCAGGGCAATTTCATTATCCCGGCTTAGTGTGGTGTGTGTGTATGTGTGTGTGGTATGGATATCAGGTTGGAACCTTGTATGTCCAAAACGGTTCCTTGGCGCAAAAAGGATCTGTGTTTTATAATGGATCCAATATACTTTAATTGTTAAACTCATTCTTAATAGTTTTTTTCTGAAAAAGAAAGACATAGAAAGCAAAAGTGCATGCATAAGATGACAACACATTACTTTGAAGTGGCTTGTGAGAGTGTAGATCTGCTAGTCTGTGTCACTGTAGTTTGACAAAGTAATTATTAAGTCCCTGTGCAACAATAAGTGAATATGGGCTTGTAAATGTGTGTGTGTGTCTGTGTGTGTCTGTGCGTGCATTCGTGCGTCCGTGCATGCATGCGTGCATTTGTATGCATGTGCTGGTTCAAGTGCTGTTTTGTGTGTATGTGGGCTTGCTTGTGTGTGTTCTTGCATAAACACGGGTGCCTTGCATAATAGTCTCCTATTTGCATAGTGCTTCTACCTGACTTCCCACAGACAGTGTACACACAAAGGCACTCACATGATGTCTGTTACATAAGAGGCTGCCTGCCTGCCTGGGTGAGTAATGCCTAGAGCACTGTGACTCCTGACATTCCACCTGGACTCCTTAACTGGGTCACGCTGTGCAATCAAAGGCCCCTGCGCGCACGCACACACACACACACACACACACACACACACACACACACACACACACACACACACACACACACACACACACACACACACAGCGGCCCCTGGGGCACTGTTTCTCAAAGTGGGGTCTGGAGACCCCCAGGGGTGCTTTAGGGGTCGGACTCTGTGGCTTAATGATTCATAGTTAGGAACCAAATGGACCCGTGTGTGTTGATAGGAGTATGCTGTTAATATAGTATATTATACAACGTATATAGTACATCCACACTGTGTACTCGGCGTGTGGATGGGCCTCTGAAGGTCAGGTGAGAGCTATACCTTTGTGGGCAGTGTTGATGGAAGACTGGCAGGTAAATCTCCACTGGGTGTGGTTGTTGTTCCTCTTCGTGACATCCCATTCAGCTAATGGCAGCTTTGTCTTTTGTGGTTGCCATGCCCAGGAAAGGATAGTCTTTTTGCATTGTTTGTTTATAATGTTTCATACAGTGGAGTGTGAGAGCGTATTTACATGCTGCTGCTGTTAGTCATAGTGATTATGCTATACAGGGCAAGATGAATTTGTATTGTTATTGATTATAATGACTCATTATCTTTGGCTTCTTATTTGTGATCTTAAGGGAGATAATTGGCGAGGAAGCTTTACAGCCAGGGTTGTTTTTTTTATTGGGCCATCTTACGGGAGGAGGAAGAAGCACTTCAAAGCCGTTCCCTGTAATGTTTCGGTGAGGTGTTTTTCCTCTCCTCTGGGGACAGGCATGCTTTGTTGCGGGATCATGTATGGTCCAGGGTGAATTTAAAACATATCAGCAGACGCATCACATTTCTCCCTCTTACGTAACAACTGGGCATCGTGCCTTGTTGGAGGACAGAGGGGTTCTTGTTGTCCAAATGAAAAGCAGGACAAAAACATGTCCACAGATTTTCTCCAAACACTTTGTTTGTTTGTTATTTTGAGGTAATCCAGAACCGTAGCCAAGCC
>CM076971.1:31210038-31230038 GCA_039105355.1 Benthosema pterotum | reverse complement strand
ACATGAAAGTTGCTTTAAATAGGCTTGTTCAGTTTAATCAGACAAATCCATGCAAAGCTCAGAGGCATCCAGGCTCTCATCCCACGGTGGCATTCACCCCAAACTAGGGCTGGGCAATTGACCAGAAATATAGAGCACTGCAGTCCCGCCCCCCAACGCCTGGTCCTGAAGTGAATTCACCTTCTTTTCCTCATAGACCTTTCAATTTATATAAACACGTTTACGCCGCCAACCAGACAGTTGTTAATCCTGACTTTCCTAGTAAGGACTCACTGCGTTCGCAATTATACTTAGTCGTACCATGTTGATGTGCCGAAATAGCCAATCTACATGCTACAATATGCAACATGTCGGCACATTGTGAGCTAGTAAATCTTTGACATTCAGATGTGGAGTTGAAATCATATCGCCCTCATCCCGTGGAATGTCTGTGTTTCTGTATCGCAGTGGTTTTCAACTAGTGGTCCAGGGACCTCCAGTGGTCCCTGACATGGTCCCAGGTGGTCCCTAGCTAAATGATGGAAAGTTGGTTAACCAGGTTTAGCTTTTTGAGAGTGGATAAATGAAACCAAATGGAACCGCAAGGGTCCATTTGGTTTCATTTTACACTCTCAAGACATAAAATATTCATCACCTGATTCAGCCCAAGTCTACACAACTAGAGAATGTAGAAGATTAATGGTCATTTTTGATCTGTATGGATTTGTTTCCCGAATCCAGCCTGGAATTGTGCAGGACAAAAGCAAAATAAATCTTTAGTTTTGGGGTCTGTGGGGCTAGAATGTCACCGAATGGTGGTCCGTGTGGCTCAAATTCTGAATGTACAGTGGGCCCTGGTATCAAAAAGGTTGAAACCCACTGCTGTAGCGGATCACATACGATCTGGCTGTACAGAACGTACACATACAGCGTCTCCGTGGTTACCGGCTGGTTGGTGGCGTAGTCGTGTAGCTACAGCAGCCCTCCGATAATCACAGCCACAGCTCTGTCACTCAGCGAGCTGTCAGGAGACGGGTGAGAGGGAGGGAGGGAGGGAGGGAGGGAGGGAGAAGGTGGTGGGTGGTGCTGGAGGGGTGGGGTTGGGTGGGGTGGGGTGCGGGGGGTGACAGTATTAATAGATCTTACATAACTCGCCCCTGTTGATGCCAAAAGCCCTGGCGGCAGCTGAAAGCGGAGGAAAGGAAGGAAAAGAGAAATGCAGTGACCTTGTTTTCTGAAAAGGAGGCCCCCCCTGGCCTGTCCTATAGGGCAGACTAGCTTCTCTAAGTGTGGTTCGGGGACCACCTAGGGTTCCAGCTAAAAAACTTTGTTGATATCGTACAAAAATAAAATCTGTTTTTAAGCACTTTAAACCTGTGTACATTTGGATACAAGCTCGTATGCATGGCGGCACACTGTGAGTTTTGGTATCTGTACTGCCTGTATGACTTACATACTGTGTATGTGGTATTGTAGGATTTGAGGCATATAGCATTCTTATATTATTTTGGTTTATTTTTTTTGACAATTTGTACTTTTTAATACTTAGTTGATTCGTTTTGCTGCTGGGGGGAAGGGGGGTATGGAAAAAGGTCTTAGAATTCTTAAAATTGTCTCTCTGTTATCTGGGGACTGGTGGGGATCCCGAGCCGCAGGTTGAGAAGCACTGCTGTACGTGACTGATGGTCCCGGGGTCAGCTCTCAGGGGGCTTAGTGGCTCTACAGTGGGATGTACAGGAGGCTAAGCTTCTCTGGGGGTGGTGAGGGAGAGGGGGGGGGGTGGCGTGCTTAACTCTCTGGCTGACTGCAGGACTGAGGAGAGAATGAATCAGCAGGTTTGCTGCTGCTCAGAGCACTTTCTTGGCTAAGCTCTCTGAAGCTATTGCTCTAGTTGTTGTGGCAACAATTCCTGCACCTTGGTGGGTTATTATTTTGATGTTGTTGCCTTTTGTCAGACAGCAGAAGCATAGATGTTGTTTTGTTTTTTTCACCTCCGTTGGAAATGTAGCATCAGTGCAGTCTTTTGATTGAAACAGAGAAACTGTTAAAAAATTAATACGGATAGGACGACCTTTGCTGCTATAGAAAACCGCGAAACACATAACTGCCCCTTTGTTCTTATTTGCCAACAGCTGGGTGTCCCTGGATACTGTGTTTTTCTTTCTTTACTCTGAGCTCGATACAAAGTCCAGAAAATGCGTACCTATTCTGTGCAACTGTGTTTGTTGTGATTTTGTACAGTAAGTCAAGTTCCTGTTCCTGATTCCACACTACTCCACACAGTGGGAGGACAGCAACCAAACTGTCTGTCTGTCTGTCACTCGTGTTGTTTTCTGCAAATCGATGTCAGTCAGGTGCTTGCAAAAGTGCAAAGTAACCGATGGGGAATTGCCTTGTCATGACCACAGTCATGAGGTCCTGTCATTTGAACGCACTAATGTCATAAAGTCGCTTTTCTGGCACTGCTGCTGCCATCTCTGTTGCCCACTTGCACAAGCCTGCTGTAAGATTTTAATAAGATCACTATCAATGAATGACCCGCTCTTGTCAACAGGATTAGGTTAACTACTCAAACCATGGTCCAGAAAAACAAGCAAGCATGGCACGTTAAAGAGAAGTGGAGGAAAACAACTTGGACTTGCATAACTCAATTGGCGGTTCAGTGTCAAGTGCTCCCGCCTTAGGGATAGATAAGATTAGATCTGCTTATATTTCAAAGTGGTATATCAAAAGGTGTCTATGCTATGCTATACTATGCATTTACAATAATGTTACTGTATTCATGCACCCCCACCCACCCACCCTTCTCTTATTTGAACTCGACCCGGAAAGACAGTTGCATAACCTGCTTTCAGAACCATCCCATAAGAGAATGATGTATGCATGCGTGCATGCGATAAGTTTGCCCGCTTCCCTTCTAACCCCTCCTTCTTCACACCATGCACTCAATTCGTGCCACTCTGGAACCGAAAAAAAGTAGGGCAGGATTTTCCTCCTCTCCTCTCGCCTCCCCTTCCCTCCCCACTGCCTCCCCTCCCTCAGTGGGCTGATGTAACAGTGTTTTAGCTGAGGCGCTGTGTGCTCGCTACATAACCACTCAGCTGATTACAGGTCTTATGTAAGTAGGGATTGTCAAGAGGGGGAAAAAATGGGACAGGATATACCAGCCTGTTTGTGGCGGGGAAAAAGAAAATGAGTTCACTTTGCATGCAGGCCTTTGAAACAAGATTGCCCTTTGTGTCAACACTCCTACGGGCAGAAGTCCTTCTTCCTCCTCCGCAGCTTCACAGGATCCCAAATCCATGGCAGATAAACACTTTGCACAGTTGCCAAAGTCACAGTTTCCTCCAGAATGGCAAAACTCTACCGTCTGTCTGTCTGTCGTGCACACTGTATACTATGAGCACCTGTCTTCTGCTGCGAGTGCGTGCAAGCACACGCTCGTGTGAGTCCTAACATCTTTGTGTGACTGCATAGTCGGATGGCTACAGTGGGTGTGTCTTTGCACGCACTGTATGTATTTGTCCATACGCAGTACATTTTGCAATCATTTATTTGTTCCTCTGAAATTGTGCACATGGTATCAGTTGCACCTTTGAGGGCCCATTTGGAACCCTTCTCTACACCTCCAGGGTTAAATGAACACTAGAGAATGTACACTATATGTAATCAGCTAGAGCAATGTGGACACAGAGCAGATAGTGTAACACCCAGGTGAGAACAGTGAAGCCTTACAGGGTATTTTCTTGGCAGCAGAGGAACATGCTTATGTAACTCCACTGCATGTACTGTAGGACCTCTGGCTGTCAACCCAGTGTGGATAAATGTTCAGTAGAATCAGTAGACGGTATGCGGAAAAGTGAGTGGCAAATCGTGAGCTTGTTTACAACTCTTCTTATGCTGGATTTTCTTTCTTTCTCTCTTCGTTTTTTCCTCATTTTTTATTTTTTTCATATATTTTGTAAATATGTACCCGTGAATTGTTGAATCATGACTATAAAACATTTGATACCCTATATTTTTAAATATATATATCAAGATGTACATATAATACGCTATATTTAATATATTGTTTTTCCATTTATAAAAACACATTATATACAAATGTATTTTATAGAATTACTTCTATTTTGGTGATGATTCACCGGGGATCCTGGATGACTTTATTCTAGTCATAAAGATATAAAATATCTTTGGAAATCACTAGTTATTGAAGTTTATTATCATTTTTTATAATTACAGTAATTTGGAACAGAGTTTAAATTAGTAACATTGGCCAAAAAAATTGTCTGACTGACTAGCTGACTAAATGAATGAATGAATGAAGGGTCTGTTAGATTTAAAAAAAAAAAAACGTTCATAAACGTGACATGAAGAATAACAACAAAATTCAACATCTTATTTTGTCTGTCTGTCTGTCTGTCTCTATATCACTATATCTGTCTCTCTATCCATCTATCATCTCTAGCGGTCATTCTTCATCCGTTTGACGAGTGACAACAAGTCAGAGAAGTTCTTCAAGGTGTTCTATGAGCGTATGAAACTGGCCCAGCAGGAGATCAAAGCCACCGTGACGGTCAACACCAGTGACCTGGGCAGCAAGAAGAAGGACGAGGAGCCGCCGGACAAAGACACACCTGCACATAAGAAAGGTCAGGCCTCAGGACCTCGGGACCTGTCAGGACCTCGGGACCTGGTTCAACAAGCTACATATGTTACTTACAATAGTTCCACCCACAACCCTGCTGCTAGGGCACTGGTTCCCAAACACTGGGACGGGACCCAATGGTGGGTCTGAGGCACATTTTCATGGGTCCCTTGTATTTTTTCTTACTTTAAAAAGACATTCCCAAAAAAGCAAAACTTTTTTTTAAACTGTAATTTCATGGGGAAATTCCATAAATTAGAAAACAACTGCTGAAGAAGCTGGAAATAGCCGACCTACAAGCTCACAACACAGTGTGTTTTGACACATTTGTGAGCTTGTAGATCTGCAGATCTAGATCTTGTAGATTTTGGTTCCACATCTACCCAAACTAGTGAGCCAAATATAATCTATACATCTAATTCCTCTTTTGGGTCACAGGCTACAGTGTTTGAGAACCTACTGTACTATGGGACACTGGGGTAGAGAATTATTATCTGGATAGAATCTAATTATGTACTGTGGTGCATACAGAAGGTCTGGGTTGTTCTTGGTGTGTTGCCTTGCCTTTGTATTGCTTTCAGAATATAGGCCATTGATGAGTCGTTTCCCTCCTTGTCTGTCTAGCACCATCCTCTCCAGCTGTTTCCACATCAGTCCCTTTTGTTCAACTAGGTTTCCATTTGTCATTCGATAACCTGTGGTATTTTGCTTTGTCCAGTCAAAGATGTACCTGTGGTTGCCCTGGTGACGGAAGAGGTCAAAGAGCAGCTGGTTGAGGCCACCACTGTCACCAAGAAAGCCTTCACCAATTACCGGCGAGAGGCCGAGGCAGAGGAGCACCAAGCGGCCGCCGAGGGCTCCACCGTCTCACAGGCTGCCGACAAGAGCCAGGAGGAAGGGGAGATGAGCGTCCTCATCACCATCATGCAGCCCATCCTGCGACTCATGCAGCTGCTCTGCGAGAACCACAACCGAGAGCTGCAGGTCAGCCACGCGACCGCTAGATTCAAGGCTTTCATGTATACAGGTGTACGTGTTGTTGTACGAAACTTTCACAACGTGTCATCGTGGCACACTTTAGTTCCAGTTGGAAAATAACAATTTTGTTTTTGTCGAGTGAAAAGGTCACGCGCGCGGCGAAGTGTCAATTTGCCTACAGTCTCCTGCATGAACACATGACTTGTCTTTGTGACTTTTTCTACTTCTGCTGTGGGGATTATTTTATATCCACCACACACGCACGCACGCACGCACGCGCGCGCGCACGCACGCGCGCACACACACACACACACACACACACACACACACACACACACACACACACACACACACACACACACACTCACCCTCGCTCTGGCCATGGCAGACTCGAACATTTCCTGACCTGCATTGTGAATTTCCACTACCAGACTCGAGTACACAGAAATGAAACTGTGTTGAAAATAGACATCATTCTGTGGAACAACGTGATGCAACTGGTCTGGTTTCACTATGAGGACTGTGCTGTGGCAGTTTTTTTGGCATTGGATAGCTACAGTACAAGGGCCCAGACAGTACACTTCCTTCTAACAGTAGCTGTTTGTATACACAGCCCCGGTCAGAGCCTCATTAAAAGGTGACTGGCTGGCTGGCTGCTGAATCCTGAGTCTGGCTCACCCGGCTCTGCTTTGGCCCAGTGTGGGTGGGACCGGGACGTATTGATTTACTGCCAGACATAGCTCTGATTAAGTTCACTGTGGTATAATTAAACACATGTCACCGCCCTGTCACATCCCCTACAATAACTAATTAATACCTGATGTTTGGAGAGAACACAAACCACCAAATCAATATAAAAGAATAGGAATTTGTCCACTTGTTCCATTTGCAGTCTGCACAACGTTGATTCAATGTTTAGATGTAATTAGAAATTAATTTGATCAGACGTTATTCTGGAGACTGACATTGTCGTTATTTGCCAGTGGAACGTCTTTTTTATTCTTTTTTTTTTTTTTTTTTTTTTTTTTTGTCTAATTTTGGGAAATGGATGAAATAAAAATGCAAAAAGTGATTGGAATGACAATAGGGTTCACCAGGACCAGGGGAGTGTGTTGTCAATGAGTGTAATCTTGGACAACATGGAGTACAATTGTCTGGTAAAATGAACTCCCTTATTGCCCATGCCGCTTTTGACGCATTTATTTGATCCCCAATGATTGTGAGATTAATTTTAGGCACATTGGATTTTTCGTCAGGTGCGCGCTTGTTTGTGCTTGGGTGCGGTCTGTATGTCCATCGGAGATCATGATTTGACAAATTTATGGTAATAAACACTATCGCAACGATCAGGATTTCTAACTGGAAAAAGCAACCAACGACATATTTGGAATTATAGACTTTATTTGAATGGGATTCATTTGATAAATAAAAAATATGAAAATCGGTGGTAATGTTGGAGTAATAGGATTAATGGGGTGGGAATTTTAAGGAGCTATGTCTAGTGTGCACAAAAAGTTTTTTTTGAGTAAATTTGAAATATACAGTACAGTGAATCCCCTTCAAGCTCTTTATACATTGTATCGTAAATTTATCTGGTCTACAAGATCATAGTGTGTTGCAACTTGATGCAGTAAGAGCTATTTTTGAAAAACAACATGACTGACAGAAAAAAGAAGCAGTTTGAAGACCGCCCTATAATGACATGCCGCAGGGCGTTATGTTGGCTGACCTTGTGGTGGGCCTGATGACACAACCAGTGGTCCGGGGACCACCAGTTGTCCTTGAGAAAGTTCCAGTTAAATATGGAGTTGGTTAACCAGATGTAACTTTTTGAGAGCGTAAACATGAAACCAAATGGACCCTTGCGGGTCCATTTGGTTCCATGTTTACACTCAAGAGTTAAAATATTCATCATCTGAATTACCTAAAATCTACACAATCAGATAATGCAAAAGAATGGTCATTTTTGAACTGTATGTTTGCCTGTTTTGTTTGTGAAATCCAGCCTGGCATTGAGAACAAAACAAAATAAATCTTTTGTTTTGGGGTCTGTGGGACTAAAATGTCATCAAATGGTGGTCCTCTGTGGCTCAAATACTGAATAAATAGAGGGCTCTGGTATCAAAACCGTTGGTCTTACTCTTACTTTCATCTTGAAATTAAATTAATACTACGCAGACTTTAGTTCGGTGTTTAGTCTTGGACCTACACAATATTTTATGTATCTCATTTGGCCCCTTGTGAAAAATAGTTGCCCAGCCCTGTTCCAGAGAATAGAATATGCTGTGCCCCAGAAGGTGGACCCCATACCTCCGGTATACGTATAGTAATAAATATTATACTGCGGCTTTGATGGTTTTCTTCATCCCCATTTTGTGCTTATCCTTTTTCAGAACTTCCTGCGCAACCAGAACAATAAGAACAACTATAATCTAGTGTGTGAGACGCTGCAGTTCCTAGACTGCATCTGCGGCAGCACCACAGGCGGTCTAGGGCTCCTGGGACTCTATATCAATGAGAAGAATGTAGGACTCATCAACCAGACAGTAGAAAGCCTGACGGAATACTGCCAGGGACCCTGCCATGAGAATCAGGTGACACACACACACACACACACACACACACACACACACACACACACACACACACACACACACACACACACACACACACACACACACACACACACACACACACACACACACAAGCTTTGTTGTGCACATGCAATCCGATGCAACATGACAGATTCTGATAAGATAAATTACATGCTGTCAGAAGGCTTTCACTCGATTTCCTCATGACAGGCTTGTAGTAAGTGCTATTGGCTGGTAATATTGACATGGTCACAGAATTTTGAAAAATGTTAATACCCCAAAACTAATAATATATTAATAATAGACAATAGACAGAAATAATATAGATTACCTTGTAGATCTGTTGATTTTCACTTTGCTCCAGTCTGTCTTGTTGAATTGATTGTGTACTGGTCTATCAATGGAATTTTAATTGGTAATAATTGTGTGGGAACCCTCTATTGAAACGTACCCCAAACTAATATGTATATTCTTGACTTGACTTTTCCCTTGCAGAAATTATGCTTCTGTTTTTGTTGCACACTCTGATATAAAAAGTGCTTTGCTTTGTCTCAAATGTATATTGATGAGTATTGGTTATTAGCAGTAGCAGTCAGCTTTGGGGCAGGAAAACCGAGTTGTCACATCACTTCTGAATGAAGAAATGAAGCAGGTGTTTTAACTCCCTTTGGGATTCACAGGATTTATTGTGACAAATGTATTCCTCTGTCAGGTTTAACCATGTGGTTTAGCACAACAAGATGTGCTTGATGAAACCAGAGCCCTCGGTCTCCCACACAGAGATCAAGCCCTGCTCCTCTTTCAACAACAGTGTACCCCCTGCCTGCTCTGGGCACCATGACTGTATTTGTTATTTTCGGAGGATTAGCTTTGCTTGGTCTTCTCACATGATGATGGTGGCGGCACCCTCTGTTCCTGTTGCCCTGGGATCACTGTGTGGCAAGTGTGAGCCTTGCTTGTCTAAACAAGAAACTGGCACAATGCCCAGTACACAGTGGGAGCTATGCTGGGGGAAAAGAATGGGCCCGTGGTTATTTTTCTGCGACACTATCTAACCTGCTCTTCTCCCTTTGCTGTATTTATGTATGTATGGTAATCAATTAGACCAAACAAACCACAGTGGCATTGCACACTCCCACCTAAGCAGGATGTACTTTGACTTGAGTCTCCTGACAATTGCTTTAGCAAGGGGTTAACACATGGAACACTTGCCTTTCCACAGAACTGCATCGCCACACATGAATGCAACGGCATTGACATCATCATTGCCCTCATCCTCAATGACATCAATCCCCTTGGCAAAAAGAGGATGGACCTGGTGCTGGAGCTCAAAGTGAGCAATAGTGTTTTTGTTTTTTATTTGTTTCCAGTACTCAAGTTATTTTCCCACCCATATTTTGCTTAGACACTTAAAGGGGAACTCCTCCCATTTTCAACGTTTTTCCTGAGAATGTACAGATGGGACCAAATGGATTTGGTCCCATTTGTACACTCAGGAAAATAATGTCCTAAAAGAAAAATCATCAACATGGTGAAGCACAAGTTCATGATGTCATCCAGTTAGGTTCCACCATGTTAATGATTTTGTTCAGACCTTCATTTATAGGAAACACAGAATGGGAACTTTTTTATCATGTGCACACAACATCTCTAATATATTAATGATATAGTGAAATTTTGAAAATGGGTGGAAATCCCCTTTAAAGGCAATGTACCTATAACTGTACATACTTTGTTGACTGGGGGCACTTAAAGGTCCGTACCTGGCACCTGCCTTTTGCTAAACATTTTGAGCCTCTATGTACATCTGGCTTTTTCACTGAAACGTTGCCATTTACTTATTATGACCAGTGTTGGGCAGTAACGAATTTTAGATTACATATTACTGTAATATTATTACTTTTGCTCCAAAAAGTAAAGTAACGAGATTACTCTGCAAAAATAGGTAATAAGTAACGCATTACTTTGCAAGTAACGCCAAGATACTTAAAATTAGCTTGTTGTTGCATGCAAAAATAGAACAGATTCACAAGCTATCGACAGGTACTGTAACAACAAAGATGTGCACTAGATATCCAGTCCACACGCTGCATCCTGCGCATAGTTATGTACACTACAAATCGCTTGTTGCTTTATTTAGTATTTTATTTTTAAATACAAGGAAACTATTATTATTCCAATAAATTGGATTCGGTTCTTAAAAGAGCTCGCTAAACAGATTATGTTGTACATCTCTATTTTGTCAAAGGTGGGAGTTGAGAACTTGTTAAAGTAATAATGTAATATGTAATATATTACTCTTCGATTCCAGTAATAAGTAAAGTAATGATATTACTTTGTCTAAGGGGTAACGAGTAAAGTAAAGAAGTTACTTTCCTAAGTAATATAGATCAACACTGATTATGACATACCCAGAATAGCAAGGGATGCCAGGGTTCATGTGGTTGAAGTTGTCTCATCTTCTCTCAGAACAACGCCTCCAAGCTTCTCCTAGCTATCATGGAAAGTCGCCATGACAGTGAGAACGCAGAGAGGATACTGTACAACATGAGGCCCAAAGAGCTGGTAAGTACAACATCTGCTCGTTCCAGGAGGGCAAAGTCAGTGTCGAGAGGACGTGGTAACAGGAAGACCCAGCCCAAATATGCCCTGAGCATGGACAGCATGGACAAAGGTCTTTTAGGACCTTTTTTCTGAGAGTGTACAAATGGAACCAAATGGGCCTGCTAGTGTCCATTTGGTTCACATTTGTACTCTCTCAGGAAAAAATGGAAATGTCCCTCTTTTGTCCCTCTTTCAGGCTGCAACGGCCCTCCTGACAGCTCAGTTTTCTGACCCATCAATGTCGCAACATTTATTTGGGCCGAGCCTTTATGTATTCTAGGACATTCATCTGAGCCTTGCCCTCTTGCAGGTGGAGGTGATTAAGAAGGCTTACATGCAGGGCGAAATTGAGGTGGAGGCGCCTGAGGATGGTGAGGATGGTGAGGAAGAGCACTCTGCCTCGCCACGCAACGTCGGCCATAACATCTACATCCTCGCCCATCAGGTCAGCTACTAAGTATCTGCACGCATATTGAAACAGTCCCAAGCGTAGCCAGACACTTCAACATATGCATTACATTGCCATGTAGATTTCTTGGGGAAATAGATTTTCAATGGTCTGAAGGCCCTGTAATCTGCGTCGATACCTATGGATCCCATAGGTTTGTTATGTCAGAGGATGGTGGTGCTATATCTTCATCTCCTCCCTTTTCTGCCGGAGGCTCTACGCAGCTCTACATACATAGCTGGTTGTTTTCTCACACCATGATCTAGGCTACAACAGTTAACATTATGTAATACACAATGTTGAACCAAAGCATGCAACCCTGGCTTGTGAACGAACTGCATGCCTCCTGGCGGAGTAGAGAGAAAACTAGTGGCATGTGCTATACCAGTGGTTTTCAACCTTTTTTCATATCAGGGCCCACTATTTATTCAGAATTTGAGCCACGGACCACCATTTGATTACATTTTAGCCCCACAGACCCTAAAAATTAAGGATTTCTTTTGTCTACCAAGCTGGTTTCGGATAAAACTAAACAGTCAAACATACAGATCAAATTGACCCTTAATCTTTTACATTCTCTAGTTGAGTAGACTTGGGATAATTCAGATGGTGAATATTTTAACTCTTGAGAGTGTACTGTAAACACTCTCACCATCTGGTGCAACTTTCCATCATTACATCATTGAATCCTCTCAGGGCCACCTGTTGAAAACCCCTGTGCTATACTGTGCCCTGATGACAAATCCAACATATTTAAGCTACAATATGCATTTGGACTCATCTCAATATTTCCCTCTGTTATGCATGCATGCACACCTGACAATGCTATAGTTGACAGTACTAAGCCACCATTGATCTGCTGATTCCATTGATTGGGCTGTGTTTGTTGTTTCAGTTGGCTCGTCACAACAAGGAACTGCAGGTCATGTTGAAGCCAGGAGGGAGTTACGGTGAGGGGGACGAAGCCCTGGAGTTCTATGCCAAACACACAGCTCAGATCGAGGTCAGTCTGCTGCTGCCGTCCCAGACGGACTTTGGGGTCTGCCGCTCACACTCCCCCCTTGTATTTTTTTCACGTGAATCACGTTGGGTTTCAACTGTCTGATATGTGTGTCTTATCATTTTCGTGTGAAATCGAGTGGGGGGAATTTTACTACTTTTCTTTTAGTCACAGTGCTGACCTCTTAAAGGCATGTGATAGTCGCTGTTTTTGTTGGCCTGGTTTTTGAGAGACTCATACTTTGAATGACAAACACCCGTGGCATGTGTGCACGTGTTCTCGGGTGTGCACAAGGGAGTGCAAAGAATGCAAATAGTTTTACCATCATGCTCAAAACCTCCCAACAAGGAAGGAGCTATCGCTAGAGTTTGTGAAACTACTTCTGCTAATAATAAACAGCCCTGCTCTGCACACTCTCCTCAGTATTTGCAGGTAATTTTTTATGCCAGTGCTTCTAGTAGTCAAACCAGTTCATAAAGCACCCTAGTAGGACAAACACTGAATCACCAATAAAGTGTGTGTGTGTGTGTGTGTGTGTGTGTGTGTGTGTGTGTGTGTGTGTGTGTGTGTGTGTGCGTGTGCGTGTGCGTGTGTGCGCGTGCATGTGTGTGCGTGTGACGGTTGTTTTGCTGCTGTGGTTGTGTCCAGATTGTGCGTCTGGATCGCACCATGGAGCAGATAGTCTTCCCTGTGCCCAACATCTGCGAATTCCTCACCCAAGAGTCCAAGCTGCGCGTTTACTACACCACCGAGCGGGATGAGCAGGGCAGCAAGATCAATGACTTCTTCTTGCGCTCTGAGGACCTCTTTAATGAGATGAACTGGCAGAAGAAGCTGCGCGGTACTCAGGAGGCTACTGGTAACGAAAACGCAGTTCCCTGTGCGTCCTTTTTTCAACCTCTCTATCTACTAGTTCTTGTTTTACACACCCTCTCCTGGCATCCTTCCAGGCCCTTGGGCCCTCCTTATACAGGAACGAACGCAAAAGCACGTGCACACACTCATACGCGCACGCACACACACACACACACACACACACACACACACACACACACACACACACACACACACACACACACACACACACACACTGATCCCTGGAGAGATGAAGGAGGGAAGGGTTTGTAAACTTTGATGTTTGACGTTATTAACTTGCATGCATAAGACTGAAGATATTAGAAGTTAATTTAAGAGCTGTAATAGGTTGCTGTTTTAGTTTTGAATGACTCGTTTTACTAACCAAAGTGATTTACAGAGAAATGTATGGAATGTGAGTGTGCCTTGGTGTATTATTACCATTTTAGTTGTGTTTGATTGTCACATGCTGCAGGCCCATGCAAAAACATCTGTTTCTCTCTGGAATGCACCACTGACTGTACGTCAACAATGTGCACGCACGCTTCTGCAACATATCTTTTACAATGTGGATGTGACATTTACGGCCCTTCTTGATAGTTTTCATAGGAAAAACACTGTCAAGCGGTACACATGTTCCTCTGAACCAGTGGTGCCCAAACATTTTAGACTGTTACCCAAAAAAGAAATTTGTCTGGGACCAAACTAGTGAAAATTGCACATCACCAGCCCGGCTATTTCATATTGTAGTCTCCACATTGCTCAGATGGTAGAGCTCTTGACTTTGGTCCACGGGTACTTCGATCCCAGGCACCACCAATTCAGTGTATATGTAGCACAGTGTGGGTGCGGCAAGTCATGCGGGAAGTACTGGGAGTTGATGGTAGGTGTGGTGCTCCACCTTAGCAATCCTTTGTTATGGGAGCAGACTCCTGAGTGTTTACGGCAATAAGTCACTCCTGACCTATTTCTTCTTCTATTACTTTTCACTAGTTCTTAAGCATTCTAAATCTTCTAATCTCTTATAATTTCTTCATGAAATTCCTGAAAAGTAATTGAACTTGACAATGCTGGAAACAACAAATAATGGGACTCATGACCCAGTGTTTGGGACATTCCCACTGTTGTTTTCATTGTTAACATATTATTTTATTTTCTCCCCGTGGTAAGGTGTATTTGTCATCATTGCACAGAGTTTCAAAGTCTTTACCATGAGTAATTTATTGTCTCTACCAGGCAGAGCGTGGTATAACTGCACCACTCTGTGTAACGCGTGTGTGCGCACTCCCTACGTAGATGCCAAAGACAAACCTTTGCCTGGTATTTTTTTACATCTGCTTATAGCACTACAGGAGGCCTGCATATGTATAACAGAATTCTTTATATTACGATATATTACTATTACTTCAGATTTCAAACAAATCCCACGCAAATCAAAATCGGTACACATGATCTCTGTAGTCATGTAATCAAGATGGATTTATTTGATTTCTCATCTGTACCATCCTGAGTGGACGTTTTTTATGCAGCAAGTTGCTGCAAGCCAACCCAGTGTCGGCTTGCGGTTAAACTGTGCATGCATACCGTTATTCCCACTAGAATGAGGAAGAAATGCCACTTGACATTTTCCTCATCAGCCTCATGGTGACGCTATAACAGGCAGAGTTGTGTCTTTACTCATAAAATTGCATGGAACATCGGCATAAAACTTTGCATGCACACCCTCTGTGTCCCTCCAGGAGAATGTCTGGCATGAAGCCCTTTATTTTATATCTTAGTCCAGATTTTATACAAATGTCAATCCTGGTGGAGACGCATGCCTTGGTGGGGCACTTTTAGTAGTTACTCTTGAATTTATATGGCAAATAAAACACAAACCTAGCTAAACCTACCTAGCTAAAGAAAGATCCTAAGAGGTTAAGCTAAATCTAAATACATTTTTTCAGAGGCCTGACAGATTTGTAAGCCTATACCAGCACCAGCGGTGAAAAAGTTCATTCATATATACTACTATACTACTACTACTATATATTTTTTTAAAAGAGCTCACAATGTGTCATGTTGTAAGCTCAGATCAGATATTTTCTAAATGGCCAAAATGTATATACGATTTGGTTAAGTGGTTAATGTACGTTTTGTAATAACAAAATCAATCTAATAGCTAATAATTAACTAGTAACTAATGTTTTCAATTAAATGTGGTACTTAAATAAATGTACTTGCGTACATTCCACCAGTGGAATACACCTGTTCAGCAGGGTGTGGCACAGGGAGGAACACTACCTGCTCTCACCTGTCAGCTGAAAAGAAGCCTCTTAAGAGTTTATGTGGTGACATTGACAAACATGGAGAGAATCTGCATAATGGCTAACTTGCAAACAATATTTTTAAAAGATGAAAAAATAAGTGATGATCACAAATAATAATCATTGCACACATGCAAACTATACTTTTATTGTTACGGTTATTGAGTTATTGTTCTTGGAAATAGGGTCTAGTGACATGCATACAGAGACATACACACTGATTGGAGACTGATTGGGAGGTTATGTTCACGTGCACAGACTCACAATTGGGGAAGAAACTGTTTATCGCAGAGAGATGACAAAATGTTGTTACAGAGCAAGTTAGGAGACTATGCGTTGTGAGAAGAAGCATTTAAAGTATGCCCTGCGGCTATAAGCTGCACTGGCTTGACCCAGAGACGGTTAGTCAGCCTGTCCCAGGGTCAATGGGAGTAGACAGTCAACCCAGGTCACACAGCCTCCGTGTGCCTCAAACCCACAGGCAGAGAGCAGGAATAGGGGACCCACTCTGCCCTCTTCTCTCCATAGGTGTAAAATACTGTATAGAGGAAACCGAGGTAGGAGGAACAGGCTTATGATGTATTGTTTGTCTGAGATAGTGTGATACCTCCTAGCTATGATGAAGGGAGCGGAATGAATCCAGAACAGATTAACCCAGGAGGAGTGGAAGAGCGAAAACAACGGCCGCTGGTGGGGGGAAAAAAAGCTTTGCGAGGTCATGTGAAGTCCACCTCATGATGGGCAATCCTCCTCTTAGCCTATTGTTATTAAGCACTGACATTCTCCCGTGTTGGTAAATAGCCAGCCCTGTTCTAGTTTCCCTTGGCGACAGGGCATGTCCTGGGTGACCTCCCCCCCCTGACTGCCTCTCCCCTTGGCCAGCAGCACAGTAAACGTGTGACTGCTTCCTTTGTCTCCTCAATGGGAGCGTGTTGTGGCCTGTCCCCTCGGCCAGGAGATGGTCTGTGTGCACTGAGTCAACACGTGATGCCGCAGCCTCTCTCTTATCTGAATGAATCAGCAGCACAGCCGGAGACCGTGTTGTTCCGTTGGTGCTAACAGCTAGTAACCACTTCTGTTGCCAAAAGTCCCCACCCTCAGTTCTTCTTTTCTAATAAACGGCATTAGCTAAAAAAAATATCCCCGGTCATGATACTCCTGCTGACCCATGCCTGCATGGTTTGTGTGATTGAGAGTGTGCAATACATAGTTGTTGGCTCCACAGATTTTTTTTGCCTACATTTTATATCAATTATCACTTTAAATGTATATCATACATTTAACTAGTATTATGTACTTATTTGGCTACATTGTCCAATGTTGAAATTTATGATATATTTGCAACATTTCATAATTTCAGGTCATTAAAATCATCTGACATTATACAAGTTAATCCAGTTGATTTTCCAATAGTCACTAATGTCTGACTACATATATTTTAATGTAGCTGCTGCAAAACACACAGTGTGTGAACAATTTTTCATTGACTTATGGCGACTTTTGTCTTGGCTATAATGATGAGATTTTAATGTCAAATCTGCATTTCCTGTCATGTGATATTCTTTGGTTCTAGTGGTCACATAAAGTGAGGTGAAATCATACTGTAAACGATGATTGTGCAATATTTTGACCGTGCATGTTTTGTTTACACTGCAAGGCATACAGATGTTTTTTTAATTGACATCATGTTCTGACATTCAAATATAAAACACAACTAGAATAAATGCAATTTTGCAATTGCAAAGTGGGGTTGCCCTGATGATATTGTAATCTGCGACCGAGATGCTAGCCCCACTGATGTTGTAATGGTGACGTGATGCTGCAGTGTCCTCTCCACTTGTGGCACAACTGCTACTCTGAGTCCTTAAGCAACATACACATTCTCAGCCCATACATACAGTACCCCCTAATGACCTACCAATTTTGAAACATGCTTTAGTTACGTCATCTAGAACAGTGGTTTCTCATTGGCAGGGAGTTTACAAAATAAATAGATAGAAAAAAGTTTACAGCCATCACATTAAGAGTAGTGGGGCTCCCCTAGAAAAATGTTTACAGAAAAAAGTTTACAGCCATCACAATAACAGTAGTGCGGTTCCCCTTGGCAACCCCACTAATTAGAACATTGATCACACAATGGTCAAGTAAGACGTCATTATGGTGACAGCCTTCTGTCATTGGTGGTCCATTAACCTGTGTGTGTGTGTGTGTGTGTGTGTGTGTGTGTGTGTGTGTGTGTTGTGTGGTGTGTGTGTGTGTGTGTGTGTGTGGTGTGTGTGTTGTGTGTGTGTGTGTGTGTGTGTGTGTGTGTGTGTGTGTGTGTGTGTGTGTGTGCTTCCTGCAGCCCAGCCCATCCTCTACTGGTGCTCCAGGAACATGTCCTTCTGGAGCAGCATCTCCTTCAACCTGGCTGTGCTCATGAACGTGCTGGTTGCCTTCTTCTACCCTCTGGAGGGCATCCGTGGAGGTCAGTCACTTTTCACCCTGTTTGAACCCTCTTCCCTCCGGCAACTAGAAGCATAAGTCTGTCTGAAGTTCAAGGAGGCCAGATTGTAATCTGTCTCCTATGTGGGTTCCGTGGCTAATCCACTGACTGGGTGTGAAAACAGGAAATGATACAGTATAAGAACATGTACTTTTTAAGTAGAACAGGGGTTTTCAACCGTTTTGATACCAGGGCCCACTATTCATTCAGCATTTGAGCCACGGACCAGCCATGTACAACATGTTCACCCCACAGACCCAAAACTAAAGATGAAAGATGATGAATAACTCTAACTCTGGAGAGTGTAAAAATGAAACCAAATTTGGTTTCATGTCTACATTCTCAAGAGTTACATATTTTCATCTGGTTGACCAACTTAGCTGGGGGACCACCTGGAACCCTCTCAAGGACCACTGGTGGTCCCTGGACCACTGATTGAAAACTACTGAGGTAGAATAACAATGTGCTACATTTACAAACCTGTACACTAAGTTGAATAAGCTGTAAATGATGTTAAACTCTATTTCGCCTCTGATGCTCTTATAGGTCATCATATAGGCCACTCACAGCAGTGACTTCACACACTCATGCTTATTTGTTCATGTCGTGCATGAATTGGCCAGCTGCCCATTAACACGGCTTGAAGTCATTTTCTTTTCCGTAGTACATTTGAACGAATCCATTTTTTGCAGCTCGGTCCGTGACTAACGGCCCGGGGAATGTTATCTTGTGACTAGTGCTGCGATACGAAACACAAGCAAAAATATAAAAACGGCCTTCTAAATATAGCCCTTGTCAATCCACAGCAGTGTCGATGTGTCTTTGAGAGAACCGCGGTGTGTTAATGCCTGTGGTTTGGGTGTAGCCTCACACTCAACACATCTCCCCTAACTGAAGTCAGTCCCATCACACCTAAAGGTGTGATATAATTGTAATCCAACCTAACGTTTCGGCTTTTTGCACTCGATGGCCTCACAAAACCAGAGATCAGATTTACCTTTAATCAGGGCATGACCTGATTATTGATACCTTTGAGCGTGACACCCACATGTGACTTAACATGTCACCAGATTCCCTGTTTGTCGTTCTCGCTCACAGCGGCAATGGGCTTAAACTCATCCTATGCACTATGTCTCCATCACTCCTGTTAATTAGGTGCATGTGTCTGTCCATGTTCGTGTGAAGTGACGTGTGTGTGAGAGTGTTACGTGTGTGTGTGTGTGTGAGTGTGTGTGTGTGTGTGTGTGTGTGTGTGTGTGTGTGTGTGTGTGTGTGTGTGTGTGTGTGTGTGTGTGTGTGTGTGTGTGTTTGTGTGGTGTGTGTGTGTGTGTGTGTGTGTGTGTGTGTGTGTGTGTGTGTGTGTGTGTGTGCGTGCGGGGCGTGCATGCATTTGTGTGTGTGTGTCTGTCTGTGTGCGTGCACATGCCCATGTGCGCTGGTGTGGTTACCTACATGAGTTCCAGAAACATAACACCATGCTGGAGTCACAGTGTTTGGGCTCCCCTGGAAAATGACACCTGCCTGATAACAATGTGGATCCATGTCAACCCTTAGTTCACTGGCTGCTCTTAATAATTTCCAGGAGTCTCTTACAACTCAGTGGTGTTTGGAAAACTACTAGGGAGATGGGGTTTACCAACCTGCGAGGCAAAGTCTAGATCTAGACTAGTGTTCATGTTACTATTGGGTTTAAATATGTTTTTTACTTACCGGAGTAATAAAACAACTCGTAGACGGCCACATTAAACCACTAAATTGTTCGCCCCACTGACTTCAAATTCGACACATGCGTTCCACACCACCATAGGGAGTGTAGTGCCGGTCCAGAGTCCATCACCATAGCCGGTTGTTCAGAATCAGCACAAAAGCTTCTGCCTCTGTACTTTACATGGGGTACCGTACATCTGTAATCCGGGTAAACTGGCCCACTGACGTCAGATTGATCACACCACACAGAGACCACAGTGCTGGTATCAAGTTCATCGGATAGCTGCTTGTCCAGGATGAGTACAAAACCCTCTGCCCAGGCTTTGGAGTGATTGCCCATATACTGTACAGTATCTCCGCCATACATGGAGCTGGACTTTTCTGGAACACACCACT
>CM076971.1:30958444-31209538 GCA_039105355.1 Benthosema pterotum | reverse complement strand
GGTTACGTAACGGAGACGGTCATGAGCATCGTCACATGTTTCTTCAGCTCGCCTTTCTCTGACCAGAGCCCAGCCTGCAGGTAAACATGAGCTGCTGCAGGCAGCGTTACCCCTACACCACAATACAAACCTCAATTTTTATCCTTAACCTCCTGCTTTATAGGTACAAGCTTATTAACCACTTAGCCATGCCTTTAGTCCTGACTCACAATTGTACTATGACCATTTTTTCCCCGTCTACACCAAATCACTTTGCCAAAAACAGCAATGAATGCATGAATGAATGTTATTGTTATATTGTCATTATGCAAATGTACAACAAAACTCTGTTGACCTCTCTAATAACATCTACTATAATAAAAAAACAATCGGCACATGTAAAATACTTATAGTATATAGTCTGAAAGCTCATAGTGTGTATGTTTTTTGTTGTATTGTGAACTTTTAGATCATTTTATGTAATAGTTTTATAGCTAATAGGTTTGAATACATACTGCCTGTCTACGACAGAACAACTCAACGACGGTTCCCTGATCCAAACTCAAATACCGAAAACTCCCATTTTTGTGCATGTGCCGCATATGAGGGCATATGAATCCGTGTTTTTGTAGTTTATTATTAGTAAATGAAAAAAGTCACAAACACTGTTACGAAGAGAAAGTTTCATGTTGAAATGTTGCATCTTCTTCTTTTGTGTAGCTGGCACGTCATATGTATGTAAGTAAGATGACAGGCATTTTAGTTTCCGTTCCCTGGAAGTATTCTTTACTGGCAGACAGCGGATTCTTAGGAAATGTTGTTTTCACTAGAATAGAGCTTCATCAGCACACAGACCTGCTGCTCATGCATCAGTGGGCGAGTTGCACAAGGTTTTGGTGCAGAGCGTGATGCAACATGGTCACATTATGTAGAATGATTTCTGAAACCCTTGTGTCCTCCTGAATCCTGTAGGTACTGTAGCCTGTAGGTTGTCAAAGTGTATTTGTGTGTGTGTATATAGATACATATATGGCCTAAAGAGTTTGTGGATCGCTTATTTACTTTTTTCATTTTTTTCTGGCCATTGTGCAGCGACTTAGCCTTAGTCAGTGACTTGACCTTATTCATAGCCTGATCCATAGTTTTAGAAATATAGCTGCAGTATTAGCTACTGCATGGTAATATTTTTTGTAAATACTAAATTGGAATTGTGCAGCACTATAATCCTACTTCGTGAGAATTCTCCTCAGTGTATGATGATATAACAACCTTCTTTTTCCCATGACAGGCTTCCATTTTTGGAAAGATAACCGAGGTATTTATTGTGCTGTAGGGATGATATAGAGTTTTGTGTCTCGGTGCTAGCTATGAATCAGAGGGGCCCCATGTTTTGTTGGAAATGAATGAGCACGATCATAATCAACATCACATTGTTTTTAGTGATTCAAAATCTGTATGTATATCATTCTTTTTAATGACCAAATCAATCAAATCCGCAAAGTTAAAAGACATTGATTGTCACCATTTGGCTTGATTAGTTCACGTTGGAGTCTTCTAATGAGTTTTCATTGCATCTCTCCTCATCTCTGTCTTATTCTCCATCGTATAGACCCGACAGCGGTGTTTGTTCAGCTGCTGCAGGGGGTGTTCAGGGTCTACCACTGCAACTGGCTCAACCCTGTTCAGAAGGCCTCGGTGGAGGCCTGCATTAAAGTGCTGTCAGACGTGGGTAAGACAATAAGGGTATTTGTGGCACATTACAGCTGGCATGAGTTATCTTCAGGGATGTTTTTAATATGAACAAATGAGCCACTATGACACACCGCGTGGCTCCTGGCTGAAACCAATTTCCACAAGTTCAGAATATATGAGATGAGGCCATAGAATGTCATCGCACACCTCTCTCCCAGGTCTATGCCAACACAAACCTACTTTAACTATCTCTAATCTAGTCACAACCGTTTTGTGATCTGTTTTGTTCCGTTCTAATGTTCCACGTGAAGTTAGGTTGCCTCCAGTGCTGTTAATGTGTAGTGCACTATGGTAGTTATGTTGCTGGTTCAAGTGCCATGACCTAAAGTGAAACACTTCTCTTTGTTCCGTTGACCCCAGCTAAGTGCAGAGCCATTGCCATTCCAGTGGACCTGGACAGTCAGGTGAACAACCTGTTTGTCAAATCGAATAATGTCGTGCAGAAGAGCATTCTGAGCTGGAGGCTGTCCGCCAAGAACACACCCAGGCGAGACTCTGGCCTGACCACTTCCAAGGATTATCGCAACATCATAGAGCGGCTACAGGTCAGCTTTGGATGTGTACACACTACTGGTAAAAAACTTGTGTGGTGAGCAATACTGATTATTGAACAGGATATGTGCACACAGAATAACTGTCCCTACGTCCACGATGCATCAGTACTTCTTAAGGACTGACACAGACACTACTTTAAACAATTTTGAGGTTTTTCAAGTGAACCTGATCCAGATTGAGAACCACTGGGGTGAACAAACAATATAAGATTCATGTATGAGGGCATGCGTTTATTTATTTCTACAGGATGCATGAGTAACTGATTGGTCTATACTTACACAGCGTAAACGTGAATGTCTGCACGTCCGACATCCAACTCTGATTCACACATTGTAATCATCATAGTTTCATTAAATAAAGTGACGAAGGAAATTCAGTAGAAACGGACACTGGTCAATTCCTGAAAACTAAAACTTACGCAACTAACCATGTGGGAAGGATGATTCAGTGTTTTTTGTCATGGGAATTATAACAGTATATCTGACCTTTTCACATCATTTTGAGACTGCATGAAGTAGCTGTCTGATATAGGCAGCTACTGTAACGCCTATATTTCATTTGGGAACTAATAAAATATGTCTCATCTCATACAGTTCACAAAATACAGTAAGACACATACAATACAGACAGTACACACAAGGCATTGGTGTTTAAAAGCATGAAATCCAGAGCTACAACATTTGTTGTTAGTAGATTTCCAACAAACTGGAATATTTTCAGCATTTCTATTGTAAGATTATATTTTATTGGATGCAGAGATTTGTATTACTTCTGCGTTATGAGCTAAACAAAGCTGTCATATACACACACACACACACACACACACACACACACACACACACACACACACACACACACACACACACACACACACACACACACACACACACACACACACACACACACACACACACACACACAGTGCTCTACTGTACTGTATTGATATACATTAAATTGAAGTTGCAATGCCTGTCATTTCCCTTCCTTTTTAAAGGACATTGTGTCAGCACTGGAGGACCGGCTGAGGCCTCTGGTCCAAGCTGAACTGTCCGTGTTGGTGGATGTTCTCCATCGTCCAGAGCTGCTCTTCCCTGAAAACACAGATGCCCGCAAGAAGTGTGAGAGTGGAGGATTCATTTCAAAGTACGCCAGAGACACAACACGTGTCAAAGACATGAGTTTTATAGAGTTGTTGCTGTGTTCCTTTGTGCTGTGTTTCCTAGAACTGTAATATATGGGGAAAAAACATTAACACGGTGAATCACACCTTTTTTGACATCAGCAAGATTTGATTGACCTTGTTAATGATTCTTTGTGACATTATGTCCATACAACAACTCTAAGGTGTATTAATGACATAGTAGAAAATGAGAGTGTCCACCTTGAGACTGGAGGTAGGGTCAGATCCCCGGCTGGGTCACACCAGTCTCTGAAAATTAGAACCCAGTGCCTCCCTACTTACTCCAATCAGCACCAAGGATCGTTGGGTTGGGGTAAGTGAGTGCAACATGTGTCAGGAGGTGTACCGTCTTGCACATCATGTCCAGTGGGTGTGCTTGCACACCAAGCTGCCTCACGCTATAGAAACAGGAGATCGTGCCCTATGGGCCTCTTGGCTCGGCAAGGTTTACTTTATTGCATAAGTAAAGATCTGAGTAGCCTACTTCTTGCACCGCTGAAACATGATAACTATCATCTCATAATAATAACTACTGGACATTATGAGACCTAGTCAAGCTTTGAGCACGAGTGATTCATTATTTCTTCATTAACAGTTGGCAAAAAGTGCAATCATGGTAAAAGGATAACACTAATCCTAACCATAAAGAGTCCTACGGGAGTGTTTCCATTGCGGTCCTGTGTATTCAATTAATCAAGAAAAACAGTGCCAACCAAGAAGGCTTTTCTTGTTTTGGTGGAACAGAAATATATCTTTTAGAAGATTCACTTTTGTTATTGTTGTCAGTTTGAGCCAGTCTACAGTATCAATGAACAGTATGTACGGTAGATAGTACATGTGCAGAGCTAGGGTGTGCCTGTACAGGTCTCATTGCGCTCACATGTTTTACACATGTAGAAAGTACAGTAAGCACATACTCTCACACAAAGACTTTGTGTGGTTGTGTTGTGGCTGATAAGAGCTAATATTGGATTACGGGAGGTCCCAGCTGGCTACTTTGAGCAGGTGTTGTGTCACTATGGGAATTAGCCTTCTAATCAAGGCTGCCACGGTGGATTAAGGTGTGGAGAGGCACGTGAAGTTACTGTACTGCTTCTACAACTGCTGCTCCGAGTCATTCAGGACGCTGACATTGTGCAGTTCCAGGGAAGAACTGGATAACAATGAGCCACAATACAATGCTCTTGATGGGAGTGCAGGTTTCATTGGCTTCAGAAGTTCAGAGACAGAGGGATCCATGACTGCATTTGTAGCCTGAAACTGTTGTTAGGCTGTAGAACAAATTGTACTGTACTCAGTCTGCTGTATGTTGAAAGGTATCCCAAGGCATTTGGTGAGGAGTCCGATGAACGGACACAAAAGTGGTAATACTAGAACTAGAAGGGCATTAGTACACAGTAGGATCATCAGTGTTAATCGAACATTTCTAGAATGTCAGTGTTACCAGTGGTTACGTTAACATTGAGGACTATTGTGCTGTCTGTATAGCTGTACACAATACAGAACTACTAATTGAATGGGGTATTTCACTTTCAAACATGGTAACAGGATAGTTGTAATTTCTACTCTGACTTTTGTGAGCACCGGATATTTTTTAACTTTCTTGATTGAGTAGTTAGATGGTATGTTAATTTGTGCAACATCACACAGCTCCATTTTAACCTTATTAGAGTAATTGAAAACACACATCCTTGTGTCTGGTGACCAATATTGTTCTTTGTTTTTCCACTAGACTTTATGCACTTGAATTCACTTTTCGTCTCACTTTGTGTAGCATGCAGAATATCACACCAGTGTGAATTGAGGGATGATCCTATCATCATACATTTGTACTTCATCTCATTCCAGCCAATCTTTCTGTCTTCAATTTCTGTTCTCACTTTTTAAACTCCGTATCTACTTTGCCCAACCAATCAATCATTGCTATAGCAACACTTGGCATCTGAGGCCTCTAAAATAAATGAAAAAGCTAATGGGAGGACCGTTTCAGTCACCAAAAACAAGGATGTGTCTTTTCAATCAATGAATCCAGCATGGTTATTGGAGGTTGAAGTTACTTACTGAAGTTACTTGTCTAAGGTGCTCACATAGGCTAGATGTTGAAATAACTTCCAACATGTTTGAATGTTAATTTAAATAGTTATTTTGATCATATACCTAGATAGCTTGGCCCAAGCTACTCACATTTACTGCACCATGCCCGGCAGCAAGCACCTAGCTCAGATGGCATCAAGTCTCCTAGTCAAACAATTCCCTAAAAATAGATCAGATCACAAATAACTGTGCTGAAATACTGTCCGGTATCTGGCAAAAAAAAACCTTTAGTTTATAATGTGTCACCTGGTTTTGCAGGCAGCAGGTGGTATAATAATAGTGTAATAATAATATAGTAAGCTTTCAATTGTAGCTTTAGAACTGTAGTATTAAACAAATACAAAATGAAATAAACATTAACCTTTCTTCTTTCACTTTCTTACACAGGTTGATTAAACACACCAAGCAGTTACTGGAGGAGAATGAGGAGCGACTCTGTATCAAAGTATTGCAGACCCTCAGGGAAATGATGACCAAAGACCGAGGATATGGTCAGAAGGTACATGTTGTTCCTGTCCTGTATCATCCAGGTGTGCTGTATCGGATGAGGTTTAAAAAATGACAATAAGCTGATGTATTTGTTCTGACCTATTGTACAGCACAGTGATTCAAGGCTGAAGGGCACAAAACATTGGGTCATTATGGTTGGGACTTCAGGACTCTGAGGACTTTACAAGGAAATAGTTATTTTGTCGTCTACACCTTCCACACCAAGAATGATTAATATAATAGTAATGATATGAGCACCCTCAGTGGTGAATGATAATGTGGCGGTGCCAAGCTTGATCAGGATGCTAAAATGGCTATCGATTGATGAATTGTACTAGGCTAAAAGGAAACTCAGAAGTTTCACCAAATGTTACCGATTAGGATGTGATTAGTTAGGATAATCCAAGACTACGAGAGTTACAAGAGTTCTTGTCTATTGAAGGTAGATGTTAGACGATGCCAGCCATGAGTGGTGTTAAACCAATTCTACTCTATGGCTTTGAGACATGGACACTTTCAAAGAAATTACAGAAAACTCTGGATGGCACTTTCTAATGAGAGCACAAAATCTCCCATGGAAGAGCCACCCATCGACTAATCTAATGAGTCGATGGGTAACTAGTCCAAACCAGAAGAACACAATTTGCTGACGTTATTACAGTATATCTTCCCTTCTTCTCTGGAATCCTGCCTCAAAGCAGACCAGAGGTAGAAAACTGCTGTTTCATGATGTCATCGCTAGGGAGGGACACATGCATCACTAAGCAGAATGGCAATGAAGATCCGGGATGGCTGACGTGGCATGATGAAATCCATGATCTCGCCTGCATTTGAAAATTATGACAACGACTATATCGATCTTACATCATCAAAACGTCTACAGTCAAGACACACTATACAGTATATGACCAGGAACCCTTTTCCCTGTACATTACACAGTACATTTCTTGGTCAATGAAAAACAGGAGAAATATATGGGAATGTCAATATGTACTGTCCATACTCTGACAGTCTCATGATAACCAGTGTAATTGTCGTGGCATGCGTCACACATTTACCAGGATGGTATAACACATGGATCTCCATAGTGGGGCTGACTTCACCACCTGGATCTATACCGTATATACTGTATATTCGTTGGAGTTGCTTATGACTTACTCCAACTGAAGCAGTGTTTCAGGGTCCTGTCTGCATTTATCTTTTTTAACAATGGTATCAGAACTCTAGTCAAATATATTCCCTCATATCTTCCCTCCTGAACCTACTGGACGTAGTACGTACACAGTGTCTCTGGTCGCTTTAATGTAAATTGGGAGTATCAGCACAGACCATTAACATGCTGTAAGCATAGTCCAACGTCTTTAACACTAACACCATTCATACACCATTTTACACAGCATATCATGGGCCGTCACTGACTCCCTGTACCGATGCCCTCAATGGTCATTTGTTTCTAGCAGGGTTTTACAGCCTCAATCCATAGAGCGCCAAAGTCTGACGTCAATATTAGTAGAAGGTAGAAGTCCATGTGTCTGTGTACTTTTATATTTGCATTGTAATCCCCATAAACAAATCATCCCAGGCCCTTTCACTCAGGATATGTACTGTAGAACAAATTGACTATGAGAAAAATACAATGTTGCTGCTGCTGAATTACTGTATGTTTTTTTTTTTTTTTTTTTTTTTGCGAGAAACAAACTACAAAATAAATGACTATCCATGTACAGTACCACCTTAATAACTGATGTTAAAATTCAGGGTAAACTGGCTGATTCTTTTCCACTCCTACGCCAATATTGCTGCTGCTCTGACAAAATCTTCCATTAACAGCTAGGTGTGCTATCATGCTCATTTCCGCACAGCAGGATAGTCTATTCCAACCAATTGCTTGGTCAGAAGACCTGTACTAGTAATATACTGTAAATGTTTCATTCCACCATGTCTTTTTTCTCGTTGTTTTGAACGACTCCTCTCTGAGAGGGGCTCAAGTACCACCAGTGGTACCCGTACCAGTGGGAACCTCTGCCTTAAGATGCTGTGTTTGCAATTCACTAACTTCACTAACATGTTTGAGTGACCAACCAAGCTATAATTTGCTTAGGTCGCTTCACTAACTCTGCTCCCTATACTTTTCTCTTCCAGCTGATTGCCTTTGATGATGAAATGGATGTGGCTGAGGTTGATCATTTTCCTTATTACTGTCGTGGTGTATTCATTTGATTTACGCATGTCTGCCACTAGTGGTCTAGATGTGCCTGTGCTGCAAAACAGACCTCCTAGAGTAGCTAGCTATACTTAAATTATACTTTGTTGAACGCTGGTGTCAGGCACCAACAATAGCAGATCTACAAGCTCAGCTCGACTGCTATTATTGGTGCTAGTGTGCAACAAAGTATACAGTAAATCAGGTAGTACATCTTTGGCTTGACCCTCATGTCTTCGTAGTATGCCTGTATGAGTTTTCCCTACACAGTAAAATCCACTGGTCCATTTTTGCACTCTGAATTAAAATAACACCCAGGAATTTACTGTGTAACATTATTCTCCTTGTTGTACAGTACTTAATTATTGTAGCATGTCTAACTAGAGTATCTTGTTGTGCTTCGCTGAAATGTAAATTGCCTGTCTTGTTGAAATGTTTTCAAGTGGGCTGTTGACATTCATATTTATTTATTTTTTTCAATCCACTAGTACTATGACTAGTATGATTCAGGCCACTGATCTAACCATGGATAGGTCGAGCTCATTTGACATGATGTTTACTACAGGATTGTCTGTCAACTTGAGGGCTGGTTGGGACTGGAGGGGAGCATGCCTTAAGCGTGCAAGTGTGTGTGTCTGTGTGGCGGGGGCTGCGTGTTTGTATGTGAATCGACCTCTTTTAGATGGATGGCAGACAGGGGAATGCTGTTCTCCTGAGCCCTTTACTGCAGGAGCAGGTGTGAATGTAGAATGTACTATATAATATAGCGAGAGCAATCCTGTATATTTAGCACTGGAAACCGAATACAGCTCGAAATGCACACTGTTGGAGGTGGACGTGTGTCTGGCAGCTAACATACTTTATGTGTACGTAAGTGTGTGTGGGTGGCAAATGGCCCGTAGCCCAGAGGAAGTAGATATGGCACATGCCATGCACCCCCTCCCTGGCTTGTGAGTGAAAGACAATCTGACCACATGTTGAACGATGACAGATGTCAGGTGAGACCGATCATAATCAAAAGTGTTTACAATTCCTCCGAAGTTGCGTAACTTGATTAGTTGCCTTATCAGTCCAAGCATTGCGCAATGTGTTTTCCACAGCATAGAATGACACGGTATGTTAGAATATAGTTTAGATTTGTTCTCCATGTCAATTGTCTATACTGCAGTTTTCTGCTAAAGTCATTGGTTTATTTGCTCTTCCTGTGATTTATGCCCAGGTGAAAGTAAAAATATAATGTGTTTGTGAGTCGGCCGATGGAGCAAGTGAAAGTGAGGTTATCTCAGAACAGTGCACAATCACCGGAGCGAGTGAAAGTGAGGTAAACAGTGGTATCAGTTAGGGAGAGAGAGAGGCAGTTGGAAAGGGTATTTCCACTGTTGCCAAGAAGTCACATGCAGCCACCCCTCCTTCTCTCCCCCTAACGCGCTCTCGCTCTCTCTCCCTCCCTCTCAACATCACTCCCTTCATGCTGTATCCTAGTGATGGAAGTCCCCAGCTGCATCCTTTCCGCAGAAACAGGGCTGAAGTCAGAGAATGCTTTGTGGCTTAGGTTGCCCCGCCCCTTAAGCAGTGTTTAAGAATGCACACTTGCTCACACCTCCGCTGACGCACCCTCTGTCTCTCTTTCTGTCTGTCTCTCTCTCTCTCTCTCGCTCACTCACACGACCACAAACAGCAGCATACTGCACGCTGCCGAGTCTATTTTTTTCTGCATGTGCCTGTGCCCTAGAGGGCCCCCCGGTGGTACACTCTGTCCCAGGCCAGCCAGCCAGCTAGGCAGACACGTATGCAGGCGTTATGCACGTATGTAAGGCCAAAGCCGTGATGTTCCCTCAGCTGCTGTGAGCTGCAGAAGGGCTGCTGTGATAGCCGTTATATAACCCCCAGTGTTATGCCTGATGCTTCTGCTCTCCTCTGGCCTGTCACTATGGGAGGGAGCCTCTGCCAAGCTGCTGTCCGCCCCAGCCCGTTAACCCAGCCGCTCAGGGACAGCGTGCAGTCGGTCACTTTTACTACTGTTGGATAGGGCCTGGCATGGCGTGCCTGTGGTTGCTTTCGGAGTCCTCCTCACCCCTGGTGCCTGCCTGCTCCTCACCCCAGATGGCCCTGTCTGGTGGTGGGGTGTGTGGGGTGTAAAACAATGTGGAATGGCATTCCCCCTCTGAGATATTTATTTCGTTTTATTCCAAAAATAGAAAGTTGAATAACTGTAAGCAAGCCTTCACCCGCCCACTAGAGCTCCTGTGTTAAGCTTGATCGTGCTTTCATGTGCTGTCCCCCGTGCCGTGCGTGCATGTGTTGCCTCTGTCAGGAATAAAAAAGAGCCCACTCGGGGTTGGAGGGTCAGAGAGGGATGATATCTGCATTGTATACAGCGGTGATGTAACAGAGTCCGCCGAGATTATATGGCTTTAGGATGACAATAAGTTCCTTGTTGGGATTATGTAAGGCAAGATGATTTCTATGCAGGGAGAGTGGCGGTCCACATGTGTGTCTACGTGCTGTGTAAGCATGTCTCCTGCGTTTGTGTCTGTGCCAGCTGATCACAATCTCCTCATTATCCAGACTCTACTACCGTCACCTGCCCTGACACATTTCTCCCCAACGTTCTGTTGCTCTCTCTCTCTCCCACAGTCCTTTTCTATCACGTTGTCTCCTGACATTTTGCACGGCCAGCGTTTGCTTTTCACTATAGTACCTTTTGTTTAATCACTGTTCATTTCTATGCTTTCCTTTTTAGACAGCCATGTGTTCTTTTTTTGTTTTGTTTTGTTTCAGAGCACCTGTTTTAGGTCTCCAGATTCTGGCCGTTTCTCATTTACCAATCACATCTGTGCTTTTTTTTCTTTGTGTTTTCGTTTCCCGTCGCTTGTTCCGGCTTCATTAGGTTCTTGTTTTTCTTTGTGCCACGCTTTCCCCCCTTCCCTCCGCCACGGTGTTTTCTGTTCGTGCCAGGCTACAACTCACCCAGGCGGTGCCACACCCATCTGGGGCTCTGCCAGTTTGCCTCAGTCTGTCTCTGTTTGTCCTCATGTATCCCCTCGTCTGCTCCTGTGGGTGACGTGAGGCAATGCAGGGGCTGGTGTTATTCTTCCCAGCCAACAGGGGGTGCTGGAGACGTTCCACGGGGCCTGTGCAGCGGCGTCCCACTTTCTCCTACCTCTGTGCTGCACGATTCTTGGACTCCAGCCAGTTCTCAAGCGGTGCTTACATAAGAAGCAGCCCTCTTTTTTTCCCTTTTTTTTTTCCACCCTGGAATTTCAGACTCTCCACTGATGTGTGACCTTCAGTGGTAATTGCTAATAAAAGTGCAGTGGGGCTGTTTACGGGAGACGCTCGCTGGGTAGTGCCACGCCTTGCCCCGGGCAGTGTGGGCGAGAGAGTGCGCCAGGAAAAGGTGGGGGTGACTTGGAGTGGTGTGTGTATGGCAGCGGGGTTCACTGGCCCCCCCATGCAAGCACCTGTTAACCGTTTGAGCCCCTGTCCTGATCCGTATGCTCTTGCTGTCGGGACAGAACAAAACAAGCCAATAGTCTGTCCTTAGTCTTTAAAAACTTTCTTATGTGTGCCTGCCTCCATGGCACTGTGCCATCCCTGGCACTGACTGGGACCTCTCATTTTCGTGCGTGTGTGCATGAGTGTGAGTGTGTGCGCGTGTGTGGGTTTGTGGATGAACAGGGGATCCCAGGGTGCCGGTGACGGGTATTCTCACTAGGGGAGCCAGGTTATGTAATCCAAAGCAGGAGGAAGGAGTGACTGCTGCTGACACCCCACACGCAGCCTGCATGTGGGGTGTCGGGTTACACTGAACTCCTGGACTCCTTGAGTCTGACTGGAGTCACAAATCTATTTACTTGAGAGTGAACTTACTTGATGTATGAAGGCAATTTAGAGAAACCCGCGACTTGATCTTTGATTACTTGACTGGAAATCGTGCTGTCACATGCATACCAAAGTAGATACTTGAGATATTAAAGGTATAGTAGGTGATTTGGAAAAAAAAACTCTGGTCACCCTGGTAGCATGATGTGCACATGCACACGCTCTAGGCCCACCCCCACTTGATCCTGATTGGAGGAAGGCCCGCCTCATCCTGATTGAATCAAAGGCTTTTCTCCGAAAGCTCCAACTGAAACTAGGGTTTTATGACAAGTACAGGGGCTCATTGGGGACAGGGAGGAACTCCTTATTTGGTAACCACACTCTATAGTAGGGAGGATTGGCCAAAAAAGAATTAAGGGAAACACTACCTTTAAGTTACTACTATACCTTTAAGTTGATACTGATCTCAAACTCACTGCTTGACTTGTTTTTGTGCTTTTAGACTTTTCGTGCTTTTTAGACAAATGGTGGACAGTGTTTCCCCAGAAAATTGGTTAGTCAAGGTGGTGAGGCTTCGAGTCTGTGCTCGTGCGGTGCACGTCCGTATGTGCGCGTGCATGTGATGTAATTACAATACCGTAGGCCAGGGGTAGGCAACTTTTTGACATGAAGTGCCATGATTTTTTCCTTGACACTCAGAGTGCCACAGTAAAAAATGACTATAATTCCCTTATAGTCAATAAGGGAATGACTGCATTTTCGCGGTCATCACATATTCAATGGCCATTTACTGCAGTTATGTCATTATTAGGCCATATTTCATTTCTTATCAGAACAGGCAGACTGGTAGATATTTTTCTTTCACAATAGATTGATCAATCAGACTTAAGTGGACCAAAACTGTTCATTTGAGGGACAGAAGTATTACTTGAGAGGGACATTTAATTGCAGGGTAGCAACACATTACAGTTGGCATTAAAAATGCCTCATGCATCATTTGTCCATAAGTAGTCCCTAGCCATGAATTTGTTATTTATTCATGTTAGTATGTATTTCACCTGTTATTTCAACAGGCTTAAAACACATCTAGCATTAACAGAGACAGTGAGAAAACTTTACAACAGAAAACAGAAGGGGGACTTTTAGGACAATTGACCACTGTAGTCTGTCAGTCAATGTGGGACAGGGTCTTTGAAATGAGACACTGTCCCACGCAAAGAAGGACATTGTCACCCTGTGACTGTCCCACGAAACGGGGATATCTGGTCACCCTCAAAATACTCGCAAATACGCTTCAAGACACACACACACACACACACACAACACACACACACACACACACCACACACACACACACACACCACACCAACACAACACACACACACACAACACACACATACACACACACACAACACCCCACTCAGAAGCAGCACACACGAGCTACAAGCTAGCCTATGTGCTAATTATTCAACAGACAGGGAGAGGGTGACTACGTTAAGCATATGAAGCTGCACACCAGTTGAAACGCAATAATTTCAGCGTGGATGTCGTTTGGTTAGGCTGACATGACGGGGGTCCGCGGTAGTCGGGCGGGACACAGACGGCATGCGTTGACCAGACAGCCACCAATGCGTCTTTTTATGCTTCGGGAGCTAAACAACTCCGTGTGCTCCGTGTGCGTGCACAGAAGCACTGCATACGCACTGATTTGGCAGCGCGCAGCACAGAAGTGTCAACACTGGATCAGACTCGCTCCGGTTGATACTGATATACTTTATAATACTGATGATCGCGGCCGTTGTGATTTGCTAATGACATGGTTTCAAATCGCACTTTCGGTTTGAAGCCTTAGTGCAGATAACTTTATTAACATGCACATTGTATGAACGACACACTTTTTACTTTTTTTTTTTTTTTTTTTTTGGGGGGGGGGGGGGAACGTAGCCAAGCGGGGCCGGGCTTCACTCAGGGCGGCCGCCCTGATAATAAAGCGCTGGGGGAACCCTGGTGGATTTATACAGTATATGGCGCCTTTATCCAAGGCACTTTACATAGACTGTGGATTACAATCACTTGGTCATTCACGTGCAGTGGTGGGAAACATGAAAGGCAGCAGGTTGCCTATCAGGGGCATTTAGGGGTTCAGAGTGTTGCTCAGAGAAGATCTTTTGCCAAGCGAAGTGGAAATTCAGTGGAGGAAAATGCTTTTTTCTTAGTGCTGGCTATAATTCATATTTTGAGATGGCCTCATGTTTGGCAATGTTGGGCAGATAACTTCCAACTTCCATATGCTTTTGTACATTGCATCAATCCAGTGTGGTGTTGGTGTTTACGGGGTCCAGGCTGGATTCTGAACATTTTATACATAAGAGAAGCATGTGGGTGGCATTTGGTGGTTTCCATTGATTAAGGTTGTAAATTGGGTCAGAATAGGAAGATGATGATTATCATGCTCTACCACTAAAGTTAGACTTCAAAGCTGCTTGGTTACCTTGAACATTCAAATTGAATTACAAGAAGACTCCAGTCTTGTTTGCGTGCATTATGTCTTTTCCTGTGTTGACTTAAACAGAGACTTGATAAAAGGGACATTCCTGTCCAGTCAAAGAGTTACTTAACCTTGAGCTATCATGTCTGGGTTATAATGCAGAGTTAGACAATTCCCACTGTGGGTTTGTTTTGTGCTATTCACGTCCCAGTAATGGAAATGTCTCTCCATCCATTGTACAACACCAAACACTAACCAACGTAAAACGCAATGCACGTCTGTGTCTTAATATTCTATTAATTTATCGGCTGTCTTCTATATAATACATTGTGCATGGCATTGTTTGCATGAGCTTGTGTCTTGTTTTCAAAGCATGTTTTTTCTGATTTGAAATATGCTTGTGACAAATTGTGTTTGGTTTTAAGTCCCTGTGATTTGGGTAGAGTAGTGCACAGTAAGAGCTGTTCACTTTTATATCCTTATAGTTAAACTAACACTGACAATTTACTGTAATTTTGCATCAGGGTTGATCAACATCCATTATAAAATACTATAGGTTGTGTTTTGCTAGCGGCTTGAAAAGCGAATATGGTTTCAAACGACAGTCAGTACAAAACATGAAAGTCTTGCTAGACCACATTTGGCCACCAGTCTTCTGTGACTTCAATAATGCTCTGTGGTCCACTGTCCTGGGGGCATGGTTGTGAGCTTATAGGCTGGTTATTTTCAGCTAAGTTATTTAGTGTAGTGAAGATAAGGAGGGGGCCTTGTGTTGTGGGAGGGGTGGGGGTCTGGTCAACTGTATATAGGGTTTAAGTGGTTAATAATGCTAAACATTTACAATGTGTTTAATACCGCACATGAATTCTAGGGCATAGTGGGCTCAATTTCCGTCCATGCTAAACCTCATATGCCTCATATACGTCTTTGGCTTTTTTTGAATAGTTAATAGGTACCGGTAGATTGGTTAGTTGAACTATTCAAAGATGTTTTTTCAAAAGGCAAATATGTTTGGGGATAAGGGATTTAGCATGGACGGAAATAGAGCCCACTGTCTTTCCTTGTATCGAACCAATAAACCCTAAGCATGACACAGTAATCAAGACATCAGATGTCAGATAATAACACATTTGTTGTCCTCTTTGTCATTGCCCATGGCTTTTTTGGATCATGCGCTTTTATTACTGCCAGGCACATGACTGGTAACCGGGTGAACTGTAGCCGGACCAGAGCCATCAAATGGCTGTGTGCTTAAATGGCATTCTACAGGCCAGGCTCCAAAAACGCTTTCAGCAGAGAAATAATTGTGTGGTCTTCTCGGCAATCAAAAACAATTACATTATGAAATCAACCAGTTAAGCCCTATTTGTGACCGTGTTTATGTGCTAGTTCAAGTTTTCCTTATAAGATGTTTTCCAATTAAAACATTTTTTTATGTCTGAAATATTTGACTTATCCTTGAAATAATACAATACTGTTGTATTGAATATGTTGTCCCCAGCTGTAGCTTTAGAGAAGAGAAAAGGGCTCAATGACAACACTAACCTGCCATCTTAAAACCTCAACTAACAGTAACTTTTTATTTCCACTCAGCTGGCACCTCCACCTGAGCCTGAGGTCCCCACTGAGGTGTGTTCAACGGCCATATTGGTGCTCTGCACACCAATATTTTCCGTTGCTGATCACAGATCATGTCTCCTCCTATAGTTTCATTCCCATTACCAGCGTGGCATGTCTTAGTTATCACTTGCTTACTGTATCTAGAACTTTCCTCTATTTTGGGCCTTGCCAAAAATGGGAGACACACACATGCAGATGCACTCACCCTCACAGTCAGACTTACACTCACTCACTCTCTGTCGAGCACGAACACACACACACGCACACGCACACGGATACAGTAGATCAGCCCCAACTTGGAAATGGACTACATATTGACGTCTGTTTTTTCCTCCCCGTCTTCCATTCATTCATCCATCGTTCCTCCATTCCTCCATTCACCCTACTAGCAACCCCATGGTTTTTTGAACCAGGCCCAGTTTCCTGACCATCTGTCAGCATGGGTTTTTGGAGCCATGGAGAGGTGTTTTTCCATGGCAGATTGGAACGTCGAGGCTTATAGTGTGTCAGTAGCGCACTAGCTGCCATTATGTAACCTGGATAGGGCTCCATTTTCTTTCCTTTTTTCCTCTCTTCCTCTAACTCACTCTCTCATGGCTTGTATTTCTCCCTGCTTGCAGGCTATCATTCTCTTATGTAATTAGTTTTTTTATCACTGCCTTTGCAAGTAATGTTACTACTTAGTATATTGTTTATATACAATATACACACATACAGTACATCTGTGTAATATATCTATATAAACGAAATGGTCCTTTTATATAGCTCCTTTATCCAAGGCCCACATAGATTGTACTGTAGATCTCATTCACGCACCAATGGCAGCGGAAACCATGCAAGGTGCCGACCAGCACATCGGGAGCAATTACACGTTAAGTGTCTTGCTCAGGGACACATCACACTGGGGGACTGGGGGGGGCTTGTGTTCGAACTGGCAACCTTGTGGTTACTATCCAGCATCTCTACCCCTGAGCCACCGCCGTGTGTGTGTGTGTGTGTATGTACAGTATATACAGTGTATACTGTATAAATTAACGCAGCCACACTCTTGCCCTGACACATGTACAGTATCTCTTCCATTACCTGCATGATTTAAACGTAAACCTGTCCCAATTTCCCTGCTTGCATGAAAGAGACACTAATGTGCACTGTATTAACAGCCTCCCCTTTTTATTTGATTCTCCTTCTTTTCTTTTATTTCCCTTGCTTTCTGCTAACTTACCTCACCTTTAAGGAGCTTGATCCTAACCAACCCCAGAAGCAACTGGAGGACCAAAGGAGGGTAGGTAACAGTACCGAGCACTCTGCCTTTGGATTGGTCTGCTCTGGCCTCCCCCCACCCACATGCACACAACCCCTAGGAGCCCTTGCACGGCTCGCACACTTCCCTGGCATGGCCGCTCGCTCGAAGGACTTTTTGCTTACTAACAGTCCGCCGATAAGATTGTGTTGTCACGTGACAGACAGCTGACAGGAAAACTGATGCTCGTCAATTCTCGGTCAGCATTGAACTGTTTAGATGAGTGATCAAGCCACCATGGGTCCAGTGGGACCAGTCTGCTTGTTAAACTGGGAATTGTGGGAGTTGTGGCCTTTGACCAACTCAACATGTCCTGGGGGTCAGACCTAGTGCGTAAAACAAAATGAGCCGATGTTTTCCTCCTCTGCTTTGACTAGGGTAGTGTTAGTTGGAACAGAGGGAGGAACCATAGATCATGGTGCATATACAACATTACCGTCTGTGAGAAGATACGTAGAGGACATTGGTGTCTTATCTACCATTATTTTGTAAATAACAGTCACTTTCTCTTGCATAACTCTAAACAAACAGAATATCAGCAGTTCCCCACAACCTTTTGTAACCTTGTATGGCAGTGGCTCAATAACATTGATGTTAGCCTCTAACTATGCTCCTTTGTCATGATCAGTGTTATTGAGTATGTGGCTCCCAATGTCCACTATCTCTGATAGGGAGAAGCCCTCCGGCAGATTCTGGTCAATCGATACTATGGGAACTTCAAACCTGGCGCGAGAAGAGACAGTCTCACAACTTTTAGCAACGGTCCACTCAACACTGGAGCCCATGGAAGGCCCCCTACAGGTGTGTCTCATTATTATTTGCTTACTTTTCTCTTGTGGGTCAGTAAATATCCCCTTTTTCCTGTAAAACATATAATCTTCAGCTTGTAGATCTGCCTTCTGATTTCACTACTTTAGGTCCCCGGGGGACGCATTTCTCTCTCGGGTCTTGGAAGTTTACGGATCCACTTGGTCTACAGTACAATTGTTCACATCCGCATTCGTCTCCTTCAATTTGGCGCTCCGTTGTCCTCCCATTTGAAACACTGGCTGATTCAACGGGTGTATCATAACTGGTATTTTATTAATTTCATGGAGCCGTTCAACAGACTTCAATCAATGATGTGACTCATTGTTCACTTCCCGTGGTTCTGTAGACGGGAGAAAATAATATGTTCTTGTTGGCCGCCGTGGCCGTGTCCTCATTGAAGCACTTAGACCTCCGGCTCTGTCCCTGAGCATATCGGCGCTGTCGGGTTAAAACCTTGTATATCCAACACACTTGTTTTTATTACAATCTTTTACAAATACTATATATAATATTATCGGAAATAGCTCATCTACAAGCTCACAACACACTGAGATGCAATGCGTTGTGAGCCTATAGATCGTTTTTTTGTACTTCCTTTGGCAATAACTTTTGTGTTGATGAATAGGGCCCTTCCTTTTTTTTTTTTTTTTTTTTTTTTACAAAAACATAAACATTTCTAACATGGAGATAGGAGTTTTCTGGCCCACCAGCAGCGATATAAGCCGTCTGCTCAGCCTAACGGAGGCCGTGCTGTTGCCAGGCGACCAGAGAGCAGTGCTCCTGACTGGAATGGGTCATGAATGCACCTGTTCACCCAGCCACACAACGCTGTGCTGCGCCATGCTAATGCCACATGGCTGTCTACTGCTGCTGTCTAGGGTCAATAAGCCATTGGTCAGTTGACCGCAAATAAATAACACTTTAGTCATCAATTAATAGGTTTTCTTTTTATGTGTTGTATCATGTAAATATGTAATGCTTGATTTCTTTCCCATTTCATAAAAGAGGAAATAGGTGTCCCATAGTGAAGATTTGTCCTGTAATTAGTTTGTGTCATTTTGTACTTTATTTGCTTTTGTTTCAGAATCTACATTAATTGAATATACAGTAATAATCAACCAAGTCACTAACGTCATCCACATATTTATTCAAATAATTAGGAATTTGGTCACATTTTCGAAAAATAAAATTATGCATGGTTACATGAATGTGTACTGCAATGCACATAAAAAACATCCACTAACTAAACCTGCACTCAGTAGAGTGCCAACTTGTGCATTGTGCACAAGTAGGCCATGGACTACTTGTGGAAGAAATAATACTCATGACAGAAAAGATCTCCTCGTCCAGGGGCGGATGTAACATTTCCCAATTGGGGGGCAGGAGAAAATGGTAAGGGGGCATCTTGAAGGCGATGAAGTTGCACCCATACCATTTTTGGTTACACTTTTATTAAGCAAGTAAAGCATCAATAATAACACCAGTTGTTGTTGAAATTGCAACAGACACGCAGCATGCATAAAGCTAAAGGTCTGACTCAGAGAGTTTTCTGTTTTCAATGATGAAATGCTGTTGGTTTAGCGGTGCCACAGCTGTAGTTAGTTAGTAGCAGTAGTGTTTCAAATCATTGTCTCCACCGAAGGTGGATGACTATAAAACGCCCTCTGTCCGTACACGCAGCCCGTCCGTCCCCTGGATCTGTCTGTCACACGACCTCTGTCCGTGCACGCAGCCCGTTTGTCGCCTGGATCTGTCCATTCCATGACATACTAGTACTAGTACGTGTTCAAACCTGAAGGTGGTGACTATAGAACGCCCTCTGTCCGTGCACGCAACCCGTCCGTCTACTGAATCTGTCTGTCCCACGACGTCATGACGACGTCATAGTTGTCTCCACCGTAAGGTGGGGACTATAAATCGTACCCCGTCCTTCCGCACGTGTCTGTCCGCCCGTGTCTGTCCGTGCGCGTATGTCTGTCCGTGCATCCTATGACGTCATCATGACGTCATTGGATGCGGACGCGCTGAGGGACAGGGTACGATTTATAGTCCCCGCTTCACAAAGCGGAGCGTCCGTCCGCATCCAATGACGTCATGATGACGTCATAGATATATAAGGTGCTACCATGGAAACTAACGCCAAAGAGAGTGAAGGGAAGATGAGGGAACCGAAGATCGATCCTGAGCCCGGACGGTGGAGACCTGTGCCCCGTAGGGGCACAACTCTTATTTTAATTATAAGCACTTTCATTTGAAATATCTTGGGTTGTTTTGCATGCCATCGTGTTTGGTGGGGCAGTCATTGCCCCCATGCCCATGCCTAGATCCGCCCCTGTCATCATCCCCTAACCAACCAATCGCAGTCCGCCGAGGGACGGTAGATGGTCAACGACTGCGAAACGATCGCAGTATTAGCGCTCGCTCTGCTCATAAAAGTAACTAGCATAATATTGTAATAGTTATATGTTGTGTCATATGCCTTTCTTTTCCTCAACTCCTGCTCTGTGTCCAAACAGTTGTCAGCTCCGGAGTGGGAGGGAGAGGTGATCTCAACCTGGCAGAGGTCCAGTGCCACCTGGATAAGGAAGGGGCTTCCGACTTAGTCATTGACCTCATCATGGACGCCACTAGTGACCGCATCTTCCAAGAGAGTATCCTACTGGCCATTGCACTGCTAGAGGGAGGGAACACTGTCATTCAGGTATGTTTGTGTGCGTGGGATAAGTCTTACTTGCACAGGAAGTGAGTGGGCGCGGTCGGAGGTTGTTCGTCTCTCGGTGGACTCGGTAGGCCATGGCCTACTTGTGCACAACTCGCAAGTTTTCACTCTGCCGAGTGCAGATCTGGTTATTCACAGTATTGCATTACTGCTATTATATTTTAATGTTTGCTGTGTTCACAATGAAGCTGTACAGTATATTATGAGCCATTCCCCTGAATTGGTTAAAATTCAGAGCTAAACGTTAAGTGAAATTTGTATGATTTTGGAAAAACTTTGACCACATTCATTGCACCAGATCTATGGACACATTTGGTAAAGGCACAATCAATTATCATATTGTATCTTATATCAAAAGATCACGGGATCCACTGAATTGACAGTGCCATATTGAGCCTATGACACAGAATTGCTTTCAGATTTTGTTTAGCCATGTGTTCAAATGCCCCTGCCCCCTGTCCCTAAAATGAAACAAAGCAGCAAATTAATAGAACAACAATAACACATCGTTTATTTTCTCTAATGAATAACAACCTAAAATATTATCCTTGGTTGAAAACAAACAAACAAAATTGTCATTTAAACTACACACACCTCAATCTACATATTTCAACTTTGCTTTAATATAAATCAATGTGATTTATTTAAAACAAACAGTTAATAAGACAACAAAATCATTTAAACAATGTATTGTAAATATATATGATTTTTTATATATAAATTTATGAGTTAGAGGTTGGGACATCCACCTCCCAATAGAAAGTGACATATAAAGTATATGTTTTTTATCAAAATGTATTGTGGTCAGATAAATCATAAGATGACATCAGTACACATTTAATGTTTGACTACTTCAAAATAAATATTTGTCATGGTGGGACTGCAATTTAAACCAATTCAGTATAATATAGGAGTGCCCCTAAAATATAATCTTCCGAAGGAGTTGGGTCATTACTCCAAGCGGGGATGGCCAATGCAAAGTAAGGATAGTGTGATCCCACCCACGATTGGCAAATTAGAAAACAGCGAATGTACGGTTGATTAAATTGGACTGGAGTTGTGTCTCGCAGGTAGAAAAAGCCTCCCAGAGAAAGGGAAAGTGAGGGCAGACATGGTGCGAGAGGAACAGGAGTTGTGTTTGGCTCAGGGGGGCTGCTGGGAGAGGAGGACCAAACTCTGCAGCCGTGTTGTGTACGTCATCGCCTCCCCACTGCCAGCCCGAGGTTGCTACAGCAACGCCAATCTTTGCTAACCTCACACAGCGAGGTGGAGAGGGGAGCAGTCTATGCTGATTGCAGGGCAATTTCATTATCCCGGCTTAGTGTGGTGTGTGTGTATGTGTGTGTGGTATGGATATCAGGTTGGAACCTTGTATGTCCAAAACGGTTCCTTGGCGCAAAAAGGATCTGTGTTTTATAATGGATCCAATATACTTTAATTGTTAAACTCATTCTTAATAGTTTTTTTCTGAAAAAGAAAGACATAGAAAGCAAAAGTGCATGCATAAGATGACAACACATTACTTTGAAGTGGCTTGTGAGAGTGTAGATCTGCTAGTCTGTGTCACTGTAGTTTGACAAAGTAATTATTAAGTCCCTGTGCAACAATAAGTGAATATGGGCTTGTAAATGTGTGTGTGTGTCTGTGCGTGCATTCGTGCGTCCGTGCATGCATGCGTGCATTTGTATGCATGTGCTGGTTCAAGTGCTGTTTTGTGTGTATGTGGGCTTGCTTGTGTGTGTTCTTGCATAAACACGGGTGCCTTGCATAATAGTCTCCTATTTGCATAGTGCTTCTACCTGACTTCCCACAGACAGTGTACACACAAAGGCACTCACATGATGTCTGTTACATAAGAGGCTGCCTGCCTGCCTGGGTGAGTAATGCCTAGAGCACTGTGACTCCTGACATTCCACCTGGACTCCTTAACTGGGTCACGCTGTGCAATCAAAGGCCCCTGCGCGCACGCACACACACACACACACACACACACACACACACACACACACACACACACACACACACACACACACACACACACACACACAGCGGCCCCTGGGGCACTGTTTCTCAAAGTGGGGTCTGGAGACCCCCAGGGGTGCTTTAGGGGTCGGACTCTGTGGCTTAATGATTCATAGTTAGGAACCAAATGGACCCGTGTGTGTTGATAGGAGTATGCTGTTAATATAGTATATTATACAACGTATATAGTACATCCACACTGTGTACTCGGCGTGTGGATGGGCCTCTGAAGGTCAGGTGAGAGCTATACCTTTGTGGGCAGTGTTGATGGAAGACTGGCAGGTAAATCTCCACTGGGTGTGGTTGTTGTTCCTCTTCGTGACATCCCATTCAGCTAATGGCAGCTTTGTCTTTTGTGGTTGCCATGCCCAGGAAAGGATAGTCTTTTTGCATTGTTTGTTTATAATGTTTCATACAGTGGAGTGTGAGAGCGTATTTACATGCTGCTGCTGTTAGTCATAGTGATTATGCTATACAGGGCAAGATGAATTTGTATTGTTATTGATTATAATGACTCATTATCTTTGGCTTCTTATTTGTGATCTTAAGGGAGATAATTGGCGAGGAAGCTTTACAGCCAGGGTTGTTTTTTTTATTGGGCCATCTTACGGGAGGAGGAAGAAGCACTTCAAAGCCGTTCCCTGTAATGTTTCGGTGAGGTGTTTTTCCTCTCCTCTGGGGACAGGCATGCTTTGTTGCGGGATCATGTATGGTCCAGGGTGAATTTAAAACATATCAGCAGACGCATCACATTTCTCCCTCTTACGTAACAACTGGGCATCGTGCCTTGTTGGAGGACAGAGGGGTTCTTGTTGTCCAAATGAAAAGCAGGACAAAAACATGTCCACAGATTTTCTCCAAACACTTTGTTTGTTTGTTATTTTGAGGTAATCCAGAACCGTAGCCAAGCCAACACATTTTCCGGGAAAGGCTGCGTGAGTGCGTGAGGGTAAAGGGGAGCAAGGGAAGACGAGGAGTGAGGATCTTTTGGACGTGACAGGCAGTGCGTGCAGGAAGAGCGTTCCCCTGGCTTTTCACTGGGTCGTGAGGCGTGTCAACTTGCCGAGAAATAGACCGATCGATATGCTCAAAATGCTCCCAATTTGGGGCATGTCGTGGGCTTGTAGAGTGGCTATATTGGGTGCACGATGCCAGCGCCAAAGTTGGGCTTTATTTACACTCCAGGAAGTGGGCCAGGTCACACCTCTGGCATGGCAGCTTCATGCCAGCCTGCTCCCTGCATGCTGTGTGAGAATAGATAGACCGCTACTGTATGTCTTCTCTCTCTCTAGGGATCTACACTGGTAGCCGGTTAGGGGCTTTCCCCTGCTATACTTCATACAGGAGCACAGGTCAAATTGTTTCATTCTTATTCTTATTCTTATTATTTTCTGTAATCACAACAAGACCAGAAACCAGATGCCAAATGTATTCTAAATCCTGACAGTTTTCTGTAATACCTATGTTTCTGTCAATGATTCTATCCAAACTATTTTGTCAGAGACCCCCAAATTATATCTACTTGGCACCGTGAAAATATGTTGTTCAAAGGACCAGCCACCCCCCCCCCCCCCGCCCCCCATAAGCCAAGATATGAATGAAAGGCTATATAAGATTCTCACACACTTTCAACATAACGTCTATAAGCTCGTAGAGTGGCACTTTGCGCAGCTTGCATATTGTTATTTATAGCTTCAAAGTTTCAAATAATGGTTAATGTGGTTAAAAGCTAAGGTAAGAGATATGTTACAGGTCTTAAATCATAATAAAACAACATCCACTCCACTGTGTGGTCATGCTTGTGCGTTCGTGTGTGCGCGTGCACGTGCATGTGTGTGTGTGCAACTGTGCATGTTGAAGGGAAATAAAATTGAGACCTAAAAGTGCTTTACAGCTTCTTGAAACATACTTGTGTTTTTACTTGGAATCGAAAATTGTGAAAATTGGTTTGCACCGCATCATTTTGTGTCTTTGGATGTTTCCTGTCTCATGTCTAATCTTCCCTTCCCTGCCTCATACTGTGGGCAGGGAAAGCGAGCATGGCCATGCCATGCTCGTCAAGTCGGAGAGATTGTCAGTTAGATTGTACTGCCCACGCTGTCTGGCTGTGTTGGAAGCTGATCCAAACAATACAGCAGCAGTAGTGGGCAGCGATGGCTGCAGGCTAGTCGGTCAGAATATTCTCCTGTAGAGCTTTATTTAGTGGCCTACTGGCCCCCGGCAGACAATGCTCACATTTTACTGTCGTCTGAAGCTGTGCTTTTATAGCATGGCTGAAGGCCAAGTCATATAGGGCTGAATTTGTCTGTAAAAGTAAAGTAGACCAATCACAGCTCAGGTCGGTATATGCGAGACATCAAAAAACAGCTTAGCAGGTGCCGTGGTGTAACTATAACTTGCTGATGCCGATAACAGACATGCACACAATGAACAGTGCTGAAGCCAATGCTTTGTTTACGAACTGTATATCAAGTAACTTTGCTGGCGATTAAAATAAGCCAAGCCCTTTACTGTCTGATTTCACATTGTGGTACCCAATGTCCGGAAAAACTGATGTGTGGCACTCCAACACACCACCATTCCCACTAAGTGGCTTGTGCGTGCTGTTAGGGTTATAGTTAGCACAGGGTTACTACTATTAAGCGCATCAGAATGACAGTGCGTCAGCATGGCTGGCTTCCGGATGCCGCCATGTGTAGCGGTTTAAAAGGTAAATTTACCAAAGAAGGTACTGTATAAGGCAGGCTAAATCCCACCTTTATATGGGCAGTCATCTTTGTCATTATCTTTCAGGTTTAGCATCTTCAAAGAGAGCAGGACTTACTGTAGACTCTAGAGTATTCATTGACAAATGCCTTTCCCTCTCTCTCTCTCTCTCTCTCTCTCTCACACACACACACACACACACACACACATGCACACACACACACACACACACACACACACACACACACACACACACACACACACACACACACACACACACACACGTGCACATGCATGTACACACCCGGATCTATCTATCCAAAGGATCTCTTAAAAAAGATTCCCCTCCCAGTGCACCCTCTAACCCTAACAAGCGAACAGGTGCCATGGCTCTTACTCAATAAGCACGCTGTTGTGCTCTGCCGTCAGCCGCTTCGGGTTGTGATTTATCCGCCCACCGCCTCTTGTTTCGGGTTCACTTTTCAGTCACCTCCTGGAAACCTCTTTTGATAGTCTTTGCCCTGCAATACGAGGCCTTGCCCTTTGCCGTCATCAGCATAAGCGTTCTCTTCATCCTCTTCCTGACAGAGAGTTCATGGTGGTTAGAGGGGCTTTCTGATCACTGTCGAACAGGAAAGTGGCTGCCATGTTTTTCCTCTCGGTCATGTTGCCGAATTTCTTTTTTTTTTTCTTTTACTTTTTTTTTTTAAACCACATGAAAGTTGCTTTAAATAGGCTTGTTCAGTTTAATCAGACAAATCCATGCAAAGCTCAGAGGCATCCAGGCTCTCATCCCACGGTGGCATTCACCCCAAACTAGGGCTGGGCAATTGACCAGAAATATAGAGCACTGCAGTCCCGCCCCCCAACGCCTGGTCCTGAAGTGAATTCACCTTCTTTTCCTCATAGACCTTTCAATTTATATAAACACGTTTACGCCGCCAACCAGACAGTTGTTAATCCTGACTTTCCTAGTAAGGACTCACTGCGTTCGCAATTATACTTAGTCGTACCATGTTGATGTGCCGAAATAGCCAATCTACATGCTACAATATGCAACATGTCGGCACATTGTGAGCTAGTAAATCTTTGACATTCAGATGTGGAGTTGAAATCATATCGCCCTCATACCGTGGAATGTCTGTGTTTCTGTATCGCAGTGGTTTTCAACTAGTGGTCCAGGGACCTCCAGTGGTCCCTGACATGGTCCCAGGTGGTCCCTAGCTAAATGATGGAAAGTTGGTTAACCAGGTTTAGCTTTTTGAGAGTGGATAAATGAAACCAAATGGAACCGCAAGGGTCCATTTGGTTTCATTTTACACTCTCAAGACATAAAATATTCATCACCTGATTCAGCCCAAGTCTACACAACTAGAGAATGTAGAAGATTAATGGTCATTTTTGATCTGTATGGATTTGTTTCCCGAATCCAGCCTGGAATTGTGCAGGACAAAAGCAAAATAAATCTTTAGTTTTGGGGTCTGTGGGGCTAGAATGTCACCGAATGGTGGTCCGTGTGGCTCAAATTCTGAATGTACAGTGGGCCCTGGTATCAAAAAGGTTGAAACCCACTGCTGTAGCGGATCACATACGATCTGGCTGTACAGAACGTACACATACAGCGTCTCCGTGGTTACCGGCTGGTTGGTGGCGTAGTCGTGTAGCTACAGCAGCCCTCCGATAATCACAGCCACAGCTCTGTCACTCAGCGAGCTGTCAGGAGACGGGTGAGAGGGAGGGAGGGAGGGAGGGAGGGAGGGAGAAGGTGGTGGGTGGTGGAGGGGTGGGGTGGGGTTGGGTGGGGTGGGGTGCGGGGGGTGACAGTATTAATAGATCTTACATAACTCGCCCCTGTTGATGCCAAAAGCCCTGGCGGCAGCTGAAAGCGGAGGAAAGGAAGGAAAAGAGAAATGCAGTGACCTTGTTTTCTGAAAAGGAGGCCCCCCCTGGCCTGTCCTATAGGGCAGACTAGCTTCTCTAAGTGTGGTTCGGGGACCACCTAGGGTTCCAGCTAAAAAACTTTGTTGATATCGTACAAAAATAAAATCTGTTTTTAAGCACTTTAAACCTGTGTACATTTGGATACAAGCTCGTATGCATGGCGGCACACTGTGAGTTTTGGTATCTGTACTGCCTGTATGACTTACATACTGTGTATGTGGTATTGTAGGATTTGAGGCATATAGCATTCTTATATTATTTTGGTTTATTTTTTTTGACAATTTGTACTTTTTAATACTTAGTTGATTCGTTTTGCTGCTGGGGGGAAGGGGGGTATGGAAAAAGGTCTTAGAATTCTTAAAATTGTCTCTCTGTTATCTGGGGACTGGTGGGGATCCCGAGCCGCAGGTTGAGAAGCACTGCTGTACGTGACTGATGGTCCCGGGGTCAGCTCTCAGGGGGCTTAGTGGCTCTACAGTGGGATGTACAGGAGGCTAAGCTTCTCTGGGGGTGGCGGGGGGGGGAGTAGCGTGCTTAACTCTCTGGCTGACTGCAGGACTGAGGAGAGAATGAATCAGCAGGTTTGCTGCTGCTCAGAGCACTTTCTTGGCTAAGCTCTCTGAAGCTATTGCTCTAGTTGTTGTGGCAACAATTCCTGCACCTTGGTGGGTTATTATTTTGATGTTGTTGCCTTTTGTCAGACAGCAGAAGCATAGATGTTGTTTTGTTTTTTTCACCTCCGTTGGAAATGTAGCATCAGTGCAGTCTTTTGATTGAAACAGAGAAACTGTTAAAAAATTAATACGGATAGGACGACCTTTGCTGCTATAGAAAACCGCGAAACACATAACTGCCCCTTTGTTCTTATTTGCCAACAGCTGGGTGTCCCTGGATACTGTGTTTTTCTTTCTTTACTCTGAGCTCGATACAAAGTCCAGAAAATGCGTACCTATTCTGTGCAACTGTGTTTGTTGTGATTTTGTACAGTAAGTCAAGTTCCTGTTCCTGATTCCACACTACTCCACACAGTGGGAGGACAGCAACCAAACTGTCTGTCTGTCTGTCACTCGTGTTGTTTTCTGCAAATCGATGTCAGTCAGGTGCTTGCAAAAGTGCAAAGTAACCGATGGGGAATTGCCTTGTCATGACCACAGTCATGAGGTCCTGTCATTTGAACGCACTAATGTCATAAAGTCGCTTTTCTGGCACTGCTGCTGCCATCTCTGTTGCCCACTTGCACAAGCCTGCTGTAAGATTTTAATAAGATCACTATCAATGAATGACCCGCTCTTGTCAACAGGATTAGGTTAACTACTCAAACCATGGTCCAGAAAAACAAGCAAGCATGGCACGTTAAAGAGAAGTGGAGGAAAACAACTTGGACTTGCATAACTCAATTGGCGGTTCAGTGTCAAGTGCTCCCGCCTTAGGGATAGATAAGATTAGATCTGCTTATATTTCAAAGTGGTATATCAAAAGGTGTCTATGCTATGCTATACTATGCATTTACAATAATGTTACTGTATTCATGCACCCCCACGCACCCACCCTTCTCTTATTTGAACTCGACCCGGAAAGACAGTTGCATAACCTGCTTTCAGAACCATCCCATAAGAGAATGATGTATGCATGCGTGCATGCGATAAGTTTGCCCGCTTCCCTTCTAACCCCTCCTTCTTCACACCATGCACTCAATTCGTGCCACTCTGGAACCGAAAAAAAGTAGGGCAGGATTTTCCTCCTCTCCTCTCGCCTCCCCTTCCCTCCCCACTGCCTCCCCTCCCTCAGTGGGCTGATGTAACAGTGTTTTAGCTGAGGCGCTGTGTGCTCGCTACATAACCACTCAGCTGATTACAGGTCTTATGTAAGTAGGGATTGTCAAGAGGGGGAAAAAATGGGACAGGATATACCAGCCTGTTTGTGGCGGGGAAAAAGAAAATGAGTTCACTTTGCATGCAGGCCTTTGAAACAAGATTGCCCTTTGTGTCAACACTCCTACGGGCAGAAGTCCTTCTTCCTCCTCCGCAGCTTCACAGGATCCCAAATCCATGGCAGATAAACACTTTGCACAGTTGCCAAAGTCACAGTTTCCTCCAGAACGGCAAAACTCTACCGTCTGTCTGTCTGTCGTGCACACTGTATACTATGAGCACCTGTCTTCTGCTGCGAGTGCGTGCAAGCACACGCTCGTGTGAGTCCTAACATCTTTGTGTGACTGCATAGTCGGATGGCTACAGTGGGTGTGTCTTTGCACGCACTGTATGTATTTGTCCATACGCAGTACATTTTGCAATCATTTATTTGTTCCTCTGAAATTGTGCACATGGTATCAGTTGCACCTTTGAGGGCCCATTTGGAACCCTTCTCTACACCTCCAGGGTTAAATGAACACTAGAGAATGTACACTATATGTAATCAGCTAGAGCAATGTGGACACAGAGCAGATAGTGTAACACCCAGGTGAGAACAGTGAAGCCTTACAGGGTATTTTCTTGGCAGCAGAGGAACATGCTTATGTAACTCCACTGCATGTACTGTAGGACCTCTGGCTGTCAACCCAGTGTGGATAAATGTTCAGTAGAATCAGTAGACGGTATGCGGAAAAGTGAGTGGCAAATCGTGAGCTTGTTTACAACTCTTCTTATGCTGGATTTTCTTTCTTTCTCTCTTCGTTTTTTCCTCATTTTTTATTTTTTTCATATATTTTGTAAATATGTACCCGTGAATTGTTGAATCATGACTATAAAACATTTGATACCCTATATTTTTAAATATATATATCAAGATGTACATATAATACGCTATATTTAATATATTGTTTTTCCATTTATAAAAACACATTATATACAAATGTATTTTATAGAATTACTTCTATTTTGGTGATGATTCACCGGGGATCCTGGATGACTTTATTCTAGTCATAAAGATATAAAATATCTTTGGAAGTTATTAGTTATTGAAGTTTATTATCATTTTTTATAATTACAGTAATTTGGAACAGAGTTTAAATTAGTAACATTGGCCAAAAAAATTGTCTGACTGACTAGCTGACTAAATGAATGAATGAATGAATGAAGGGTCTGTTAGATGAAAAAAAAAACGTTCATAAACGTGACATGAAGAATAACAACAAAATTCAACATCTTATTTTGTCTGTCTGTCTGTCTTTATATCACTATATCTGTCTCTCTATCTATCTATCCATCTATCATCTCTAGCGGTCATTCTTCATCCGTTTGACGAGTGACAACAAGTCAGAGAAGTTCTTCAAGGTGTTCTATGAGCGTATGAAACTGGCCCAGCAGGAGATCAAAGCCACCGTGACGGTCAACACCAGTGACCTGGGCAGCAAGAAGAAGGACGAGGAGCCGCCGGACAAAGACACACCTGCACATAAGAAAGGTCAGGCCTCAGGACCTCGGGACCTGTCAGGACCTCGGGACCTGGTTCAACAAGCTACATATGTTACTTACAATAGTTCCACCCACAACCCTGCTGCTAGGGCACTGGTTCCCAAACACTGGGACGGGACCCAATGGTGGGTCTGAGGCACATTTTCATGGGTCCCTTGTATTTTTTCTTACTTTAAAAAGACATTCCCAAAAAAGCAAAAAAAAATTTTAAACTTTAATTTCATGGGGAAATTCCATAAATTAGAAAACAACTGCTGAAGAAGTTGGAAATAGCCGACCTACAAGCTCACAACACAGTGTGTTTTGACACATTTGTGAGCTTGTAGATCTGCAGATCTAGATCTTGTAGATTTTGGTTCCACATCTACCAAAACTAGTGAGCCAAATATAATCTATACATCTAATTACTCTTTTGGGTCACAGGCTACAGTGTTTGAGAACCTACTGTACTATGGGACACTGGGGTAGAGAATTATTATCTGGATAGAATCTAATTATGTACTGTGGTGCATACAGAAGGTCTGGGTTGTTCTTGGTGTGTTGCCTTGCCTTTGTATTGCTTTCAGAATATAGGCCATTGATGAGTCGTTTCCCTCCTTGTCTGTCTAGCACCATCCTCTCCAGCTGTTTCCACATCAGTCCCTTTTGTTCAACTAGGTTTCCATTTGTCATTCGATAACCTGTGGTATTTTGCTTTGTCCAGTCAAAGATGTACCCGTGGTTGCCCTGGTGACGGAAGAGGTCAAAGAGCAGCTGGTTGAGGCCACCACTGTCACCAAGAAAGCCTTCACCAACTACCGGCGAGAGGCCGAGGCAGAGGAGCACCAAGCGGCCGCCGAGGGCTCCACCGTCTCACAGGCTGCCGACAAGAGCCAGGATGAAGGGGAGATGAGCGTCCTCATCACCATCATGCAGCCCATCCTGCGACTCATGCAGCTGCTCTGCGAGAACCACAACCGAGAGCTGCAGGTCAGCCACGCGACCGCTAGATTCAAGGCTTTCATGTATACAGGTGTACGTGTTGTTGTACGAAACTTTCACAACGTGTCATCGTGGCACACTTTAGTTCCAGTTGGAAAATAACAATTTTGTTTTTGTCGAGTGAAAAGGTCACGCGCGCGGCGAAGTGTCAATTTGCCTACAGTCTCCTGCATGAACACATGACTTGTCTTTGTGACTTTTTCTACTTCTGCTGTGGGGATTATTTTATATCCACCACACACGCACGCACGCACGCACGCACGCACACACACACACACACACACACACACACACACACACACACACACACACACACACACACACACAACACACACACACTCACCCTCGCTCTGGCCATGGCAGACTCGAACATTTCCTGACCTGCATTGTGAATTTCCACTACCAGACTCGAGTACACAGAAATGAAACTGTGTTGAAAATAGACATCATTCTGTGGAACAACGTGATGCAACTGGTCTGGTTTCACTATGAGGACTGTGCTGTGGCAGTTTTTTTGGCATTGGATAGCTACAGTACAAGGGCCCAGACAGTACACTTCCTTCTAACAGTAGCTGTTTGTATACACAGCCCCGGTCAGAGCCTCATTAAAAGGTGACTGGCTGGCTGGCTGCTGAATCCTGAGTCTGGCTCACCCGGCTCTGCTTTGGCCCAGTGTGGGTGGGACCGGGACGTATTGATTTACTGCCAGACATAGCTCTGATTAAGTTCACTGTGGTGTAATTAAACACATGTCACCGCCCTGTCACATCCCCTACAATAACTAATTAATACCTGATGTTTGGAGAGAACACAAACCACCAAATCAATATAAAAGAATAGGAATTTGTCCACTTGTTCCATTTGCAGTCTGCACAACGTTGATTCAATGTTTAGATGTAATTAGAAATTAATTTGATCAGACGTTATTCTGGAGACTGACATTGTCGTTATTTGCCAGTGGAACGTCTTTTTTATTCTTTTTTTTTTTTTTTTCTTGTCTAATTTTGGGAAATGGATGAAATAAAAATGCAAAAAGTGATTGGAATGACAATAGGGTTCACCAGGACCAGGGGAGTGTGAGTGTCAATGAGTGTAATCTTGGACAACATGGAGTACAATTGTCTGGTAAAATGAACTCCCTTATTGCCCATGCCGCTTTTGACGCATTTATTTGATCCCCAATGATTGTGAGATTAATTTTAGGCACATTGGATTTTTCGTCAGGTGCGCGCTTGTTTGTGCTTGGGTGCGGTCTGTATGTCCATCGGAGATCATGATTTGACAAATTTATGGTAATAAACACTATCGCAACGATCAGGATTTCTAACTGGAAAAAGCAACCAACGACATATTTGGAATTATAGACTTTATTTGAATGGGATTCATTTGATAAATAAAAAATATGAAAATCGGTGGTAATGTTGGAGTAATAGGATTAATGGGGTGGGAATTTTAAGGAGCTATGTCTAGTGTGCACAAAAAGTTTTTTTTGAGTAAATTTGAAATATACAGTAGAGTGAATCCCCTTCAAGCTCTTTATACATTGTATCGTAAATTTATCTGGTCTACAAGATCATAGTGTGTTGCAACTTGATGCAGTAAGAGCTATTTTTGCCGCCCTATAATGACATGCCGCAGGGCGTTATGTTGGCTGACCTTGTGGTGGGCCTGATGACACAACCAGTGGTCCGGGGACCACCAGTTGTCCTTGAGAAAGTTCCAGTTAAATATGGAAAGTTGGTTAACCAGATGTAACTCTTTGAGAGCGTAAACATGAAACCAAATGGACCCTTGCGGGTCCATTTGGTTCCATGTTTACACTCAAGAGTTAAAATATTCATCATCTGAATTACCTAAAATCTACACAATCAGATAATGCAAAAGAATGGTCATTTTTGAACTGTATGTTTGCCTGTTTTGTTTGTGAAATCCAGCCTGGCATTGAGAACAAAACAAAATAAATCTTTTCTTTTGGGGTCTGTGGGACTAAAATATCATCATATGGTGGTCCTCTGTGGCTCAAATACTGAATAAATAGAGGGCTCTGGTATCAAAACCGTTGGTCTTACTCTTACTTTCATCTTGAAATTAAATTAATACTACGCAGACTTTAGTTCGGTGTTTAGTCTTGGCCCTACACAATATTTTATGTATCTCATTTGGCCCCTTGTGAAAAATAGTTGCCCAGCCCTGTTCCAGAGAATAGAATATGCTGTGACCCAGAAGGTGGACCCCATACCTCCGGTATACGTATAGTAATAAATATTATACTGCGGCTTTGATGGTTTTCTTCATCCCCATTTTGTGCTTATCCTTTTTCAGAACTTCCTGCGCAACCAGAACAATAAGAACAACTATAATCTAGTGTGTGAGACGCTGCAGTTCCTAGACTGCATCTGCGGCAGCACCACAGGCGGTCTAGGGCTCCTGGGACTCTACATCAATGAGAAGAATGTAGGACTCATCAACCAGACAGTAGAAAGCCTAACGGAATACTGCCAGGGACCCTGCCATGAGAATCAGGTGACACACACACACACACACACACACACACACACACACACACACACACACACACACACACACACACACACACACACACACACACACACACACACACACACACAAGCTTTGTTGTGCACATGCAATCCGATGCAACATGACAGATTCAGATAAGATAAATTACATGCTGTCAGAAGGCTTTCACTCGATTTCCTCATGACAGGCTTGTAGTAAGTGCTATTGGCTGATAATATTGACATGGTCACAGATTTTTGAAAAGTTTTAATACCCCAAAACTAATAATATATTAATAATAGACAATACACAGAAATAATATAGATTACCTTGTAGATCTGTTGATTTTCACTTGACACATTTGCTCCAGTCCGTCTTGTTGAATTGATAGAGCACTAGTCTATCAATGGAATTTTAATTGGTAATAATGTGTGGGAACCCTCTATTGAAACGTACCCCAAACTAATATGTATATTCTTGACTTGACTTTTCCCTTGCAGAAATTATGCTTCTGTTTTTGTTGCACACTCTGATATAAAAAGTGCTTTGCTTTGTCTCAAATGTATATTGATGAGTATTGGTTATTAGCAGTAGCAGTCAGCTTTGGGGCAGGAAAACCGAGTTGTCACTTCTGAATGAAGAAATGAAGCAGGTGTTTTAACTCCCTTTGGGATTCACAGGATTTATTGTGACAAATTTATTCCTCTGTCAGGTTTAACCATGTGGTTTAGCACAACAAGATGTGCTTGATGAAACCAGAGCCCTCGGTCTCCCACACAGAGATCAAGCCCTGCTCCTCTTTCAACAACAGTGTACCCCCTGCCTGCTCTGGGCACCATGACTGTATTTGTTATTTTCGGAGGATTAGCTTTGCTTGGTCTTCTCACATGATGATGGTGGCGGCACCCTCTGTTCCTGTTGCCCTGGGATCACTGTGTGGCAAGTGTGAGCCTTGCTTGTCTAAACAAGACACTGGCACAAGGCCCAGTACACAGTGGGAGCTATGCTGGGGGAAAAGAATGGGCCTGTGGTTATTTTTCTGCGACACTATCTAACCTGCTCTTCTCCCTTCGCTGTATTTATGTATGTATGGTAATCAATTAGACCAAACAAACCACAGTGGCATTGCACACTCCCACCTAAGCAGGATGTACTTTGACTTGAGTCTCCTGACAATTACTTTAGCAAGGGGTTAACACATGGAACACTTGCCTTTCCACAGAACTGCATCGCCACACATGAATGCAACGGCATTGACATCATCATTGCCCTCATCCTCAATGACATCAATCCCCTTGGCAAAAAGAGGATGGACCTGGTGCTGGAGCTCAAAGTGAGCAATAGTGTTTTTGTTTTTTATTTGTTTCCAGTACTCAAGTTATTTTCCCACCCATATTTTGCTTAGACACTTAAAGGGGAACTCCTCCCATTTTCAACGTTTTTCCTGAGAATGTACAGATGGGACCAAATGGATTTGGTCCCATCTGTACACTCAGGAAAATAATGTCCTAAAAGAAAAATCATCAACATGGTGAAGCACAAGTTCATGATGTCATCCAGTTAGGTTCCACCATGTTAATGATTTTGTTCAGACCTTCATTTATAGGAAACACAGAATGGGAACTTTTTTATCATGTGCACACAACATCTCTAATATATTAATGATATAGTAAAATTTTGAAAATGGGTGGAAATCCCCTTTAAAGGCAATGTACCTATAACTGTACATACTTTGTTGAGGGGCACTTAAAGGTCCGTACCTGGCACCTGCCTTTTGCTAAACATTTTGAGCCTCTATGTACGTTGTACATCTGGCTTTTTCACTGAAACGTTGCCATTTACTTATTATGACCAGTGTTGGGCAGTAACGAATTTTAGATTACATATTACTGTAATATTATTACTTTTGCTCCAAAAAGTAAAGTAACGAGATTACTCTGCAAAAATGGGTAATAAGTAACGCATTACTTTGCAAGTAACGCCAAGATACTTAAAATTAGCTTGTTGTTGCATGCAAAAATAGAACAGATTCACAAGCTATCGACAGGTACTGTAACAACAGAGATGTGCACTAGATTGTAGATCCAGTCCACACGCTGCATCCTGCGCATAGTTATGTACACTACAAATCGCTTGTTGCTTTATTTAGTATTTTATTTTTAAATACAAGGAAACTATTATTATTCCAATAAATTGGATTCGGTTCTTAAAAGAGCTCGCTAAACAGATTATGTTGTACATCTCTATTTTGTCAAAGGTGGGAGTTGAGAACTTGTTAAAGTAATAATGTAATATGTAATATATTACTCTTCGATTCCAGTAATAAGTAAAGTAATGATATTACTTTGTCTAAGGGGTAACGAGTAAAGTAAAGAAGTTACTTTCCTAAGTAATATAGATCAACACTGATTATGACATACCCAGAATAGCAAGGGATGCCAGGGTTCATGTGGTTGAAGTTGTCTCATCTTCTCTCAGAACAACGCCTCCAAGCTTCTCCTAGCTATCATGGAAAGTCGCCATGACAGTGAGAACGCAGAGAGGATACTGTACAACATGAGGCCCAAAGAGCTGGTAAGTACAACATCTGCTCGTTCCAGGAGGGCAAAGTCAGTGTCGAGAGGACGTGGTAACAGGAAGACCCAGCCCAAATATGCCCTGAGCATGGACAGCATGGACAAAGGTCTTTTAGGACCTTTTTTCTGAGAGTGTACAAATGGAACCAAATGGGCCTGCTAGTGTCCATTTGGTTCACATTTGTAGTCTCTCAGGAAAAAATGGAAATGTCCCTCTTTTGTCCCTCTTTCAGGCTGCAACGGCCCTCCTGACAGCTCAGTTTTCTGACCCATCAATGTCGCAACATTTATTTGGGCCGAGCCTTTATTCTAGGACATTCATCTGACCCTTGCCCTCTTGCAGGTGGAGGTGATTAAGAAGGCTTACATGCAGGGCGAAATTGAGGTGGAGGCGCCTGAGGATGGTGAGGATGGTGAGGAAGAGCACTCTGCCTCGCCACGCAACGTCGGCCATAACATCTACATCCTCGCCCATCAGGTCAGCTACTAAGTATCTGCACGCATATTGAAACAGTCCCAAGCGTAGCCAGACACTTCAACATATGCATTACATTGCCATGTAGATTTCTTGGGGAAATAGATTTTCAATGGTCTGAAGGCCCTGTAATCTGCGTCGATACCTATGGATCCCATAGGTTTGTTATGTCAGAGGATGGTGGTGCTATATCTTCATCTCCTCCCTTTTCTGCCGGAGGCTCTACGCAGCTCTACATACATAGCTGGTTGTTTTCTCACACCATGATCTAGGCTACAACAGTTAACATTATGTAATACACAATGTTGAACCAAAGCATGCAACCCTGGCTTGTGAACGAACTGCATGCCTCCTGGCGGAGTAGAGAGAAAACTAGTGGCATGTGCTATACCAGTGGTTTTCAACCTTTTTTCATATCAGGGCCCACTATTTATTCAGAATTTGAGCCACGGACCACCATTTGATTACATTTTAGCCCCACAGACCCTAAAAATTAAGGATTTCTTTTGTCTACCAAGCTGGTTTCGGATAAAACTAAACAGTCAAACATACAGATCAAATTGACCCTTAATCTTTTACATTCTCTAGTTGAGTAGACTTGGGATAATTCAGATGGTGAATATTTTAACTCTTGAGAGTGTACTGTAAACACTCTCAAAGAGTTACATCTGGTGCAACTTTCCATCATTACATCATTGAATCCTCTCAGGGACCACTGGTGGTCCCCGGGCCACCTGTTGAAAACCCCTGTGCTATACTGTGCCCTGATGACAAATCCAACATATTTAAGCTACAATATGCATTTGGACTCATCTCAATATTTCCCTCTGTTATGCATGCATGCACACCTGACAATGCTATAGTTGTTGTCCACGTTGACGCTGACAGTACTAAGCCACCATTGATCTGCTGATTCCATTGATTGGGCTGTGTTTGTTGTTTCAGTTGGCTCGTCACAACAAGGAACTGCAGGTCATGTTGAAGCCAGGAGGGAGTTACGGTGAGGGGGACGAAGCCCTGGAGTTCTATGCCAAACACACAGCTCAGATCGAGGTCAGTCTGCTGCTGCCGTCCCAGACGGACTTTGGGGTCTGCCGCTCACACTCCCCCCTTGTATTTTTTTCACGTGAATCACGTTGGGTTTCAACTGTCTGATATGTGTGTCTTATCATTTTCGTGTGAAATCGAGTGGGGGGAATTTTACTACTTTTCTTTTAGTCACAGTGCTGACCTCTTAAAGGCATGTGATAGTCGCTGTTTTTGTTGGCCTGGTTTTTGAGAGACTCATACTTTGAATGACAAACACCCGTGGCATGTGTGCACGTGTTCTCGGGTGTGCACAAGGGAGTGCAAAGAATGCAAATAGTTTTACCATCATGCTCAAAACCTCCCAACAAGGAAGGAGCTATCGCTAGAGTTTGTGAAACTACTTCTGCTAATAATAAACAGCCCTGCTCTGCACACTCTCCTCAGTATTTGCAGGTAATTTTTTATGCCAGTGCTTCTAGTAGTCAAACCAGTTCATAAAGCACCCTAGTAGGACAAACACTGAATCACCAATAAAGTGTGTGTGTGTGTGTGTGTGTGTGTGTGTGCGTGTGCGTGTGCGTGTGTGTGCGCGCGCATGTGTGTGCGTGTGACGGTTGTTTTGCTGCTGTGGTTGTGTCCAGATTGTGCGTCTGGATCGCACCATGGAGCAGATAGTCTTCCCTGTGCCCAACATCTGCGAATTCCTCACCCAAGAGTCCAAGCTGCGCGTTTACTACACCACCGAGCGGGATGAGCAGGGCAGCAAGATCAATGACTTCTTCTTGCGCTCTGAGGACCTCTTTAATGAGATGAACTGGCAGAAGAAGCTGCGCGGTACTCAGGAGGCTACTGGTAACGAAAACGCAGTTCCCTGTGCGTCCTTTTTTCAACCTCTCTATCTACTAGTTCTTGTTTTACACACCCTCTCCTGGCATCCTTCCAGGCCCTTGGGCCCTCCTTATACAGGAACGAACGCACAAGCACGTGCACACACTCACACGCGCACACACACACACACACACACACACACACACACACACACACACACACACACACACACACACACACACACACACACACACACACACACACACACACTGATCCCTGGAGAGATGAAGGAGGGAAGGGTTTGTAAACTTTGATGTTTGACGTTATTAACTTGCATGCATAAGACTGAAGATATTAGAAGTTAATTTAAGAGCTGTAATAGGTTGCTGTTTTAGTTTTGAATGAGTCGTTTTACTAACCAAAGTGATTTACAGATAAATGTATGGAATGTGAGTGTGCCTTGGTGTATTATTACCATTTTAGTTGTGTTTGATTGTCACATGCTGCAGGCCCATGCAAAAACATCTGTTTCTCTCTGGAATGCACCACTGACTGTACGTCAACAATGTGCACGCACGCTTCTGCAACATATCTTTTACAATGTGGATGTGACATTTACGGCCCTTCTTGATAGTTTTCATAGGAAAAACACTGTCAAGCGGTACACATGTTCCTCTGAACCAGTGGTGCCCAAACATTTTAGACTGTTACCCAAAAAAGAAATTTGTCCGGGACCAAACTAGTGAAAATTGCACATCACCAGCCCGGCTATTTCATATTGTAGTCTCCACATTGCTCAGATGGTAGAGCTCTTGACTTTGGTCCACGGGTACTTCGATCCCACCAACCACCAACTCAGTGTATATGTAGCACAGTGTGGGTGCGGCAAGTCATGCGGGAAGTACTGGGAGTTGATGGTAGGTGTGGTGCTCCACCTTAGCAATGCTTTGTTATGGGAGCAGACTCCTGAGTGTTTACGGCAATAAGTCACTCCTGACCTATTTCTTCTTCTATTACTTTTCACTAGTTCTTAAGCATTCTAAATCTTCTAATCTCTTATAATTTCTTCATGAAATTCCTGAAAAGTAATTGAACTTGACAATGCTGGAAACAACAAATAATGGGACTCATGACCCAGTGTTTGGGACATTCCCACTGTTGTTTTCATTGTTAACATATTATTTTATTTTCTCCCCGTGGTAAGGTGTATTTGTCATCATTGCACAGGAGTTTCAAAGTCTTTACCATGAGTAATTTATTGTCTCTACCAGGCAGAGCGTGGTATAACTGCACCACTCTGTGTAACGCGTGTGCGCACTCCCTACGTAGATGCCAAAGACAAACCTTTGCCTGGTATTTTTTTACATCTGCTTATAGCACTACAGGAGGCCTGCATATGTATAACAGAATTCTTTATATTACGATATATTACTATTACTTCAGATTTCAAACAAATCCCACGCAAATCAAAATCGGTACACATGATCTCTGTAGTCATGTAATCAAGATGGATTTATTTGATTTCTCATCTGTACCATCCTGAGTGGACGTTTTTTATGCAGCAAGTTGCTGCAAGCCAACCCAGTGTCGGCTTGCGGTTAAACTGTGCATGCATACCGTTATTCCCACTAGAATGAGGAAGAAATGCCACTTGACATTTTCCTCATCAGCCTCATGGTGACGCTATAACAGGCAGAGTTGTGTCTTTACTCATAAAATTGCATGGAACATCGGCATAAAACTTTGCATGCACACCCTCTGTGTCCCTCCAGGAGAATGTCTGGCATGAAGCCCTTTATTTTATATCTTAGTCCAGATTTTATACAAATGTCAATCCTGGTGGAGACGCATGCCTTGGTGGGGCACTTTTAGTAGTTACTCTTGAATTTATATGGCAAATAAAACACAAACCTAGCTAAACCTACCTAGCTAAAGAAAGATCCTAAGAGGTTAAGCTAAATCTAAATACATTTTTTCAGAGGCCTGACAGATTTGTAAGCCTATACCAGCACCAGCGGTGAAAAAGTTCATTCATATATACTACTATACTACTACTACTATATATTTTTTTAAAAGAGCTCACAATGTGTCATGTTGTAAGCTCAGATCAGATATTTTCTAAATGGCCAAAATGTATATACGATTTGGTTAAGTGGTTAATGTACGTTTTGTAATAACAAAATCAATCTAATAGCTAATAATTAACTAGTAACTAATGTTTTCAATTAAATGTGGTACTTAAATAAATGTACTTGGGTACATTCCACCAGTGGAATACACCTGTTCAGCAGGGTGTGGCACAGGGAGGAACACTACCTGCTCTCACCTGTCAGCTGAAAAGAAGCCTCTTAAGAGTTTATGTGGTGACATTGACAAACATGGAGAGAATCTGCATAATGGCTAACTTGCAAACAATATTTTTAAAAGATGAAAAAATAAGTGATGATCACAAATAATAATCATTGCACACATGCAAACTATACTTTTATTGTTACGGTTATTGAGTTATTGTTCTTGGAAATAGGGTCTAGTGACATGCATACAGAGACATACACACTGATTGGAGACTGATTGGGAGGTTATGTTCACGTGCACAGACTCACAATTGGGGAAGAAACTGTTTATCGCAGAGAGATGACAAAATGTTGTTACAGAGCAAGTTAGGAGACTATGCGTTGTGAGAAGAAGCATTTAAAGTATGCCCTGCGGCTATAAGCTGCACTGGCTTGACCCAGAGACGGTTAGTCAGCCTGTCCCAGGGTCAATGGGAGTAGACAGTCAACCCAGGTCAGCACAGCCTCCGTGTGCCTCAAACCCACAGGCAGAGAGCAGGAATAGGGGACCCACTCTGCCCTCTTCTCTCCATAGGTGTAAAATACTGTATAGAGGAAACCGAGGTAGGAGGAACAGGCTTATGATGTATTGTTTGTCTGAGATAGTGTGATACCTCCTAGCTATGATGAAGGGAGCGGAATGAATCCAGAACAGATTAACCCAGGAGGAGTGGAAGAGCGAAAACAACGGCCGCTGGTGGGGGGAAAAAAAGCTTTGCGAGGTCATGTGAAGTCCACCTCATGATGGGCAATCCTCCTCTTAGCCTATTGTTATTAAGCACTGACATTCTCCCGTGTTGGTAAATAGCCAGCCCTGTTCTAGTTTCCCTTGGCGACAGGGCATGTCCTGGGTGACCTCCCCCCCTGACTGCCTCTCCCCTTGGCCAGCAGCACAGTAAACGTGTGACTGCTTCCTTTGTCTCCTCAATGGGAGCGTGTTGTGGCCTGTCCCCTCGGCCAGGAGATGGTCTGTGTGCACTGAGTCAACACGTGATGCCGCAGCCTCTCTCTTATCTGAATGAATCAGCAGCACAGCCGGAGACCGTGTTGTTCCGTTGGTGCTAACAGCTAGTAACCACTTCTGTTGCCAAAAGTCCCCACCCTCAGTTCTTCTTTTCTAATAAACGGCATTAGCTAAAAAAAAATATCCCCGGTCATGATACTCCTGCTGACCCATGCCTGCATGGTTTGTGTGATTGAGAGTGTACAATACATAGTTGTTGGCTCCACAGATTTTTTTTTTTTTTTGCCTAAATTTTATATCAATTATCACTTTAAATGTATATCATACATTTAACTAGTATTATGTACTTATTTGGCTACATTGTCCAATGTTGAAATTTATGATATATTTACATTTCATAATTTCAGGTCATTAAAATCATCTGACATTATAACAATGTTAATCCAGTTGATTTTCCAATAGTCACTAATGTCTGACTACATATATTTTAATGTAGCTGCTGCAAAACACACAGTTTGTGAACAATTTTTCATTGACTTATGGCGACTTTTGTCTTGGCTATAATGATGAGATTTTAATGTCAAATCTGCATTTCCTGTCATGTGATATTCTTTGGTTCTAGTGGTCCCATAAAGTGAGATGAAATCATACTGTAATACAAGTGGCAATCAGATTATTTGTGCATAATCCTTATCACAATCTCACAATGCATCACAATGCGAAATACTTTGAGAACGGCTATTTCCACAAGATGAAAATTATTATGTGGCTTACAGCTTTTGACCATGGTGCATGTTTTGTTTACACTGCAAGGCATACAGATGTTTTTTTAATTGACATCATGTTCTGACATTCAAATATAAAACACAACTAGAATAAATGCAATTTTGCAATTGCAAAGTGGGGTTGCCCTGGTGATATTGTAATCTGCGACCGAGATGCTAGCCCCACTGATGTTGTAATGGTGACGTGATGCTGCAGTGTCCTCTCCACTTGTGGCACAACTGCTACTCTGAGTCCTTAAGCAACATAGACATTCTCAGCCCATACATACAGTACCCCCTAATGACCTACCAATTTTGAAACATGCTTTAGTTACTTCATCTAGAACAGTGGTTTCTCATTGGCAGGGAGTTTACAAAATAAATAGATAGAAAAAAGTTTAGGGGAGTAGTGGGGCTCCCCTAGAAAAATGTTTACAGAAAAAAGTTTACAGCCATCACAATAACAGTAGTGCGGTTCCCCTTGGCAACCCCACTAATTAGAACATTGATCACACAATGGTCAAGTAAGACGTCATTGTGGTGACAGCCTCCTGTCATTGGTGGTCCATTAACCTGTGTGTGTGTGTGTGTGTGTGTGTGTGTGTGTGTGTGTGTGTGTGTGTGTGTGTGTGTGTGTGTGTGTGTGTGTGTGTGTGTGTGTGTGTGTGTGTGTGTGTGTGTGTGTGTGTGTGTGTGTGTGTGTGTGTGTGTGTGTGCTTCCTGCAGCCCAGCCCATCCTCTACTGGTGCTCCAGGAACATGTCCTTCTGGAGCAGCATCTCCTTCAACCTGGCTGTGCTCATGAACGTGCTGGTTGCCTTCTTCTACCCTCTGGAGGGCATCCGTGGAGGTCAGTCACTTTTCACCCTGTTTGAACCCTCTTCCCTCCGGCAACTAGAAGCATAAGTCTGTCTGAAGTTCAAGGAGGCCAGATTGTAATCTGTCTCCTATGTGGGTTCCGTGGCTAATCCACTGACTGGGTGTGAAAACAGGAAATGATACAGTATAAGAACATGTACTTTTTAAGGTAGAACAGGGGTTTTCAACCGTTTTGATACCAGGGCCCACTATTCATTCAGCATTTGAGCCACGGACCAGCCATGTACAACATGTTCACCCCACAGACCTAAAACTAAAGATGAAAGATGATGAATAACTCTAACTCTGGAGAGTGTAAAAATGAAACCAAATTTGGTTTCATGTCTACATTCTCAAGAGTTACATATTTTCATCTGGTTGACCAACTTAGCCACCTGGAACCCTCTCAAGGACCACTGGTGGTCCCCGGACCACTGATTGAAAACTACTGAGGTAGAATAACAATGTGCTACATTTAATGTTTGATAGCAAACCTGTACACTAAGTTGAATTAGCTGTAAATGATGTTAAACTCTATTTCGCCTCTGATAGGTCATCATATAGGCCACTCACAGCAGTGACTTCACACACTCATGCTTATTTGTTCATGTCGTGCATGAATTGGCCAGCTGCCCATTAACACGGCTTGAAGTCATTTTCTTTTCCGTAGTACATTTGAACGAATCCATTTTTTGCAGCTCGGTCCGTGACTAACGGCCCGGGGAATGTTATCTTGTGACTAGTGCTGCGATACGAAACACAAGCAAAAGTATAAAAACGGCCTTCTAAATATAGCCCTTGTCAATCCACAGCAGTGTCGATGTGTCTTTGAGAGAACCGCGGTGTGTTAATGCCTGTGGTTTGGGTGTAGCCTCACACTCAACACATCTCCCCTAACTGAAGTCAGTCCCATCACACCTAAAGGTGTGATATAATTGTAATCCAACCTAACGTTTCGGCTTTTTGCACTCGATGGCCTCACAAAACCAGAGATCAGATTTACCTTTAATCAGGGCATGACCTGATTATTGATACCTTTGAGCGTGACACCCACATGTGACTTAACATGTCACCAGATTCCCTGTTTGTCGTTCTCGCTCACAGCGGCAATTGGGCTTAAACTCATCCTATGCACTATGTCTCCATCACTCCTGTTAATTAGGTGCATGTGTCTGTCCATGTTCGTGTGAGAGTGACGTGTGTGTGAGAGAGTTACGTGTGTGTGTGTGTGTGTGTGTGTGTGTGTGTGTGTGTGTGTGTGTGTGTGTGTGTGTGTGTGTGTGTGTGTGTGTGTGTGTGTGTGTGTGTGTGTGTGTGTGTGTGTGTGTGTGTGTGTGTGTGTGTGTGTGTGTGTGTGCGTGCGCGGGTGCGTGCATGCATTGTGTGTGTGTGTCTGTCTGTGTGCGTGCACATGCCCATGTGCGCTGGTGTGGTTACCTACATGAGTTCCAGAAACATAACACCATGCTGGAGTCACAGTGTTTGGGCTCCCCTGGAAAATGACACCTGCCTGATAACAATGTGGATCCATGTCAACCCTTAGTTCACTGGCTGCTCTTACATAATTTCCAGGAGTCTCTTACAACTCAGTGGTGTTTGGAAAACTACTAGGGAGATGGGGTTTACCAACCTGCGAGGCAAAGTCTAGATCTAGACTAGTGTTCATGTTACTATTGGGTTTAAATATGTTTTTTACTTACCGGAGTAATAAAACAACCTCGTAGACGGCCACATTAAACCACTAAATTGTTCGCCCCACTGACTTCAAATTCGACACATGCGTTCCACACCACCATAGGGAGTGTAGTGCCCGGTCCAGAGTCCATCCCATAGCCGGTTGTTCAGAATCAGCACAAAAGCTTCTGCCTCTGTACTTTACATGGGTACCGTACATCTGTAATCCGGGTAAACTGGCCCACTGACGTCAGATTGATCACACCACACAGAGACCACAGTGCTGGTATCAAGTTCATCGGATAGCTGCTTGTCCAGGATGAGTACAAAACCCTCTGCCCAGGCTTTGGAGTGATTGCCCATATACTGTACAGTATCTCCGCCATACATGGAGCTGGACTTTTCTGACAACACACCACTTCATATTTTGGTAATGCCTGACACAGTACACCATGTAGGAATAAATGGACACAGACAGACATGCATACTTTCTCCATACAGTATATGGGCATCTACTGTAAAGGACACACATGGGTGGAATGGGGTACTCTGTCATGGGTAACGGGCATTACTGTGACTTGCCTGGTGGGGTATGGATCTCCAACTTCCATCGTTACCCAATCAGTGCTCTACAGCCAGACGTCGGTCTAGTTATTTCAACGTGATCACACCACCACAGAAATATTGATGGGCCAGCTATTTTAAAAGCTAAACTCACATAATGGATTCTTCCTGGAACAAACAGCAGTTGGGCAGATATTGGCAGTGAGGACGATATTGAATGGAGGACAGAGGACGCAGAGGAGAAAACCATCGCCTTGTCAGACGGGACAGCCGAGCGCTTTAATATGGGCCTTGGCTGCTTCAACAGAAAAGGACCTGAAGGTCCAGAGAGCACTTGCCTGGAATGGGACATGGGAGAAGACCTTAACAGGTGTGCTCAGGTGGCTGTTCATACAGTAGCTACTGCTGCTGTATGGGGCTGAGACATGGACACTGGATGGACCTGGACCTGTAAGAGAGCAGCTCACAGTCTCACCGTTCACACGGCATGAATGAAAAGAAAGCCTGTGATTGTGACTGTTTATGTAACATCGTGTAAGCGATACAACGCCCGGGAGGTCTTGCACAAAACAATGGAATGTGACAATGGAAGGTTTTACTGTAGTTGTCCTTGACGTACAGTGTAGTGGAGTTGCATGCATCTGCTTGTTTTTGCTGTCTCCCAAGCTTTCATCCAGTCCCTTCCCCTTTTCTTCTTTGGTTTTTCTTGGGGGCAGTATTTGTGGTAATCTGTGAAGCCTCATTGTTCCAGTACAGAGAGAAGACTCACATTGTGACTTGCATATAAACTTTCAATTGTTCGGTCTGGGGTCAAGCGGCGAGATCCCTTTTGTTTGAACTTCCTCAGAGCTGTATTGAGGAGAGGGAAAAAATAAGTTGTTAGCTTAGTGCTAGATGCTTTCATGTGGTTGCTAGTGCTACGGTCAAAGTATTGTACAGCAGCTTATCGGTTCATTCAAGGACATATTTGTCACTGTAAGACATCATGGGAAATGATGTTGGCTTCAAAATGCAGCTAGTTATAATATGAGTATAAAACAAATGAGACGTTATTTCTGAATAGTCAATATTTAACTCAGACAAACACACAATTTACTCGTAGTCTGGATGCATTATCTGCTCATGCGATTTCTGTTAATATTCAAACCAACCACTTGTAAACCTGAAATTAAGTCAAGTGCTGAGTTAACATTTAAAGCATGGCTATCTCTTCTTAAGGTTTGCTGCTGAGACAGACAATTAAAAAGAAAATATTGTTTCATTGTCGGTGTGTAGCCAAATATATATATAATCAGCTCAGACATTATTCACAGCTGCATGAGTCACTCACATGACTGACCCTGGATTTCCCCTGGGGGGTGATTTGTTTGAATAAGTGGCTGCAGTTTGGAACGTAGTAGAGTGTTGGGCAGATGCGCACAAGTCACAGATAACACAGACCTCACACTAGGCCTTGGACGGCGTGCGAAAGGCGCCTGGTGCGGCCCAAGTCCGCCTGCGCTCTCCCAGAGAGGTGTGTTTGCTTGCCAGACTATAGGTCAGGAGAGCAGAGTGTGGAGAGTGTGACTGCTGAAGGCACCTCCACCCTTTGAGTCTGACTGGAATGTATGTGACCACAGGAATAGAACTAGGTCAGCTGCTCATGTCAATATGCTTAATGTAAAGAGATGTGAAGATAATAATAGCCATAATAAGAGACTGTATAGACGTTGACCGTCCACACAGTTACAAGGCATATATTTACTACTTGTCAGGGCCGGATCTGAGGGGGGGCAGAGCCCACCTAAATGTGCATCCTGCCCACCCAATGAATGGTAATATCAGTGGTTTTCATCAGTGGTCCGGGGACCACCAGTGGTCGAGAGAGGTCCAGGTGGTCCCCAGCTAAATGGTGGACAGTAGGTTAACCAGATGTAACTCTTTGAGAGCGTAAAAACGAAACCAAATGGACCCTTGCGGGTCCATTTTGTTTCATTTTTACACTCTCAAGAGTTAAAATATTCATCATGTGAATTAAAATAGTTGTCTACACAACTAGAGAATGTAGTTGTCTACACAACTAGAGAATGTAGAGATAATGGTCATTTTTATCTGTATGTTTGACTGTTTTGTTTCCCAAATCCAGCCTGGAATTGTGGACAAAAGCAAAAGAAATCAAAAGCAAAATCAAGAAATCATCTAGTTTTGGGGCCTGTGGAGTGAAAATGTCATCAAATGGTGGTAACTTTAAGTTACTTTATCTCTGAATGTTCTGTGTCAGGGAAGAGTTAACAGCTGTGCTCGTGTCCTCTCACGGCTCTATCGGAACCTTTTAAAAACATATGAACAGTGTTGAGAGCTGTCACACCTGGGGTCCCTCAGCGGGGGCTGACACCCTGCCGAACGCCGGATCACTGCAACAACTTCCTTTGTGGATTCGGCTGTAGCCAAGAATATTTTTAGCCTACTAGGAGTTATGTTATGTAACAAGTTCCCGTCATGTGATCTCTACATGGAAAGGTGCGGAGGACCCAGGCGGGAAAGGGGCAAAGGTGGGAGTTGGTCAAAGTCTTTGCGTGGAGCCTTTGCGATACAGAATACCTGACCAAACCTCATGTCCAACTGGACGAATGCTACCCACGCTCACACACAGGGCGAAAAGGGAGCCTCTTGCTGCTACACATTGGCTGGGACGTGGGACTTGGCACAGAGCTGGTGCCTGGCGTGCTCGTTTTAATGCTAACCCTCTGATGCGTCACTCTCTCTGTTACATAAAAACATAAACACGTGCACAGCACACTCACAAAGCCCAAAAGCCGTGTCTGCTTTGCCTCATCTGGAAAGGGAACGAATCTGGCTGTGTTCCGCCAGTGAAAATATTTAGAAGGGCAGCCAGATGATAATAAAATAAAACCTGATGATAATACATGGTTCATTGCCTCTTTATCTGTAAGATATCAAGAGATCAATCACCTTTAGACCTGCTTAAGAACGCACATTGGACTTTGTATTTTGACATCTTTGATATTCAGCACAAATCTGCATTTTTATGAAAGCAGGGCCAAGTCAAAGCCTAATACAGTATACAGTATGTAATATCTGGACCAAAACAGTTTGGTGTTACTCTTGACATTTCCAATTAGTACATATTGTATGATAAGTGCTGTATGTTGTATGTGTCTAAAATTCAGGAGTTCAATGCATGCCGTGGTGCTGGCATGGGCCGGCCGAGCAGTCCAGGCTCCTGGCGTGGTAATCCAGCCTGATGGCATATTGCGGGTTAAAGTCCCAATCCTGATGACCTTTTCTGCACCCCCCATTGCTCTCTCCTGTTCCTGTCTAACTACTTAAAATCAATCAAGCAAAAGCATATATGTATTTTTTAATCCCCTCCTGAAGACCCTTCACACTACTTAACTTCCAACCAAAAGCCAGTGGCTAGATATGCCTTATAGGTGCATCACGCAATTACTAGGGGGTAGCGACCAAATGGGATTGTTGCTGTTTGAACCAGTCCAATGGCAGCTAGAAAAACTGATGATGGTGAGTGTCTGAAATGCAGGATAGCTATAGACCTTTCTGCACATGGCGGTCATCTTGCCTTTTATTTAATGTGATAGCAATCTTTGAATGCTTTACACACCAGAGCTGTATTCAGTACCTTAGTGCAAGTAGTTTGCTTCATACCTACAGGTATAGTTGATCCCTTAATCATAGAGGGTTTATGCCTTTATTCACGGTAAAGGTCAGTTTATCACTGTGTAATATTCACATTCTGTGTGGATATAAATGTGGGAAAGAGAACCTTAAGCTCAGTCCATAACAGTGCATTACTGCAACTCCTCCCAAATGTCACCGGTCTGCAAATGGTCAATCCAGACTGCTGCGATTTCTTACAACTGGTTGCAAGTTACGACTAGTTCCATTTCTTGTGGACTGGCCTTTAGACTGTGCAGGTGAAATACTGTAGAGCTGGTTTCCAGAAAACGCCGGCATTTTCTGGAAACATCTTTCAGCTCAAGCTTTTTTGATCCCATGGAATAGCCTGAAGCAGTGATTGCTCCGTGATTGGGGAGTTTCTTGTTGGGCTAAGCTAACTGAGGGTGAGGATAGACTACATCCCACAGCTGGAGGGATGATTGTTTTGGTTCCAGCTGAGGATAGATTATATTTGGTCGAACTAATAATTACGGTATAGTACAGGGGTTTTCAACCAGTGGTCCGGGGACTACCAGTGGTCCTTGAGAGAGTTCCAGGTGGTGCCAAGGCTAAATGATGGACAGTTGGTTAACCAACTCTTTGAGAGCGTTATGAAATGAAACCAAATGGACTCTTGCGGGTCCATTTGGTTTCATTTTTACGCTCTCAAGAGTTAAAATATTCATCATCTGAATTAGCCCAAGTCTACACAACTAGAGGATGTAGATGAAATGGTCATTTTGACGCTTTGTTTCCAAAATCCAGGATGGAATTGTTGACAAAATCAAAAGAAATCTTTAGTTTTGGCGTCTGTGGGGCTAAAATGTCCTCAAATGGTGGTCCTCAAATTCTGAATAAATAGTGGGCCTTGGTCTCAAAAAGGTTGAAAACCACTGGTATAGTAGACCCAAATATGAGATACAGTATGCAATTTTGACTACCTGCAACCACTCACAACCTCCATGGCCCTCAGGTACGCTGGATCCCCACCTGTCGGCCCTGCTGTGGGCTGCCATCCTGGTGTCCCTGGCCATCGTCATTGTCCTGCCTCAGCCCCATGGCATCAGAGCCCTCATCGCCTCCACCATCTTACGACTCATCTTCTTTGTGGGCCTGGAGCCTACGCTCTTCTTACTCGGGGCTTTCAATGTGAGTTTATTTTTGTCTGTGTGTACGAGGTACGAGCCAATGCAAACGTGCACGAGCATTTAACGTTGTGTTGTAAAGTGAAAGTGGGCCACCTGTTTATATAGGGTTTCTCAAGGCAGGCCTCTGTTGCCCTGGACCTTAGGTTCAATGTCACTCGTAAGTGTTAAGTTGAAACGAGTTCAACTGAACTCTCGCCGACGTTTCAAGAGGTGCCTTAAATTGTCTACATGTAGGCAATGAATGACTTGATGCAGCATTGAGTAGTAGAAGTATTTTTTTTCTCTCCCATGCCATGGCTATGTTGGGACTTAAAAATAAATAAAAATGTGGTTTTATTTTAGATAGTTTAGAGTTTTTAGCAGTGAGCTCAGTGTCTCTGGTGTTATCAACACTACTTCCAGGACTACAGGTTGTTTCAGTGAGAAAATCTTTCCCCTATTCACAGGGAGGTGCAGTGCACAAAAGCGTTATGGGGATAGTAGACGAAAAAACACATATTGCACACATAAAGACCCCCAGGAAAATATTCTAAATCTACAAAAAGTCATTAACATACTGTATATACAGTATTTGCAAAGTATTGCTTTAGGTTTAACACTCAAATTGCATTTAAAGTTTAACAGTAAATAGTACAGTTTAACAGTTATACAGTAAATTATAGATATTGCTCTTAAGACAGCTTTTCATATAGGCCGTAGGAGACTCTACATCTTGCTTTGACTGCGTTTTCCGCTCAATCTCAACATGGCTGTTGTTTCTACATGTTCCTGTGGTTGCTGTCCCCCGGGGCTACAGGTGTGTAACAAGGTCATCTTCCTAATGAGCTTTGTGGGGAACCGAGGAACGTTCACGCGGGGCTACAAAGCCATGATCATGGATGTGGAGTTCCTGTACCATCTGTTGTATCTGATCATCTGTAGCCTGGGGGTCTTTGTGCACGTCTTCTTCTACAGCCTTCTGGTGAGTGAACACACAATGCTTCTGTGTGACACACACAAACACATGCTTACACGTAATAAACACACTTAAGGCACGTGCCAGGCCTGCGTACCTAGGCAATAATACACCTCATCATCATTTCCCTTACACACACAACACTCCTCCCTAAAGCCCCTTTCAGACCGAAGGGTCATCTTGCAACTCCTTGGATCCAAACGGACAAAAGGTTGGTGTGATAATGTTTGTTGCATCTTGACGTGCACTGTCCCACATTTGCGGACATTGTCCCAAGTGATTCAACGCATGTAAGTTAATGTACCATATCACACCAACAGATGAAGACTGTTTTAGCGTTAACTATTGCACCCTTTTTCACCCAAAGGGTTGCAAGGTGAGCCTTGGGTGTGGAAAAGGGCTTTAACACACACACACACACACACACACACACACACACACACACACACACACACACACACACACACACACACACACACACACACACACACACACACACACACACACACACACAATAATATAAAATCCTATTTAATTACCACTTTGACAAATGATGGTGTCACAGAAAAATAGCTGACCTCAGTGCCAATGTCCCACTCTGTTCTTGTCGTGGACCAGCTGTTTGACCTCGTGTACCGGGAGGAGACCCTTCTCAACGTCATAAAGAGTGTGACTCGTAATGGCCGCTCCATCGTCCTGACGGCCGTGCTGGCCCTCATCCTCGTCTACCTCTTCTCCATAGTGGGCTACATCTTCTTCCAGGACGACTTCATCCTGACCGTGGACAGAATACCCAACAAGACCCTCGGTACGTTCCAAGAGCATTCTTCTATAGCAGGGGTTTTCAACAGGTGGTCCGGGGACCACCAGGCTAAATGATGGAAAGTTGGTTAACCAGATGTAACTCTGAGAGCGTAAGAGTTACTCTCAAGAGTTAAAATCTCCACGAGCTGAATTCGCCCCAAGTCTACACTAGAGCATGTACAAGATTAATGGTCATTTTGATCTGTATGTTTGCCTGTTTTGTTTCCCCCGAAATCCACCCTGGGATTGTGGACAAAAGCAAAAGAAATCTTTAGTTTTGTGGGTTGGTGTTGCTAAAATGTCATCAAATGGTGGTCTGTGGCTCAAATTCAGAATAAATAGTGGGAACTGGTATGAAAAAGGTTGAAAACCACTGTTCTATAGCTACGAGTCACATGACGGCTCCCTTGACTGCGGTGAACCTAGTTCACCCACCCTCAGTGACCTGAGTCAAGTTCAAGCTATAAGAGACGGCACGTATGCACTGCGGCATTGCAGATTATCTGAAATGACCCTGAGCGTCTGTGAGAATAGCCAGTCAAAGTTGCCTTTAAAGGAAGAGAATGAATGTTCTCAATTGACCGGCAAAGTAAAAAACTCATACAATTTGTTCTTTCTGAGCCTACCCTAGGGTAGATGCAGTTCTTGATGCTAAAGGAGCTCTGACCACTTGTTACTTTACTTTATTTGTGTACTTAGACAGGACAATACCAGTTCGCAAGCACGACATGTTGAGATTTTACAAGAATATATACATACACATAATCTCATTGTAAACTAGCTGGAGTCAGCTAAGGCTAATTTCCATCCGTTCATGAGGACAACATTTACAAGTAAAATATGTGGTTGGTTGACTCATGTTTCCAATCAAAGAGCTTATTTATGTACTTGAAATTAAGCGTGTTTTGTGTTTGTTCCCCATGAGAAGAGGATGGTGCCAGTATGGTGGAAGAGCTCCTCTCCGGTGGAGTCTGTCGTAAAGAGAACGGAGAGAACTGCTCGGCAGATGCTGTGGTGGATGGTGAGTACGTTACACTTTGTCCTATGAATGAATGTATGTATACGACTGCGTGTGTATATATATATATATAGATTTTATAGACTGCACATGTGTGCCTTAAGTAGGAGCGAGGAGGTGCTAGAGGCATTGTGGGACAAAGGGTTCATTTGAGTGTAAATTACTAACATACCCTTCAGAACACATGTTCTGGAGGGCACTAGGGGTCTGCTACGTGCAGCATAGGGGGCATACATTCCTTGGGCGTCTAGGACTGGGGCTGTAGACCTGCTGAGGTGGTTGAGTGGGGGTCAGGGGTTAATTACTGTCAAGCGCATGCAGGTCACGGGTCCTTCTCAGCCAGGGCATGGACGTCTCAACCACAACCAGGGGGATCTAACAAAACCCCGTATGACCTCTGGAGAAGAAAAAAATCATCCATGCACTGCCTTAATATGATCAGCCAACCATGTAAATTCCACAAACCGTCTGGAGCATGACCTTACCAAGGTTTCTTTATCCATCACCACCACCATGCCCTGCTAATTATGCTGGTCAGCTGACTTGTTTTTTCGTGGTGATGATTTGGGAAAATTTTCCCAGTGCGATATCCATTTGCCTCCCGTGTGGCGAAACCAGTTGGTGGATGAGTTAAATCCATAAAGGATTCCTCGTTATCAGATGTTTATACCGTTACTATACTGTTACCGGTATAGACATCCACTTGTCCACAAACCAGCAGTTCAACTGCTGTATACCCATAGTTCATATATGGAGACTGTTCGAAGTGTAACCATATATTGAGTACTCTGATGTACTCAATATGATATGATGGAACCGTCTGGCCTGAGCTCCATATTTGGGTATGGGTAACATGGTAGAAGGGCGACCCAAGTTCGCCCAACGCCGAAATTGCACTTTACATCCTACTGTTTATTTCTTGGACAATAGTAATATAGTTCCGTTCAGGCTCTAATTCATTGTCCCTTTACAGCTGCCCTCCATTCCCAGCCATCAGCGATGGTCATCGAGGAGAAGGAGCGAGTGTGTGACTCTCTGATCATGTGTATCGTGACTGTGTTAAGTCACGGCCTGAGGAGTGGAGGAGGTGTCGGGGATGTCCTACGGAGGCCATCCAAGGAGGTACGCTACGGAGCACAGGATCAGTGCAAATCACAGCAATGCACTGTGTGTATGTGTGTGGATGAGTGTGAGTGTGAGTGTGTGTGCGTGTGTGTGTGTGTGTGTGTGTGTGTGTGTGTGTGTGTGTGTGTGTGTGTGTGTGTGTGTGTGTGTGTGTGTGTGTGTGTGTGTGTGTGTGTGTGTGTATACCTCATTCATAATTCATTTATGTCTCATGTCTTTTTTTGGCTTTGACAGGAACCCTTGTTTGCAGCCAGGGTCATCTTTGACCTTCTGTTCTTCTTCATGGTCATCATCATTGTCCTGAATCTCATCTTTGGTGTCATCATTGATACCTTCGCAGACCTGAGGAGCGAGAAGCAGAAGAAGGAAGAAGTCCTGAAAACAACGTGCTTTATCTGTGGTGAGGAAACATGCAGTGTGTGCAGGAGATACTGTATGGCTGGGGTGCTCACACTTTTTTGACTTGAGAGCTACTTTCTCAAAATGACCGCCTCAACATGATCTACACATCAAAAATGTGATTGTTCCATTACTGAAAATCCATTTCAAGCCCCCCTAGAAAGTTTGAGCTTTGAAATAGTGCACAGCAATGTACATTATTGTGCATTATTACTTACTGTGTTTAAGAATAATGCACAGCAATGTACATTATTGCTGTCCTGCAGATGTTAAGAAGCCATGTTCAGCTTCTGTCTGCAGGTACCATCTACAATACCCACCTATTCGTACGCATATAGGACTATAAGGCGCAGATTATAAGGCGCACCTTTTAGAACGGTCTAAGGCGCGTAGGTGCGCCTTATAGTATACGGTACACATAAATGGGTCCATACCAGCATACTGTAGGCACACACACCATGCAGTTGAAATAGTTAGTATTATTTAATGTGGAAAAAGTCTTCTGCCATGACCACCCACAACAGCACACACACACACGGTTATGGTGTGAGCCTGTAGCAATTCTTTCGGAAGGTTTCAGAAATGTTCTCCATGTTGAAAGTGATTAAATTCATTTTTGCCACAGTGCTCTGAATGACACGGGTTGTTTTGCAGACGGTGACAAAGAAAACAAAGGAGTGGTCTGGTATAAAAAACCACCCCCTGAATTAGCGTGTGACTGCTGCGTTGCAGCATTGCATTGAGGCTGCCTTGCAAAATGGGGGCTGTTTTCTTGGTACCGTAAACAACGCAACAACCACCTCCTCTTCCCAGAATGGTTGGTTAGTCATGGTGCTGCTGTGGAGGAGTGTTTTCTTCCTGTTGCCATATGGCTAGTGACCATGTTAACACTGCATACTCACTCACACACAAAACTCCCCCCTCTGTGACAAGCTCATCTTTTACCATCATTCTCACCGTCACTAATCATCTCCGAGAAACTTTTCCATCAGGGTTCAAACGCAATATGGGAATTATTTCAATGGAGCATGCAAGATAGGCTCAGATAAAACAAGAATGGGCGAAAAGCTATCTTTGCAGGCTTCAGTTAGTTGAACTGGCACCTAACAATTGTTTCATACTGACCTGGAAACATGGAAACACCAAATGTATAGAATGTTTTGACGCCTGACAGACTCCTTATGGCCCTACTTCCCCTTGGTTTTGTTGTTCATTCAGACAAAGGTCACAACAGCCATCCACTAACTCAAATGTTTGTCATTGTTGCCACAATGCTACTGTAATTGTGTGGATTGCACCTCCCCAAAAAAACGTATTAATCGAATTATTTTCTCCACCTTAATATAATCAATTTGTATTGTATCTTGCATTGTATCGTTTTAATCATTGAATAGTCACCTTTACAACAAGGTATGGTGTGTACAGATCATACATTCCTGGAATGAGGAATTGCTAAACAAAGTAACTGCTACTTTGTATGCTAGTGTTTCAGCATGCAGAGTAGCAGAATCGTTTTGGTGAATTTGGTGTCAGCCCTGGTATCATTTCAAAACTTAAGACCAAGTTTCGTGAGACCCTAACGCCCTCAAAGCAACAGTTTTTCACATATAGTATGGCCAATATTTGCTGTTATCTGCCAGCATGTGTACCAGCAAATAGAACTGTCATCAACTGATGGCAGTAGCCGATGTTTAACTGTTGACAAGCATACATTTTGCATTGACGATGTTGGTATGGTATGTCATCTGTAGTCTACCAAGCTGTAGATTCTGAACATTTATTTCTTGTATTGAAGATTTTCTCTGGTATGGTGGGGTGTGTATAAACAACAAAAATTAATCGTATCGGCTTTCGGTAAATGCGAGGCATTGGCACCCAGGCGTGTGCAGCTACACATACCTTTCATTCAGTATCTTTCCCTTTTGGCTGTTACCTCACAAGAACTGGTGTCCTGTCCACCTTTTGCATGCTTTCATTCCCAGGTTTGGAAAGAGACAAGTTTGACAACAAGACAGTGACCTTTGAAGAGCACATCAAGGTGGAACACAACATGTGGCACTATCTGTTCTTCATTGTCCTGGTGAAGGTGAAGGACTCCACAGAATACACAGGCCCTGAGAGCTATGTGGCCGAGATGATCAGGGTAAGTTATGGATGTCTTCAGTTATTGCTGTCAATGTTTCAAATATCTAAATTCCTAATCTAAATGATCTAAACATTGACCGCAATGAATAAATATGTACAGAATCTGTTTTTCAAATTGTTGTTTGTCCTGCATCTGCACCTTTAGAGTGGATGTGCACTATCTTCTTTCTCTATACTATACTACTCTATTTCAACCTTTTTGATACCAGGCTCCACTGTTTATTTAGAATTTGAGCCGCTGACCACCATTTGATGACATTTTAGCCTCACAGACCCCAAAACTCAAGATTTCTTTTTGCTTTTGTCCACAATTTCACCCTGGATTTCGGAAACAAAACAGGCAAACATACAGATCAATATGACCATTAATCTTTACATTCTTTAGTTGTGTAGACTTGGCCTAATTCAGATGATGAATATTTTAACTCTTGAGAGTGTAAACATCCCCGGGCCACTGGTTGAAAACCAGTGTCACTTGAATGCAGGATTATCAACTGTGGAAACTTGGAAAACTAGTTGGAGTATGTGTGCCATTTGAGATATTAGTAGTTAGTATTATTAGTACTGCCCCCATTCAATTCTTGGCTTATGGTAGGGAAAATAACCAATAATTGCACAAAACACCTGGACCTCTTTGGTGGGGAAGTCACAACTACAAATAAAGGTAAGAAAGCTTCTAGTCTGAAGTCCTCCTCTACCTGTGGGTTCAATGGGTTTGGAGTGAGTTTGATGACTGTACAGCAGTTGCCACTTTTTGATATTTTCAAGTGATAGGCGAAAACTCTTTGCCTCATCTGGCCCCAAGACTCCCATTAGATGATGTAATCCCTGCCTCCGTGGCCTTGAATCTCTCCAAAGTCTTATCACATCTGTCAGCTTTGCGTACGGAGAATTAACATTCATACGGATCCTGCCCCTGCCGGTGGCATGGTATGTGTTAATCTCCCAAAGCAGCCATGCCTAGGCTTAGTCAACACACGCACACACATGTAGCCGCACGCGCACACCCACAGGCACACACAGGCGCGCGCACACACACACACACACACACACACACACACACACACACACACACACACACACACACACACACACACACACACACACACACACACACACACACACACCCTCACCCTCTATTGCGCATTGTCCGATGACTGCCAGACCAGGAGGTAACCTCATGATTGCTGCTGAGCAGTGTGGGGAATCCCCAGCCATGTCTGCTTGCTGTAGCCAATGGCTGCTCCAGGCCCACAGGCTCCTAGCCTGGCATGGCTGGGGTAATAAAACGGCGTCTTGCTTGATTTGCCCTGTCAGATTTGTCTGCTTTCAAGGCTAATATTCCCACATCTTCTTTTTTTTTATTAAATATGTACTTTATATGTTTGACATATGGCCTAGTAAGAAATGAAGAATGCATTGGTATTTGGTAATATAATAACAGTTATCATACAGTATTTGCATGTTAAAGGAAACGTATCATATATGCATGAATAGATTAAATCAATGTTTTTCAGCCAGTGGTCCTTGAATGGGGTCCAGGTGGTCCCCAGCTAAATGGTGGAAAGTTGGTTAACCAGATGTAAATCTTGAGAGCGTAAACATGAAACCAAATGTTTGTTTCATGTTTACACTTTCAAGAGTTCATCATCTAAATTAGCACCATTTAATTAAGGAGTCTACACAACTAGAGAATGTAGAAGATTAATGGTCATTTTGATTTACTGTATGTTTGACTGTTTTGTTTGTGAAAATCCAGCTTGGAATTGTGGTCAAAACCAAAAGCAATCTTTAGTTTTGGGGTCTGTGGGGCTAAAATGTCCTCAAATGGTGGTCTGTGGATGAAATACTGAATAAATAGTGGGCCCTGGTATCAAAAAGGTTGAAAGCCACTGGATTAAATCAGGATTCTGTTGGTGAACAAAAAAAAATCTTCCAAATTAAGTAAGGACCCCTACTTCAGAATGCATCATGCTTGTGTTGCTATCTGTCCCAGGTCCATAGCCTCCCTCCACGCGACCTAATTCCTGCCTTTCTTTGCGGTGGGCTGCTCCTAAGTCTTGTGAGGAGCCACCTGATTTGAGATTAACCCTTCACCCTACCCCATCCTTCCTCACATTAACCTTTGACCCCACTGAGCTACACTGAGCTTGTCAGGGACATGCCAGATTTTCAGGAGATCCCTAGCAGAGGGGGTATGCATGGTGTGAATGAACCCAATTACCCACCAACTGATCAAGTCATTTTAACAGCACGCAGGTTCCCGTTTTTCACGCATAGTCTTCCATTGCTTATAGCTAATTTTTCCACAAAAGAGGTGGAAAAGATGCCACCCTGATTGTATTGTCAGAATTTGTCACGTGCAAGTTTGACATTTACTTTGTCCGAACTATGTTTGTAATAAATGTTCTTAAATTATCAGCATTTGAAGTCAAAGTGAAATGTCCATATATCTTGTCAGGATGTGACACTAGTCCAATGCTGGACTAAAACCTGCATTAACCGTCAAATGTTCTTGTGAGGAAGGCCCTCAATGGCCTGGCCATTGTAGCAAAGTCCAACCTCCTCCTCAAACCAAACTCAGCTTCTTCTATACCATGTTAGAGCCTGTTATACGGCAGTGAATGTTGGAGGAGGAGAGCATTGCTCCTTTGGTCAAAACCATGGAGAGTTCTGTAGTTTTAGAGCTATGAGCAGTTCTAACACAAGGAAGTGAACAGCAGTGTGCATGCACAAAACACAAGGAGTGCAGAGGGTGGAGAAGGACAGCCCAAACTCGATTTTTCTTTTCTATTAAAAAAAAAACACCCTCAAAGAGGTGTATACACATCTGAGGTCTCCCGCAGCTATATTGGAAGGGACACAAGTCTTTGGCATATTTAGTGCTAACTTCAGAAAGAGTATACAGTACTGTACCAACAATTGTCTTTATGGTGGAATGCCAAGGGTGAGCCTGAAAATAGCAGCCAGGAGACTGAGACTATATCACTGCCAAAGACACCAAGAGCTGCCAGCCGGCCAGTTAGTCCTTTGGGAACCAACACACGGGCACTGGCCACAAGGACGTCCAGCATTAACATACTGGATGTATGGATATACTCAAGAAGGATGCAGCAGCTCAGATGTATGAACCAGTGTAGAACCAGGATGACTGGACGCAACGATTGATGGCTAATCTGAGGATGACCTGGACTTACAGTACAGCTGTAAGACGCTGTACGTATGACTCCCTCTTGAGGTATAGGGTTACATGAAATGACTAGTATCACCCTCCCCATGCAGCTTCCATACCCCTCGTGATGACAAAGCCAGCGTAGCCAGTTGCACCACGGTGGATTCGAACCCACAACCTCTGTGGTGTTGGGACTTTACCACTGGCCCACCTGAGCACGCCAATGCCTACTATGAAGTAACATCATAGTGGGCAGACTTTACTTCCCACCCTCCGTTATTGCAATTAAATATACCTGATATTTACTCACAGCAAGTGCAAGGTTAAACTTCATGGAGGTGATACGAAACACCTGTAGTATAAAGGAGATCAATGGAGTTCCATTTACTTAATTAAGCAACCTTTGAACTGAATTAACTTGTTTGGACAAATATGAAAGACCTTTGAATCTCTGACTGTGGGACTATGGAGTATAATACGTTTCCATGTCATTTGTCTCGGAAGCAGAACAAGTAAATTGGATACTGGAAGATCACTCGCTGTTTGCAGTATATTGAAGGGAATGACTAGTCTGTTATGCATGCCTACTTGAACAATTGAGAGTCATTGAGACGTCAGTCAGTCAATGACTGATTCAGTAAGATACCGTCTGATTTTGAGTTTTGACTGTTATCAGTAGATTCTGCTCTAGCTAAAACTTTAGCTGAATGTTGCAGAATATTCTTTTTTTTTTAATTGACAGGACATTCTTTTTTTGTGTATAATATCAGCATATCACCCATCTTTTTTATGCTATATTGTTCAGATTCATCAGGTCATGGAGTTAAGTGATTTAACTCATAAAAAGTGTCTTAATATTGAGCCATGTTGATATTGTTCAGAAAAGCTTATTTTCAAATATATGATGTAGTGTGATTATACATACACAACATACATACGCATCTATTAGAATTAACTGTAGACACAAAAAAGAAGAACAAAATCTTTAATCTGATGCATACCATCGCTTCTAGACCCATGACTGTAACACATAATTTTCTTAGACATCATATTTACTCACACAGTGTGATGTTTTTTGGCCGTCTGATGCTGCCGTGATGTGGAACTCGCTACAAGGTAGAGCAGGGGGTGTCCTGAGTCAAACTACTCTGACAATGTGTGACTGGGGCTGACGTCAAAGCAGGAATGTTCTGACTGAAGTGTTGGGTTGAGGGTGTATAAAATGGATTGTGCTTAGCTTAGTTCTACTCGGTTGCCCTCATTATTATTGCATCCAAATCTACAAGACACCTCTGTTACAAGAGTTGAATTTGAACTAATTTGCACACTTGATGACACTTTATGTAAAACAGTTGACTGTTATATTTTTTTGAAGGGAATACATTCATTCTCAAATGAATTTGCATCGGTGGGTTGTAGAGATAGTGGACTTTGTCAGGTGGCGTGTGGCTGGATCGTGACGTTTGTGTAGCTGCTTGAACCACAGCACATCCTGTTTCGCTGTCATGGCCCGTGCGGTTTTACAAATGAAAAATGGTTCCGTCATTTGGCTCGTTTCCATTAAACCAATGTGTGGCAAGGTCTTGGGTCATGACAACACCCTTGACATTTTACTGGAAGTGTTTTCACTTATAATTACAATGGAAGGGAAGTGGGTGAGCCACTAAATCCGGGAGCAGTCAAATACAACTATGGTTGATGTTCAGATTAAAACAGGGAACTGTGCTTTTTTTCTCAAGATATTTTTAACAAAATGGTATTGGAAAGAATATTGCATCATTTCAGCTCTAAGTTTCTTCACACCTTGAAGTTCATATACTGTGAGTGTATCGCCATGTCATAGTATTGCAAATGTGCATATTGCATGTCTGCAATCGCATGGAGTGTAATTTGCTTATGGCAGTCCTCTCCTTTCAGAATGAGTAGCTTTGTGTTGTGTGATTCCCCTTGGTCTCCTGTCTGACCCAGGATTGATTTGTGGTGCATTCTGGTCACGACACCAAAACTCAACCACTGAAACCCAGGGGCTTTTTCAGCCCAGCTTTGCAACACTGAGCTGGCATAGCCACGGCAGGTGCTATGCTGCACCTTACCATTCACTCAGACTGCCCTGAATCATCAGCTATGCTATCTCCGTCGACTCTTAAGAGAGATAGTATCTGGTTTTTGCATTTAAAAAGTCTACAAGATAAACTCCTTCACATGACCGTAGCTTATTTACAGACAGGTTCACACTGTTCATAATACGACTGGCATATGGTGAAGGAATGCATAGTGCTGGAAGAGATAGAAGGGTGAAGGAATGTACACAAGTGGCCTTTGGCTGCCTGCCTGAACACAACGGCTACTCATTGGTTATTCTTTTCCATTTGTCTATGGATTCTAGCACATAAAAAAGATAATTGTAACCATAATCTTGTAGTCACATTTGTAATTCAAGGATTCTAGATGACAGCTTTGCATAGCAGTCTGGATAAGGAACACAACCATCAAACCGTAATGTGTTTCTTTTGTGAGATATTTCAGAACGTTGATGCTTCTAAAGCTCAGTGGCAAAACATGAATGAATGATCATAAAACATGAGTGATTTCCATGTCATTTGAAATCTCTTCATAAATGTATGTTGGTACAGTATTTTTGATGTTGTCATACTATTTTCATACAGTTGTAGTATTTTTCACTGCAATCTATTGGCAGCATTATCCCACATAGAACATCACTGTACTGGTCAGTGAGAGAGTGTGCGTATGGTTGAGCAATTTGGTTTTAGAAAGAGAGAGACCGTCACTAATCATATTGGTGAGACCCAGAGGGCCCACATTGGAAACTGAAGTGTTTCATTACACTTTTATGTGTTTATCCTGGCTTTAAGTTATATTGTGATTACTTGTATTCTACCAAATTACTTTAAGTTACTTCCCCATAAATGTCAGAACATAATGGACATAATGACCCATGTGGCTACACAGTAAACGTTGACTTGAGTGTACTAATGAAACCAAAGGAACCCTTGTACAGTTTCAGGACTTTGCTGTGTAGCATGCTTCAACGTGGGTTTATGAGGTAATGTGTGTTTATTCCAATGTCACCAACACATAAACAGTTTTCATGTGAGATCCTGCAGGCATAATTAAATGAAGACTATCTCCATCTTGGATTTTCATAAATTGCCATGCCAAGTCGTGTCTCGATGGCAGAAATGAATAGCGGGCAATGTCTTTGACTATAATGAGACTATAGACAAAATAACTGATGTCAGAGATAAGTGGAATTTGTTAAACGGGCGAAGGGATTACCAGGGTGCCCCTTGACATCCATGTGATTTTAATATGGAAAGTCCCATAAGATTAGTTGGAATGCACTTTTAGAATAGGCTTGATATCACTGTGCACAGAAATAAAGAAACTAAGAGAGCGTCTTTTGTTGAAAAGCAGTCAAGGAGGCTTTAGCGTGCCAACTAAGTCACTAGCAAATACTTGATGTCATTCAGAAATAATGTGACATTTAAGCAAGTGTCCATGGAATTAAAGTTTTTGCCTAATATAGAAGTTTAATTAAATTAGTTTAAGCCCTTTCTAAAAATGCACACATTTTTAACAAGTCTAGTCCTTTATGTAAGCCCCGCCCTCTTGTCCACCCTAGGACACTTTCCAGCCGGGCTCATTCATTCCAATGTAAATATCATGGACTTTACACAATAAATACTGGTTCATTTTTGGAACCAGACGTTCAAAATCTCTTCCAAATCCATCAACAAGGCATGCCCTATGCAGTGGAAAGGTGTGTGTGTGACATTTATTTTTTTAAACAATGTTTCATCATATAGGAAAGCTATTGGTGGAGAGGTTTGTCTATCACATGTTAAGCTTAGCTGTGATTGGACCATAGCGGTTTGGGGAGGGGCTTACCTAAAGGTCCATTAGTAGAAATATACTGTATATATGAAGAAGATTATATATATTTTTTTGCTTGTGAAGGTTTCAATGATAAAGTATGTGTTTCCTTTATTGACCTAACCAGCACAACCTGGCATGTTCCCATTGAACCAGGAACACAACCTGGACTGGTTCCCTCGGATGAGAGCCATGTCCCTGGTCAGCAGTGATGCAGATGGAGAACAAAATGAGATCAGGAGTCTGCAGGAGAAACTGGAGTCTACCATGAAACTGGTGTCCAACCTCTCAGGGCAGCTGACCGAACTAAAAGAACAGGTTTGACACCAGTCCGCACACTGGCTCCTGTATTCCTTAGATGATCAGCAACGTTGGTTATTGATATGCATGACAAGCATCACTCAGGGTATGTTTGTTGCAGCTGCTTGCTCTTCAGATCCAGAGCTTAGTAAAAGCAGAATGCAATGAGTCATAGTGCATAACACCGCACATGGGCCTGATTTGAACTGCGTCACAGAGTGAGGACCCATATTGAGTTTGCAAACACCTCATTGTGAGCTTGTTTCCAAAATTGAGGAAACTGTATATCTTTTCCCTGAACAAGTAAGGGGGTAGGAATACATTGTTGGGAAAGGTATAAAAAGAATCATGAATGGCTCCAATTGATCAGACTTGATTGTAAAACGATCGGTTTTATATACTGCTCCCTTTTAAATTCAACCATTTTAATACTATGAATAATACTACAAATTAGATCTTTCCAGTAAATAAATCCAGTTTAGACTTAAGTCTAAAGTGGATTTATTTACTGGAAAGATCTAATTAGTGAGTTTTTTGTTTATTAAATTTATTATTATCATTATTATTATTATTATTATTGTTGTTATTGTTATTATTATTATTACTACGTCAATCCACAGATCCACATCCAAGCATTGGAAAACAGAACAGTAAAAGTGAATTCACTGTTGAAATGAGGAAGTGAATGTTATGTGATGTTTTGACCCAGACAGTGGCTAATTCAAATGATACCGGTAGTTGCATCATTCACACTTTATTCCAAATAATTGTTGCATCACAACATTTTAATAATAATTAGAAATTATGGACTTTCTACAATACTCAGTTTGTTTGCATCTATGTAATGCAATTCCTTCCAATGCAGTTACACTTAAGTCTTAAGTATACCATGTGACCCTTGTACTATATTAGACCCCAAAATATATTGTAAGCAAAAAAAAAAAAAAAAAAAAACAGACTAAACACAGGCTCTCTGTGTTATTTCATTCCAAGAGAATTGGCTTGATTAGTATATAAAAAGGCCGACATTCTGGCATTCACAGAGATCAAATGGTGACCACTTAAAAAAAGAATAATTCGAACACTTCCTTCGAAATAGCATTATGTCTCTTAAAATACTAATTTCAGGACCACGCTTTCATCTCACCTTTGACATTATTGTCTTTCTATGATGCACCATCATCACTTGATGTTATATGTACCTCACTGAAAACCCCATGCTTGTTCCTGTCGATATAGACAAACTGACTTACTATATGACTCACAGGCTTTTCTTGATCACTTGAAAATGTCTTTCAACTGACTTGTACAGTACTGGTATCTACTTTGGCTTTCGTCAGAGTCTAATGTCCTGAATGAGCCAACAATACTTATTATATGATAATTAATTATTATACTAATTATTTCGGTGTTTGCGATCTGTTTAGTGTGGCAGTAGTGTTTGCATGGAAGGCAAGATTCTACAAAATATAAATATGACTGTGAAAAACAGCCTCTCTGGTACTGTAGACATGATAAACAGGCAGAGTATAACCTATCGTTCAGCGGAAGATGATTCATTTACCGGTAGACAGTTCACCAAGCACTGCAAAGCCTGACTTTCTTTAATACCCGCGTAGTATACTGAATGTCATTTATTTTCTCCTTTTTTATATTTAGATGACAGAACAGAGGAAACAGAAGCAACGAATCGGACTACTAGGACATCCTCAACACATGAATGCCAACCCTCAACAGCCTGCATAAGGTCAACATCTCCTCCAGCTTACCCAAATGGCCCTGATGCACCTGAACATAGTGGACAAAGAGTCATTAATCAAGAGGTACCACATTATGTATACTGTAGCTACTACAGAGTGAGTGTGTGAGTACATTAGTAGTGATAGACAATATGTTGCTAATTTACTCCCATGCAGGTTCTAGATGAAAAGATTCGACACAGCCCCGCTATTCAATCTATTTAGCACTGGTGCCAAACATTTACTATGTATTAATTGGATTTGTCATTACATGGCCTTTTCTGGGTTTAACTTGAAACAACAGAACCGATTGGACAGCAAGATATAGTCCCATCTGAGGCTTGTTTTCTATGTGTACTACCTGTATAACAAGCAGTATTTAACATCTCACTTTTGTATTTTGTGCAATATCAAAACTTAAATATGCAACATTGTTGCTATGTAGATTTAAGTTTGGTAACCCATCTCTTACTTCACAGTGAGACCAAATTATTTTGTTTTTGTTTGTTTTTTGTCTGTGGGTAAAAATAGAGACCTTGATTTTGTTTTTATTTAAGATGATAGAGATAATTAAGATGTTGGCCTGCCTAATTTTACTTATTTTTATTTCTTATTTATTAAAATCGTCCTACTTCTAATGTCTTAAAAGCATTAAATAGAGGTAGGTAGTATATTGTGTGAAAGCAATATATATGGCGTTTTGTGTGTAAATTCAACAGCATTCTGTGTCAATGCTCACATATTTTATGTCGTATTTAATTTTATTATTTAATTGGGATCTAAAATACATTTAGGATATGCTCATGAATCAAAACTAGAACAGAATCTGTCATGCACCTGCAATATGCGCAGGTGTCGTATCTACATCATGTTTTTTAAGGATGTCATATAATTTCTCTGATATATCCTGTGTTACAGCAGAAATGTTCCATTTGTGCCTGAAAGAGTTGTCCCTTTTTGTGTTTTTATGAATGTGTTATTTATGCATAGTTTTTGTCTTAATGTTCCCTGGTAAATGCATAGATATGCAATTAGGAAATTAGATTTTCTTTTTCATTTGAGGAAAGGGGATTATATTTGTTATTTGTACATACTGGTAGTTTCTGTTGCTCAAACCATTGCTTTTGTATAGGGAGCTAAGTCTCCTGAACTGAAATGCATATACAATAATGGTAATAACAGCAGGGGGAAGTGTTGCTGAAAATTAATGTTCATATAAGTAAGAAAAGCTTTTGTCAATTTGTATATTAAAGTAGAATTATTTATTAAAACTGGTGTAGGTTTCCTTACTGCCTGCATGAGTTTCACAGTAACACACAACATACAGTATATTGTGTTACTTTAGATTTATTATATGTATATATATATATATATATATATATATATATATATATATATATATATATATATATATATATATATATATATATATATATATATAACATATAATAAATCTAAAGTAACACAATATATTATTATTAATTGCAAAATGAGCCATTAGAATATGATTTTTTCCTATTTGATTTTCTAGACAAATGAAAGTAGTTGTTGACATTGTTGTTGTCTGTTTTCCAAGTAACCAATTGCCAACTGGAACCAAGCTAGATTCTTGGAAAAAAGGGGGCGGGGGCTGCCTATCAAAACAGTGAAAATGTGTGTAACTGTCTATAATTAAAAATATAAGTCCTGTGAAACTGGGGACTTTCCTGAAAGAGTTCCGCCATATAATAGTTTAGTGAGCTCTAATAACATAATTAGCCTTCAAAAAGGCTATTTAGCTCTTTTGCAGTCATAGGGCCCCATGACAGTAAAGTCATGGGGCCCTATGCTAAGTCCTATATTAATGGGACACGTAGAATTCATATCACGCTAGGAGGCTATTTTAGGCTATTTAGGCTTAACTACTAATTCCTGCTTTTGAAAAATCTGAATACCGGTATTAATCATGTGGCTCTTCAGAGTGACAAAAAAAAAAAAAACAAGTTCACAGTTCCATTGCTTGAATGAAGGACATTTCTGGCTTTTCATTATGATTTGAATAAATAACTAGAACTGCACTCTGCCGAGTGCCGACTTGCGCAATGTACAGAAGTAGCGCATATGTAGCAGGTGGCTACAGCCTCTGTCGTGATGGCCTCTAAAGTCTAGTATCTGCCCCCGGACCACAGGGATGTCCCTTTGGTCTAGTGGTTAAGATGTTGGACTTTCACGCGGGAGACCGGGGTTCGAATCCCAGGCTTTACACATACACAGCGCACCATTCTCTAAAACAATAAATATACTTCTAAATAAATAGAACATAATGATTACTTATCTTCCAAAAGGAAGCTGATGTTGCGCAGGACAGGGATGTCTGGACCTCTCTGGCGAAGCTGTTTCCCCTGCAACCCGAGAACGGATAAGCGGTTGAACATGGACGGGTGGATGGATGGATTAGGTTAAAAAGGATGTGACGTCATCATCATTATTGCGAGATATGACTTCTCTTTGATCTCTGTCTGTTTTTGCCGCCCTACCCACCCACCCCGCCCTCCAGGGCCGACCACAGTACTTGCGCTTTGCTTTCGTGCAAGTAATAACAAAACTGATGACATCATACTGTGTTCATTTTTTTTAAACTTAAGTTGTTTGAAATACTGTCCATTAATATAGTGGTGTGAACTGTATGATTGCCAGAGTCCCGTGGGAGTTCTGCTCTGGTTTTGGTCAATATCAAGTAGTCCTGATCATTTTGTGGGGGTCACTAGGGCCACGCAGTAAAAGTAGATTAATCCACAAAACTAATGTAATATGTTTTGTTGAATTATTTCTAAAATGTTAGGACTTCCTTTTTTCTTCTATCACGTGGAACTGCTATTTGGGCGTTGTGATATGGACACAAAAAACAGTTCCATATGACAGAGGTGTCAAAAATGAAGGATATTCTGATATTTTAGAAATGGGTCGACAATACAAAGGAGGTTAGTTTTTTGGATTTATATACTTTTACTGTGTGGCCCCAAGTGACCTCCCAAAATGACCGGAACTACTTCACTGTTTCACCAAACCCAGAGCAGAACTCCCACCACGGGACTCTGGACATCAATTAATACACTTGACACCACTATATTAATGGCAAGCATTTCATACAGCTTAACTTAAAAAATCGGAACTATCCCTTTTAAGAACACACAGTTGCAGTTGTTAGTAAACTGGCCTTAATTCACAAAATTCACAATAATGTCATAAGCCCATCACCCACCAAAGCCACCTAGCCACCCGTGCCTTGGCTATTTATAGCGCTCGAAAGAATAAAGTCTAGTGCTGCTGGAGACGTCCGCGCGTGTAACCCAGCAGACAGGCGCTGCGCTCAGACAGACAGTTCTGTGCGTGGGTGACGTCAGCGGCAGGGATCCGCTGCTGCCATGAGGAGCTCAACGTGACAGCTCAGTCAGTACAGCCGGTGGCAACAAACATCCATCCCACAGTCTCTCTCTCTCTCTCTCTCTCTCTCTCTCTCTCTCTCTCTCTCTCTCTCTCACACTCACACTCACACTCACACACACACACACACACACACACACACACACACACACACACACACACACACACACACACACACACACACACACACACACACACACACACACACACACACACAGTCAGTTATAGTTGGTAAGTAACCTCATATGACCAAAACTGTTACTTTCAGGAAATAAAAAAAGAAAAAAATACAAATTATATATCCTGTTACAATGGGTCATAGCCACGTTTCACACATCACGTTCACTTACACGTTCATCACGTTCATTATTCTTGTCCTCTAGCTAGAATTGAACTGAATTGAATTGAATTTTAAAACACAGGTATGTTAGTTTAAAAATAGTTCATAATTTTATCCCTTGAGGGGCGCCATTGTAGGGAAGTAGTAGGGAAAAAAATTTAACATATGGAGTTATGAGGATTTGTGACCGACAGCAAAGACTCATCACAGCGTACTGGAGCGCAGGTGCACGTGCACGTGCAGTGCCAGCGGCTTCAGGATCAGGATGGGTACAGACTGTATACAGTCTAACGCGTAACACGGTGTTCAATTCATGGTTGGCGACCACCCGCCACGACACATGCCATGCCAACAGATTATATGCACCGTCACTATCTGCGGTATCACTGCAGTCAGTGCACATACTTTATACGACGCCAGATCAGGCCTAGTGCCGTTTATAGCCCACAATTAAACTCACTCTAGGTCGATTTAGAGCAGAGGTTTTCAATCTTTTTCATACCAGAGCCCACTGTTTATTCCACGGACCACCATTTAATGCTGAGTTCAGTCTCTCCAAAGGATTTTCAACTTTTGGTTCACAATTTAGGAGATAATTGGCAAAATGTTGGTCAAAATAACAATTCTTCTACATTTTCAGATGTGTAGCCTATACCTTCTTGAAAATTAAGTAATTCAGATGTTTATAAAGATATAAAGATGTTTATAAAGATATATATATATATATATATATATATATATATATATATATATATATATATATATATATATATATATATATATATATATATATATATATATATATATATATATTATATTTGGTTGAAAACCACTGAGTTAGAGGCAAAGATTGAACAAAATACATATTTATTAGAATAGAGTAGAATTGTACTCTATTCTAGGAGAATTGTATTCTTCTTACTTTTATCATCATCATTATTATTAGGCTATTGTTGTTATTATTATTGGCCTATCATCATCATCATCATCATCATCATTATTATTATTATTATGATTATTAGCCTATTATTATGCTTGTTGTTTTCATTTTAGGAGAAGAATCGATTATTGACGCGTAAAAGATAGTTTGATAAGACTGAGTGGTGAAACGTCCCACAGTTGAACCGGTATGTCCGTTATCAAGTGTCAACATTATGAAAAGGAAATTTGCCCTACTTTCCGCCTAGTACAAACGTGGTCAAGTCGCACGTTCCGCGCTGCATGGTTGCTCTGTGTTTGTAAATGTGCGTACAGCAGCCAGCCAGGTTGCGGTACACGGGACCCGCCGCTAGACAGGGAGGGGAGGGGGAGTGGTTGCTTCTCGTGCAGATCCATCGGACAGAAATGGGTTGTACTCAGGGACGTGCACACATAGACATCCAAGGGGGCTGCCTTCAGCCCTTTTTTACAAGTCTTGCCAGACCACAATTTACTTAGGGTTAGGGTGGTGGAAAAAATGCGCCATACCGGGAGACAGCATAAAGTGGGTATTTTTTTTATCCTCAAAGTTTCCTAAATATGGAATGCAGCATTTTTTTGCGTCGAACAAATTTGTTTCGAAATCCATGCCATACCAGTGGTTTCACTCCCCAGCTAAATGATGGCAAGTTGGTTTACCAGATCTAACTCTTTGAGAGCGTAAAAATGAAACCATTCATTCACACTCAAAAATTAAAATAGCCTATTCATCATCGGAATTAGCCCATGTCTACACAGCTAGAAAATTTAGAACATCTATGGTGATTTTGATTTGTAGGCTATGTTGTTTGACTGTTTTGTTTCCAAAAGCCAGCCTGGAATTGTAGACAAAAGCAAAAGAAATCTTAGTTTGGGGGTTTGTGGGGCTAAAATGCCACTAAATGGTGCTCCGTGGGGCGTGGGTCAAATGCTGAATAAAAAGTGGGCCCTGGTATCAAAAGGGTTGAAAAAACCCGCCGAGGTTACCGGAAATAGCTGATATGCACGTTCTCAACCCCACCGCGCGCTAATTTTGTCCAAAAGTGCCCTGTTACGGGATTTCACCCTCTCCTGCTCCCCTTCAACACTGTGCACGTCCCTGGTTGTACTCCACACGGGCTTGGAAAGCGCCGTTCAACACGTGAGCCTCATGTGACGATGCTGGGTCAGTCTCCAACCAAGAGAGACGTGCCCGTAGTCACAGGGTTTATTTAACACGTCGTCAACACCGCCCAGCTCGCGCGCGCACTCGCACTCACACTCACACATTTACCCGGGCGTGGGGCTCCTGAAACTCTTACTGACGAGCTTGGATCTCAGAGTGACAACACCGCATTTCGCAGCGCTCTGTAACAGACTTGGAGTGGGAATAAGAAGGAGACACATAGAATGATTGGATAGAAAAGAACGATAGACCAAGTGTTATCATCACGCAGCAGGGGAGCATAATATTTGTTTTTCCTAAACTGCTACGGAGGCACGTCTTTGAACGCTTTGGAGGATTTAAACAAAACAACAACTTTGGAATCGATATAGAACAGAGATGGAGAGGATAACAAGTGCTCAACCACCACCTTGTATGCCAAAACACCCATCTCTGGATATGACAGAAGCAGACATGCAGGGGTAAGATTGCATTCTATTCTATTCTATTCTATTCTATTCTATTCTATTCTATTCTATTCTATTCTATTCTATTCTATTCTATTCTATGTAACATTGTAAATTATCATTTTCTATCAAGTAACTAATCCAAATTCTGTCTATTTCCTTCAAAAGAATGGATCATTTCCCCATGTACATGTACAAACCCAGAAGGGGCATGAAGCGCGGAGATGACAGCAAGGTAAAGTTAACTTTTGTTGCAGCACTGCGTTCTAATTCTCAATATTGTGTCACCCATACATAGGCCTAGCATATTAATAATATGTTTTTATTTGTGTAATATTGACACTATTCCTATTTCCTCCCTCACCCCCTCGCAGGAGACACACAAGTTGCCTCACAGGTTGATTGAGAAGAAAAGACGTGACAGAATCAACGAATGCATCGCTCAGCTTAAGGATTTACTGCCAGAACATCTTAAACTTACAGTGAGTTCGATTCACCTACAAATGTTTGTTAATAAAGCAAAACAAAGAAACAAAGAAACAAACAAAAACAAAACTGTGTGTGTGTGTGTGTGTGTGTGTGTGTGTGTGTGTGTGTGTGTGTGTGTGTGTGTGTGTGTGTGTGTGTGTGTGTGTGTGTATATATATATATATATATATATATATATATATATATATATATATATATATATATATATATATATATATATATATATATATAAGATATATATATATATATATATATGTATATATATATACTCTATATATGAATAAATCTATGAATGGATTTGCATTTATGTTTTTATAAATTATAGTTATAAATGTTATTGATATTTTCAGTATAACATCTGTAGAATGTTGTGATTTTTAAATTTCTTAAGATGTAACAATATTTTAGTTTATGCTATGCTGTTGGACATGTCTTACAATGTGCGTGAATTACCAACAGCTTCCCGCCCCATAAAGGCTTGTCCCTGTCTGTTCAGCTGCTGAATGTGTTACATAAGAAAGATCAACATGCTTATCGAAGGTCTTCCTGTTTTAGACGCTGGGTCATTTGGAGAAAGCTGTGGTGTTGGAGCTCACTCTCAAGCATGTGAAAGCCCTGAGCACCCTCCTGGAACAGCAGCAGCAGAAAATTATTGCCTTGCAGAATGGCTTACAAATTGGTAAGTTAAAGTGTGATTCAAAGACATATTGATCAGTCAATTAGTAGATCTGTTCTTAAATACTTGACTGAACCTCTGATAAACTTCAGACAAATCAGAGCTACAGGCATAGTTCTGTAAAAATGTTTTATTATTATTTTTTAATAAAACGTCCATTTCTGACCTTTACAGGAGACCACGGTGGAGACAGCGCGGAGGAAAATGAGGAGATGTTCCGCTCCGGGTTCCACTTATGTGCCAAGGAGGTTCTACAGTACTTGGCCAGCCAGGAGAGCAGCAGGGACCTGACGCCATCCCATGTCATCAGTCACATTCACAAAGTAGCAGCTGAAGTCCTTCAGCATCCAGCCAGCCCACGCTCAGACGAGCCCGTCCACAAAGCTCCCGAGAAGCTGGAGAGGCCCGCTGGGCAGCCCCCGCGGTCCTCTGAGGGCCATGCCAAAAACTGCGTACCCGTCATTCAGCGGACATATCCACCTGGAATAAGCGAGCAGAGTGGCAGTGACACAGACACGGACAGTGGCTATGGGGGTGAACACGAAAAGGGGGACTCAAAGGTTCAGCGCTCAGGATACTGTGCCAAGGACGGAGTGGCTCTGGCAGAGCGGGTGGCAGGTGCCATCAAGCTAGAGGGCGAAGAGCCCCGCGCCAAGAGGTTCAGATCTGACTCCTCGGAAGACGAGAATGTCTCTGCGCAAACAGTGGGAGGTCCCGGCAGCTACATGAGCTTCTCCCCCAACCAGTCCCCATTTTGCATGCCCTTCTACCTCATCCCCCCCTCTGCTGCAGCGGCGGCGGCAGGGTATCTGCCCATGTTGGAGAAATGTTGGTATCCTGGAGGCATGCCCGTTATGTACCCGGGCATGAGTGCCTCTGCGGCTAGCTTGCCTCGGGACACCCTCCCCTCATCTCTGGTGCTGTCCCCAAGGGCAGGTTCCCCTGTGCCGCACCAGACTCCAATGGATTCTCCTGCGCTTCTCCAAGCTTTAAAGCAGGTCTCCCCATTGAACTTGGAAACCAAAGACTAAATGTATTCTCTTTTTCTCCTCTCTCTCTCTCTCTTTGAATCCTGCCCTCTGAATGTTAAAGAGGTTGAACAGTTCACCCACTGGGAAGCCTCCCGGTGAGGAAAGGCAGGGACTAAAGCACTGGTATCTGTCCAACACCACAGCAGTCGTTTGGCCTGTCAACTCTCTCCCTCTTTGTCAAGAGCAAGTGGTGACTCTAATTCAGAACACTGATCATCACCGCCCCTCTACTATCAGCTCTTCAATATAGTCTACTGAAAGGGAATGTTTTGGGGTGGAGGAAACACCCTTAGATTTTTCCAAAATGCGAAGGCTCACAGATCACCTACTGGATAGCTCTGAAATTCTGTGAAGACTGTTTGTTTCAAAGATGATGAGGCAAAGAGGCTGGGAGCAATGTTGGTTCTCTGAACATGGTGTTAAATATCAGAGGTAAATCCAGAATGTGATGCATAGAGATAGCCCTGGCCCTCCACCCTTTACCACCAGTCTAACATGCCCTTTGCCCGGGCATGTGCACACCCACAGACGCACACAGTAACATGCCCTCTGGGCACACGCACACACACACACACACACACACACACACACACACACACACACACACACACACACACACACACACACACACACACACACACACACACACGCCCACATAGAGCGGTCTGTAATGAATGTATAGAGTTGAACAAAATGCCCCTGTAGATGCTGCTTTACCTGCTGTAGATCTGTGTGTCATACACAAAATCCTGAACATTGGTTAATCTCTGGAGAGTGTCAAAATGCAACGTCCATTTTACACTCTCCAGAGTTAATTTTATCTTCAGGACTTGGCTGTGCAGGATCTACCCCTTTTGTGCATCTGTAGCTCCACCACATCCAAGAAACCATTCTCTACACTAGAATGTTACCAAATCAATGCCTGGTTCATGTTGACCGGAGTTGTCACAAATTCTATCGCTCCTTCCTCCTACCAGCTACCTTCCAGCTAAATGGATGCTACTGTTTATAATTGTTTCGAAGCATTCAGGGCATCATCAGTATACACCAGGTGTGTCACTCATGTATGTCACAGAGTGATGCAGCTATGTATGCTTCTGTTTTTTTTTTTGTTTTTTTTTTTTTACATTTACTTTTACTGTTTAATGTGACATTCTAATTTTTGTGCAAATAGTTGGGAGTTCCTGTGAAGTAAATGTCTTGTAATTATTTTGTTTATATGACTCGTACATCTCTATTTTTGATACGTGACCCACTGAGTGTATTTGCGTTGCTACTAGAGGAAGTGTGGGTAGTCCTTTATGTATGCCAAGAGAACGTGTACATAGCATTATGCTCAACCTCATTTACATCATGCTCGTTAATTTCTGGTCAAGTTAAGACTGACCTTGGTTCATGCTGTTGCCTTTACCTGTTTATAGCAGACACAAACATGACACATTTGTATTAATTCTTGAGTTTGTGGAAAAGAGGAGAGTGAATGTAATGTTCAAATAAAAATAATAGTTTTGTATAGGAAGAGGTACTTGGGATTTTTATTTTGAGATGTAACACAAGGTTGCTTGTTGTACATATTTTATCTATAAAGTATTGTTGATACACATTAAAATATTAATAAAGATTTTTTTTTCCTGTGGACATTGATGTCATGTGTTTCAGTTCAAGACGGCTTTAACAGTTCAAGACAGATCCTCATAATAACATAGGCTATCCTTACATAACACTTACATAACCCATAAAGCAGCAAGTGTCTACACAAATCAATAGTAGCAAGGCTTATTTTACAAGCACTAAATAGTTAAAACATTTAATTTATAGAGCTTTACATGGAATGTTGCATGCTGAACAGAATCTGTAGTAGGGCCTAAATGGTTTGATGGATGAGAAAATAGCCTATCTGATATACATTTAGAAAATTTCATACATCTACAATACAAGCATAAAAAGACTGACAACAATCAATCAACCTTTATCTCTGTAGGAAAAACAAATAAACAAACAAACAATAAAACAAACAAATATGCAGGGAAAACAACAACAAAGAACAAATCAAAAACAGAGAAACTACATGCAAGTTCTCTTTCAAGTAGGCCTAGGCTATATGTGATTGTAATCAAAATCTAAATGTCCTAAAGCTCAACATGCCTTGAGGAAGTGCAACTTGAGGACAACGTGGGTGTAAATTCCATGATATTCTCATATGGAAAGATTTTTATGACATTTCATATCCTTTCTGTTTTAATTTCATATCTAATACTATCTTATCGTGTTTCTGTAATTAACAAAACATGACCAATGCAGAAATGTAGTTACAGCGTCGTATAACAAATCAAAACTATTGCAACATCGCCCTCTCCTGTCCGTTTCGTGCCTCTGTCAATTAGGCTACCACTGGATTTCAGAAGGTACCTAGCACCACCTGCTGCTTGCGACCGGGAAATAATAGGCCATGCAGAATCCAGTGTAGCACAGCAATAGTAGGCTACAACATGTTTAATCTTATTTATATTTTGTATTTATATTTAAAATATTTGTTCTGGCGGTTCTTTCGTTTTTTCTTTCATGGGTTTGTCCACCCGCATATGGATTATCATAGCATTATTAGGCAACATTATTGTTGTTCAGTAGCCTGTTATTAGTAGGATTAGTATTGTAAATACAAATTGGGCACTTGTGAGTGATTTAATCTGCCAAGAAGAACTTGTGCATGGAGTAGGCTATAGTAGTAGTTACGCAAATCCCGTTCACTTCATGGGGACAGTCCAATGGCGGCTCTACATAAACTTCAATTGAGAATGGGGACAACAAATAGGGACACGTCCTGGACGCGAACAGGCAGAAATCTGTTGGACCCAATAGTCCAGCTTGAATGATACTATGTCCCTTTATAGATCGTTTGCGATACAACATAATCATTACAGAGACTTTGGTAGTTACATACTTTAAACAGTTGGAACGTTGCACACACCAGTCACACACATGGCTAAAATAGCTCTTTACTTCCGCCACCCTCGTTGAAGACAAAATAGAAATGCAAAATAGAAAGGCAAAATAGAAATGTAACGCCAGCTTTCAGGCTGCATGAGCTGCGCTCGAGCGCAGTTCTTTGCCCCCTCAATACCGCAAATCTTCCACTAGATGGCTCTGGCTGTGCGCGATGCATTTCAACATCTAAACTCGTGTTATGTTCCACGCCCATATTTTGGTTGCCTCCAATCACCACAGAAATGAGATTGAGGGTAAACACAGACACTATTGTAACACGTGGGGGCTGGGGGCAACGTCCGTGTAACTTGTGCATGTCTCGGCTCGTTGCTTCTAAAAACAATACAGTGTCCTCTCAGTGTTCACGACACGTGGTCTACTCAACTTCCCCAATTCCCAAACAACGGAAGTTCATGTTCAGGAGATGAGAATGTGACACTGTTTCAGTTCGTTTCGTTCTTGAATTGTTCAGTTCGCTATGTGCCGTCTACTAGTGGAGCTGGTTTTGCTTGGTCTAATCGCACTATCTAGGACTGACTTCGCTCCGCCCGTGGTAAACATCAGCCTGGATGATCCCCCCGAAATTCGATGGGAGCCTCTATCGAAAGCATTTGACATCAACTTCGTGAGGGAAGCAGCCGCTCAAATCATTGAGTAAGTTGCACAATGATACTTTGATTGATTGATTGATTTTTGCATTATCATATTCACTTTTGTATAGCCAAGCCAAAAGCAGGAAATCATAGTGGAGGTAAAAGGGGAAAGAAAATATAGGCTACGTGAAGGAACGAGGATCAGAGGCAGGCTTCGAATTGCATTGTAGTCAGCCTGTGTTGACCAATAGTTACCTGGCGCGCGCGCGTGTGCGCGCGTGCGTGGGGGGGGGGGGGGGGGGTTACAAAGTGCAGCAGGATTGTCTCCAAGTAAATAAATGGATGCATTCAAAGATTAGTCCACAGTACAGACTCAGAGTGCATCACATTCAAAAGTTATTATGCAGAATAGCCGCATATTAATGTGTTACTGTACATTGCAGCTAATGTAGTGGTGTGAGCTGAGCTCCATGCCTACATTCCACGGTTTTCTCAGTTTTCCCCCTTTCCACACAGTATTATCATACAATATCCAATTACCAAGAAGAAAACGGCAGGATACAAGACTTTTTGTTTCATTTTTCTTCTTAGAAATTATTTGATTGTCCCAAAACATTGTCACGATGGGCGGGACTGCCCAGCTCTATAAAAGATAGGCCTAGTGAAATTAACAATGTCACTTTTGTTTTCTTTTTTGTAGTAACACTGTTCCAAAATGGGTGCATCATGCAGTTGCTCCTCTTGTGATGGCTTTGGAAAACTACCTCCCTCAACCTTATGCAGGGGAAATCCGTGGCATGGCCTCACACTTTGAAGCAAGCCCTGCAGATCTCATCCTTCTCAACTTTGCCTATGAAATATCTGCGTAAGATCTACTATTATGTTGTTTCAGCTCTTGTGCAAAGTTTATTATAGCGACCCAATATTTTGAAAGTATGTGTTTGATATAGTATTTGAGAGCAGTAACAGCTGTTATACTCATTAATAAGGTATGAACACACTTTTCATACTCCCAGATTTTGCACCAGCATCATTGCACAGGACACAAATGGCTATTTATACCATGGCCGGAATTTAGATTACCCACATGCCGTTCTAAGGAATCTGACTGTTAACTTAATGTTTCTCAAGAATAACCAGGTATGTTTTGTTCCAAAACTAATCTTTATCAATTCAATGACCATTTTAAATTGTTTATAAACTATACCTCATCATCAGACACAATTATTCTACTCATTAAAGCTATGAAATCCCCAAGTAATCCCCAAGTAATCAGATGAGGACAACTGTTGTTGGCAAACCCTACTGTAGGTGGTGTATAGTGGAACTTCATTTGCAGGCTACGTTGGCCTGTGGACAGGACAGAGCCCAAATAAGTTCACCGTCTCTGGGGACCAGCGTGGTAGGATAATATGAGCTACAATTTATTTTATTTTATTCATTTATTTTATTTGGTGTGTTGCCGTTCATTTGTACTCATGCTTGTTTGTGTGTGTGTCGCACTATAATCAGGTAAAGACCACTGGTGGGACTATTGGAAGAATGTGGTGTCTGCATTCCTGTTGAGAAGAACCCCAGTTAGCTGGTTGGTGAGGGAGGTGTGTTTGTCCAAACGGAACTTTTGACTTTAGGTGCATCTGTGGCTAGGGGAATTATATAATTTACCCACCAGGTTGGTGCCTTGCGCTGTACCTAAAGCCCATCTGTTAAACCAAACCCTGCTGCGAAGTGCCTGCCCAGTGCCAACCATTGCAGATGTTGTTTGTTCGAATGCACTGCGGTGCATCCAGCTTTGTCTAGTTTCTATGTTTATTCAAACACATTTGAGGGGTGGTTGATATTTGTTACTGCATAAAGAGAGGGTATGTGCATGGACAAAATGAGTGGTAAATTGAGTGGAAAAGTTTAATATTGTTTAATACAATCAGATCAGACTTTTTTGTTTGGATGTGGTATTTCAAGGCCAGAAAGTACAAAGGGCAGAAAGTGTTCCCACTTCCAACCTAATGTATTGTAATGATGATGTTATGTGCATATCCTCTATTCCATTTTATAAAGTATACAGTATATGGGCTGGGGTGGGTAAAACGTAGCTTAGCCTGGTAACAAATTAGTCCAGCGGCACATAGTCTTATTTCAGTGTCTAAAAGATTTGTGGCTTTTTGTCAATAGGTTAAATGTGCAAACACACTGAACCAACTGACTGATTTATGCCAAACAGACCTTGGAAGTAGCTGAGGACTTCCAGGATGCAGTGATGCGGCTATCCAAAATCCCCATAATCACAGGAGTGTATTATATTGTGGGCGGAGTGAAGACAGGGGAAGGAGTTGTTATAACCAGGGACAGGAAAGGCCCTGCTGATATCTGGCCACTGGATCCACTGAATGGCGCGTACGTGACACAAAAGACTATTATTATATTGAGCAGATTGCTTGATACCTGTATTTAAAAAACAAAATACCTGTGTGTGTGTGTGTGTGTGTGTGTGTGTGTGTGTGTGTGTGTGTGTGTGTGTGTGTGTGTGTGTGTGTGTGTGTGTGTGTGTGTGTGTGTGTGTGTGTGTGTGTGTGTGTGTGTGTGCGCATGTGTGTGCTATTCAATTTCAGATGGTACAGAGTGGAAACAAACTATGACCACTGGGTTCCTTCCCCAGGAGGGGATATTCGAAGGTCTGAGACTTACATCAACAGTTGCAGTACTCAATCGTACATGTAATACCATAAATACAGTTTGCATATGGTTGTAGAACAGTTCTTATTTCTGTTATGATTCTTTCTCTCTTAAAGTGTGGTTGCCAGCAAAGGGTTAAATTTAACTGGCCAGGACAACATCAACATGGATACACTATATGAGGCAAGTATAGGCCAATTAAACTGTTTCATGTATTCTTTATTACACTCTTCCTCAGACAAATTGAGACTGTGCATTTCTTGAACTTCAACAATAAATGAATTAATGAATGGATAGATTTGTAAAGCAGCATTTTCTTCCAGGTTTTGACACTGTTTCCAGTGTGTAACAGGTAAGAAAGAAGTTATCTGATGATTATGGCTTCATCCATTTGTTTGACTACTTGAGGGTTATTAGGACAGCATTGTTATGAGTTATGAGGACAGCATTTTCCCTTTGCCTCAAATTAGTCATGTGAGTTATTTGGCCTTGTTCCAGATTACATTTAAGCTAGTGTAAAAATATCATATATTGTACATTTTTATCTGGAGTTTAATTTGGAGACACTATAAAAGTGTAACAAAAAGTACAACATGTTAAATTATTGTGCCCCAGGAAGCGTAGCTAATGGGAATCTTAAAAACAAACAACCTACTTAAAGTACGGTTATGTCAATGCATCTTTTTAATAATATACTTAGAAACACAACACATAACATATTACATATTGTAATCAGTGCTTCTGTCTGTCAAATGTAATGATTTTTTGCCTTTATTTTCCAGAATTACTGTTTACACAACAACAATGACTGCCAGGCTCCCTGAGAAATATAGCTCACTTGTCAGACCAAAGGCAATTTTGTTTTTACCTTCACTATTAGAACAAATTTCACTAAGATTGATTGCCACTGGATTGTTGGATCAATAAAATGAAACATTAACTTTTGTCTTTCCCTGTTTGTTTGAAGGGTTGCCATTGGACCCACTAAATGTGTGAGCCTTGCTGATTTTGCACAACTCCACTGATTTATGAATCTCTGGCCTCCGAACATTTCATCGGAAAGATGAGACACAACTACAAGATGACATCACATGCAATTTCTGAAAAGCATTTCTCTGATTTTTTGTTCTGAAAGCTGCACTCCCAGATGTTGTACGTCCCTGACTTCCACTTCGGAGAAACAGAGAATGTGATTGGTTGCCACCCCACCCGCCACTACTGTACACACTCCTGGTCTCGCCTTTTACTATTATGGGTGTAATTGCTGTTAGGATTTTTTTTTATTTTTTTAAACAAAAAAAGTGACCTTTCTGACAAAATGGACAGTCCTTTATCCTCTCATAAAGCCTGCTGGCCTAATGCTGCTGATACTGCTGCTGTGTGTATTAGATACAATTAATCCTAATTACATGAATTATGTACCATCTTGATGACTTCATATGATGACCAAATTAAAATATTAGTCAAACATAGTGCATTTATGACTTGTAGTTTGGCGATTTGTCTGTTGAACAAATCAATTGTCATTAGTAATCCTACAATAAAAATAAATGTTAATTTTATGACTACAAAAATGTTTTACACAAACAAACAATGTGTTCACGTTACAATAATCTAGTGTACTTGTTTGCTATTTCTACAATGTATGAAGGTTTTGTACTGTTGAGAATTGAGATATAAAGCCTACTAAACATTTTTAACAAGACTGTTGAGTGTTCAGTTGTATTGTTGTTTTCAATATTTAATACTTTAAATAATTCATATTTTAAGAATGAAAATAAGGGACATTCATTTCGATGAATTCTGGATTCTCATAGTCCAATGTTGTCAACCTATGCCTTTATGATTGTGGGCATGGTCCCTTTAAGGATACAGTAGGATGTTGTAAGTGTTACATCTATAGCGGTGACCTACCGCATTCTGTGACTTGAGAAGTCGCTATTTTACTAATACAGAATTTGAAAATGTGAGTATTAAATGATTCGGGATTGATTGTAGCCTACAAAGTTGCATTATGTAGAGTTTGTAGTCGATAGAAAAAAAATGTTTTATATTTATCTGCACGTGCCAGACATCAGTGAGAGCCATACAGTACATTGCAGTACTGTAAATCTCCAATTCATAAAAATCGTTCATTCAATCATCCTAACACCAATCCTTTTCAGTTTACGACGTGCTCTCCAGTATCAAAATGTCGAAACAGCGACCTCTCGCGTTGCACAATTCATCGGGTTACTAATGTCGCCATAAGATCACATGACATGACAAACGTAGCTACTACTAGTACTACTTCCTGTAGTGTAGACCACAGCACAAGAGTAGACGGCGGCACCAACTGATTCTACACTGACTTACGATTACTGTGTCATCCAAGATGCTGGCCCTTATAAACCGGCTTCTGGACTGGTTCAGGTCCCTCTTTTGGAAAGAGGAGATGGAGCTTACGTTAGTAGGACTTCAGTACTCCGGGAAAACAACATTCGTCAATGTGATAGCAGTGAGTAGAAAAGAAGCCCCAGTCCGTGTGTCGGCCTGTCTTGGAGCTTTGATATCGAGTTTGATAATGATTCCTATGGCATTGACCTTTTAACAGTTTGTGTATTTAGCTGTTTAATAAGCGTGCGTGTGATTAGCCTATGTGTGTACTTGACAAAACAAACGACAAGGCAATATAATCAGTGAGGTCTGCTATAGTGTTTCAACATCAGTGACAACAAGTTGACACAGACAGCACTGACAATACAATTAAGTAAACAAGCCTCTTGGCTACGTCATCAATGTTGCAGTCAGCCTTAACTGCGTGCCATCACTTTAATCTACAGGGGCCTCTGTCGGGTAGTAGTAGTAGTAACTCCCCAGTACCACTTTAGCCCAAAACTTTAATACAAGTTTGGACTATTATTACTTTTTGAGTGTTGCAACCACTCCTATAGGCAGCTATGTGTGTGGCTGCCTGGGTACCCGTGTCCCTGGCTGTGTCTAAGCACAGAAATACTGTTATAGTATCTGTTCACCACCACCAAGTGTCACTGTTGCACAGGCACACATACCAGGCCAGAGTAGGGCTTGTACATTACAGAATGGCACCACTCATCTGAAATTAGTTTTTAATAGCCCTGCACTGGGCGATTGTATTTTCTTTTTGAAATTTGGCAGTCTTGTGTCTTGCCACTTGTAGCTTACAACACATTGGGTTTCCACCTAGCAACAACAAGAAACTCTTCTATTCTATTTTAATATCTGGAATTTAAAGTTGCATTACCAACCTTGACATCACATACATCCAAACAGAAGAATTTTGTGATACAATCAGAAAAGTCAGATTGTATTACACAATGTTGGGAAATCACTCCTGTCCTGTGGTCCTTGAACCACTTGTCTAGGAAATCATCAGGACATTGTGTTAAAATGAGCACTTAGTTCCAAACTTCAACACTTAAAAATAACATGTATAGAATATATTGGCAGCAAGATTTGCTTATAGAGGTTTTCTATGCTTTCGGTACATACAAAGCAATGTTGGATGAGGTCACCAATGTTTATTGTTGTTTAATACAATCAAATAGGAGTTTTCTGTTTGGTTGTGTGGGCTGTCACGTGGTGTTGCAACACTAGATTCCAGATATTAAAAATAGAATCAAGAGTTGCTTGTGGCTATGGTTCCTCCACGCTAGAAATCACCACGAGAATGTACCATTCTTTTCCACTTAGCAGTGTTCATGTCAGGTGATTTGTAATGCAGTTTAGGCAAAGTTGACTTCCCCTTCAACAAATCATTGGGAGGCTATTAGTGTTGTCCCAGGCCATACTACAACAGTAATACAAACAAGCGAATGTACGTATGTGCATATTTGGAATTCTTCCAATGTTAACCTATATACTGGGTGCTAAAACGTGACAATACCGAACAATACATTGCTTCTTCAGATTATAGTGCCGTGTATTCTAGCTAGAATAGTAATACATTTACTATTGTCAAAGACTAAATGAGGCAAGAAATCATGGCTATAATTCATACAGTGTATGTGATAACAATGTACAATGGAGCAACAAAAACACTGTAATTTAATCATTGTAATTCAGTTGGATTCAACTTTATGACTGTTTGGAATTGGCCTATGATGCACATTCACAGTGAATTAGACCAAGAATGTCGAACTCATTTACTCATGTACAATTTGTGTCAGATATTGGATAATAGACATTTTACACAATAACAATGCGTCACTCTACATACATAGATACATATATATACATATATATATATATATATATATATGTGTATATATATATATGTATATGTGTATATGTGTGTGTGTATGTGTGTGTGTGTGTGTGTTGGATCAGTATTATCACATGACCTTAGTTGTGGATTACATGACAATGCCTTCTTTATTGTTTTTGTTCCTTCCAGTCTGGCCAGTTCAGTGAAGACATGATCCCCACGGTCGGTTTCAACATGCGGAAGGTTACTAAAGGCAATGTCACAATAAAGGTATGCTCTACTGTAGTTCTACGAGGGTTTAACTGCATGCTTTATGCCAATGGTTTTCAATCTTTTTCATACCAGGGCCCACTATTTATTCTGCATTTTAGCCACAGACCACCATTTGATGCTGAGTTTAGTCTCTTGGACCCACAAGTAAGGATTTTATTAGTTTGTGTCCACAATTTAGGAAAGATAACTGGCAAAACGTTGGTCAAAATAACAATTTTTCTACATTTTCTAAACATTACATTATTGAAAGTTAAGTAATTCATATGTTTAAACATAATCTAACTCTTAAGAGGCTAAAACAGGGGAGCCCAACCAGTAGATCGGGATCTACCGGTAGATCTCGGCCTGATCACAAGTAGATCTCGGGAGATGTGGGGTGAAAAGAAAAAAAAAATGGGGTGGAAAAGAAAAAAGAGCGATTTTCGTGTGTGTGTGTGTGTGTGTGTGTCTGTGTGTCTGCGTGTCTGCGTGTCTGCGTGTCTATGTCTCATTTGGAGGATTGTTGTCTGCTGTCTGTGAATTATGCCAACAGTATTGTTCTGCAACGTGCAATGGACTGTTCTGCAACTTTCTGGACTGTTCTTCTTATTATGATTGGCATATGGCAGTGTTTGTCCAAGTCTGTTGTACTTATGTTGTAGGCTACTGTTGTAGGCCTAAGTCTGTTGTACTTTATGCTTATATGGACATAAAGTAAAGTGGTAAAACAAAGTAGTGTTGTGTTGTTGTGAAGTTACTGCAGGCTGGCAACGATGCGTGTGGTTTTAAATGTTGATATTGGACTGGTAGATCCCGAAGGGGTTGGCTGCTGAAAAGTAGATCTTGGGTCAAAAAAGGTTGGGCACCCCTGGGCTAAAATGAAGATTTTACAATCCCAAGAGTTACATATCTATAAGGGTCCATTTGGTTACCAACTGTTCAGCATTTAGCTGGGGACCACCTAGAATCCTCTCAGGTACCACTGGTTGAAAACCACTGCTTTATGCAATTATAATAGCAATTTACTTGCTTTCTGCACTCTTGAGTTAATAATGATACATGTTTTATAATATGCTATAACTATTATGTTCTGACTGTTGTTCATATTATGCAGTATGTGACTTTGCATTTTCGGTGTTCTTCCTCTTCAGATATGGGACATAGGTGGACAGCCTCGTTTTAGAAGTATGTGGGAGCGCTACTGTAGAGGAGTCAATGCCATTGTGTAAGTAACCGGTTGATACAAAAATAATGCAGATTACGAAGATATGCATATGTATTTAAAGGGATGGTGAAAATGTTTTATTTTGTTTCATTTTTTTTGTTTACCCAGCTCAGTTGCACACAAAAAACTGACCTTTTTCAGGAAAGGGTCTGGTGTTTTCAGGAAATTATATATATTATATTTTGGTCAGGCAAAATGTGCTGTGAATAGTCGTACCGTCTGAGCTTTTACATAAACATTCAATACTATAGCAGCCAGTCTTCATGTCATTGCAGCATCCAACTTTTACCACTAAGTTCCGAAGGGTGTGTTTTTTCCCTTTAAAAGAGTGGAATCATACGTACAAACAAAACTAAACACTGTTATATTAATTATCGCCTCAGTCTGAATAATGGTATTTTTCAGAAAGTATGTACACATCCATGGAGTTTTAGATACTAAAGTGGTGTCTGCTTCTTTACAGTTACATGGTGGATGCAGCAGACCGAGACAAGATAGAAGCCTCCAGAAATGAACTCCACAACCTTTTAGATAAACCACAACTACAAGGAATACCTGTAAGTAAATGTATTTGTTGAATTGCAGGCAGAATTATCGTCTCTTAACGTCTCCTTTCTCCTTTGAGGTCCCTTTTTCTACTCGCAAGCCCTTGTTAGCCTCAATTAATTCTCATAGAAACTACAAACTACAGGCTTGTAAGGATTCAGGTGCATTGGTATTACACAGTGTAATTTGAGCCCAATCCAGTATTTCTAATTTCACCGCTAATGAGCTAATTGACCTGACATGCTGGCTCAATAGCATTCTGTATGTTCTGCCATGCCTGGCTGAGGAACACAAGCGTTTGGTACTGAGATGGTCTCAGTAATTGTAATCTGTTATTATACTGAAGGACATTTTATTTATGTCTTAAATGTATAAGCTTGCAATAAATCCAGTGATTATTCCTGATGTCCTGTATTGTCTCTATTGCTCTCCCTCTACCTTCTTATTGTCTTTATCAGGTTCTAGTTCTGGGCAACAAAAGAGATCTTCCAAATGCTCTTGACGAGAAGCAGCTTATTGAAAAAATGTAAGTTTCTCAGCTTCTTGATCACACATGATGAAAGAATCTCTAACAGCATTTTAACTTCATATACAGGTATAATATTATATGTTTGACTTTTCATGAAAAGTGCAGTGCATCTCAGGTTTGCAAAGTGAAGTCAAATGAAAACATTGCGAAGGCAGTTCTTCAATTCATGTCCCACCTAGAATGCAATCGCATTATTTCACATTGGTTAACTACATGAATGCAGAGAAAAAAACTTGCAGACATGATATATTAAGATGATGGGGTGGGAATGTGCACTATGCACACATGTATGAGAGGAAACTTTTATCCCATATGTGAATTGAATCTTATTTGATTTGATTGTTCTGTGAAGGAGGATATGAAATCTGTACAATTGTGCAAGTGGCTGTACTGGTAAATCATAGCTAGCTTACATAACATCTCTAATGAGAGATTACACTTGTCTTTTCAACTTTATCTCTTCTATAGGAACCTCTCTGCAATTCAGGATAGAGAAATCTGCTGTTACTCTGTCTCCTGCAAAGAGAAAGACAACATGGGTAAGCAGATGGAATGTTTAAAATGACACTTGGTTGATATACTAGATATATTACAATATATGGCGTCACACACAATTGATGTCCATAAATTTCAGTATCTGGTCTTTCAGAGATCATAGAATATTCTTATGTTGTTAAAGATATCACACTGCAGTGGCTCATCCAGCACTCAAAGTCGCGGAGAAGCTGAAACGGAAATAACCCGGCTACCACAGCTCTGGTCTCAACCCCCATCAACAATGGGTTCCTTTGCGGTCACCCCTTCCACTGCGTTTGTAAAATTATTCATGTCTACCCCACGTGTCATGTCTACATCGCCTGCACTACTGCGCACACTACCATAGATGTGTTGTCACTGTACCAAGCTATCTGGAGTCTTAAATGTCGTCGTCTCAGTACTGTGTAGAAAAGTGGATCTTTTGGATGCGCTTTGTCTGTGTCCATCAAAGGGTTTTCATTGCTTCAAATGGGATTCAAGTCCCCCTGACACCGGAATCCTATTGATCTTGCATTCTGTGGTTCCCCTCTGGCCACAGTTTGCAGCGGAACTTGTCACAATATTCTGTGAGCATTTACTATTTATGTGACCTCTATTTATGTGATTGTAGTTTCTTAACAATTATTTTGCCAAAGGATGACGGTCGCTTGTAGCCCGCATTTTCTTTGCTGGCATATGGAAATGTCCATTTTATAAAGTGACTTAAATCGAAGAGTTTACAGATCAAGAGAAATGGAATGATTGTCGTTTCTAAGCTTAAGCCCTAAAATAGGTCAGCAGAGTTTTAAGTGCCTTCTGCTAAATGAGTGTTCCAACACTAAACGCAAAACAGACACCTATTGTTGAACTCAACTTATTTAAGTATTCATCTTAATTAGTTGTTACAGGAATGTATTCTTAAATTTCCTTGATTATTTACATGCATATCTTGACAATCCCATTTCATTTAGGATTTTCATGTAAAACAAAAAAGCCACTTCTGTTTGGAAAATTGAAATACAACCTTGTTAGTTAAAAAAAGCAATATCATAACATTCTTATTATTTCTACATTGTTAGCTATCACAAAGCTTAGATTGCAGGTCTCAGGTTGTTATTCCTTTGTTGGCTGTCTAAATATGTTGTGGACTGTCCAAATTTAAAAATCACTATCATGATCTTGTGGATGGATATCAGATCAGGAAGCCTGTGTAATGTTGCATTCACAGAGCAAATTAAACAATGCAGTCTACCATTAACTGTCAAAGGAAGCCAGTGACATGGCGTTGCAAAGTTGCAACAATGCATGTAGCTGCTCCAAATCAACTCTCAATGCATTTGCATCGTTTCAACTGCCTGTGTGAAGACACCGTAGTCCTGACACATGGCTGAGATCCAACTTCGATCCATATTAACAGTCTATTACTTGAAAGCTTTGAACACTTTAGAGATATTCAGTCCCTTTTTAGACACTTTGAGGTCTTGCCTGAATCATATCTTACCAATTCAAGGACAAAGGTATGACAAATATTATTCACTTGGAGCAAAAAGATTTAACAGGCTTTGCTGACCTGGCAATAGTCTACACATCATGTACATACCGGCATATTGATCTGCGCTTGGCTGCTTTGTCAATGCATATCAATCAAATTCAATCATTGTGATTTTTTGTTTTTTAAGCAGCAGTGTGGTGCTGTGAAATTGCAAGACTGTATGAGTAATTGGGTAAAGCTTTGTTATACTGAGTGTAGCGTATTTGCAATTTTGATGTGCATGTGCTAAACCTACTCACATTCAATTGCAAAATTTGTAAATATAAAGTCAGCGTTTTTATTCAAGCAAATGCTCTTGTAGATGTTATGCATTATTCCCTGTGATTGCTAATAAATTGTTTTTTATTTTTAATGATTGAAAGTCTCCCCACGTGTTCAAGAAATTGTAGCTGGGTTTCCTGCCACAAGGTGGAGGCAGAGTGCTTCAAAACAATTGTAATGAACGTTCAACTTAGATCTTCAGCTTGTTTGTAAAATATTTATCATATGACAGCTTTTCTGTGTAGAGATAGCTCTAGGACTTATTGATAGCTGCTTTTTTCCTCCCCAATTTGTTTAGGTCTAGGGATGATGTAGAAACCCACATGCTCTGATATACTTTTTCTCACCTGACAGTGTGGACTTTCACCAGGAGTTTGTAACATGTTCAGAGGATCACACTATCTTGTCCTCTAAAGGTGCATCCAGACTTGGATGTTTAGACGGCGTGGTTACGTTAAGTCAATGCAAAGATGAGTATTGTGCGGAAGGGCACGAACCAAGGCGTATATATACAGTATAGGTGTATGTATTCCCTGCTGAATCCCAACCTGTGGGATTCACTAGTGCAGTGACAGATAACGTCCTAATTGGAGCTGCCTGCCTTGCTCAAAGCACATGGTTGACTTGATGTATATCCATGTATGTATATGGATGAGACTAACGCTTCTAAAGGAAAAGATATGGAAGCAGTGTTTAAAGGAGCATTCAGTGATTTGGAAAACCCTCTGGTCATCCCAGTAACAGGATGTCCACATGCATACACTCTATAGTGAGGGAAGAATACAAGAGGCCAACAGCACATACACCAAGGCCTACCTCCACTTGATCTTGATTGGAGGAAGGCCCCTCTCATCCTGATTGGATGAAGGCTTTTCTCCCAAAGCCCAAACTAAAACTATTTTTTTACCTATAGGGAGGAACTCCTTATATGGTCAGCACACACTATAGTAGGGGGGATTATCCAAGAAAGACAAGGAAAAATGGAATTAAGTGAAATCTTGAATCCATTGTTATCTGTAGTTGTTGATCCACTCTAATAGAGAAAAGCATAGACAAAATAACTTGAACAACAATAGTCCAAAACAATGAGGCTGTGGAAAATTGCAGTACTAGTGGTGCAATTGGATTGTTTTCATGTATACACCGCCTATAGCCTACTTCTACCACAAGCCCATACTTCCTCCAACAGACATGTTTTGTAGGAAGGATGTTCATCCTTGAGCACTGAAATTGCTTGTTCTTCTCAGACATTTTGAATTCCTGCAGTCCGTCCTGTTATGGCGTATTTTACAATTGATTCTGCACCTGTGATCATGACCATATTCTACGTGGAAGATTGAACCTGGGCAAAGATGCTAGGAATGCAGGCTACGATAGGCAAAAATGCTAGAAAAGCAGGCTACATATGCCCCCACTATTCGATGTGCTCTCCTTTATTGGTTCCCTTCAAACAGAACATAATCACTACCCTTGGTGATTGCCATTGAGTTTCCATTATGAGCTTACTGTTGCTTACAGATCCCACAATGTGCTCTTTAACACCTTTTCAGTTTTTCTTGGCAGAGAATCACAATCACACATTGAAATGCATCACTCAACTAAAGTGCATGGGGTATGCATGCAGCAGATGAATAATAAAAGTGAGTCCTGTTCTCACAGCTGTAACAGTACTGACTCCGTAGAGAGCAGGCAGGAACACCTTCATTAATCACATTTCTTAAACACAAGTTTTAATGAACAGCTGCTGCTTTTTATTGTATGTCAGTGTTGTAGTTGGAGTGTGGAGGAATAGAGGTGTTTCCCGATTACCTCCACAGGGTATATGTATGAATCTGTGTGGTTAACAAATTATAATGGACAAGAGGGATTAAGTGGTGATTACGTGCCTACAAGGATTTATGTACCGATCAGGTCATAGAGATGACCCAAAGGCGTGATACCCCGTTAATGTTGTCTGACCCCATTAACATTGCAACTAGGCTCATTATGTAATGTGACATGTTTTATACATAAGACACACTTTCATTTCTTAACTGTCCAAAAACGTTGTTCCATCATAACCATTCAACTTTAAATTTCAAGCACGGAAAATAATCGAATCATAGCATAGTGCTTTCAACACCATTGTCATCTGACAATGCTGAGATTTACAGTCACGTTAATCCACAGATGGTAATCCATAGATGATCGGCCAAACAATGCTCACTACTTCCATAGTTTTTAATTACAAAACAATCAACCTGTGCCAGGGTCAATTGGGGGTCAATTAAGGATTTTGGCTATGTCCTCTCTTTACACATTATGGGCTCCATTTTCGTTACATGCTAAACCCCTTATCCCAAAGCCCTTATTTCATTTTTACCATTTTGGAAAACTTTTTGGAATATTTCAACATGTCAATCTATTAACATGTTGTGAGCTTGTAGACTGGCCATTTGAACTACTGAAAAATGTTTTTTTTTTTTTTAGTTACACTGCAGAATAAACACAGGCCAAATTTGAGGCTTTCAGATTTAACACTGCAGAATAAACACAGGCCAAATTTGAGGCTTTCAGATTTAAACTAGAAAAGAAGAAACCAAGGTCTTTCCAAGAATGGATAGTATAACGCCTTGATATTGTTAAACATACATGTACTGTATGTGACGTAAGGTTAAGGTTTTGAACTACTAGTGTTATATGTATCCGTAGTATTCTGCATACATAGTAGTGTGAAATTTGTGTTGAAGTACTAGTGTTAAAAGTTTTGATAGTATTGGTACAGTGCCGAGTAGTGGTAAACCAGTGGTTGCTATGTTTCTAGGGTCTAAGCAGTTGCTAGCCACTACTGTCACTAAATGCCACTCCCCCCTTTGAAATGAAAAGGATATTGTTTTGGCAATTAAATGTTAAATATCTTAATACCAGTCTAGAATTACAATGTAATTCAACAACAACAGATCCAACCAGGCACAAAAAACGTTCCAGGTTGGATCTGTTGTTAGTGACATAACCAGCTTGAGTCCTGCCATAATTCCCAAAACACTGGGTAATGTCACTCAACACCTCGTATGGGAAGCAGTCTTGGCTTAACTACCACCAGATAGTTGTATAAGATTAACATTCAACACTTTGTACTGGTTTCTGGACAATTATGGTCGTAGAACGTGAGAGGCCACACTTTTGCAGCCCCCACCCTCATTCACTTTCATCTGTGTCAGCAGGCTTCTAATATATATATTTCTAATATTCTGTTTTCTAATTTGCATTTGTGCTTTGCATAGAGGCTCGTTATTATGACGCCCATCAAACCAGTGCTTCCTCCTAAAGTGAATCTGTACTACAGAGGCAGATGGAACCTATCTGATGTGTTTAGTAGTATATTGTGAAAATCTCTTACTTTTTTAGTAAATCTATAAATAATTCACCCCCTGAATTTGTTTTAAAAGTAACAAAATTAACCTTTATTTTTGCTGTCAATGAGTTATTTTCTTTTTCGAATCAAGATTTTATGGAGGGAGTGCCGATTCCCTCCTGTTAATTTACTCTTTATGTTCCCTGTCGCTACAGTACAGCTACACCTACAGCTCTGTCCTGAGCTCATCTAATTATGGGGTCATTTGTGCCAGGATACAAAAGCCAATAATTGCCTCTTTTTATGAGAAGAAAATAACTTGTTCCAAAGTTGTTAAATTATAGTTTGAGGATTAGAGGTTTGGAGACCTAGTCATGATGACATGCATCTGCAAACATCTAATCCCAGCATGATGGTAATTTAGTGGTAATTAATCACTACGTGTGGAATGATGCACAGGATTAATAAGGAGCTGCATGGTACATATCGGCATTCTTTACAGCCCGTAAAACAAACACATGGCTACAATATGCATGTTCACCATATAATAGCTTTGCATTAATGGGGCTGCTAAACCATTCATCACCTTTGTTAGTTTACTTAAGACACTTAAGACAGACTGGCCTATTGCGATCAGCCAACAGCAGTTACAAATGTAAATAGTCTGTATTTTTAAATAATAATGACACTCTTTCAGAAATGTCCCCGCATAGATGTCCATTTATGGTTGTAGAGCAGTATGAATAGGAAACATTGAATAATGATGTATTTACCACACAGAGTCACACAGTACATGTCTTTATTGACAGATAAATCGCAGTACAGCGAGTATTGCTTTCCAGGTGGGAACATCACCAAAAATAAGCCATAACACTTAAACCACACTTTTATAATGTAAAACTGAGATTTCTTTTTCTTTGGACAAACTTTTCTATGTTCTTTCTTTCTTTTTTTTTCTATTTTTACCAAGAGAGGGAAAATAAGCTGCTGAGACCTTCAAATGCAATAATTCCATTTCCACTTAGTGGGAGTAATCTTTGAGGTCCGTTGTGTTATCCGCTGTCCTTTCAGATAGCCGACTCCCCTGTGAGAGCTTCCATACTCTCACCTCTCCCCCTCTGCTCCAGCACTCTGTCCTCCTCAGATTCCATTAAAAGTCATAACTTCAGCCCAGGGGCTCCGATCAAATAGGGATGCTAATGCGTTTTTCCTGCTTTTTGATTTTTCTTCCCTCCCCAATGTACCTTATATTTACATATAGATTGAGTATTTATCAGTGTACATTTTGAGGCAGATTCACTGTAGTCCACTTTATTGAACCATGTTGGACTTATGTATATTTAATGGAAAGTTGATGTAGGGAGTGTAATTCTTTGAACAAGGGAGTGCTACACGGTGTGTGGACCAGAATAATAATGCAGGGCTTGCGATCAACTCAACTTAGAACATAAATCTTTGACTTTGGTCTGTTTGTTTTTAGTGTCGCGTTACTTCACATTCATATAATGCAGCACATTTCTAAACCTACAACAAAATGCTGCCGTTGAATCTGTAAGATACATTTTAAGGTGCCAATGTGCTTTAGCAATCTATGAGTTCCACTTCCAGTGACTCATTTTTCCTACTGCAAGACGATACATTACATTTCGAGAGCTGCACCTGTAATAGACTTCCATAATGGTCTGTTCTCATCCCGTCTGTTCTACATATTGGCTCTACATGAGGGCTATGATCTATCTGGCCATGAGATCTCCCAAGAGGTTTGATACATGTATTTTTACTTATAATGAGAATCACAGACACACAACCACCCTACTCTGTAGGCTGAGATCAAAACTTCTTCATGCTGTTGCAAAGAATATGGAGAATACTTTCAAAATGACAGGCTCAACAAGATCTATCTAAATGTTATCCCATTGCTGAAAGTAGTTTAAACTTTTACCTGAGAAGGGTTTTGGAATGGCTGTGCTGGCGTTGCGTGTAAGTACCTGAGGGAATGTCCAGTAGAGAGGAAATGGAATTGGAAAGGCTTTCTTGTATATAACTTTAAAAAGCTACTCTTGGAAACCAAGTACTGCTCTGTGGGTTTCAGCCACCATCACTGTATATAACATATTGGTTGGATCGGTGGTGTGACGTACAGTAGGTGTGATGGCCTGGACCTTAAATGTGAGGGTCCTGTAGCGGCCCAAAGCTCTCATGTTTTCAACATATACAATACTGTATATTATGCATGATACAATGCAACCCAGGCTGACTTCAGCTCATGCACACAGGCACGTTTCATCGACTCGTGATGAGTTTGTTGTGACACTGACAAGTCTGCTTGGCTCCCTGTGCTCCCACCCCTCTGGCATGTGATTACCATGACCCCTCTTTCCCCCATAACACACATCTTGGAAACAGACCCTATACTGAGATAAAAACAAAATGCCACTAAACTGCTCTAATACTGAAAAATATGTCCCAAACTGTCACAACTAATGTCCTGGGTGGGAGCGTTGATGCATTCCTTGTTGGAGGCAGAGGAATCCCCCCCATCCGTTGTTTGTGCAGCCTCAGGTGAGGACGTTCTTTATCCTGCAGTCACCGTGGCTACAGGTTGACAATGGCTGAAAACCCTGCAGGATGATGAATAGAGTCTGACAAGATAAATGCCATGCTACAGCCTGGAATGTTGATGAACCAAAAAAGATTCACAGTGGCGGGTGCAAAATTATGCAGTGCAAACAGAGTACAGTAGATACTTTGAATACCTCCCTGAGATTTTGTCGCTTAATTCAAATGTGCACGTATTTTAGCATTTGCAAATATTTCTCTCTCTGTCTCTTTCTTTTGCTTTATCTCGCTTGCTCACTCTCTCTCACACACACACACACACACACACACACACACACACACACACACACACACACACACACACACACACACACACACACACATGTAGGTGCGTACTAGTATGTATCTAGCACAGAACATCTTAGTATTCAGAAACAAAAGACAAATCCCATGTGCACTTTGCTGCTCCAACACTTGTCATGAATCAGGTTATTTTGTCATGGTATCTTTCACTTTGAATGCAATAGAACTGTAATCACATTACTGTTACCAAAACAAATACAGTGAGATAAAAATGATGATACTGATAACCCACATCCCTCTTAATATGTCTGAAAGTCGCACTCCCCTGCTTCTTAATGTGGACTTCATCTCAGTGAAAGGGACAGATGTTCGCCGGGGGGGCAGAGGAGTTGGGAATGTGGAATCTATACCCTGCTGGACTCTGACAAGGCTTTGATGTCGGCAGCTCCTCCCTCAACAGGTAGCATGCTGTAAACAGCAGCCAGTTGGCTGGTGTACTGGCGCTCACCTAGTGGGACTGATCCCCTGCCAGCACACATCCTGTGGGCTTCCAAGAGCCCGAAACACAGGGCCAGTCATTTATTCTTCGTATAGCTGCATGTCACATTGCATCTGCGGCTCTGACAGCACCTTTGATAAAAAATTTGACTTATGAGTACAGGTCTTACTCGCAAGGCTGTTGTGACATCATCATAGGCCAGCATTGGCTGCCATACATATACTGTATATTCACCTCTCCTGTTCTGCTGACTTGATCCTACTATTTAGATGATGGTCCTGATTGCATTACGATTTTTTTTTTACTTTCATTATGTACAGGTGTGTGTTGCACAGGGGAAATGTCTCCAGTTATGCTGAGCAATGTGCTGTACTCTTTGCTTGTGCAATATGAGCAGTGATTTTCCCTGAGGGTTCACCCTCCACTGTAAATAGTAAGATGGTCTAAGTTCACTTATGGGAAACAGCTGCGGTTCTTCATGATCTGCCCTCCCTACTGGAACAGGAATAATAGCACTTAGGCCCGAGTTTTTCAATCTTTTTGTGCTCAAAGTGCACGAATGAGCAAGTAAAAATCTCAAGGCACACGTCTATTCATATCAGGTGTTAGCATGTTCTCCCCGTGTCCCCTAGTGCACATGCCCTAATAAATCACGTGCAGTAAGCCTGTTCGCTATACTGCCCCCCCCCCCTTCCCTGGTGGTACTAACATGTTCCTTCCACACTCTATTTCCTAGTGGGGAAACAACCACCCTGTCAGGTGGAAAGAAGTGGCATGTATAGAAGTAAGCATCAGGTCAGTCCGTTGCTCTCTCCCCAGGTTGGCAGGGGAGTATACACAGGCACTGGCTAAGATAAGTGAGTGAGGGGGTAAGGATGATAACGAGTTGTGCATTACAGCTGTTGCAGGTCCCTTCGGTGCCATTTGTAGCTACACTCTCTAACATTTTGCATTTTACTGTGTTAATATTTTCACAATGATAACACATTTCGGTGTAGTGCTCCTGCTTAACATGGTCATGTTTTCCATATTATTGTGTGTGTGGGTGTGTGTGTGTGTGTGTGTGTGTGTGTGTGTGTGTGTGTGTGTGTGTGTGTGTGTGTGTGTGTGTGTGTGTGTGTGTGTGTGTGTGTGTGTGTGTGTGTGTGTGTGTGTGTGTGTGCAGTAAAATGGACTGGCCATTTCAACTTCACTAAGCAGACAGTGAGGCTTTCCAACCAGCAGCTTTTGTTGTTATTGAGGCATTTCCAAAGCAAACTTTCCAATCATTTATTCTGCAGCAGTATGTGTGAGGGATGAGATGAGATTCATCTGCCTCCATGAGTTCTGGTGTAATTAGAGAACTGTTTGAACACGAGCTGACCAAGGGAAGTGTTTAGAAACAGAGCAGGAGATGAAACATCGCAATCACAGCTGAGGAAAGACTTACATCCTGTCACACAATTAGCATGTTCACACTAATTCTCCTGCCAAGGGAAAAAAACTGCTTCCAAGTCCATTATTAAAGATAATCGTATAGTGCTTATGGGTAGTATGTGCAATATTTTTTCTGTTTTTAATAGCAGGTTGTTGCATGATGAAGTAGGAACAATATTATACGGCTGTACACCCTGTAAAATAAGCTTAGATACTGTACCAGACCCCACGAGTGTGCCGTTTGTGGAACCAGCATCTAATTATTTGAAAGCCTTTGCTTTTTGTACTAAAAGCTCTCAAACTTTTCGGCAGCAGTGGCTCAGGGGTAGATTCACCGGATGGTAACCACAAGGTTGCCGGTTCGATCCTGGGCTACCGCAGAGTTAGTTGTCGAAGTGTCCTTGAGCAAGACACTGAACCCCTAATTGCTCCTGATTTTTGACCTTCTTGTGATGTGACACTAAAACTGATTCTGATTTCATGCCATTGAAAAAGAGAATGGCCATTGTCTTGTTTGACCCAAACCTGAGAACACTATAGTATTTGTTGGCAATGTTTCCGTGAGGTATATATACTGTAGTAAATTGGTCATGTTAGGTGAAAAGAGCAGATGAAACTCTTAGTATTATGGTAGTTTACCAAGTAACTGGTGTATTCAGTGGTTTTCAAACTTTATGATACCAGGGCCCTCAGAAATTGAGCCACGGACCAACATTTGAGGACATTTAGGACACCATTTGAGGACAAGATTTATTTTGCTTTTTTGTCCACAATTCCAGGCTGGATTTGGGAAACAAAACAGTTAAACATAGATAAAATTGACCATTAATGTTCTATATTCTGTAGACTTGGGGCTAATTCAGATGATGAATATTTTAACTCTTGGACCCTTGTGGGTCCATTTGGTTTCAAAGAGTTACACATCATGGTTAACAAACTTCCATCATTTAGCTGGGGACCACCTGGAACCCTCTTAAGGACCACTAGTGGAAAACCACTGGGTTAATTGGTTAAAGCCTACAGAGTTGTAACAGTATTATTTATTCATGCATGCCATACACACGCATACAACACACATGTATTGTTGTTTCATTCTAAATACCATTTGGCACATTCTAACAGTTCTGAAGCATTTATACATTTTTGACGACTTTTCAATCAAAGTCAAAGTACCAAAAAGGGGGGACGAAAATAAACGGTTACTGCCTCATTGACACACACCAGATGCCAGGACCCACAATGCAGCTACACTCTCACAAGCCACAGTTCCATGGGTAATCGGAAACAGTAACCAGCCACTGTAAACATGGGGCATGGAAAGGCTTCTCTGGTTTCAGCTGTCATGAAGTAGAATATGCTTGTCACCATGGATAGATACTCACCTTGGGCAGTGTTTCTGTCTATAATGAGTGGAAACATTGTTTAATCATGGGATTTTCTTTTTGTGAGTATTCAACTCCTCCCCAACCCCTTACTGGTGCAAACCTCCCCTAAGGCTCTAATAACTGAGATCACATCAGCAAGAAATCCTGAGAGGTCAGTGCTGAGTAAAGCAAGGAACGTTTGTGTTTGTTTTTGTCAAATTGGTTGTACTGACATTCTGGCAAGTTCATGGTCCACTTTAGAGAGTCGTGGGAGTATAGGGAGATTTGATCATGGTTGCAATTGCATTTAGACATTTTTTTTTATCTCCAACATTTCACTCACAAAACAAAAATTAATGACCAAAGTAGTTCTCAAAGCCTTCTGTGTCAAGAAACCCAAAATTGGCAGCGGACCACAATCTGAAAATGTATTGTGCTAGTAGGGAGGGACATAGTAGTCTATATATGTATGCCTGTAAAAGTTATGATTAATTGAAATTGGTGGACCAAGTCGTAAACGTAGACTATAAGGCTTAATTATGGTGTTGTCTACAGTAACAGTTTATATATTGACTTGATTGAAATGTACCCTTTCTACTGTATGTACTGTTTTGCAGACTCGCATCACATTTTCTTCACTTAAGTCCACATCTTGTAAGTTCGTAATCGTATATAAACATACTTCTAAAAGGGCAATTTCACACAGCCTTTCTTTTATTTTCATTGTGACATTAGCTTTGTGTGTCACTGACAGGTGGAATGTACTGTGTAATGTTGGCCTCTTATCACATTCAATAGACCATGCCGTTTCTGCAGCGATGATCCGCTGTCTGCACCCGCGGTGGTCTTCTCAGCCAGAGGCGCGTTCTATCGCTGCCCATTGTCAACTGCCATCTCCAGCATTTCACCCATGCGACATGGGATCTCTCCCCTCTTTGCTGGGGTTCGTGTCACACACGCCCCCTGATCTCTATGCATGGGCTCCCCAGCGGAGGCGCGCTGCCATCTTTGTTCCGCCCACTACTCGCCTCTTGAGAACACGACCATGCATTCCAAAAGTGGCTGGCCGTTGGGACTCTTCTGTTAGTCTTCTATTGAGGCAAGTGGAGTGGGTTCAGCTCTCTGTCTTCTGGGCTGATGGATGGCCTGTCTGAATTTATCTGAGCAGGACGGATGCTGCACTAGCTGGGGCCCGAAGATTGTCACTCCTGAGTGCTTTATCAGGGGTCTGACTTATAGAGCTGTCATCCTCTTAGTGCAAGGTTCCCAGGCAGACACACACACACACACACACACACACACACACACACACACACACACACACACACACACACACACACACACACACACACACACACACACACACACACACACACACACACACCTGTCTGTCACAGTCACTGCCACCCAGAGACCTTGGCCCTGCCTGCTTTCCTAGCTGACTGGCTGAATGCTTGCTCCCTCCCAGGGACAGATACATTAACAATGTTGTCTAGCTCCATCAGCTCCACCTCTGGCGCTCAGATATACCCTGGTGTTAGAGGTACCGTGTTGCCAAGTTGTATTAACTCCAGATGAGGCGTGTATTGTGGACACAGATAGACCTTAGGGGGTTGATAAATGATGCTTGTGTTTCTCACGACTAGTGATTTTTTTTTTTTTGTTTGTTTTTTTTCTGTTTCTTTCCAGTATATATAACTACTCAAACCATACATTGTCACGTGTGTTTTATCTGTTTTTCTCTTTCTCTTTTCTATTGTCTTCAGACTTTGACAACTGGATAAAAATATTAAGCTGAAAGGATGGCGGTCTTTCAAACATCTCCCCATAGGCTGAGCCCATGTTTGAGCTTGCCTTGAAGCCACATAGGAGTTCTTTCCTTGTTCTCACTTTGTGGAGCTATTGGAGAGCTTGGGGGAAAGCCAAGTGAAATCTGGGGGCCCCTTGTGCATATTGTTTTATTTCAAGCCGTGCAGTTTTTGTGCAACTGTCAGAAGTGAGTGTTTTACAGATTCAAGCTGTATTTTTACTAACCACAAACACACCGTGTGTATTTATTTCTACGAATTAGTTTTTACCGCAGCCTTATAAACACATTAGACATTTAATTCATGTTATTCTCGAACACTTGGCATGTACTGTAACTACAATTTTGTATTTGTGATTTAATTGCCAAAAGGAAAAAAAGGTCCTGCACACCGTGAAGTACTTGCCAAAATGCTCTTTATTTAAGGTCCTTTCGGACGGGCAGAGATTAACACATACGTCGCCAGGGCCGGATTTAGCCAGCCCTACTAGGGTGGGCACGAAGAATGTCAGGGTGGGCAACTCTAAAGTTTTTCATATGTAGCAGTGGTTTTCAATCTTTTTGACACCGGGGCTCACTATTTATTTGGCATTTGAGCCACAGACCACCATTTGATGACATTTTAGCTCCACAGACCCCAAAACTAAAGATTTCTTTTGATTTTGTCCACAATACCAGACTGCATTTGAGAAACAAAACAGTCAAACATACAAATGAGGATTAATCTTCCACATTCTAGTTGTGTAGACTTGGGCTAATTCTGTTGATGAATATTTCAACTCTTGAGAGTGTAAGAACGAAACCAAATGGACCCGTAATGGTCCATTTGGTTTTATTTTTACGCTCTCAAAGAGTTACATCTGGTTAACCAACTTTCCACAACTCTCTCAAGGACCACTGGTCCAAACCACTGATATTACCTTTCATTGGGTGGGCAGGATGCACATTTGGTTGTGCCCTGCCCACCCTGCCCCCCCTCTAGATCCGGCCCTGCACGTCGCCTGGATCAAGGACAGGTCTGCTCCAGGTCTGCTCAAGATAGGTGTGACCACGCAATAGTAAAAAAAAAAAAAAAACTGTTTTGGTGACACACCAGCTCCAGTTTGACAGAGGAAATGTAGTGCCCCAGAATTACATTAGATATTTTGGTTGCAAAATCGTGGGATCAAAATTGAAAACTATCTCAAAGGACCGCAATTACACAGAAAAATAAGCAGGTCTCATTGAAAATTGAACTATAGGCATGTTAAATTGCATGCCTGTTTGAAACGACCTCTATGCTGTAAAAATGTCGTAGTATACTATGCCGTAAAAAAGACATAATATACTGGGTAGTTCACACAGAGATTCCATGCATTCTCCAAGGGTCTCGATATACAGTACTGTATAGAGATCCAATGCCGCACGGCAGTTATGGACAACCGCCAATCTGACTTGACTTACCACTTGGCACATCACTCCCTTAGTTCATCAGTGATGCATCGAGTTTGAAGTCTATCGGTCTGACGAATGGACAACTGGATCAGCATAAATGCCCATATGGGCATATAAGTCAGCTCAATGGTTCTGGACAACTGCCGACTTCACACTGGGCATGGCACTCCCACGGTGTTCTTGGTGACACGCATACCAGTTTTTAATTCGATTGGTTGGGCTGTTCTACATACACAGACTTGTAGATGAAGGGTTTATGAGGCTACATGGTGGCACGTTTTCACCTATATTCTAACTTTCGATCAAAGCTCTTGAATGAAAATTCTCACTTGGCTCAATTAAACGGAGCTCCCCAAATAAGCCATGACCTGTTTCCATGTATTCTGTCATGGTGTGTTTTCATTTTGTCCAAACCTCATCCAGCTTGGTACACACACCTCTAGTCTTCTAATCAAGATCTGTCAGATTTATCAGATTATTTTCTGATTGACTACAATTGACTATGATTTAAAAGTTTGTTGGAAGGTTTAGCACAACATGCTACACTCATTGCTGGACCAATCAGTGGGAAACACTGCAGTCACACTCCCAATAGGCCAAGGAAGAATCTCCACCCAATTGTCTTCTTCAAAATTGTACAGTTATTGTGCCACTATGACACAGATATTTTCATAACACATTCTTTGTATCTGGTCCAATATACGGTACTTGATCTCTGTAGGTCATTTGATCAAGATAGACCTGTCATATTTCTCATATTCAATTTCCGATTAGGTCTGATTGTCTTCACAGGTTTGTGGGACTGTCCGTTTTGTACAAAGTGCCACACATTAGTAAATAAAAGCACATTAGCAATTGCTGGTAAACATTGCACATGCACATTCTCACAATGGCAAATCTTTCGAAAAATTCCAAGTGGCTAGGCCTGACCTGTGCTCTGAGGAGCACACTTTTCTAATTAGATATTTTTATTAAATTATAATTCAATGTTTTAAGCATGCGGTTCCCTGTGATTTATGGCAACTAAGCAGCCATTAATGGGCAGATTGTTACCGTCTAAAAACGAAACAGATTTTTACAGAAATACTGAATATTATTCCACTGCCAGATGTGGAATCAGCCCATCATTGTATTCACAACAACCCACTAAAGTGGTTTAATTTGCTAATAGCTGCTTACTTAATGGGCTCGCGTGAGCCTGATGAAGAGTAGCATCCAAAAACAGATAATTCTCCTCTGCACACAAATTGTGTTGTGTATTCAAAACAAACTTTGCACAACTGTAAAAAGAGACATGTGATGAGTGAGATGCACGTGCAGGAAGAAATGCAAACAGAAATAGACTGCTATAGAGAAAATGCAATGCTCCAGTACTCAAAACCTTTCATGCAGTTTAATTTGACTTTGTGTCACTCTGTCATTAGATATCAGTAGATATCTCTTGTCACTTCCTCTTATCATGATATACGGCACTAGCTTGGCCTTTGACAACCAACGGTCAAGCATTATGCCTGCAGAGCTGCAGCTGTAAAGACTGTACATAGGACTGACAGGCGGAGAATGAGCCCGGTGTGTCATCTCGAGTGATTCCAGTCTATTCCACACTAGGCCCCTCCACCACTCGGCTCTCCATCTAACCTGAGTCGTATGCCTGTAATAGTGCGTAATCTCTTAAGGGGGAGAGATTTATGCCTCTAGTCTTGGGGCCAGGGATAGCTGGAAGGGAGAGTAAGCAGAACCTTCCACAGGAAGAAATGATCCACTTCCTGCAGCAAGCGCTTGGCAAAAGGAGTGAGAGACCATAGACAAAGCATTGAGAAGAAGAGCATTGTTTTCCTTCTGAAAACGGAAATGAGGATGTAATAGAGTACAGATCGAGATTAATATTGAACCAGTCTTTAGTGCATGGACATCCAGGATTTGGCGCTCTGCAATATAAGGGACCTTTAGATATCCTAGTGCAGGTGAAAACAGGTAACAGATGTAGACAACTTGGCAGTGAGCCTGTACTTTATATAACCTACAGTACAGCTATTAACCATCTCAGCAGCTGTATTGTGTCTGTTCAGCCCATGCAATTGTCACTGTGATGATTCTATGAAACTTATTATTGTGTTAAATCACTGTGATTTTGAGACAAAACAGAGTAGTAAAACGTACAAAAAAAGCAATATACCCTGTTGATTTATGTTCTCTCTCTCTTCAGTAGGCCTATAGGTCAATATTGCTCATAATGTTTGATAGTCTAGGTTGTTCCCCAATAAGCTGCTGTGTCATCATAGCCGCAGGGTGTAGAGAATATTAGCTCTGGGAGACAAAGATTGTGATGAAATTCATTGGTGCTTCCAGGTTCCAGCATACTGCAACTATAGTGAGTAGAGAAGCATTCGATTAGATCACGTTTGTCTTGCTAAAATAGCTTGTGACCATTAGCTCAAATCCGAAGTGTACCTGGCCATAAAGAAATAAAACTATAAAACTATATTCATTGTTGTGTATTTATAGCTGTTTCCATGTGGGAATACATCTGGTAAGAAAAACAGATGATGTCATTCTGCACATTAGTTTATATCAAAGGGGGGTATTTTTTTTCTCCCTGTGCAATGTTTACCTTCAGCCTCAGAGTTCGGTCATAGCCTAGAGAGTCCCAAAACCGATGCACAAATCACAGAATGACTTTACATCTGGAAAATCTCTCATTTCCTTTCTGGTGAACATACAGGTTCGAGATGAACTTGCAGAAGCAGACATATTTACAAGCCATTAATGGCTGACTTTATGGATGTCCATGAAGAGGGACATTCGTCACAATGGTGGCGATGATTTTATTTGTCTTATAACTGGACTCAGTGTATGTACTGGGCCTACAGAGAGATGTGACGTGAAGTTCCCATATGCTACCTCACCATTGTACAGCTGTAGATCCTAAGGGTTTGCTGGCTCCCAGTTGCCAGGGATGATTATGAGATGAGTATACAGTAAGCTGCTTCACAATGCATGCCTGTTACTGAAGGGTTCTGTTTAAGAGAAAACGCATTAGAGAAGATGTAGTCATGTGTGATCTTGCCATCCTGATTTGAGTTAAGTTGATAATAATGTAAAGGTTGTACCAACTACAGATTTTGTCTCTAATCTTTAAATATATCTGTCTGAACACAAAATACTACTAAACTAAAAGTTTAGTAGTATTTGTTCTAGATTAGAAATTACACCAAACATATCAGATTGAAATTACTACACTTAATTAAATTCTTTCCAGCCTTGCTCCACAACAGTGTCATATAGCCTATTAGCCACATAGAAGCAGTCAATCTATACAGACGTTCTATCAGATCAAAGTGTTCATCTATTTTGCCTGTGGCTCTTTCATGTGTTTGTGTTTGAAGCTCTCTGCTTTCATTTGGCTTATAGAGACACCCTGTTTTAATCTTGGTGTCAATGAGACAGATTAGGCCCTTTTATTTTCCGCTCATGCATGCAGTATTTTCTTTTTTCCTTCACTGACAAAATCCTATTGCCCCCTACCCCCACCCATCCCCAAAGGCAAATTGTTAATGTTTTATCTGTCTTATCTTCAGGGCTTCAAAATGACAATTGATTAAATTCTGTCCTAAATTAACTTAAATAGTCAGTTGCACACACAGACACACCTGTCATTTTTTCTCCCTCTCCTGTAAGCATATCAAAATTAGGTTTGACCATGTGTCTATCCACAGAGCTGACCCATGTGACATGGCAGAGTGTCTTTTGAGCAGGCACTGCCACCCTGGGCCAAGGTGACCTGTCACCACAGGCTTTTACACTGCCTCCAATGACCTAATGTCGCCCGGGGGAACTGTAAATGTGTTAACACTGCGTGCTTACAGCGCACAGCAGTGGTGGAGAAACCACCTGTTCAGTGACGGCTGTCCCGACTCCGTCTCCACTGGGTCGTCCACCAATGGGCATGGGGAAGTGGAAAAAACTGCCTAGCACTTACTTGACTCGTGGATCCAAGGCATGCTTTCTGCCAGTGACATCTATTTGGTATTTATGTCAGCCTGCCATAATGTTAGCTTTACATTTTACTTACTGACTCACCTCTGCTATCAACGGTTCCTTGAAATGGAAACAATAAATGACCTTGGGTGCAATTCTCAATCGCTGTGATGTAGCCAGGTACGGTGTAAGTCTTCTCATTGGCAGCAAATCCGGTCTCAGGCCTTTGTGGTAGGCCGAAGCCTATACCACCAGCCCTGGGCCTGGGCCTATCAAATAATTACCCAGAATAATTAAAACCTGCAATTCACAAGGTCCACAAATCACCTGACCCCCCAATTAAAATGGTATTATACTCTCCTGCTTTGTTCATCATGAGTTGAAGCTCTTGATGACTGGTTTTAATTTTTATGGATAATTATTTGCTAGGCCCAGGCCCAGGCCTGGTGGTATAGGCTTTCGGCCTAGCACAAGGCCGCAGACCTGATTTGCTGCCATGCAGCCAATGAACACGGCCCCACACCTGATTTGCTGCCATGCAGCCAATGAGGAGACTTAAGCCATAGCTGGCTACACCACAGCGATTGAGAATTGCACCCCTTTATTGTAGCAAGCAGAAGACAATCTTCTTTTATTTTATGTTTCTAAATTTACTTCATGGGCCATATCTTCCACCCAACGCTAGCAGGACCTGCAATTATCATTTCTATCAGCCAACTAACACAGTTTTTATGCCTACTACTGACTACATTCAGTTAAATTTCAATGACATTATCTTGCTCCTGTGCCTATGTTAATAATGGTCTCTAGTGCAACCAGACCCCACTACGTTTATGTAGTTTATGTAGTGTTGAGCTAGACCGTAGATGTTGGAAGCAGCTAAGTAGGCCTGACGGAAATGATGAGCTGGATTTGAGCAGCTGGGATTGAAAGTTTTACGGTCAGAGACAGGAAATTTTATCAACATTATTCCGAGAAAAAACAATTGAAAGCAACAGATCAAGCGTGTTCCTATTAGCTTGACTAGAACCAGTAAAAGACTCAATAAGATTACAAGATTCAGAGAATTTGATAAAATCTGTTACTAAAACAGATGAAGGGGCAGCAAACATGGCTTAATTCACCGATAATAAAAATGCTGTCATTGTTGGGCATAGTGACTGACTGATAAAGCTCCAAAAAGTATTCTATAAAATCGTCACACATTTTGAGAGGTCTATTATTTAGATTTGAAAGGGTCTTGCCTTCTGACCTTTAGACTTCCATGTTTTCAATTCTGTAGTTATGGAAATTGTAGGGAACAATGATACAACAATACATACCACCTATGCCACAACAAGGTGCTTCCAAGCTTAGCCCATACTTTAAAAATTGTGAGGTGACCAAAAAGGTCACCATCTTGTTCTTTCAATGAATATATTTCTATCTGCAGATCACACCCATTGTGGTGTCTGATCTTAAATTAGTAGTTCTAGTCGTAGACAATCCAGTGGTTAGCTTACGAGTCAGCAGCCAATTATTACATGTTTTATAAAAACATTCCAGTCACTCCACAGAATAAGTGAGGACAACACCCAAAACCTGTCAACGCATAACAACAACAGTCATTACAAATGTTGCCTGTACATGGGTGTGTGACGTAATAGCGGTTGTTGGAGATGTCTGTGTTTTCCATCCATGAGTGTTGTATGATATAGTATTCAGTTCTTTACTGGCAGCAATTCAATTTGATTGGAAATAGGCGAACACAGAGTTCCTTTCTCTGGGTTAAATATGGTGCTGTCTATGGTGCTGAAACACTGACTTGTTTACTTCTGAGTTGATGTGTGTGTGGTCTAATCTACAAGCTCACAACATGTCAAGTTGGACGTGTTGTCGCAACTCGTGCATTGGACAATTTTTGCATATTGATTGTTGTTATAGAAATGTACAGATCCAACTCTGTTTACTGAATCTAGAGGGTCTGCAAAGTCTCCATTAGGCCCTTTAAGCATACACACATAAACAACAACAACAAACAATCCACCAGCACCACACAGATATACAGACACAAAGGTGGAGTGTAGGGGTGTGCTTCTGACAGAGACTTTTATTCCACTGAGCATGAATTCAAGCACATACATGATACATACCCCCAGCACACACACACACACACACACACACGCACACACACACACACACGCACGCACACACACACACACACACGCACACACACACACGCACGCGCACACACGTGCACCTTGTGCACCTTGTGCAGACTCACATGCACACAGCACACACACATTTCTAAGTCTATTAGAGAGTAATGCATACAGATCATGCCTGCCTGACTGAATGCTGAGTTATTCACAGTGTAATCACTTAACTGAGTCATTGTGCCATTTGTCAAACAAGTATAGAATATCACTGTCATCGATTCTGTTTTCACTGTATGGGTGTTACTGCAGCAGGAAGGAACGAGAATGGAGCTTTTAGGCAATATTTGCTCTTTCTTTCTTTTCCCTAGCATGTAGAGCATCTGTTGAATGCTCACGGGCAGGAAAAGTGCTAGTTGTTCAAACAAATACACTTTACTCATCAATCTCAACACTTTGGTAGTTGGCAGAGTCACTCTGTTTGCATTCTATCACAAAGAGCTGTGCATTAGCAACGGAATGTGATTCTTTTTTTGGTTTGAGTCATAGAAGTATAATACTGGGTTCTCATTCTGATTGCAGCTGTTGGTATTGACCTTCCTCAACCTTGCAGTCTATTACGTCATCATAACCGGGTTATGAAAACATCAGTGCTCTTTCAGGGGTGTAAGGAAGGAATGATGTTTCATTTTGGGCTAAATTGAGATCATGGTCACTCTGCTCAATTTGACAATTATTTGAGTCAGGGTGGGGGTCATAATATGCAGGGATTAAACAAGGTATTATTGAGGGGTTTTGTTTTATCCCAGTATATAGACAGCTTGTGTCATCATTGAATAATGTAGAAAAATAGAAAAATAACAATAGCAAATAAACAGTCAACACAACAGGATGATAGCAGAGATTAAACCAACTGGAGTTTAAAACATGTGGTTGATTAAAGGGATATTTCACTTTTAAAAAATGGTAATTTTATGGTCGGGGCAGCTAAAATTAACATCAAATATCTAAACACTGAATGAAGTAACTCAAACTGTCTTGGGTGTTCACATAAGCCTTAAGTAGACGATAAAATTAACAAAAACACTTTGTGATTTATGACTGAAATCACAGAGCAGACATTAATTTAAACACACGCGTGCACACACACCTATGCATGCGATGAATGTGTACAGTCAACAAGATACAGTGAAAGATATTTGTTTTCATTCTAAACTGCTCACAAATCCTTCCCTCCTGGATAGAGGCCAACACCTGGAGCCTATTTGAAATGAGTTATCAGAAGGATTAAAAATGAGAGATAGGTGATATTGCTTTCAGGAAAGGAGCCAAGTATTCATGCAGTCTTTACATCCCGGCTATATGAACGTTTTAGTCAAACAAGAGGAGACCTGCTTAGTATCACTTTATGGTTGTGTAACAATATACCTGTAAGTGAATCAAAAATATTTTGGCACTGTTTCTCTTTAAGACTTACCTGATGTATTGATGTATCAGCCACACTATCGGATTCAGTATCGGCCGATATTTGCTGTTATCGGTCAGTATTGGTATCATAACCGACCATAACCGACCGGGGTTAGGGTTAGTAGCGAACGGTGAGGAACAGTCGCGCCTAGTTGGGCTAGTTGGCCCAACAACGGTCGCGACTGGTAGTAAAACAGTTGACCGTTTTCATCGGCTGCAACTAATTTATTTATAACAGTTGCAACTGATTTATGACAGTTGTGCCACCCGTCACGACCGTTGCCCAACCCTGCGACCATTTGCCACCTGTCACGACATAATGCCGCGGTCGTAAATTGATTTTGCTACATTTATTCCTTTTATATTGAGATGTATTTGTTTCTCTGGCACAAAAGCGTGAAATAAAAACAACAACAAAAATAAACATAATCAGTATCGCTAAAATGATATTTTAAACATTGGTATTGGCTAAGGTATTGGCTGTTTCCATATTGGTGCATCCCTACTTTTACACATTTGTGTTCTATACGGACACACCAGCCAGAAAGGAGCCTCAACAGGATGATTTAGGGCCTTCATCGTACTCCCACACAATTCCCTATACAGACATAATGCCTCCACAACCCGTAGCAGTACATGCACTGATATCAAGACGGAGATCCAGGCTGCAGTAGCTGTTGTAATGTAGATTTGACAAACAAATTTGCACTGATGTTTTTTTCAGTATAGATTTGATCTCAGAGATTAATAATCACTGTACTATGGTGTGTAACTAAGAATCACGTTTGTGCCCAGAGCTTTTGACAGCTCTGGTCTGGTGACAAGGAAGTTTGATTGACAGCCTAGTAAATATCAAGGGTACTACAAGGTGTTCATACTTTGTGAATTGGCAAATCACAAGAGTAAATGCCACAGCCTGGAAGGAGTTTGTCCACTGAGTTCAACTTCTTTCCTTTACTCTGTCTCACAGCGAACAATGCCCAGTTGGCAGGATGACTAGAGGAAGGAAACTACCAAATGGTGTTTTTTTTTTCTCTCTCAGAGTTAAACTAAGAATCTTACTGTACATGGCAGATGGAATAAGGTTCAATTAAAGTAGAGGCATCTTTAGTGTGTACAAACACTGCAAATAGATTTGTTTAAAACAGAATCTAACTACACCTCACCTCCACTCTATTGGCTCACTATGAATCTGCCTCACCCCACACAACCCCCCTCCCCCTCCTCCCAAATTAGCACCGGCATTCCTGAGCCTGGCGAATGTTTTGTTTTCATGATTTGTTGACAACAACAGCGTTGTGGAGGGTCTGAGGGACAAAGCAAGTGTCTGTCTGCAGGGAAACAGCTCCAGCATCAAGGTAGAAGCCACAAGCAAAAAAAAATAAATGGCTATACGGTGACTGTGTATATATTTTGATTTTTGGCTAAAAAAGTTGCCTCTATTACCTTTTAAGCAAAGACAATTCAGGCTTAATAATGGCAGAAACTAAATCGTTGAGGTTAACTCTACTTCCGTTTTAGTCTGTTACACAGTCTACCTCTCTGTAACCTGTCTGTTCCCGCCTAGCAGTAATTATCCTGGCTGTTTTTTGAGTGTCAGTAAGAAGTGGATCTCTCCAGTTTCTTTCCAACATGTGGGAGTGTAATGCCAACATTCTGTCATCTGCATTTTTCAAACAGGCTGTAACTAAAAGAACAAAGGATATGTGTCTGCATTAAACCATTGTGAGGTCATTGTGTCTGAACTGAAACGTCTGTGCAGGGTCATGTATTAACATAAACATTTTCAGACCAACTACAAATTCTCAATGCATTTTATGCTGTGACTCATTGCTCAAAATCAAGCCCTTTACAAATCTTGAACAGCCAGAATGAAATTGGGGGGTGGAGAAGAGGCCCAAAGGTCAGATGATGATGTAAAACAGAAGCAAGTTACGTGCTCCAGTGGCGACCCAATATCCATTACTTATGATGCAGTGTGCTATTTAACAACTTAAGCCCTTTAGTATATCTATATATTGTCACATGTGAAATTGTGAAAGATTTGCCGGGATTTACTGTGTGTAATCTTGTATAGCCAGACCTTCACTGCCGCTCACTATCGCTGCCTACTGAGATGTCTGGAGAAATGTACGTAAATTCAGTATATTGGTTTGGGTGCTTGTTTTCCCTGGCTGTGTAACACCATGGTTTTCAGGGGTGAAACATGTTGCATACCATAAGAGTGACCACTGTGGAATGGTATCATTTGGTCAATGTCAACTCAATGATATATCATTACCTTCTGATATACGTTGTACAGTAATAACAGAGCAGCGGGTAGGGTACTTGATGCCAGTCAACTGTCGTCTGTGTTTTGCTATGATCATTGCTATGATGAAAGAATTGACTTGGACACTCATGCATGAAGGAAGCATGGGTTCAACTTCAATTGCTGTCTCCAAGAAAACTGTACAAAATCAGAGTCAGATTCACAGGTCTGGTGTCAAACAGTAACTTGTCTACAACTTCCGCATTAAAAAAAAAAAACGATGAAGGGGCAGTGGGGCACGTGCCCTCATAATGCAGCCAAGCATATAAATTAACCCGGGCTTGTGCACTGGGCCTTGGACGTGTCAGCCATGCGGGGGAATGTGTGCTGGCGACGGTGATAGATTATCCAGGGTGGGGAGACAAGTCAGAGGACATCAGGAATGAGGGTCCGGCAGGGATCAACAATAGCTTCCACACCATGGGATGCTGTGGAGGGGGAAAGGTAACTAGAGCAGGGTAACAGATAGAGTAAGTGGTCCCTGGTGGATAGCTGAGCATATTTATAATGCTGGATGTTGGAACCGTGTGCCCTTTATGCTCAGTCCCCTATGTGCTGTGTGTGTGTGTGAGAGAGAGCGAGAGAGAGAGAATTTGAGTGAATTCATGTGTGTTGTTGTGTACAAACACCCAATATAGGCCTAAACTAAGAACATTCAAACTAGAAATCATTTGGGCTGTCTCAGCAGCTGCAAGTACTTTAACCATTTGACATTTTCTAAACGGACTCATATGGTTTGTTTTCATAAACTTCAGGGATTAGATGAACTTTTGAACCCCACAAATTAATGCAGAAATATTGCACAACGGCTTCTTTTGTCCGCCGAGAAATTATAATATGTAGTGACTTGTTTTCAGTGAATGTTATTCTTTAGCATATTAATATGAATCTGGATGGCATTTGCACACGTACGCTTGGGTTTGAATACAAAAGCACATAGTGAAATTAATGGTAACCTTCCATATGACTAATTTCTTTCTTTCTCCAAGGGAAACTTGTGCACTGAAACCAAAACAATCCAGAATGAGTAGGTATGATACCTAATGCTTGGGTTGGTGACTCAACTGTTTTTTTATTCCTTAAATGTAACCTCATATCTTTGAACCACTGTAATCGACATGGTAAAAATGATGAAGTAGTAGAGCATTTAACAGTGCATGGTGAAGGACTTTGAAACCTGAGCTGGAAGCAATTAATCTGTAACAGATATTTTGCTGGTGGCTGTAGAAGGCATGGATGATCAGACAATAGATATGATATACTGTATACAGTATAGGTTAATTGATTGATGTTACAACACCATTCTTTGTTGAGTTTATGTTAGATGATGGAGATGGATGATTCTTTATTTTTTTGACTGGGCTCTTGGGGGATTTATTATACCACCGTGTCAGCTGCTGGACTGTAATCTATGAGTATAACCACAGCAGCTCCATACTGTATCCTGGTAGTTCCTCCTGCATTGCCTGCCCGATCAGGGGAGGCACTTTGAAATTCATGACAGTGTCCTGTGTCAGACCACAATATTTATTTAACAATAAAATGAACTTACGATGCCATGTCCAGTCATGTTTGTGGCATGCAGATGGTTGACTGGATAGTGTGACGACCACATACTCAATGAAATGGGGTGATCATTTTACTGTGTGAATTTGTACACTCAGAGTCAAATTTATTGCCTATATGTGTATGACTCGAACTACAAATTTGGCTTGTGTATCACAACGAATGTTGTGCCCAAAATTGGTCAGATTGGCGGCTGTTCAGAAGTATAAGGCAACAATGCTCTGTCTGTCTGTCTGTCTGTCTGTCTGTCTGTCTGTCTGTCTGTCTGTCTGTCTGTCTGTCTGTCTATTTGGGCATATATGTTTATGAATGATAATATTCTCAATATACATTAACAACTTGAAATCAGCATGTAACAGCAATACTCTGCTCCTGGTCCTGAACAGGAACAAATTGCATGTCGGAGAAGCCTTGAGCTTAGAGATATCTGCACTCTCCTTTCCATTAACTGTGATTACCTCCATCAGGCCGAAGGCATAGGGAGAGAGTATGTTTTGCATTCTGTCCGGTAGTGTGTGTATGCGTGTGTCTGTCTGTCTGTCCATCTGTGTATAGCTAATTTCCAGCAACGTTGGCGCGATCCACTGCGAAAAGGTTGCACACACTTAGATGCCAACAATGAACCTCTGCCCCAAATGTTCCACAATAGCCTCTTATAGTACTACCATGAGGCCAATTTTGCCAAAACACATTTCATTCATTTTATTCATACATCACGCAATTCAGTATACACCATCTCCACACTTGTGTGTGCGACAGCGGTTCCACATCAGCAGCTGCCACTGCCAGTTATTGCATACACACTCTCTTAGGATGAGGTCACCTATTTGAGTTGTATTTTGGATAACAAACATTCCAGTGAAAGAATAGCAAAAGTAATAGTGAAAGCTGATCAAAGAAAGATGTATATATATTTTTTGTAAGATATCCTCGTTTGGTATAGTGTGTATTTGTTTATGCTTGCACCTCATGGTTCACTAACAACTCCATGTAACAAGAAAAACCTAAACATTTTCCTGAATACAAAATGTTATTGTTATCCCTATAAACACATTGGTGTGGCCAAGAGTTGTTCTTTGTCATCTGATCACTGGAAGAAAGAATACCCGCCATCTTGCTGGAGAGTCAAGTGTTTGAGCAATAACATTCCCCTGATGCATTCAGTTGTACAAACATATAAAGAGTAAACATTTGTTTTCAGCAAACGAGTAGATACGGGTCTCTTGACATCATTATACAATGTAGTACAAAAAAGTCCTGATTCTGGTCTGCTGTTTCTACATAGAAAGGGGGTTTTAATATTCAGCGTATTTCCTCCTTTTGGTTACACACATGTATCTGGCCTGGCTTAGGACACTCATAATAACTGCCTGCAGGTCCTTCCATTTTATGTTTTGGTAATAATAGTGACCAAAATGAATATGTATCCAGAGTGATCTGACATAGAGTGACTAATATATGACAGGTTATAAAAACAAGAGTCAAATTGTCATATTGATTCCACTGTCCAGCCCTTTCCCATCACTGTGCAAGTGTGCATGTTATTGAATAATTGTGGTGATAAATTTGTACAGAAACAGGACATCATTTTATTTGTTCCTTCCTTTTTATTCCACAAACCATGAAGTGAGCCCACGGCAAGGATGAAAACCCTCCAAACGTTTTTTGGGAGTTAACCAGGCATATGGATGTAGTTGAACCTACTGGTGTATGAAATATTGTTTTGTTTGTCCCCTGTAACCAGTGATTATACACTCAAGAGTGAAGCGTTGAACAGGACCTGTTTTCATAATCCAAGGGGGTCACAGCACTTTTGCTGTATTAAGTCCTGAACTCAGTGCAGAAGAAGATTGTGTTTCTTCTACAGGAGAACTTGTGCCAAGCATGACTGAATTTGGTCTAAAAAAAGAGACTGTGTGCACATGGGCGAGCAACTGTGCACAAACGCAAACATAGCTACACGCATGACTGCTCATATGCATGGAAACATTCACATCCATACATGCAGCAATACATTTTTCTACTACATACACACATGGACACACACACAGGCTAAACACAATACAATACACAGGCAAGTACACATGTGCGCACACATACGCATATGCACACACATACACATACTGTAATTACAAAAGAATTCAGTGTTTTAAAGGCACTTGTCTTTTTAAACCTGCGATCAAGCAGAAAGTTAAATGAACTAAACTATTTGCGGTTGTTTGAAAACAAAAGCTATTAACTGTAAATCTTAGAAACTCCTTTCCTTTGTGATACAAAACAAAGCCACCATGAACTTATCAATGTGACAAGTTATTGTAGTCTGATCAGATTTAGCCATGCCTCTTGCCTAGAAAATCCGCCAGCATTTTCACTTATCATTATTTTGAAGAGGGATTTTATTTGCAATAATTAATGATACAGTAAATTGATCATGACCTACATTTCTACTTGTTGATGTGATCTGGTAACCACATTGAATCTGAGCTCAGATGTTGATCTAATTGTTGACAAAATATTAAATGAACTGTCTTATCGTGAACTGTTTGAGCTTGTAGATGTGTTTTATTCTGTGTGAGACACTGGCTCACAACAAAGTATGAATCATAAAGACAAATGGTTCTGTTTGATTAGCGAGCATTAGTGAGGGCAGAAAGGCGAAGATATTGCTTTAGGAGATCTTTAGCTTCTGTAAGTGTGCTCTTACGCATTTTATGATTTGACCTCTCTTCTGATTTAATACATTTGTGGGTCTGTGTTCTTCTACAAGCAGTGAATGAACTACATGGTCCCAAGTGGTCTTCTACTTCCAGATGCCAGCCCCGGGGGTGATTAGGGCTCTGCCCTCTGTTAACTGCAGACACTAATCTCCACTGAAAGACTCCAGTCCTTACAAGAGCCAGCAGCTTATTGCAAAACTGTTTTTCAGCCCAATCCTTCCCGATTAGACTGGCTCAGCCACACTCACACGGAACTGAGCGCTAAATGTTATACCAATGAGGTATAACAGGAAGTGCTTCAAAGAGTTGTTGGTCAATGTTGAGTTGTTGTTGCAATGTTGGTAGTAAACTGACCAACATTGCATCCTCATACCTGATTTATACTAGATTGAGCATGGTGCAAGCCGATGCATTGTAACTTGTAAGTTTGTATCTGCTATATTTAGTATGTGACACAACAGCTAGGCTTTACAACCCCTCCCCTCTCAATAGTGGGGCTAAACAAATATTGTATGTATAGTATTGCCAAGTATAGTTTGCCAAGTCCGAGTTGACATTACTTTATGCACTCCTGGAGAACTAGGTACAGTAGGTACTGTTCTTGGAGAAACAGCATGGGCTCCTGACATTTCTTGACATCTAATTTGACACCGACTGTTCCATCCAAATTTTCCCAAGTTGGCGCCTCATACTTGGCTGATGAGTTGTACGTGAAAAAATGAAAGCTAGTGTTTGCAAATTTTTGAAGAAAAAATAGTATTAAAAAGAATAGTGAGAATAAAATAACTGGGCTCTCAATAAATCGGTACCACTAATAATAAATAATAGTGATAGTAACATAACTGGGCTCTCCCGTGAGATTGAGCGCACTACTAATAATAACATATGGTGCCAATAGATACAGTAGCTCTCCCAAGAGATCCAGACCACTAATTACGAAATACATCTTGCTCAAAGAGAACCACAGAGTTGAAGCACTTACAGTACATTTCACAGTTTTAGTGGAGCACTTTAGTAAATCAAGATGACTGCTTGGCTGCATTCTCACCTCTACACAATGCCTCAAACATATACATCTAGAATTAATGAGGCCACCACAATGTGAAAATTGACTGTTAATTTCTGTAGTGTAGATTTTGTGATTTGAGTTCATTGCTCCATCCCATGAAACATTCTGACCCTTGTTGTACAAGTCAAACTGATTTGTACAGCCCTAAATAACATTCTCTATGGGCTTTACTGGCAAATGTTTAACAAAAGAATATGAAAACAACACACCCTCTCCTCAGACCCTCAGGCTAGCAAAGACAAAATCCCCAGAACTGTTACTTTGCCAAGAGGCAGACCTTGACCTCGCATTGAGACTTGAGTATTGCCCATTAATTTATGCAGATTTTTCCTGCTGGTCTGGGAGTATTAACTGGGAACCTTTTTCCACCAGCATGCTGCTCTGACCTCGGGCAGCCTACTGATCATTAGCCGTGAGGCTCGAAACGTCATCTTCATGGTGAAATAAACACCTTTAGTTTGGAGCTTCAGTCCAGTGTGCGGACCTTATTTATTTCTTTTCAGCCTACTGATCATTCCCACAAAGTTTCATGAAAATATGACTATCCATTCTCAAGTTACTTAAAAAATATAGGGAGAAAGAAATAAATCTCTAAGGGGGAGCCTCCTTCCTGGCTGGACAAGCAAGTATTGGGTGACGAGTGGGCAATGTTCAAATCCAAAACAAACTGAAGAACAAAACTATCAATTCTACTGATAATAGTAATTGTAAGGTGAACATTCATGTAAAATATCGCATCCGTGTTATCAGCAAAGAGATTTGAAGTAAGGGAAATAAGTTGTTCATCAATAGAGAGCCCCAGGGAATCTTTATCAAATAAGTTAGGGTTTAAGTGGCAAATAGTTATAAATGAAAACAATGATGGATAGTGCTTGGCCTTCATAGCTAAAGCGTTCCTGTGAACAGCACCCAGCAAGGGCCAAAGAGCATTTACTTCTTCTAGCTGTGTGCAGAAAACTGGCAGCATGTAAGAAGAAATTATTGTGTCCAAGGATTCTGCCTTTGTTTAAATTTGAATGCTCTGAATGCTTCACAAAGTTTTATCATCCAAAAACTGTTGTAAATAATGCCAGAAGAACGGCTCTATCATCAAGCATGAGAGGAACAGCCGTCATTTATCATGCGTTAAGATGGGAAAAAAATGGGAGTAATGATGTAAGAAGTCAGTGTAGAAGAAGTCTTGTATAACAAATTGATGTTATGTCATCGTTGGTGGAGTGATAGTATCATTTTGCAAACATTGCATACCATGAATGATCATCAAATGAATGGCTGTGCTGAAAGAGATACCTCTCTAAATTGACTCACAAAGCTCTCTTCTCTCATCGAATATTTTTTTTTCGCTCGTCCATTGTACAAGGATTATGAGGGTGTTTGTCATGTGCTGAAAGCCGCAATGACAAGTTCCTTCTCATTTAATCTGTCTTCTGCTGGCTACAGTCACAGAAGAAGCTCAATCTACAAACAATTTCCAAGCTCTGGCTCTCGAAGTGGAACGTCCGAATTCTGAAGATCTCACATACCGATAGGTTCCCTCCTTACAGTCTCAGATGACTGACGAACATTCTTGCTCATCTGTCAATCACAGACTTGGAACAGACGACCCTCTGAGCCCATCGCATGGATTCGGTGCTTGTTCTGGCCTGTCCCACCCAGGTCCTCCTGTGCACATGTGGGCTCCAGATGACACTTCTCTGGATTGGAAGCAGCCAGTTTGACTGGTCGGTGGTCCCGTTAGGACATGAAGTCAACCTCTCACAATACACAATAGCTCTTATTAGTGAGAATATGACTTTTGGGCTAAGAAAAGCAAACATGTATGGTTTCATGTGTTCACCATACCGCACATCTGTGGATTGAAGCATCGATTCTATTTTGCAGTCGTTCTCATTTATATCTCATTGCTGAAAATCTGTGCATTTTTAGGTAATTGAGTTAACTGACCATTGTCACAGCACAGGTGTGCGTTGTGTGACAGATTCATTAATCAAGTGATGAGAACTCTCTCTATGTAGGGGAACTAATGCAGAGTCATGAACTGCCCCCAGGACTTTGATGCCTTTAAGTGTTCTGTTTTCCATGTTATATTATAGTTTGTGTCAGCCTGATCTACACATGAGCTCTCCACTCATGTCACAGGTCAAGGTTTGGTAATGCAGAAGGTTTTGACTGAGGGCCAAAGTGTGAACACAGCCCTGGCAGTTTAATGTAAGAGACTCAACATCAGCTGTTGACTTCGGACCTCAGACCTCTTAAATGGATAAGTATGAGCTGCTCTCTTGGTATTTACATGTGGCCTGCCACAAGAACTACTTGCCACTGAATACATTTGTGGATGACTAATGGCTACATGAAATTGTGGTGAGCAGAAAGAGTAGTAAAGAAGATGAATGAGGAGACGAGTGTATAAGGCAGGTATTATTGAGGCTGCAAACTCAGATTGGCTTGAAGGGTGTTTCTCACTGATGCGTCAGGGACTAGAGACATATTCCTTTTGGCAAGAGATTAAGGGATGTTCCAGGCAAAAGAAAACTTTGTTGTCATTGATGCCTGGTCCGGGAGCATAAAACACCAAGGTCGTTTCCTCTCTCTCTCAGACTCGGAGAGTTTGGACAACTGGACAGCACACTGTCAAACTCACAATTTACTGCACCGTTTGATCATTTCATGCATTATTCCACAACTCTGGAAATTCTGGAGAATATCCTCTCCACTTGGGCACATCGTGATCGAGAAGAGAGAGAGAGATCTAGACAGACAGACAGACAGTCTGTCTCAGAAAAATAGAGAGAACATATCTCTGATCTCAACAGAAATCCCCAAAGAATACTTTATTTCATCTTTATTCCTAAAAGGTCTCTGAGAAAAAAAAGCAAGAGATTCTGACATTCTTCAAAGGAGGCTGAGAAAATCTATATCCCGTCTGCGTGGAGCCTTCATCAATATCACATGAGTACCTCGCTCACTCGATCTGCGAGCAGCGCAGCGGCAAAAATTCTTCTTTTTTTCCCTGATTGGGGAAGGTGAATTTCTGCGTGGCGTAGCAGACTTGGCAGGAGGATGCACAGCAAGCATGGGCTCACCAAGAGAGGCTGAGTGACATGGAAAAAATGTGGATTTGATCACCTCCCCCACCCAAAAATGTACTTTGCCTTCTCTGGATTGATCCCTTCCTTCCTGGCAAGTCATTATTTTAGGCATCATACAAAATGATATACTAATTACTAGTATCAATATAATGTTTATTGTGACCAAAATAATTGCTATTATTCCAACATTCCAATTTATCTGGTAATACAAAGAGGAGGACCTATAAATACCCAGAATAACACAGAGCCTGCCTGTCCTCTGCCTAAACAGGTGATGGATGGATACGCCCATCCGCCCTACCACAAACAAACACACACACCCATGCACGCGCACGAACAAGCCTGCTCCGTGCTCCCTCAGATCAATCAGTGTAGTCATTTTCTGCTCTGCTGGCTCCGGGAAAGGAGTTGAATGAGTACAGACTGCTACTGCTGCCAGAGAACAGCTCAATCACTATAGCTGGACAGGCTAGAGACATACATGCACCTACACACGAATGGACTTGTGTACACGTACATACGTTGCGTGCACGTTCACACTGGCAGGTCTAAACAAGCAATTAATTTCATCTTTCTCTGTTTTTCTTCTGTTTCTCTGTTCTTTTATGTAAACAGTAATTGTAAACAGCTATATTACCTAGTATTTGTAGTAGTAGTTTACAAGTTCAAATGAAGAAAATTAAAAAATAATGCCTATACTGCCTATATAATTACGTTATTATTACCAAATAATTGGTTATAGCACCTTGGTCCAGCATAACATGTGCTTCCATATCATGTTCCTATGCAATCGACAGTCCCACATTATTCCAAAGCTCAGACTAAACATTGCCAGCATGCAATCTTCATTATCGTCATCAAGGTGTTTTCCTCTTAATCCCACCATGGGTGCTGGCAGCAGAGGTCAAGTGTTATCGCCCAGTTCAGACCATAGCCACGCTTCCCTCATCGATAGCAGCTCCACCTGTGTATCTGTCAGCACTCTGACCTCTCAACACGCCCTCATGCAGACAATGACATGCACTGTATGACCTGACCCGCACAGAACAAACACCTTTATTCATCTACACAAGGTCCCCTTCTCTCTCTCTCTCTCTCTCTCTCTCTCTCTCTCTCTCTCTCTCTCTCTCTCTCTCTCTGTATGTCTCTCTATATACCAGGTTCAAATCTTAGGAGACACAGAGAGAAAGGTCGTTGTTATCCATCAGTGGTGTCGAGGGGATGGGGCGGCAGGCCATGACTGGCAATGATAAAAATCAGAGCAAATCTGTCATTACAGGAAGACACAGTCGAGTGGGGTGATTTGGCTAGCTTGGACATTCCCGGTCGCTCGACCTGGAATTGATACGGCTCTGGATAGAAAAAAGGAAGGAAATCCTTGGGCCTGACAGAAACAAAGTGTGAGGTCCACTATGGGAATATAGCATTCTTAGACACCAGGGATATATTGGCATGGCAAGGCTTCTCTACGCCAAGCAGCGCTTCCTGCCTGGTTTAATGATCTACAGCAGGTCCACCATGAACATGTGTATTGTACGCTTATAAAGAAAACAGAATGATTAACAGCATGTGCCCAATGTGGAATGTACTGTAAGGGCTCTTCTTTGTAATATCATCATCATCAACACCAGTGGGTGTGTGTGTGTGCGCGTGTGCGAGTGCGTGCGTCACCAAGTTTGTCACTGCCAGATAACTGACTGTTCAGTCTCAAACTCTGCGTAATCCGTTTCTGTTAGCCTGTGGTTCTGAGAAAGAAATTCTATGTTTGGGAAATTCAACGCATCAGTTTTCCTGACTGGCCAACCCAATACACCAGCGCAACTGATTGGCTGAGTGATGCATAACATTTATGCCGCAATGAATTCACAACACGCATGGCCCAAAATTGGAATCGACTCAGAGCTTATTGAACCAGAATAATTGGCCTACTCTTAACATTGAACTTAAATATAAGTTATAAATATAACCCTATATACTCAGCACAGTGGTGTGGGCAGGGAGGGAGCATATAGGGTGCTTTGGACACATTGAGCTCAGTATGTGTGGAGGACGTTGTGGTGAGGCTCCTTGGTCCGAGCCGTGTCTCAGGCTGGCTCTCTGGGTCCCATCAGGCCCCTCTTGGTCTGAGAAGAGGAGGCAGTTGGGGGCAGCAGGGCTGCACCCTGGAGAAAGCAAAGTATGCAAAGGCACTGGGTCCCCATTGACCCCTGCCTGCTTTAACTCGTCGCCGAGGGTGACTTAAGAAAACGAACTGACGCCTTGCGTGTCCATCAAAGGGGCCACTTCCGCGTGGTCCAAATGCTTACAGTCATCTACGTAAAAATATGAAGAACAGAAAAACGTGCTTTTGGGACTATTGGATTCAGATGGAGTTATAGGGAGAAGGGGGAGCTGTCTGCTGTCCTTCAGAAAGAACATTTCCTACCTCTGACAGAGCAATGCCTCTTTGATTCAGAGCAGACCCACATCAACGTTTTCACAACGTTGTCAGAGTGAGCTATATGATCACAATATTCAAGTATTTGAAGTCTTGAAGGGTTAAAGATACTATTAAAATACTAGGATACCAAGAACAGACCTTTTTGAAGAAGGATCGGATTATGATGAAGTCACAGTTGAACAGGTTAAATGAGAAACTTGATGAATGAAGTTATAAGCGAGTATATCTTTTGACCCGTTCCCGGTCTTTCCCTGTATATTGCATGGCAGAGAGGGGAAATTGGACCAATGGCCTTTTGCCCCCCACAAAGCTGTGCAGCGCCCAACGTAAACATGGAGCCATTAGGTACTTCCTCTGCAATGGCCACATGAACCTCATAAAAGTGATGAAAAGCAATGCTTCATATCCTGATAACAACGCAAAACGTACTTGGTATAGGTAGTCTTTCATAGAAAATGAAGATTTTATTGTTGGGGGAGATGTACAGTATAGGGTCAGCTATCTCTTCACGAAAGCTGTATAAAAAGCTCTCCTGCTGTTTTAAGCACATGAATGGGTTTCAAGACGTCTCACGGCAGAGTGGACTATTGCTCAGTAAACATGTGACATTGGTTAATGCACAGCCAGACTTTTTTTCATGGGGTTCACTGTAACGCAACACCACAAGTTCAAGGCATTAGCTCTGCTTGTGTGACTTTAATGGAAACGAGGGACAGTGTAGGCCCCACCTTATAGCCCACGGTTGAATGTGTGTTGGCTAACAAGGCTGTGCAAACATTTCCTCACTTCCCTCACAAAAAGGCATATGACTTTCCTCCTGGTATCAGTTAATGATGACTTTCAGTCGTGCTTTAGGTGTCGTTTCTGACAGTTCATAGTGTGTGGACTGGACTCCACACACGAGGTTGTGTATGATCTTGTTCTGTTTTTCTTTTTGCCACCCTACTGATGGTGTTGGTGTTCTCTTATCGTGGACTACATGAGGCAGTGCACCTTTCTCTATCTAGACATGTGACAGTGGAGTTGGTCAATGATTTCAACTTGCACGGCATATAGCACATTGTCCTGAATGTAAGACAACTCTGGTTACAAGACAATTACAAGACTTATTTGTGGAAAAAGGACATTGAATGTCAAAGTATAGCCCCCAAATATAATACAACCCATTTCCATGATATTTCCATTGGACAACATATAGGGCTCGATTTGGGGGGGATTTGGTGGAAACGGTCCACCGAATCCCTGACGTTTCGCTTGATTCCGTACAAAAGACCTACCCATATATTCTATACAGCATCTGAGAGAGTGATGTTTTCCCGTCACGCTGCATTTTGAAATGTAAAAATGGTCCAGAATTGACCGAGAAATGAATGATCAAAAAGACGTCTGTTTTTGCCGCGAATTCCCGACTTTTTTGCAATTTACTTTATAACATTTCGCAGAGTTGGGATAAATGCACGCCACATACAGCAAAAAACATGGAACATGTTTTTTCAACACAACATGTTGAATGGTAAGAACTGATTGAGAATTGACCAAGCTATAATTGTTTGAAAATAAGAGCTATAATCTTTGAGAATAGGCTACTCATGCATGTGTCTGTCCTAAGCCGCAGCCAAGCTGCGGGCTTAAGTAGGCATAGCAGTAGGGATAAGGGAAATAGATATGGGATGAATTAAAGGGAATGGCAAGACCAACACGGATTGGATGAAAGCTAAAAATGCCCAAACCACACCTATGCATAATGTAACGGGTATAGGAGGTGTTTAAGGGAGATAGCACGGTAACGAAATTACCAACTTTAGTGTGGGAACGCCTCTTCCCCAATGCTAAGTGCGTTAATTGCGTATAAGGGCTAATGTAACCCAAATCGAGCCCATAGTCTTATATTCAGTCTAGTATTTTGCTGAGGAAGTCAAGTGGTCCGCACGCAGCTGCAATGTGGTGAAAAAGATGTACCAACGCATCTGTTGCCCCCAGTCTCCCTCACCTGAAGAAATTCAGTGAGTGTCCGCCTTCTCATGTCCTTTTACAATAGCACCATTGGGACCCTGGCGGAAAGTGCAGTCGGCCGAGCACTACAGCATGTTTGCGTCACTGGCCTGGCCGGCGATTCCACTGTATTTAAGCCGTTTCATCAAACTTCAGAGCGGTTTCCAGCTTGCTATAGCTATAGCGTCAGACTGCTGAAAAAGAACTGATCCTGCCTGTTGCCAGTCTGTCCCAATAACATAAAGACAGGACGCACAGGGTTAGTGTTCTGTGTACAGTAACACACACTTATGCACACTTATGTAATGTATACACTGTCACGTTCGTTATTGCGTTTGCTGTAACTTTAATAGCCTCATTTTATTGCCATTTTACTTTAAACCATGCACCTTGTCACAGGCCTGTCTGAGCCCTAAAGACTAGTTAACTAAGCAATATTAAACAAGAGGGTGTGCTTTACCGTGACAATGACGCGCCAGTGATGCGGTCAAGAAGGAACGAGGCATAGCAGGGTTGTGCAAGCGTCAATCTGTACATAATATTCCTGCACTGGACTGGTTTTTGAAACTGAATTGTTCAGACGCCATATTTATGTACATATTTTACACTGCCCATATTGAAATATCTGACCTGCTTATTTGCCATTTCTTAAAATGGCAAATAATGAGAGCTTCTTTTAGACCCGGAAGCCTGTCGTGTTATGTATATATTTTAAATTGGGTTATATTAACAATTAACAATTTAACTATAGGTTCAATTCTACCTATGAGTCCCAGAGTTCATATTCCAGATCCTTCTAGTTCCAGTATGTTGACCAGAATTTTAGTGTTTTGTAATTACAGCCCTTCCTGGTGCCTTTTAAAGTTGTAATAATTGTTATATCCTTGAATTTAACACCAGCCATTTTGGGAGTGGTTTATTAACGTGAGCAGCACACCGCCCACGATCCGTTGCCTTTATTGCCATCTATCAGTTTAATGGCTGTGTAATTTGACACTGAGCAGCTTACCCAATAAAGACAAACTATCCCCACCCATACCTGATCCATTAAGCGAGGGGTGCGAGGCGAGCTCATTATGGGCTCAACTAGGGCACAATGTCATACCACAACTCATAAAAAAACAGGGCAACAGCAGCTGTGGGGGCCGTGGAGCTCACTAACAACAGACATTATTTATCTGGGTGGGGAGGGGGGGTTGCAGGGAGGCTTGGTGCCCTGTCTGTCATGCTGCATGCTGGAGGGGTCCAACCTGGTGTCAGGTCTTTATGTGCTTTCAGTGCCATGGGGCCCCCCTGGCTCACTTCACCGTGGGAAAGGAGCCAGACCCATCAGGTCGGGCAGCAGGGGCGGATCTAACATATCCCAATCGGGGGGGGGGGGGGGGGGGGGGGGGGGGGTTCGGTTACAGGACTTTTATTAGGCAAGTTAAGCATCAATAATAACATCAGTTGTTGCTGAAGTTGCAACAGGCACGCAGCATGCATAAAGCTAAAGGTCTGACTTAGAGAGTTTTCTGTTTTCAATGATGAAATGCTGTGGTGCCACAACTGTAGTTAGTTAGCAGCAGTAGTAGTGTTTCATATCATTTTAGCACTTTAATTTGAAATATCTTGGGTTGTTTTGTATGCCATCGTGTTTGGTGGGGCAGTCAGGGCATTTAGGGGGGCATTGCCCCCCCATGCCCATGCCTAGATCCGCCCCTCTCGGGAAGAGCTTTTTTACAGTGCATTGTCCAGGGGAGGTAGAGCTACGAGGCTCAGAGATCAGGACCTTTGTAACCCCAAGTCTGCCCTGCCATGCACACACACACGCGGGACGCGCGCACATGCAGTCACGCAAGCACACATGCACACGCATGAACTCATGCTTGTTTGCAGACACGCGGATTGACACACACATGCTTAAATTCTTTATCTCTTCCTGTTATTTGTAACTCAAGCGTGGGTTGGTTGGCCGGTTGGTCATTAAAGTCTTTCTGAACTTCCTGGCCATAAGTTTGGCCTTGTGTTGCTCATCTCTTCCCTGTCGTACATAACACAAGGCAGCCAGGATGTACGAGGTTGCCTGATGTGACCCACACACCAGTGAGCTTGAAAAACATGTGGTTCTTTCTTCTTTTCTTTTCCTTTCTTTTTTTTAATTCATTGTGTTACCGGTGATCAGTTCCCCATCAACTTAATAAAGCTCAACCCCCCCAAACTAAATCCAGAACACTCGTTGCCTCGAATATTGATGCAATACTGTAAGAAGGTTGCATGCCCAGATTGTGTGTATGGGGGGGGGGGGGGGGGGGGGGCATTGGGTACATGTACATATGCATTTGTGTGTTTGTGCATGTGTGCATCCTACGTGCGCCGCCGCGCCGGTGTGTCCATGTGTGTATGTGTATGTGTATGTGCGTGTCTGTTTTAGCCGTGTCTGTTTTAATGGGGTTAAGGTCCGTACTCATCAGGAGCATTTATTTCCGGCAATATCGTTTCTTTCCTGCATTAATTCACTTTAATTTAAGCTGTTGTTTGTGTTATTGTATTTGGATGTAAGGGGTAGAGAGAGAGGCAGAAGAAAAAGTGTTGCGTGACACCAAACATCTGGGATGTTTTTCTGCTGTACCTATCATCCCTTGTCCCCCTTAAAGGATCACTCCTGTGATCTTACAGGTGAATCTTTCCTACCTGAATTTGTAGTCGTTACAACCCAATACAGATGGTCCAGGTGTCGGCTTGTATAAATACGCCGTTTTGCGGGGACCCCCTACCCCTCCACAGGCTTATAGCGGGGCCGATGGGCGTTGCTCAAATTCGCCTATTTCCAGCGCAAAAAAGTGCTTTTTTCCGCTAGATCTCGACTCCTCATGCCTCATATATTATTGTGAGCAACTAACTTTGCAGCATAGCAGCTGCTTTGTACGTGTTTTGCCGTAAAGCGGAACTGCTGCCATAAAGCGGAACTGCTGAGACCCGCCCCCGGAAGTGCCACCAGCACTAGCTTGTTTACCATAGCCACGCTGCCAGAGCCTCGCTCATTCACCCTGCAGCCTCTGCTGTTGCTTTACGCTCCGCGCACATACATAGAAGATCACTTTATTTCGCAGTGCTATTGTTTTTAGCAGCGTTTGATCATGAAGCAGTGTGTTTTTCCCGGGTGTTTGAACAAGAGAAGCCCTGGAACTGCGTAAACTTTGGCTCGCCTGGGAACCCCAAGCTGTGGATTACACCACGACCATCGCAGGTAATTTTTTGTTGATTTATAAGCTATTCTTTACCAAGCCCTTCCCACGTTATCTACAGTAGGTATGTACTGTATGTATTTATCGACATTGTATAGATACTACTGGTAAAAGAAATGTTTTGTGTTATGGTCGCATAGTCATAAAAATATGGGCGAATAGTCATAAAAACAGACTTTGTTTGCTTTCAAAGAAGGGGAATGGGAGAAGGGTCTACTACAGAACACCACTTCTCCAATGGAGTGTTTACATTTCACAATAACCTACTTTTCCAGTAGAACTGTTAGAACATTCACATACATGTTTGATTACAAGTGGCATGTAGTAATCCAATAAATTCCCAAACATTTTCATTGTAAGTGCATCATGTAGTGCAATGTGGGACGAGAGCTGGCCACTACCAAGAAAAGTAACTATATAACTAAAGGTGACTTTTACATATATTTTTTATTCCCTTTAGTAAATCATCAGCCAATTGCTTCTGTGGTATTCATGGGTGAATAATGGGATGCAATTGTAATATTGTCATTGCAAAGATGTGTCCTTCTGTAAGCAAATAATTCAATTGTTGATTTATTGTCACATTCTAACTACGATTGGATAAAATTGTATTTGCATTACAATGCTAATAAAGGGGAGATGCCTCGTAGATCAGATTGCTGTGTACTTTGACTATATATATATATATATATATATATATATATATATATATATATATATATATATATATATATATATATATATATATATATATATATATATATATATATATATATATATATATATATATATATATATATATATATACTGTATGTGTGTGTGTATATGTTTGTAATGTGGTAATGTGAAATGTTTTTATACAACAATATCATTGTCTAACAGTAGGCTAATGTGCTTCTTCTCTCCACAGTCAGTGCCGGCTGGCCTCCTACAGAATTCTTCTGGAGTGGTTGCTGAAAGGTGAAAAGCTTGGAGCTGGAAACCGTGTTATTCTGCCTTGCTGTGTCGTTGGTGCCGTAAGAAGAAAATACCCTTCCGATTCAGGACTGTACCATGGATTTGTAGAGGAAGCTGGAGATCTCAGAGCAAAATACACTTGGCCTCTACACTAAACAACATCCATTGAGTCATTGATGCATATCATTGGACCCTTGTTTAGATTCCTGCGATACACAATCACATATTGCACTACACACATCTACCTCTTTTTATACAGCCATTGCAATTATTTTGTATTGTGTCCCACCTATCTCTATTCATTTGATGATGGCCTTTGTCTAGCAGCTATTTCAAACCACCCCACCTTATTGACTCTATTGTTGTGGCTCATGTGAAATCGTCAACACCATGTGATAGTCCATCAAGAAAATAAAGTCAAATTATGTGCAGTTGAAGTGTTCATTTACTAATAACTTGCAAAAAATAATCTACTGTTTCACAATATTGGGTCTTTTGTTGGACTTCCACGGGGTTCCCAGCTAACGCTAAATTATTATTTGAGAACCATTTTCTTTTGGATAAGTAAAATCCTTATAGGGGTCCATGGTACTCTTATCGATGTTTGGGTAACACTGGTCTAACAAAAATCATTTCCCTGTAAACTATTACTGCATCGCCATATTTCATAATGAATACAGAAATCCATGATTTACCAAAATATAAACATTTATTTTCAACAATGTCTTATAAATGAAAGTTTTTTTTTAAATGGTATAAGCTTTCAAATAATATTGGGAAAAGAAAAAAAGTCACTAAAACACTAAAACAAGATGACATGAAAAAACCCTGTTGGCCAGCATACAGGACAGTGTGTTTCCAATGTGAATATCCTATATTTGGGGACTATATTATTTGACATTCAATGATTCTGCACTGCATCGTACTTTGTATTGAGTAATGAAGAAAAGAAAATTACTTTTACTTGCAAATGATTGCACATCTATTTCCTCTGATGGCTGAATCTACGTGAAACCTTGGACTTTAGTTCACTCACGTCCGGCCTGGGGACTTTTGCTAGATTAGGCCGGGGGAACTTTTTTCCCTTTCTCTCTCAGAGGCTCCAGTGGCTTTGCTTTGCTCAACTCCTTCACACGATGCAGAAGTTGTAGACTGAACTCCAGTTGTACCGTGGCCTCAAACTGATACTTCAGAATGTAGCTCTTTGATGCCTCTGAAAATTGTATTTTCATCTTCTCCTTTCCTACAGTGAAAAGGAAAAAAACAGAACAAAACATTGTAATGAAAAGAATGTCAAAGTACACAGCAATCTGATCTACGAGGCATCTCCCCTTTATTAGCATTGTAATGCAAATACAATTTTATCCAATCGTAGTTAGAATGTGACAATAAATCAACAATTGAATTATTTGCTTACAGAAGGACACATCTTTGCAATGACAATATTACAATTGCATCCCATTATTCACCCATGAATACCACAGAAGCAATTGGCTGATGATTTACTAAAGGGAATAAAAAATATATGTAAAAGTCACCTTTAGTTATATAGTTACTTTTCTTGGTAGTGGCCAGCTCTCGTCCCACATTGCACTACATGATGCACTTACAATGAAAATGTTTGGGAATTTATTGGATTACTACATGCCACTTGTAATCAAACATGTATGTGAATGTTCTAACAGTTCTACTGGAAAAGTAGGTTATTGTGAAATGTAAACACTCCATTGGAGAAGTGGTGTTCTGTAGTAGACCCTTCTCCCATTCCCCTTCTTTGAAAGCAAACAAAGTCTGTTTTTATGACTATTCGCCCATATTTTTATGACTATGCGACCATAACACAAAACATTTCTTTTACCAGTAGTATCTATACAATGTCGATAAATACATACAGTACATACCTACTGTAGATAACGTGGGAAGGGCTTGGTAAAGAATAGCTTATAAATCAACAAAAAATTACCTGCGATGGTCGTGGTGTAATCCACAGCTTGGGGTTCCCAGGCGAGCCAAAGTTTACGCAGTTCCAGGGCTTCTCTTGTTCAAACACCCGGGAAAAACACACTGCTTCATGATCAAACGCTGCTAAAAACAATAGCACTGCGAAATAAAGTGATCTTCTATGTATGTGCGCGGAGCGTAAAGCAACAGCAGAGGCTGCAGGGTGAATGAGCGAGGCTCTGGCAGCGTGGCTATGGTAAACAAGCTAGTGCTGGTGGCACTTCCGGGGGCGGGTCTCAGCAGTTCCGCTTTATGGCAGCAGTTCCGCTTTACGGCAAAACACGTACAAAGCAGCTGCTATGCTGCAAAGTTAGTTGCTCACAATAATATATGAGGCATGAGGAGTCGAGATCTAGCGGAAAAAAGCACTTTTTTGCGCTGGAAATAGGCGAATTTGAGCAACGCCCATCGGCCCCGCTATAAGCCTGTGGAGGGGTAGGGGGTCCCCGCAAAACGGCGTATTTATACAAGCCGACACCTGGACCATCTGTATTGGGTTGTAACGACTACAAATTCAGGTAGGAAAGCCTGTTACACCGGAATTCCCCCTTAAAGGATCACTCCTGTAATCTTACAGATGAATCTTTGCTTCCTCTTACACTTCATTTACATCCAGCATTGACAAACTGAAAAGGATGGTTCAAGGAGCCACAGCTGTTTTACAGTGTGAGCTACATGTTTGTGATCACCAATGTTTTGCTTAGTCACTTAAACACCCACAGGCCTTTTTTGGCTAATGAGACAAATATGGATAATACATTATACTTGCCCTCTATAACTAGAATTGAACGTTTAAAACACATAGAATAAGCTCTTTAGTTTAGAAATAGTTCATGTTTTTATCCCATGGGGGCCGCCATTTTACTGTGCCTGTCATAGGGATGACGTCAGAGAAGATCGCTCCGCAGTAGAACTAATGGAATGCATCAAACAACTACATATTTTCTCCTATATGGTCCATCCCGTCTGTTTTACAGTCCTTTATTTCACCAGTGGGGGTTGCCATTGTCATTACAAACAGAACGGTGTTTTACGCTGCAATGCTGTAATCATGGAATGTTCCATACTATGTTCTAAACTACAAATCTTTCAACTTTTGCTTTTATAGTGTGTGAGAAGGTATTAGGTTTAAATCTAACCTATAGGAGTTCTAATCCCCTGTGATAAAAGCCTATAGAACTTTGAGACTGTATTACTTCCAATGGTCAGATGAAATGAAGCCGGCTGTCTAAAGCCAAAAGACATTTTGACAATTTGAGAAAGTAATCAGATTACAATTGATTCAGAGGCAATCAAAACTAAAAGCCATACTACTATTGCATTTATTTGTTTACATAAAAACCTTTCAGTTGTGATATTTAGAATTAACTTCAGCTTAGATGAAAGGTTACCTAATAGAATAAACCTGAGAAGGAGAACTTTAGAAAAATACTGTTTAAAATACCCAAATAATGAATCATTAGACCATGCAATTAGATACTCTGAGAGGACAGGATGGCTGTGATCAGCGCCATAAGATAACTTGCCTCATATATTCCAAAAGCAGTTATCCACTGATCGAGTGATGGCATATGTCAAATCATTCACAATAAACTCAAAATTCCCCAAAACATCTGTCAGAAGGCATCACCTTTCACACGAGCGGAAGCGTGGATGCTGTGCTTTCAGTGTCGGAAGTCACAGCAGAGTGCGGCTTACAGCCTTATGTCCTGTACCAAGTGTTTTGTTGGAAAGCTTAACATTTGACTGTGATGCATGTGTGTCCACAGATACAGAGACGTTCCCAGGACAGGGAATGAAAAGGCCTTCAGTGTTAACGTTTACCACGCCCTGGTAAACCTTCTCTCTAACACCTGTTTCACCTGTTAGAGGGTTGTGTGTGTGTGTGTGTGTGTGTGTGTGTGTGTGTGTGTGTGTGTGTGTGTGTGTGTGTGTGTGTGTGTGTGTGTGTGTGTGTGTGTGTGTGTGTGTGTGTGTGTGTGTGTGTGCGCGCGCTTGGATGCGCTCACTTTCTCTGATACAAGTGGTCACAGTTATGAATCACTTGTTAAAGACAGTGATGTTGGGAGACATTTGGTTTAAGATATGGTTGTTTAAGCACCTGCTCCAGTCCTTTGTGCCACTGTTGAAAACTCAACTATCTCTTGAGGAGGGTGCACCTGTCTTATATATGTGACAGACGACAGGGATTCCTGCATATCTTGCAAGCTTGCAGTAGTCATATATTTTGCTGTGCGTGGGACGTCCATTTGCTGTTGGCCACCAGACACCAGATAAAAAAGGAATTCCCTATGCAATGTGTTCATGGGCAGTGCAAAGAGTTTACAATTCTGCCGATGCTTTAAACGCCTCACAGATGAGGAAGATGCTCCAACGTCTATGTTTTGACCTATATTTACCAATAAGCTATTACTGTGTGAATTGTTGTGAAGGTGATCTATACGTGTTCGGCCACTAATCTCAGTCTCTAGTATAGTGGCGTACAGTGACACAAGTCTAGGTATGCTTTGGGATTTTGTCGCAACCATTATATTGCAACATACACTGTGGCACAGGAGGAAGAGCTGGTTGTCCATTGATCCATAGGTCAGATGCCAAAGTGCCCTTGGGCATCACACTGAACCCCCAACTGCTCCTGATGTGCTGGTTGCCTGAATGTTTATGTGTGATTGGGTGAATGTACTGCACTATGTAAAGCACATTGGTTAAAGGCGCTATATACAGTAAATGCACCCTTTACTATACAACATAAGTATAATCATGTTCCAATGCATTTAGGACTGTTCTGATTCAAATCGGTTTTGCTGCTGATTTGATGTATGGAACGTGTCAATATAGAGGTATTATATAGTTGTCAACTACAATTTGACCTAAATTAAAAAAAAAAAAAAAAACTTTGGATAGGGATATAATATAATCTATACTGCACAGGAATGAATTCCTTGAGATTTTGACTTTCCCTTTGGTGTACCTTGGCCACAAAATGTTTGAAAACCATGGATGAAGGATCTCTGCAGACGTCCCATATGGGTCTTGTCTTAACTCTTGTTTCTGTGCTGCCAACTGCCACTAATCTATATATATATATATATATATATATATATATATATATATATATATATATATATATATATATATATATATATATATATATATATATATATATATATATATATATATATATATATATATATATATATATAGCACAAACTAAACAATCAGAGATATCCTCTAAGCATTCTGTTCAGCTGCGTTACATCATAGAATCCATCTGGAGCCGGTTGTTTGTGGTACTGTTGAAGCCTCCCGATGTGTGGCGCTGGAACCTGAGACTATGCGCGTTCCACGATGTGCTTCATCTCCACTGGTCCACTCCACTACGCCGTTGAGCCCCAAACCGCAGCAGATGTTATTGAGTGCACATTTGTAAATATTTACCCTGGTTGAGGAGGTTATGAAACCAGAGGTGGGCGCATCATGGTTGAAAGGGAACAGCAGATATACTGACTGCTGCGGTGAGATCGCCTGATTTCTATTCTCAGAGGTCTTGTTGAGAAGTCACAGCGGTGAAGATTCTTATGTGGCAGAGATGTCTTGGAGGGACGTAACGTCAAGACTGAAGGAGTTGACCACTAGCTCTAAGTTTTCAAACAAGCATTCCTGAGAAGAGAAAGTGAAGTAACACACTTTAGGTCCTATTTGAGAGGCACTTTCACAGTGCCCCCCGCGATGCTTAAACATTTTGCAGTAGTCCCTTGAGAATTTAGGATATACTGAAACTCATGGCCTGTGTCAACTCTGGAAGAAATAGAGTGATTTGAAAACATATATAATGTTTGTTTATGAGCATTCTTTTGTAAGTGATGGGGATTGGGCGCGAAACCTCGGGGGTAGTTTAACATTTTCTTTTACCTCTCCCAGGAGAGTATGCAGCAAGCATGGTGCTCTAAGGACAGGGAAGGAAAACAGTCTGAGAAGGTTATAACTCTTAGTCTGACACTAGTACTTGAGCGGCTGCCAAGCATTGTGTCCCAGGGGAGAGAGGTCAAAATGTGCCTGAGAGCCCACAGCCCCGTTCTTACTAATGAAGACAAAACAGATATGCGACAAACACCATGTGCTGGGAGGAGAGCCATTATACCTCGACTAATTGGTATTCAGTTAATTAATAAACAAAAGAGAAATATTTCATGGAGTCACTCTTTTTATTTTTTTTTAGGGCTGTTGAATTTTTTTTATATATATATTTACCAAAATAGGTGATCTACAAGCTGCCAATGCTTGTAGATCCCTCAAGCTATATTCTATGGCTATAGTTTCAGGGAGACGAGTCAGTGTGTCCATGCATTAATTGCATTAAAATTTTTGATCATTAATCGAGAACAGTGAATAACCCATTAACCCGTTATTTTTAATAGGCTAAATTGTATTTTTTCACTTGAAGATTTGTCTGAAAGAATGACTAGATATTGAATGGCTCTAATATTTAGCCACTAAATTGTGCCACTTGTGGTGGATCCTGTTCTTGAGGTCCTGCTTAAAATAAACATACTTTTATGCCGATAGGACACTCCCAAAATACTGGATACATACAGTATGCACACAAACATACACTATATTTGCATATTGTCTGATAAGCGCTTCCTACAGTACATGGTGTCAGACATGATATTGCTTGTTGCACCCACGTGGCTGGCCAAATTCTTTAGCTTGTCAATGAGAAACCCCAGAAGGGAATATTGCCATTAATAATGCATCATGTGAATGAATATATCCAACGTACAAGCATACAAGATTATGGAGAGTAGTGATATTCTGCGTCTGTCTTTGTTGGTACAGTATGTTTCATATTCCCACAGCTGGAAGTGGACTAACAAGATAGCCAACATTCGCTCTAATTAGCTCCTCTGGTACCCCGCATTCGCATGTTGAAGCCTAGCGCCAGGCTTTGCCTGTTGAGGCACGGCTTGGCTTTATCTTGGCAGGGGGTGCAAGTTATTGATTGTGCTTTCACTTCTTTAATGATATATTCCCTTTGTGCTTCAGAAAGTCGTTAGTGAGGTCTGAGGCACCGAGGAGGCCTTTTGGTGAAGTGGTTTGGGTAAGGCGAAAACCAAACCCAGTCAGTGGCCTATCCTTGGAATTTTGAATCAGGATAGACCCAGGGGTCCTTCTGAGTGTGGTCTGAGATTGGCCTTGAGCCTCCCAACGCGGCAACGATGTAGGGAACCGGGTCAACAGTTTGATTAGTATTCACAGACCGCGGGCGTGCGTTCAGTCTGCTGGAAGTTGTTTAAAGGGTAAAAGCCACAGTGAATCGAATGGCTGTAATGCTCACTCCTCAGTGATGCTCATTCTAGACTCCCCTTCTGGACTTTCTCGTTCATTCACTTCATACTTGTTAGCAGACCTCTGACAGGGCACAAGTGTCTGGGTGACCCAGCACAGGGTGTTGCTCTTGCCCGATGGTCAGATGTAATGGGGTAGGGGACAGAGGGGAGAGTGGGGAAGGAAGGAAAGGGTTAAGAGGGCAGAGAGGGAGAGTCAAAAAACTGGGTGCCGTGAACAACTCTGGGTGAGTGACCCTTTCAACCAGAGTGTCGAATGTCTCCACACAACATGCCAGCGTTTATTTAGCACCAGGCAACAAGTTGTAGGGAAACCCGATCACCTTACAAGCGCTGAGCCGCCCCTCCATCAGACGGGGGCCGCCCTGATCTTTGCGGCGTCTCCCCGGCCGCCGTCTATCTTTTCCTGTGTGTCGTCTTAAGTTAGGTGACGTGGAACGCTGGTTATGGCCCGCAGAGCTCTTCTAACTGGAGCCAAGTCGCCTCCGCTCATGTTACACAGGACGGCGGGTACTCTGTCAATGACGACCCGAGGGCAGATGCAGCTCTGCGTGAATCTGTAAGGGGTCTCATCGGTTACTTTCTGAGGACGCAGCGGTTCCAAAATACTCAAAAGGAAGGGGAGCCGGGAGGGAACCTCCCTGCTCTGTGCATTCTGGATCATTTCCTTCTATGCAACTATTAACTAAACACACAAATATAGAATATGTTACCAGTTTCCGGGTGATATATGTGCTACAGTATACTGATATGACTGCTGAGCTTTGAAATCTATTTCTAATGTATAGCTTCCTCCTGGGAAGACACTATAACTGAAGTCAATGCAGGGCAGCTGTCATCATTACATAATTTAATGATTAAAAAAAGCAACTGAGCTACCAAGCACATGTTGCTTTCTGTGGTACGCAGTCTACATTCCCTGGCTGCAACCAATAAATATCTCAAGCTGGTAAAGGCAGAAAAACCTGTAAACTCAATGACAGCTCATTATGTGTTAGACATGTGTTATACATGATGTGTGTTACACACGATGAGCCATCAAGTGGTAACACGAGATTGTGTTAAGCATTTATCGGCCTGGGCCAGAAAAAACACAGTAACGGCCAATGGCTTTATACTATGTTGATGAATTGAATAGGCAGAACCATAATGGACCATAAGTACCCAGGAATTTCCTGCATTATCCCTTCCCACGTGGAAAGAAAATATATGTACAAGCCAATATATGCACCATATATGTTGCATGTATACAATAACCAGGTACATACTGTATATGCACACGGTATGTGGATATACAGGACATATGTGTCATACATAACCACATACAATATATGCCAGTCAGGTTATGTAGGGGGCCAATTTCATATACCGGTATGTGTCGTAACCATAGGCCTATATATGCCACAGTCAGGTTTATACTGTATATCTGGGGCCAGTTACATGTAGGCTACATATATTTTCTTTCCATGTGGGAGAGCTGCCTGACTGAACCTTGTGTTGTTTACATGTCTGTATAATACAGAGTTTAATAACCCTTAGTAGAGTGGAGGACAACATGTCAGGCACACGCATGCACACTAGTCATGTCTGGTTCCACTGATTAATGATGGGAGAGGTCAGATAAACAAGTTCCCTCTCTCTCACTGCCAGACAACAACCAGAGGGGTATAGGCTTCAATGTTTTCAGTATTCATTGGTGTTATCAGATTGCGTTATCACTTCTGAATGTCATGAGACTGAATTTCAGCAAAGTGCATGACAAAGGTTCCCCTAAACGAAGCCCATGATTGGCCCAAGCAAGGCTTGGGTGACCTGCTGTTCCAAGACTAACATGTCTAGATAGCGTGTGATGTATTACAGGGATTTGTGGGTAAAATACACACGCTTCATCATGTAACAGGGAGGTCAAGAAGTAATGTTGTCACTCAATATATCTTCAAGTAAGCAATGACTTGATGAATTATGACAGACATGGTCTTTGACAGCAGTGATGTTATAGTGTATGTATGCACTCAATTAAGTCTCAAATCAGAACAGTAAAAGCAATAATCACATCAAGTAGCTGTTAATCCCTTTGCACATGTTGTTGTGCATATGGATTTCTGAGTAATAACATGCAGTCTAACCAGAGATTAAAGGAAAATTTGCAGTGGAGTTATTACCAAAAAAGTGGTCCAGTTGCTATATATTGTCTCTACACCATTTCAGTAGTGTGTTGACACGCACACTTTCACTTTTGGTTCAGCAATGATTCAGCTGTCTCAAAAGGTGGGGGCGTGGCACGCGGTTTATGCCTGAACCACTGCTGAACGAAAAGTGAAAGTGCGTGTGTCAACACACTAATGACATGGTGGAGAGACAATATATAGCAAAAAATGCATTTTGGAGTAATGTAAATAGGTGAATTTGAACAACACCCATTAGCCCCATTCTAAGCTTATTTTGTGGTAGGGGAAAGAGCCATTAAGGAGTGTTTTCACAAAATAACAACTGGACCACTTTTGGAGATAGATCAACTGCAAATAAAGTTATGAAAGCCTTTTGGTGTGGAATCCTCCTTTAAGTGTATGTTCAGAAGGGGTTCCTAGTTTCATCCAATCCAGGGAGAATATTAATTTATATGGAGCTGACCTGCTGTTCTGACATTTCATATGTTGATCTGACCTAATAAAACCCTATATAGTCAAGATGTGCTCTACATAGCCTGCACAGAATTAATTCCATATGTTGATCTGACTACCATGCAAAAGTGCTCAAGCAGCAATCGCCTGTCACCCAGGTGGATGTTGATCTGACCCCCAATTTACTGCTAAACAATAAACATACTTTTCCAGCGATGGACAAGTTACTGGGAAAATGTAGTAAGCTACACTACTTGTTACTCTTGAAAAAATGTAGCTAAACTACACTACAAGCTATCCCCAGATAATTGTAGTAATCTACACTACAAGCAAAGACAATTGTAGCAAGCTACACTACAAGCTATACCCAGAAAATTGTAGTAGGCCTAAGCTACACTACAGGTTACAGGAAAATGTAATTAAGCTATGTAGCTTAGCTACTTGTTACAAGTTACTGCCCATCACTGACTTTTTCAATAATTTATAGTAATTTATCATCTGTCACTGATATAGTCTTCACTATAACCACTCATAAATTAAAACTAAAAACAATTAAAAACTATATATAAGGGTCTGACAAAACGCACAGTCAATGCACCAGAAATGTACCAGAATTGCACAGGTATACGTTATTTGCAGTTGTGTTTTGCCCTTAATAAGCACTGTAAAGTTTCTGATGAAGTGACTGTCCTGTTCTAGACAAATATTGTAGACAACAAAGGAGAACTAAGTTGTTAATATGGTAGGATTATGTGTCAAACATACTGTAGTTATATGAAACCTGGGTGACTGACATACTGCTATAGCTTTATACTGTACGTCTAGGGGTAACCGATGCGATGCAGATAACAGAGGCCACCAGGGCGTCTGAACATTGCGTGAGCCGTTTGGTCAGACAGTCTCTGCGTGTGCACATGGGGGCCTCTCCTCTAGCCTGATAAAATTGCAAAGTCATACAAACAAAAGGCATTTGAGATGTCATCTCTTTGAGGACCCCAACATTCTCACAACAATGATAAAAAATTGTTTTCTCTGGGTTAAGATGTCTGGGTGCCTGGATCACGACACGTCATGCTTGTGTCACTCTAGGGCTAGGCTGTAGCTTTCAAGCTTGTGTCCCTATTTTGCCTTAAATATAATAAATAAATAATCCAAGCATATATAGACTCAAGAAATGGAAATTCTGAAACAGTATTTTAGAATAAATTTGATTTCCATGAACAGAAATGGCGAACAGATGTGACCTTCCGTTCTCAGCTTTTGGAATGGGTAGAGTTGTGCATTCCAATAACTAGACCAACACGTTGACAACAGGACATTTTGGATGATTACAGCGTTATATCTGACAATTATTTAAATTGTACAATAATGGAATAGGCAATTGTGAGATGATTTTAGAAAATTCAGTAGTGTTTCGTCAGTTGTGGAAATTGGCATTCAAAATGGGCCATAAATCCATGCATACCATGGAATAAAGCCTTAGCAAATGTGTAGACAGAGCCCACATGGCAATCAAGAAGATCTAACTCAAATACCCCTATTCCCCATCAAGGCACAAGGATTTTTTCCCAGTGGATCTTGGTATTCCGTGCGGAGAAGTTGTGAGAAGATAGCTCAACCCATAGCTTCTCTGTCATTGTTGTCTTTTACAGAGCATTGTTTTATAAAGGTCTGTCTTCTGTTTTGAAGTTCAGAGATTAAGCCCCGACTATGACTAGAGCAGAGTAGGTAATCCTCTAAGCAATACAGGCATGACATTAGCTGCGTAATTATGATGGCATCTGGGGAGGTCTAATGCCAAACATCACCGGGCATGTACTGTATGCCTACTGAAAGCATCACAGACATGTAGGTAATTAATGGAGCGCGATCAATGTAAACACTGAGCAGCCACAGGGGAAACACGCTGGGAATGAACCCTATTTTCTCAAGGCACATGGAGAGTGATCATGGGCTTCCGAAATAGGCTATGGATGGACCAAAGGCCGATGTAGATGGTGGTTTGTTTTCTTTAACTAGAGTCTAGACATTCTACAAACATGAACGTTTGGGCATATTGGCTCAGCTGAGCATTCAGGAAAGATTCTGCTTTTGGTGAAGACATACTGTATTTTGCGTCTACTGCAGTCTATGTGATGAATCAATGGCAATAAATGTGTCAATAACTGAGATTCCCTGCTGATGTTAAGCTCATAGACAAATCTGGGAACTGTAACACAGCTTGTCCAGTGTTTACTGTAGAGATGGATATATCACTGCCGGTTTGCAGTGTACGATGACACTGTCTCACATGTGGATCTGTCCATGTTAGACAAAATTAGGATTAGGTATGGTTTAGGCTTACTGTCCAGCACTAAAACCCTCAAGCTGCACTCTCAGGTCATTGTTTTCTCTTCTTGAATTGCACATTATAACATTCTAATGCTATGGCGCTTAGTTCAAGTTGGTATTATTTCTGTGACGTGATGTCATCTTTGCTAAATGGGTTGATATGGCAGGGGTCTGAACTCTGAGTAGTGTTTTAATCTTACTTATCACTTGCCAAGCCCAGTCAGACAACCTTCCTCCTGTGTTCCATTTGGGTGTAACTCCACACTTCTGAGTGAAAGCTCTTGGACTCTCTGGAGGCCACACAACGTGACATAATTCTCAACACTCAATCATAAGGAAATCACAAGCAATAAAATGAGACCTACATCAAACCAGCTGTTATTAGCCATGTGCCTCAGAGGCTTAAAGCACATGGTAAAATGACATCAGAGGCAGGGCAACCTGCAGTTGCCAAACGTTCAGCCCGGCTTCAACTTTGAAGGGGCTGGAAGTCGATCTAGCTCCTTCTATAGGCTTTCCAGTTTCTGACAGCTTTATCTTGTTTGTCTGCATGGGACTGGAATTGCTCTGATAAAATATATTGCATTGTCGAGACATGGCCAAACCGAGCACAATGAGTACAAAATGCTCCACCACATGGAGTTTTTGTTTGATCCCCCTTACACACACACACACACACACACACACACACACACACACACACATGCAGATGTATGTGAACATCGCATGCGGAGCATTCTCATATATGCTACCGCAAGTCATCCTCAGCCTAGAATTGTTTTGCCTTCAGTTCAGAGCATGCCTGACCGATAAGAGATGGAGATGGCAGTTACGATAGCGTGTCCCGTACTCCCAGTTTGGAGCCAAGCTGCGTGAGCTGCAGGACATCGAGGCACATCTGGGAAGACTGGGGCGCATCCAATTATGCCTCACGCAGCCAACCAATCATATTTCCGCATGGTACACTGACTCGAGTGATGGGAAGTGGAATAATAAGGACTGAGAATGATGAGGGTCCGACACTTGTGACCTGTCTTTTCAATTTACATTTCACGTACCAGTGGACTTTAAGAAAGTGATATTGACCTGAATGAAGCCTTTGGATTTGCGAGGAGCACGTTTTGTACTGCGCACGCACACACACACGCACACACACACACACACACACACGCACACACACACACACACACACACACACACACATGCACGGATGCTCACACACAAAACTAAATCATTCACTATCATCATGTGTATGTGGGTGCAACCTTATTTGTGTGTGCATGCATGTGTGCGTGCGTGTGCGCATAAACCAGACGCTTACACTTGACAGGTCTCCAGTGGAGGCAGTGCGCGGAGGCAGAGGGGTAGCAGAACAGGGAACAAGGCCTGTCACAGTACATTCACCGTCTCCGAGCTTACACTAAAAGCAGCCAAGTTCTGCTCCATGTCTGTGGAGGGAACACTAAGAACTGGAGCCAAAGGTCATAGGGGTTTCAACTGTGATATCCACCACAATATAACAAGCCAAAAAAGAACAGGAGTGCCTTTTGCTTTCATATGAAAAAGTCAACCCTTTTAAGCATGATTTATACTTCATCATGCGATGGTGTGGCGTTGCTCAGGGCCGGCCCAAGCAGCCACTAAACAAAGTATAATTAGTGTGGGGCCCCGTTCTTCCAGGAGTTTTTTTTTGCTTCTCTCAACTTAATATTGCAATAAATGCACACAATCTTTATATGTCTGTTATTCACGTATCTCGAGCACCATTCGGGCCGAACGACTTTGAACTGGGCACACTGCCGACCTGAGAAACCTTATATGCTACTGTTGAGAGGCGGTTTCTGAACCAACTCATGTGCCCTACAGGCATATACAGTATGAAGGCAGGGCACAAAACGGACACACAGAAAGACCTGGAGTTAAAACAGGTACTCTGAACTGGTACAATGCTGCTCTTGCATTGTTTCAAAGTAGGCCGCCCGGCGCACTAGTCTGGTGTTGTATAACTTTAAACAGCGGCAGAACCATACTGTACATCTAGCTCTTCTTCAGCCAATAGCATTCAATACAGATATACTGTACCTTGCTTCAAAATAGCTCATTTTGTCCATATTTTTTTGAATGGTCTATGTTCCAGGCGCATGGTTGTTATTTGTCAATGCAAATAGGTTGCAGGAGTAAACTCATCTAAATGCTAGGTCAGGCCTTGACCATCATGGCAGTTTTTCCACCAGTCCCCTCACAGTGACCTGGCCCGTTCCCAGAGTTCACCTCTTTAGAAAGCTCTTTTGAATCCCTGCTGGCTAGAAAGGATTGTACCCATGCTCCAGATAACACAATTGCCTGTCCTCCACCTTTCACTTCACCCAACAGAGATTCTGAATGCAAAGTGTCCATTTATGAGTTTTCAAAGTGCTCATGCTGTCATTCATCTCCGTTTCCTAATCGGCTTGTGGTTCTTTTAGCCAGTGGTCGTATTTTCCTACATCTGTTTCTGTTTCTTTAGGGAAGCAGGGATGAAGGCATCCTATCAGTGCAAGATTTAGTTAGAGGGGTAACCGAGATACCGTAAATTTACTAAAGGCATTAAATTATGTCTGCAAAACAATTTATTCTGAAAAAGTGGCTTGTTCTAATTAGTCATATCTTTGTTGTTCCGATCAAATAAAATGACGTTATCTTTCAACAGCTTATCAGCGGCTTTGGATTACATGCAATCATGCATGCATGATTGCAATTCAGAAGCCTCAACTGTATGTGGAAGTATGTGGAAATGCTAAAAATCCCATGCAGCTTTATTGCATATGTTTTTTAATAGTTAGTTAGATAGTTAGTTTTTTTTTTTTAGCTGTATGTTTTTTTTTCAACAACATATAGCTGTATGATACCTGCAGCCTTTTTGTCATGGGTTTAATTAATTGATTGCATCCAGGTGGATGCCTTTGCTATGCGAGACATATGAAGTGCTTACACAAGCCTTCGCTTATTGCTGTACCTTGTCCTAATCAAAAACGTCTCCTAAGGAAGTGTGGGGCTGCACAGTGCACACAGTACACACAGTCAGCCAGAGAGAAACCACATTATCCTGCAGTGCATCATCCAAAGTGATGGTGAAACCTTGTCACGTGCTAAGCCTGGAAAACTGTTCTCTGAAGTGCGACATCCTTCCCGGCCCCATTCATTTTTTTTTGTGAGATCATTGATCATTGATCTTGAGAACGTGTGAAGATGTCTACCCAAGGGCCTTTGTCCCTGCTTATACCGTGAGTTTGTAGATCTGCTATTTTCACTCACATCCCCAGAGAGCCTCTCCAACATTGAAGTGGTTGGCCCTAGTGGTTGTAGTGTGAACTGTAGGCAGCCTGTGGAGTTATGACTAGGAAACCCCATGATCCTGGAGCTTAGCATTGGGCGCTTGCTCATGTGCACGTTCATGGAGAAAACACTTACGCATTTTCGCCACTTCCGGACACCAAAATTTGGTGGGTGGAAGTACGAAAATGCGGAAGTAGGTGCTACTTCCGGCGGTCTTCCAGGTGCTCCAAAACGCCACTGAGTAACGGACGGGGCTATCACTCCAGTTAACCCTCTATATTTTGTTACTCTATTTTTTCACTGAATGTTAGCCCCATAATAATAAGATTGTAGTGTACCTAAAAGGAGATCCGATAAATGTATATTCTATTCATTGTTGACTTGTCTTGACTAAAATGTGATTGTACTGTAAGTAACTAATGCAGTAAAACTACGTTGTACATAATCTGCAGTGTGCAGAGTTAGTTTCCTTGTGGAGTAAGGATGGCGTTTATTGGTGAAGAGGATTATGGGCCAATGTAAGTCTGTGCCCTCTGCGCCACCCAAGTGAGTTGAGATGACATCAGCTCGTTCATTTTAATGATCCTCTAATCCATTCTTCTTTGAACAAGGATCACTCTAAGCCTGGTGATAATGGCCCTGTCATAAGGGAAAGGCAAGCTAAGTTTAGGCTTGTATGGAACATCAAATAACCGAATAAGGAGTGTTTTGTGCTTTATACAATGTGCTTTATTGTCTCTTTTTGACCACTTTTAAGCATGAAAAGTGAAGGTGTTGTTTTCAAAGTTGTTGTTTTGTTTTAGGAATTTGAACCCTTTTGGAGGTGTTAAGCTGAACTGCAACATCTGTATTTTTTTGTCTAGAGAATTGAGTAAGTGTGTGTCCTTTGAAGTGCGCAGAGGGACAGGGCTCCAGTCAATCTCGGCCGGTCAAAGTAATTACAGACATGCTTGAAGAGACAGGTCATAGGGGTCAGAGAGAAGTGCCTGTTTAGACCTGAGATTACTACCTGCTATGACCTGACCTTGTTCCAAATGTTACAGTCCTCATGCTGGAGGCATTTTTATCTGTCAATAAAGAAAACATATTTTCAACATTATCACATGCTCCATCTTGACAGCTGGATCAAAAGTCGAACATATTTTTTTATTACATTTCCCTATTCCTGTACAATTCAACATAGGAAAATGTACTTTATAAATGGAAAATATGAAACCACCCAAACACACTGATTGTGCTTTGCCAATGTGGCAAAGGCATTGATTTTCATTTTAATTTGGATGCTTTCAAAGTTGTGTTCTATACAAAGGTGACACATGATGGATGGCAGGGTTATGTCAAGTATTGTATTAAATCCATCACCTGTCATCTGCCATACATAATGAGGGCTTTTATCTTAGTACTGTGATGACCGGCAGCCCCTGTAAAAGATGTAAGAAACTACGGCATGTGCAGTATTGTACATGTACAACACCACAGGCAAACATATTTCATGTTACTGTAGTGTGTGTGTGCGTGTGTGCGTGTGTGCGTGCGTGCGTGCGGGGTGAACTTGCACGTGCAGAATTGTGCATTCACTTGTATCATTGTGCACTTAGGGTATAATTGATAAATTATTAGCACACCATATTGATTAGTCTTGCTTTTTGAGTCTGTCTCCTGGCCTTCTTGATAGTGGACAAAAACTATTAGCCCTTGGACAGCAGAAATATGACTGGCAGGTCAGCAGACACCCCAAGGCCAGCATTGCTAGCCAGCAGACTCTGTTAATGAAAGCTTTCAACAATGACCCCTGGGTTACAAGGTCGTACCTTCTCCTTCCACGCTGACACTCCCCTAATGATCCTTGTCCGTTAGGTTAGGGCCCTGACACAGCAGGCAGACAACATCAGCCCAATAATGTGACTGACAATTGCCCATTTGTTTTGAAATGTGATATGTTGTTGGGGCGTTTGTGACTGTAAATCATGTGTGAAATCCCTCCCACATTAGCCTATGTTGGTTTACCCAATCCTAACTATTAGGAACACTGGGGAAGTGATATTAAAATGGATATTACTAGTGCAGTATTTAGGGGTTAAGTTTATTTACTGTCCATCTGGGTACCCACCGGAATATATTCAGTAAAACAGCACCAACGCTGTTGTCCAGACTAGATTGCTCTAGATGGCGTGTGCACAATGATGCTATGAATGGCACTTGATGTAACCACATCAGAAATGTTGTCCTCTGAGGAGGCCTGCTGTGGGTCACGGCCCAGATTACAGACAGAAGGATGAGCGCAGAGCTTTAGAACCAGATGTGATGAGGAGAGAGTGGAAGGCTGTGATCCGAGAGTCCTCTCTTGGGCCCTCCACCCTATACACAGTTACCTGTAGACACACACCTCAAGATACATGAAATCATTACAGTGATAGGCACTCGGGTGGCACTGGAGTACGTTCCTCCTCTACCATGGAGCCTATAAGGATTTAAATCCACCGTGGTGCATCTGGCTTGGCTGTGCATGAGTGGGTTTCTCAGAGTGCCACAGCACCCTAGGGTGCAGTAATGCAAGTCCATAGCCGCGGTCAGTGTTGCCAGTAACGCGTTACTTAGTAACGCGTTACTGTAGTCGGACTACTTTTTTCAGTAACGAGTAGTCTAACGCAACTACTATTTCAAAACCAGTAGTCAGACTACAGTTACTTATTTAATATTAGATGAGTTACTTTTTTGCATTTCACTCTGTAGAATCCACGAGTTCGAGGCGGCGTTCGATTGGAACATGCGGGCCCTTTTTTTAGGTGACATTCCCGCTCCACGTGTTTATGTGTAGCAAACATTCTACTCCTCTCGCGGGCCGCGGCACGAGAGAGGGGGAGAGTTAGCTGCAACGTTAGTGTGCTACTATGGAGGAAGAGCGGTTTGCGTTTAGCAGTTGGAAGTACAACCACTATTTTGATTTTATTTCAGTTAATGATGGTAACATCAGGGTCCGATGCACGCTCTGCCCTGGCGAGAAAGTACTGTCAACTGGCCAGATGTCCATCTTTTAGGCCGGACCGTCTTTCTTTTCAATGTCTTGCCCAGCCTCAGGGGCAGCATCAAGCTTGACATCTAGCTCATTAAAATGCAGGAATTTGCACCTAAAAGTTACAAAATGTATTTACCCCAGACCCCCTGTTTCAAAAATGTCTTCCTTTTTGGTGCTAGTCCTATATGCCGCAAGTAACTAAAAGTAATCTAACTTAGTTACTTTCCAAATCAAGTAGTCAGTAACGTAACTAAGTTACTTTTCCAAGCAGTAGTCAGTAGTCAGTAGTCGATTACTGTTTCAAAGTAACTGTGGCAAGTCCATAGCCGCGGCTGAAAAATAGTTCTTTTTCATACTTTTTAAACTTTTATTATTGGTGCTACAATGTTGAGGAGCTAGTGAAAAGATACTTTTGGATTTTGTTTTTTATTTTATTTTTCATTCCATTTTTGTAATACATTTTTTCACCCAGTGCCAAATACCTAATGTTATCCTGGGCTCTACACACAGTCCACCAACTTGGGGATTCAGCAGACTAGCCTCATGCTTCCCTAAATGGATGAGGAGTCCAAGTTGCATCCTTTTCACCTGACAGGGTGAGTTTCCCTGGTTGTACGTAGCGTGTGAAATTAATACGTTATTCCAACCAGTTCCTGTCCTCTCCATCAGGCGCCCCGGTTCACCAGGGGGAGGCAGTCTAGATTCCAGGATTACTGCATGTTTTTGTGAGGGTGAGGAGGACACACACCATCAGCACCCACAGCATTCTAGCGGGAATCAAACCCAGGACCTTCTAGCTGTGAGGCACAAAAGAAAAAAAAATGTTGATTTTGAGTACAAAGTGTAGTCAATTCTTCCACTGGTTGATTAAATGCCATCAGTGTAAAGGTAGCTAATTGTCACAGTGAAAATGTAGACTCATGAAGGAATAAATCCATTCACCCTCAACCCCAGTGTTATTTATTCCCACCTTATGTCAGTGTATGCGTGTGGGGGCCAATTGGTCATGTTACCAGGATACACTGAGACGCTGGACCACAGCTGTCTTCTGCCTTTAAGTGACTCTGACAAAACACTGTAATGTGCATGTCGACACTGGGCACAGGGCGTGGGAAGGCATGTCATGCTGTATGTGTGTGTGCATATGGGCGTGACAGGGCATGACACTTGGCTTTCCTGGATTGCCCCAGAGACAGTCACAATTCATGTGCTATTAGCAGTCATGCAACAAGTCCATAAATCAATGCAATATCGTTTCATATCAACAATGTGTAGATCTGTGGCCAGTGTCTCTGAGCAGAAACCTATGTGAGTGATGAACCGGATGAAGCATTCTTGTGAAACATCTTATTAGTCTTTTTGTAACGCACACATGGAATGAAGCTATTTAAGAATGTCTGCTGTCACCAGGATGATTCCCATCCTGTGGATGGGAATCATTTGTTTCATGTGCTGCATTGGAATTATACGTTACTAATAAATACCGGTATACAGTAGAGGATTTTATATATTAAAAGTTAAAGTGCTATACGTCGCTTCAGTGAACAGTCATAGTTGACGGTGGACAGCAAGAGCAGGGCAGTCTCTCTAGCTGGAATACTGACTCCTTCAGGTTGGTCAGACTGTTCAGTGGGAAGAGGGCGAGGTCACATGCATGCTTGGGTGACAGCAACTACTGGGCGAGTGCTTGCGCCTCGGAATGGGGGCATCAGATCAACGCCTGTTTGACAACAGACTGTTGGGCAAGCGTTTGCGCCTTGGCTTGGGTTTCAGATCAACATATGGAATGAATTATGTGCTGGGCATACAGTATATGTAGTGTGTCTTGATTGTACAGGGTTTGATGAGGCCAGATCAACATAATGAAATGTTAAAAGGTCAGATCCATATATGGAGAACTGAGGGTGGCAGCGATGGAAGTGTCTTGACTGATCGCATTTTGTGCAAAGCGGGACAGTCCTATCAACTTTGGAAGAGCAATCAGAATGAAATTCGACAAGTCTTGATGTTGCTGTTCTGCCCTGGCAGAGATAAAAACGAAAAGAAAGAAAGCAGGCTGAATGTTGATCTCTGTTTCCCACAGTTCCAGCAGTTCACCTTGGACGAAAATACCTATGATCTCGTATACCAGATGATGACATGTGTTGTCACTAAAGAGCTAGGAGATTATAAGATCCTCATATCTCTGTTTATGGTCTTTATACCTGAAGCCGAGTCCCATAATAAGGGCAGGTGTGGCCCTGAGATGAAAGTGGATGTCACTCAGCATCCCACCTGCTCTGAATACCACACAGCCACATAGCTAGTAGGAGAGGGACACTGGAATACAGTATTTCATTAAGGGTCACTGGTGGGTGTCAGTTCCCAGCCTGACTCACTGAACAGTGGCAGGACAATGGGGTGATTATCTGTCACTCCATAACACTGCCAAGTAGTAAGCGATGTCTTGTTGATTGAGATGCTATCAAATGCCAACATCTGTCGCTCTCGTGACCAGATGCCAAAATCTTTTTAGTACCTCGAGGACTCTTTCGTTGGTCCCCTGATACTTATCTCAAAGTAATATTATTATTATCTCGTAGTTTGCTTCTTAGGTGTGTTTGCCAAATTACGTATTAATTATTTATTTCGAACAGTAGGGAAAGTCAATTTTATTTTTTATCGCGAGGTTGTATAGTATAAATCAAAGAAGCATGCAAAGACTTTGTTGTTTAATATACAAATTTGTATTGTGTCATCATACATTATTGCAGTATGTTTCATTACCATACCTTACCGTACATTTTATGAAGAAACAGAGACAGAATAATTGCCTTCCGTTTCATTATGTCATCATCATTCTCATTGCATTCACAAATAAGGCTATATAAAATCTAACATGTAATAATGTATATAAATTGCTGTATAAATTGTCCTATTGCCCTTTGTCTTAAGACTTAGTGGACCATAGTGAAACTAATCACGCTGTGTAAATAGTTTGCCATAACAGTCATCACACCACATACATTTGATATGCATGATTCACCTCTCTCTCTCTCTCTTTCTCTCTCTCACTCACTCACTCACTCACGCACGCACGCACGCACACACACACACACACACGCACGCACGCACGCACACACACACACACACACACACTTCTCTGGGCCACGTCCACTTTTGGTAAGGGTAGGCTAAATGTTTTTTTAAATGGCAGGGTGGTGAATAATATTTCATGGGAGTGACCTGCTGGACAGTCTGGGCTGCAAATTATCTTCTAATATGAGCGGTATGAAAAGAAAGACAATGAGAACCCAAAGGTTTGCTTTCTTTTGCATTCCATGTATGGTTTCCACCTTGGATAAGTGCCTTGGATAAAGGCGCTATATAAATGCACCATTTACCATACCATGCCTCAGATATTGTATTGTTTTGATATTGGTCAGACGCATGGTTCAATTTGGAGGATCCATGTTCTCCGCTTATGTTACACCTTCCTTTTTTATGGTACGCAAGAAATGCCTAAGTGTATTCACCGTATGGAAAAACCTCATATCAGACATAGAAATCTTCTCCCTCCCAATTCTCGTGGTTATTGAATTGTATAATCTTTTAGTCAATAGTCAATGACATGCATAGTGGTCAACCTTGCAAAGAATAGATGTACAGATTACATAGATTACAATTTCAGTTTGCTTTGATTTGGTTGTAGCACCACATGTTGTAGAATTAATAGAGTAATCTTATCTGGCTGCATCTGCAGCAAAATCAATCTCAATTTTAATTTGCCAAATTAATCCACATGAAACAAAGCCACAATCCAATGTCATACAATCTACTTCTCATACAAACACATTATTCTAAATATGTATGTTGCCAGTATCAGGTGATTGTCTCTCTGCAGAAGATATTAATTAGTTTCACCTACATAAGGTGGACCCAGTATCCAGTGGCAAACAATAATTCATATACAGCCATACCTCTAATGAGACCTGTAGTGGTCACAGACTATTGCAGCTGAGAATTAGGTTCTTGTATTCTTGTATATTATTCTTATTGATGCCAACTCAAGAGACAGACAAGCAGGGAACAGGCTTGGGCCCAAACATGGCACCCGTTTATTAAATCAAAATTAAAGTCATAGGAGCAGAAATGCAAAATTATGCGGGAAACTACACCTAACCAGTCTCTTTCTTTCTTTCAGGGGGGGGCGAGTAGGGAGGGGGTCAACGACGGCAGGCCAGGAAGGACGCCGGCGGAGGTAAGTAGGGTAGGTAGGTGTTTAGATTAGGTCTCCTTTAATATTTTAAATTAGGATGTCTAGCTCCAGGTAAATAACACAAATCTTGAATTGATTATATCGACATTGCCAGTCAAAGGTGAGTAGAGGTAGTCGGGCCTCCCAGGGGGGTGTTGTGCTCCTTAAAGTCTTTTTTCCAAGCCACACTTTACAGCCTCATTTTCCAGCCGAGCCCAGCAGTGATGCATCATTCAGTATAGAGCCTATGAGGTGAGAAACACACAGTCAGTCTAATGCATTGTAAGCTTAGGATATAGGGTGAGGGAGTGTGTGTGTACGCTTACCATGGACCGCACGCCAACCTGCCACGGAGAGAGCAAAGGGTGAGTGTGAGGAGACGAAGCCTCTTTATAATGTTTGGTCAGGTACACAGGTGACTCTCATCTGAGGTTCTCAAGCAGGTGATTGGGGAAGTACCTGCCCTCTATGATGCAGCCCAGCTGGTGGTGCTTCGCTCCGCCTCCTACACTCTCTCTCTCTCCGGGGAGGTGGTGGTGCGGCCCGCGGCCCCGCAGCGAGACGCCACACATCCCCCCCCTATGTCTACCGGCGGTCCGGGAGACATCAGACACATCACCCTCATACATCCGCGAGAGGGCATCCGCGTGAGCCATCATCTTCCCTGGCCTGTGTTCAACTGAGAAGTCGTATTCCTGCATCTCCAGAAACCACCGGGTAATACGGCTGTTTCTGTCCTTGTTGGCCGCCATCCATTTCAGCGGAGCATGATCGGTGACTAAGGTGAACCTCCGCCCCCACAGGTAATACCGTAGGTGATGCACAGCCCACTTAATGGCCAAGCACTCCTTCTCCACAGTGGAGTAGTTCCGCTCATGCTTCAGGAGTTTGCGGCTAATGTAGGTGATGGGGTGCTCGTCCCCCTCTACCACCTGCGCCAGCACGGCGCCAACTCCGGTGCCCGACGCATCTGTGTGCAGAAGAAAGGGTTGGTCAAAGTTAGGAGATATCAACACTGGTTCTTGGCATAATGCTTGCTTTAAACACTGGAAAGCCTTCTCTGTCTCGTCCGTCCACTTCACTTGGTGCGGCATCTTCTGGGCTGTCAAGTCATATAGGGGTGCCGCCACCATGGCATAATTCTTGATGAACTTTTGGTAATACGACATCAGTCCTAAAAACGATTTTACCTGTCTTTTGTTGACCGGCTTCGGCCAAGCCCGTATCCGTTCCACCTTTTTGGCTTGAGGCTTCACGCATCCCCTCCCGATGGTGAAGCCTAGGTAGTCGGTCTCTGACAACCCGAGGCGGCACTTCTTTGCATTGGCCGTTAGATTCGCTTCCCGGAGGGCTCCCAGCACGGCCTCGAGGTGCCTCAGATGGTCATCAAACGTCACAGAGTAGATAGCGATGTCATCCAGGTAGGCGGCGCTGTAGGCCCGGTGGGGCCGCAGGATTCGGTCCATTAAGCGCTGGAAGGTGGCTGGTGCACCATGGACGCCAAAGGGGAGGACCTTGTACTGAAACAAACCGTCAGGGGTCGAGAAAGCAGTTTTTGGTTTGGCCCTCTCGGTCAGCGGGATTTGCCAGTATCCTTTGGTTAAGTCCAACGTGCTAACAAATCGAGCGGGCCCCAGTCTCTCAATCAGCTCATCGACTCTAGCCATAGGGTACGCATCAAAAATTGAAATGTCATTTAATTTCCTGAAGTCATTACAAAATCGTAACGTACCGTCTGGCTTTGGGACAATCACGATAGGACTGGACCAGGGGCTGTGTGACTCCTCAATCACATCCAACTCGAGCATCTTCTGGACTTCCTCTCGGATGGCGTTCCTTCTAGCTTCTGGGATCCTGTATGGGCGCTGTCGGATAACCTTTCCTGAAGGAGTATCAATGTCATGTTTAATAAGATTAGTGCGCCCCGGGAGGTCCGAGAAACGGTCCTTATTACGTAGGAGTAACTCCCTTATGTCCTGACACTGGCTGGGGGACATATCTTCCCCAAGGGGGACAGGCGGGACCGCCGGAGCTGGAGTCTCTGCCACCAAGGCCACAGTCGGGAGGGCGCTAGGAGGGTGCCACTTTTTCAATATGTTTACATGGTACAGTTGGTGTCCCTTGCGTTTGCCCGGCTGTCTGACCTCATACAGAACAGGTCCTTTTTTTTCGACTATTTCAAATGGCCTTGCCACTTGGCCAAAAATTTACACTCTGACGTAGGGATTAAAACGAGTACCTTCTCTCCCGGATGGAATTCCCGGAGCACCGCTCCTCTGTTGTACAGGCGTGCCTGGTCCCGTTGGCTTTCTGCATGTGCTCGCGCACCATTGGCCAGATTTTCCGGGCCCTTTCCTGTAGGCGTTGGACATGGTCCACAACGCTCCGCTGGGGCGCTGGTTGGCTCTCCCACGTTTCCTTAGCCACGTCCAACAGGCCCCGGGGGCTACGGCCGTACACTAACTCAAAGGGAGAGAAACCTGTTGATGCCTGCGGTACTTCTCTTATGGAAAATAAAACATACGGGATCAATCGGTCCCAGTCTTTCCCATCAATCTCTGCCACTTTCCTTAGCATCTGTTTAAGGGTCTTATTGAAGCGTTCCACCAAGCCGTCCGTCTGGGGTGGTAGATGGATGTCCGAATGCTTTTGACCTTTAACCAGTCGTAGAGCTGTTTTATCATTCTGCACATAAAGACTGAGCCCTGATCTGTTAGGATTTCTGAGGCAATGCCCACGCGGCTGAACAACATCACCAGCTCATGTGCAACCGCTTTAGCTGTGGCGGCCCGCAGTGGGATGGCCTCAGGATAACGAGTGGCATAATCTAGGATAACCAATATATACTTATGGCCGCGGGCAGACTTCGGCAGAGGACCTACGATGTCCATAGCTAGTCGAGAGAATGGTGTTTCTATAATTGGCATGGGGATGAGAGGATTTCGTTGTGAGGGACGGGGGGCTGCCTTTTGACACTCTGGGCAGCTTTTACAGAAATCCTCGATAGCCCTCTTAACCCCGGGCCAATAAAAGCGGGCCAGTATTCTATCACAGGTTTTCTGTACCCCAAGGTGTGCACCTAATTGGTGGGTGTGGGCCAAATACAGTACACGAGACACGTATTCTTTTGGAATGAGGAGTTGCTCAATTTTATCCCCCCCCTTACTGTCCACCACTCTGTACAATAGACCATTTTTTACAGAGAAATAAGGGAAACTGGCTCACTCACCCCGTCATTTGCTCTTCCGTCAACCACAGACACCTGCTGTCGGGCCCCTTCGAGGTTTGGATCTCTCCACTGTGCAGTTGCAAACTCGCCCTCTCTCGCAGCGGGTTCCTCCTGCTGCCATGGGAATTCGTCTGGGGAGGAGAACTCTTCTGGCTGCCCTGGCGCATCTCCCTCGCTCTGTCCCCTGCCCTGTTCCTCCTCGTCCACTCGGCGCTGTCCTCGAGGGCGGTCGCCGGCTGAGCTGTCGCTTCCTCGCTCGTCTGAGTCGGCTCGGAAGGCAGGGCACGCTGGTAGAGGTGCACGAGATCGCCCGGCGGGGCGCCGTCGGCGTCGAGCTTTCCGTTGGCCCAGGGGGGGACGGGGTTCCAAAAGCGGCTAAAAAGGCAGCAGTCGGCGCCAATCAAGAGGGGGACAGGGAGGGTCGGTACCACGCCGGCTGTCACCAGGGCATTTCCCCTTGGCGTTTGCAGGTAGACACTTGTAGTGGGGTAGTGACGGACATCTCCATGTACACACGTCACTGGAACAGTCTCCTCGTAGAGCTCTCCTGCCAGGGGTGTTCGTATGAGGGTCACAGCACTCCCCGAGTCGATTAGGGCGCTGGTGTCCTTCCCTTCCACCTTCACAGGCACGGTGGCCCTAGTAGCCTGCTGTGAGGGGGCATATAGACATGGCCGGGCGGAATCGGTGGTGGCAGTGGCCATCGTCACGTCTCTGTCTCGGTCGGGGCATGACCAGGAAATGTGGTCTGGCTTTCCACATACGTAGCAGCGTCTCGATGAAGGGTCCCTGCCGTTCCTCCCAGGCGCCGGCTCTCTTCGGCGTCCGGGAGATGCGGACCCCTCCGGCTGTCGCTTTCGGTCGCGGCCAGTGCGCTCGTCGGCATGGGGCTTTGTGGACTCCTGACGGGAGCCCTTCATCAGCTCGTTGGTCACTTGCAGGTTCTCCAGGATCGTGACCAGCTTATCAACAGAGTCGGGGTTCACTTGAGAAGCGTGCTTTCTGGCGTCAGGCGGTAGGGCTCTGATGCATTTGTCGATTACGATGCGGTCGACGCAGACTGGGTCTCCTGGCGTCATCAGCCAGTTTCGCGTCAGTCGAGTCAGGGCAGCTATCTGTGGCCGGGGCGGTTCCCCAGTGTGGTAGCCCCAGTTGTGAAACCGCTGGGCTCGGGCTGGGAGGCTATATCCTTGTCGGGCAAGTATGGCGGTTTTTAGCTTGGCGTAATCCTTCGCGTCGTCGTTGGAGAGGTCTCGGCAGGCTCGCTGAGCTTCCCCCGTTAGAAACGGTGTTAGGATGGACGCCCACTGGCCTATGGGCCATCTTTCCCGGGTGGCGGTCCGCTCAAACAGTTCAATGTAGGCCTCAATATCATCCTCTTGTGTCAATTTGGTTAATACACTGGCTGGGGACCTGCCTTCGTCTGTCTCTGAATTAATCTTCCTCACTAGCTCATGGACTGCGCGTTGCAGCTCCACCTGGCTTTCCTGCAACCGTGTTTGGCTTTGGAGCAGTGCGTTTAAAGCTGAAGCATGCTCCATGTTTACACTTGTTTGTTTCTTGGCGTTGGATCAACGTGCCCGCATTCTCCACCATATGTGAGGATCGATGCCAACTCAAGAGACAGACAAGCAGGGAACAGGCTTGGGCCCAAACATGGCACCCGTTTATTAAATCAAAATTAAAGTCATAGGAGCAGAAATGCAAAATTATGCGGGAAAACTACACCTAACCAGTCTCTTTCTTTCTTTCAGGGGGGGGCGAGTAGGGAGGGGGGTCAACGACGGCAGGCCAGGAAGGACGCCGGCGGAGGTAAGTAGGGTAGGTAGGTGTTTAGATTAGGTCTTCTTTAATATTTTAAATTAGGATGTCTAGCTCCAGGTAAATAACACAAATCTTGAATTGATTATATCGACATTGCCAGTCAAAGGTGAGTAGAGGTAGTCGGGCCTCACAGGGGGGTGTTGTGCTCCTTTAAAGTCTTTTTTCCAAGCCACACTTTAAAGCCTCATTTTCCAGCCGAGCCCAGCAGTGATGCATCATTCAGTATAGAGCCTATGAGGTGAGAAACACACAGTCAGTCTAATGCATTGTAAGCTTAGGATATAGGGTGAGGGAGTGTGTGTGTACGCTTACCATAGACCGCACGCCAACCTGCCACGGAGAGAGCAAAGGGTGAGTGTGAGGAGACGAAGCCTCTTTATAATGTTTGGTCAGGTACACAGGTGACTCTCATCTGAGGTTCTCAAGCAGGTGATTGGGGAAGTACCTGCCCTCTATGATGCAGCCCAGCTGGTGGTGCTTCGCTCCGCCTCCTACACTCTCTCTCTCTCCGGGGAGGTGGTGGTGCGGCCCGCGGCCCCGCAGCGAGACGCCACATGTATTCTTGTATATGTATTCTTATTCCAGCTGACCACTTCAGTGTGTGCCATGGACTCTCAAATCAATAGTAATTTATTTACCATACAATTTACACAAGTCAATTTACTATACACACACATACAAACAAAATCAATCAACGATTCGAATGGTGCATTAAAAAGAAAACAACCTGCACACAGTCCACTCCATCTTGCCTGCTCTAGAGTGTATTTCATCAACTATTACTAAGTAGTCGTTTTTAGTGTGATTCACCCTTGTGGTTTCCTGCTGTTTGCATCACAAGAATCTGTCAGATCATGCATGGCTCTTTGACAGGGAAATGACAGGGTAAACATATGACTGGAATACTACAAACGTGTTTACTCCGTCACACTGAGATCCCTGGAAGCATCTCTTTGTTTATCTGTTTAGTCAAGGCAATACATTACTTCATTTTCTTGACAGAACTATTTCCAGATTTCATCTTCTTTCTTTCTTTATTTTTACCAGCACCTGTGAGATTTTAACTTCAACACACTGAAACAAACACCATGTGATGGCGATTGTTAGCATATAAATCACATTGTGTTCCAAAACGATGTGAAATATCAAAACCAAAACTATATTTCTGATATTTTTAATATTTTATATTATTACAGTTTGGGAACATCGAAGTCTTTGGCGACGACAGGTTACAAGGCAACCTGACAAGCAGATGGGAGAAGGGAAAATGAATAAAACACAATGAGATTCCCCTGGCTGTGCTTTTTCTCCCCAGAGACATGCCAAGCAAAAGGAATAGCAGATAAAAACAGAAGAATCATCCACTGAAACCATGGATTTTGAATTATAGAGGCATTTGAAGGTGTAAGCGACTAAGCGTGCATGCACATGATTGTGTTTATGCATAATTTCATTTGGGAGCCTTCACAATTGAATGTACAGGTGAAGCTCTCATCCATGTATTTACTGTACACCATTGTGTGGTTGTGGTGTAGAAAATATCACAGAGTTGAGAAGATTGTGGTGGGGTTAATTTATTTCCATGGTCTCAGCCTGCATTGTGTCCAGAGTATTCTAGTGTCTGTCATTATTTGGATTAAACACAAGCAAGTCTGAATAAAAGACAGAATAAAATTAATAAATTCAGAAGCACTTTGACAAAACAATATTAAATTATAAAGTATATATTAAGTATTCAAAGAAATTCTAATACCAGCATCAGTTTCGCTCTGACTTTGGGGCCCACTGAGCTCCTGGACATTCAGGCAATCTACCACTGTCCGTGTTATGTATGGCCAGCAGCTGCTTTTGACAAGACAGCTGACAGACAGGGGGAAATCGGAAATTTGGTGCCTGTCTCTAGCAGATTTTCTCTTCTGTATAGCCTAACTCTATAATGTGATTGACATTACATTGTTCTCTACCACAAAGGATTTGCGATCAACATGGCCATGGCCTACTTGTGTGTGAGCGGAGCGAGCTATTACTTCCATTCATCACCATTACATCATCACCTAAACCGGCCAATCGGAGTACCCCAAGGGATGACATTTAATTTGTTTATTACTAATTACCTACTAATTATACCTCTCCCCCACTGACCTGTGCCTTTTCATAATAAGATTAAGAACTAGATCACTTGTGCGTTGCACACAAGTAGGCCATGGCCATTACGTCATCATATAAACCAGCCAATCAGAGTGCCTCGAGGGATGTCGACCTCCGACGACTGCATACTGAACGCTTAATTTGCGCTCGCTCTGCTCATGCAAGTGCAACGTAATAACTGTCACAATGTAGTGACTGACAATGTCACTACATTGTCATCTCACATCTGGTAACCAGAATAGGATTGAGAAAAATGTGCAGTGCCAGTGAACAACCCGTCCTTAACAAAAACAAAGATACAGTTGCACAGCCAGTGGTGGAAAGTGACATCTACAGTACTTACAGTACGCACTGTAAAAGGCTACTGTATATTAGTACAATTAGTACAATTTTGATGTGATTCTGATTTGTACTGTACTTGATTATTTCCAATTTCCAATACTTTTACTTCAGGGTCTGTCTCTCAGTGCCTTTGTTGTGGGACACTGCAATGTCTCTTAGTTTTATCTCCTGCTCACTTATCTCTCTAGTGAGTGACCTTATATGTGTCACTCTCCAGACCTCTGTCAGGGCTGCCTGCTAATACCTGAATGCAGGCAGCTGGCATAGGGGATTATCTAATCACCTGTTCTGTTCTATGGTGCTATACCCTCATTCTCTTTCTAGGTTAGGAGACCTCTACTGTGCAGGTGACGTTACCACTCACTTCCCCCCATCTATAGCTCTTTTAGGGCAATCTGTCAACCCATCATCAAACAATTAAGGAAAAACAGAACCCTCTTTTCCTTCCCTGAATATTGATAATAGAGCCAACAGTCTGTCTCAAGAGACCAAGTATAGGGCAACCTCATAGGTGGATCTGTTGTTTTGAGGCATTCGACAAACATTAGTTTGCAATGATCAATGAATGCTGTATGATGATAAGAGCACCCCACACTAGACACTGGTGTGATTTTTATATCAACTGGGTCAGCACTCGGTAGAGTGCAAACTTGCGTGATGCGCACAAGTAGGCCATGGCCTACTGGCTGGATGGCACTTTAACTTATATGGAAATTAACTTATAGGGAAATTATATGGCTGTGATGCCAGTGATGAAGTAGGCCATGGCCTACTTGTGTGTGAGCGGAGTGGGCTAATACTCTTGACCCCCCCCCCCCCCCCCCCCCTCACAAATTATAGGTTCTGGCAAATAGCCAATCAGGTTGAGTGATGTCATCTCTGGCATCACAGCCATGTAATTTCCCTATAAGTTAAAATGCTCATTTAACAAAGTGCCATCCAGCAACTCGTGCAGGCAAGGCAACTTTCAGTAGAGGATTGCCTGGTGCTGACACGTGAGATGTTTCTCTGGACGATACATCTGGAAGGAGAATATTTGAAGGATCAAGCTGCTGTGCTGGTCAGAAATGAGATCTACTGCTTTGGAGGAGACATGGACCAGAGGGGAAGAGATCGGGGAAGAGATCACATGGAAGTACACGCCTTCAACACAGTGTCTTTATGCTGGAGGATAATGACCCCAGAGACATCTGGAACAGAAGACCCTCACCCTGAGATTCCCTCCAGACGTGAGAACCACACAGCCGTGCTGATAGAATATACTGTGTACCTCTGGGGAGGGTTTCCTTACTGTAATGTGCTTTATGCATTCGATGTTGACACCAACCAGTGGTTCAAACCACAGGTTTCTGGGACAGTTCCAGAGGGGAGGGAACTCCACTCAGCCTGTGTCCTGGGGAAGGTCATGTACATTCATGGAGGATTAACCGAAACTGGACCCACTAATGACATCTACAAGTTGGACAGCACCAGAACAGTCTGGACTTTAATTAACCCCAGAGGAATTCAACCTCCTGCTACAGAACGTCACTCTGCCACCATCATAGGGACAAACATGTTTGTATTTGGAGGCTGGGGGGAAGAGTACTACAACAGCATCAGAGTGTTTGACACAGAGAACAACCACTGGTTGGACACACCATCCTCGCAGCTTCTTCCAAATGGACGCGATGATCATTCAGCATTTACCTATAAGGGAGAGCTGTACATATTTGGTGGCTTTAACGACGTCTACATCAATGATCTGTGGAAGTTCAGTCCAGAGACATTCTCCTGGAAGAAGGTTGAGCCCAAGGGGGAAGGGCCTCCTCCGACCTCTAAGATGTGCTGTTGCATGATAGGAGATGGTATCGTGGTCTTCGGAGGAGACCACACCCCTGATGACCTGTATGTCCTGGACTTCAGTCCTAGCCTCAAGACATTATGTAAGCTGGCTGTTCTTCAGTACGGTCTGGAGCAGTCAGAACTCCCACACGACATTAGGTGGGAACTGTCAGCCATGAATACTCGTCAATCCGATGGCCCTGTCAGCAGCATCAGGCGGAATGGCGGAATGGCATTGTTTTTTTGAGCTAAAAAACAAAACCAGCCTTTTTGGTGGCCTCCACCAGATTCTCTATTTTTTTCTTCATTTTCTCTTCTTTTTTGAGTGGTAGTAGCCCCTCCTATATACAGCTTTAATGTTTGTTTGTCTACGATGTTTGTTGGTCGGTCACCGGTCATCCCTCGAAGTACTCCGATTGATGACTTAATAGTAGGTTATTAATGGCTCTCTAAGTATATCTTAAAGAGTTCTCTGTAAGTATCTCTCACAACTGACAACTGACTAGCGCAAAACCGATTGCTTAACTAATGTAGAGAAATTTAAACAAACATTCGGCTATAGTTGATGTTGTATGATCACACAAAGTGTGATTTATATGTTTGCGTTTACATCCTGACATGAACCAACACACTGACGGGGTGAATATTTTGAAAGTATCTGAGTCCAGGGTTCCCATGAACTCCCATTAACCACATCTGAAAACGAGTGCTTGCTTCACAGCATGGCTTGTTTAGTTCTCGAAAAGAGTTAATGGTTCCACCCATTAACCATTCTCACCTGTTATGACAGGCAATTAGCACAAGTAGGACATGTCCTAATTGCACATGGCTATTGAGATGCTATGCAGGTTTATGAGCCCCAAGAGTCGTATGTATCCCTCCAGGTGAGTTCTCGATATGAGAACAGACTTTCGTGGCCATACAGTAAAATACCTCTCTGGATCATAGCTATTATCCAGGTAGCCCTCTCTCAGCACTTCTTCCTTTCTTATTAGAGAGGTCAGAGCCCCAGAGATATTTGCTGACACTTACTGTGGAGGGTAATTTCCTGTTGCTCTGGCTTTACAACACATGCAGCCAATAAACACAAAGGCTGGAAGCAACAGTTGAGCTTTTACGGATGACATTGGCCTGCATCTCAAGACTCCACCTTGAATCTCCCTATTTAGAACAACCTTTGGAGGCTGGCCTCTATGATGTGGGACCGAAAGTAGGCCTATCTCTATGTCCCTTTATTCCTATATATTCAGTTCTGTGTCAGGCATGCACACATGGAGGGTATTTCTCAATGGCCACTCCAGGGCTCCATACTCAGTGTTGTCACTGATGTTTATAACAATAATTGAGTTATTTACTACACTAAATATGAAATACACAGCATTTTTACAAAATGAAAATGATTCATAACAGCAGCTATCGGATGTTTTCCAAGTCTATTCAGAGGTGCGGCTGGATACACAAGCGCCATTCTGTGCTTTCCAATGTACTGGAAACTATAATTCAAAATCTGTTCTGAATGAATATGCAGGATCTTACTGGATAACCTAAATTCCTGTTATGTTACAAAGGATAAACGTTGTGAACTTGTGATACGTATCATCTCTCTCTCTCTCTCTCTCTCTCTCTCTCTCTCTCTCTCTCTCTCTCTCTCTCTCTCTCTCTCTCTCTCTCTCTCTCTCTCTCTCTCTTTTCAAGGTTAGAACTTTGAGCTCTTTTTAATACCACACAGATTGTGATATGTTTTCCAAGCAGACCGTCTAATGAGGATTTCCCCTGTCCGTATAATCAATACAAATTCTTATATATTATTTATACTGGATGGAAATGACTACCTGACCCTGCCTAGCCCAGGGGCCAGGCCGGGCATTTCTCGGATCTGGGCAGAGAACCAAACCTCTAATGCAAACGACAGGGATCCTCTTCAATGAGAACCAGGCTTTTAATGCCTAACCGCATTGGCTTGCTTCTCTTTAGCACTGTCTGTCCTGCAAGGCACATCAACTGCATGGTGACTTAAACCCCGCACTGGGGACACCCTCCACAGTGCGGAATAGGCTGGTTTATAAACATTAAGTGTTCCTGTCACACAAACAGTTTTAAAACCCACCAGATTTGCCGGGGAAGAACAAATAGGAATGGATACACCCTTGGAAGGCAATAGTGTTTATGAACGCATTGCGCCTGTGGCCTATTTAACGACCTGGCAACCTTCCGACTGGGTAATGTGCATATAATAATGCAAATAGAAATGTATTGTCCTCAACATGCCCTCACACTATGCTGTAATTACACGTACACTGCCGAATATGATACCACTTTTACCACTTTTTATGGTAAAAGTGATACAAGAAATCTATTTTATAGCTGTGGGAGTGGGGTGGTACGTGTTTTTCTTTTTCTTTTTTCCCCATTTTTTCTTTTCTATGACTCATATTAACTTAAACTCTGTAAATATCGTGCTTTGAGTTAACGTCTGATGTTAACAGCAGAGCTGCACTGTAAAGAGTCATCGAGATGACACTGCCAATGGGGAATATGAACAGATCACAAAGCGGTTCATGCAAGGACAAAAATCCAGCTGTGTCTGAATGCTAACAGTTAAAATGTGGTTCAATATGAGGAATACTATTTTTGATGCTGCCTTCACGTCTTGTCTCAAACCCAGGGTTGTTGTCATTTAAAACATTTCTAGTGATAAACTTTAGGATACTGTCTTTTTTCCAGTCTTTCTTCCTTCACTTGTGAAACGTGTCATCATGTGAATTTAATCTATTCCACTCTGGCGCTCAGCACTTTGTCACCTGGGTAAAACATCTGTTGTATGTACAGTGCCTTGAAAGAGATCTGAGAATAATTGTCTCTGATAATTGTCTCCACCAGTATGGTGGAGAGTATGTTTTATTGGGGAGTATGTTTTGCACTCCGTCCGTCCGTCCGTCCGTCCGTCCGTCCGTCCGTGTGTGTGTGGGTGTGTGTGTGGGTGTGTGTGGGTGTGTGTGGGTGTGTGTGTGTGTGTGTGTGCGTGTGCGTGTGTGTGTGTGTGTGTGTGTGTGTGTGTGTGTGTGTGTGTGTGTGTGTGTGTGTGTGTGCCCATTCGTCTTTTAGCAACTAATCTCCGGTACTGTTAACCTGATCAATGCCAAACTTTGCACACACAATCTCTAGATGCTAACAACGAACCTCTGCCGCATATTTTCTAGAACACCATCTGGAGGCTGATCTTTGTAAATACATTATTTCATATTGCTCCTCTATATTCTGTCCAAAAATCCGACAATATTGTTACACAGTATCTCTGTCAAAGTTTGCAGGATTGGCAGGATTTTGAAAAAAACACATCAAATCATGAACGCAGAGTGCAATTTATGTGACATCTGCACTTTTCTACTAGGCAGACAAATATAACCGCACCCTTTTCACAATTGGTCTGTTATAGTGCCACCAACAGGTGGATTTTGGCAGAAAAAAGGCCTCAAATCATCCACTTGGAATCAAAGGCTTAAGAAAGAATGGAACCTTTTTCACATTGACCTATAGTGCCACTAGGAGGCCACAGCCTGACTTGGTAAAGACCTGTGCCCAGAAGGGCACTATTTCTAGTCACTTTTACAACTGTAAAAGTACAGTGTACCACTCGGTTAGTCATTTCTTTACTTCTGAAAGAAGGTAATCAGCTTTTCTAAAAACTCTTGTGACTTGGCTCACAATAGCAAGGTCACAAACGTACTGTATTTAGGCTACTTACTTGACTTAATTGTCTTCTTTTGACTCTTGATTGCTTAAAGATGTTTCAAACCTCTGGAGTTGAAACATACCGGTATACTGTATATTGTCAAAAGGCCACTATTACGGACATGCACACCTTTCTATAATCTTATAATATTCAGCCAACACTGGTCTCGGCTTGTGATTTATTCTGACTTGACCTGACATGTTTTTCCACATAGACTGTCTTCCACATAGACTTGACTTGAAACTCAACAAAATTATACACATATATTTCTTAGGTGAGATGAGGCTTGTTCTAATAATCAGAACTATTATACATACGCCTCTATAGCTTCAAATATAAAATTTACTTCAATATTGCCTTATTCTTTGGCATGTGGGTTATTGGAAACATTCAGGGGCACATAATGCTCAACCCAATACTACATTTTATGTTAGGAATCCCTCCCATGACATCATTTAATCAAAGCGCTTTTTCAGCACACACCCTAAATTCAACCCAGAACATGTTTATATGGAAAAATAAAGACCATGTAATATTCTATTTTCCAGTTTTTGATAGTGGAGCAGCTGAGCATAAATCAAGTTGATGCATTTAGATGGGTCATTCAGTGATGGTGACACATCGCTTCATTCACATAGAAATGAAAATCCTGGGTTGCCTTGCCATGGGCTTTAGTGCTGGCGCTGTGTAGTCTACACACCAAGAGGCAAAGCAGCCCAGACATGCAGGGCCCACAGCCCCTCCAGCACTATACGGCAGACAACACAAGTACCTGCAACAGAGGCGAAAGCTCCTTCCTGCATTTAGAAACACATTGTTACTAAGTCTATAAGTCTCCTGTCACCCTCAGAACTCCCATGCAGGTATGTATGAGTGCACATCCCTGTCTTCGTACTTTGTACAAGTGCCACAGGCAACGTGAGGCAATTATACTGCTGTTCTCACTTCTCAACAGTCATTCTTCCAGTACATCAAAGTGCATACTCACTGATCAAGCATGCACGTTATAATGGAGATGATGTGAGGTCCCTTTGAAGGTGTTTGAGTTGTAGATTCTTGTTGCTCATCGTTGGTCATTCTCCTGTGGGTGATCTTACTGAAATGTATACTCTTTCGTCGTCCAGGCCATTAGTTATTGTTAATGGTTCCCTTGCACCTATTTCAGTCATGACATCTCGGCAGCAGAAGGTTCACATGAGTCAGTGTTCTCCAGTGAAAGAAACCAACGGTTTCAGGATACTGTTTCATAACCACTCATCCCTTTGTAATAAGAACGGTTTCCATCGCATAATGTCATACAGTGGTGTGTGTGTGCGTGTGTGCACTAGTGTGCATGTGTGCATGCCACACCCTTGAACACTGGAACCAAAACCATGGCCATACAGTCAGCTTGTAAAGACGATAGAGGCTTGGAAGGGATGGAGCCAATGTCCAAATATGACAGAGGGTGTGTCACATAATCCTGGACTGGTCTTAGTTTTTACTTTGTTGTACAAACTTCAATTATCCATAGTGGTCCTATGGATAATGGGATATTATTTGGTCACCAAAACACTCAACCTTCCAAAGAACCATCACAGTCAGCCACAGTCAGTGTGCCACAATGCAGATGTTGCATAACTTAATGCGTCTCAGCAGGTATAGCAGCCAATTGGGAAGAGTTTGATCCCGGGTTCCCCCAGAGTTGCAACACAAATCTTAGTGATAGAACAATGAGTCCTGTCTACTGTAGCTTCGTCAGGTTCACATTCCGTGGGTAGGTTGGGTAGGAATTGGGCCTCCGAGAGAGGAAGGGAGTACCCCATCCCTGCTGCAACAATAGAAGATGGGGAAAGAGCCTCAATCGGTTAGTTCCCATGCAATGCTCTCTCGAGATAACCTTCAACCTCTGGCAACTCTTCAAGGCACTGGTTTGGATGTCAGCCTTGGAAATGTTTAGGCTGTATATTAACACTAGATTCATTTACTCCTGGATCCTCCAGTCTGAACAATTACACTTTAAATCACAATTTTCCAGATGAGCAGATAAATAAAGTGTCAGTGGTGTTTCTTATAATAAGTAATTTTGTGGTGGTTTCATCATTAAAACAAATCCAGGCACAGCTGATGTCAGATGTTGACAGAACATGGCGTCATGTCGAAGTGAGTGAGCTGGAAAATGAAAACGTTGTACCTCAGTGAGAAATCGCTGTCAGGCATTCCATTCAACCCTCAAAAAATCACAAGAAAACCTTACATAATGAATATTTCAGACGATTGTGTTGCTCAGAATCTAAACATTGTTGGCCAAAAGTGCTTTCTTTAAACAGAGACCTAATCCAGCACTAGGTGGATTAGATAGGTGGTTCATTATCATCTGTGACACTTAGATATGTTGTCTAATTAATACATTTACTAATTTTCGGCAACGACAGGGTGAGACATGAATAAAGCATAAATGTATACTCTACATCTTGACAGTGTCACTTAAAGAAAAGTGGTGTTGTTGATGCTGTGCTTAGATTGAAAATCAGCGATATGCAGCAAACAAGGTACAGTAAAACAAATTATGCTTACGCGTTGAGCAATAATTAACTAATATGAAACTGGCAACACATTTACTTGAGTGGAACTTGCACATGAGCTCATTAAATAATGCAATGACCTCAGCTCTGTAGGAAGGCATGCAGGACATGAAGGCGGGAGGGGTGTATTGATCTTTTGCAGAGTACTAGTTCATTTTTGCATCCCGTGGACGTTACCATGGAGAAAATTAGTGCCAGTTAGCAGCACAATTGTTAGCAGCCCACTGAGAGATGTTTTTAACCAGTTACGTCCATGCATGTACTGCCCTGCATGTTTGCCGCATTTATGAATTACTGCTATGTGGATTCATCTATGCCAGTGGTTTTCAACTAGTCTGAGAGGATTCCAGGTGGTCCCCAGCTAAGTGATGGACAGTTGCTAACCAAATGGACCCTTATAGATCTGTAACTCTTGAGATCAAAAAATGAAACCAAATGGTATCATTTTAGACTCAAGAGTTAAATTATATTTAAACATCTGAATTACCGGTACTTAATTCTCAAGAATGTACACATTTAGAAAATAAAATTGTATAAAATTGTTATGTCTCCTAAATTGTGGATACAAACTTCCTTAGTTTTGGGTCCGAGAGACTAAACTCAACATCAAATGGTGGTCCGTGGCTAAAATGCAAAATAAATAGTGGTTCCTGGTATGAAAAGGGTTGAAAACCATTGAACTATGCTGCAGTGTGTTTCCCGAATGAGGTACACTGATGTGTCCTATCAATAAAGTTAGAGTAATAACAATCACTAAGATAAAAAAATAACGATTAGCCATTGACAAGTTAGACAACATGACTATCCATGTAAAACTAGGAAGTAGGAAATGTGGCTGTTTTTTTTGCCACAAGTTGTTTTATGTGTGTATCTAACCTCCACTGGTGTAATAATGTTTCCCATGGGTCCTGCCAGGACAACATGGCCTCCTTCGCAGTACAGAACCTCCCACAACGCTTTGGTGTCAGGAGGAAGCATGGTGATGAATGCCAGGCCATGAATCATAAATGACCCACCTATGGGCCCAAGTTGTGCTTATTTCTTTTCATCAGATTCAGTCATCTGCTGAATGAAATCACCATTCAGCCTTTGGAAGATGGATTATTTATTTAAATTTTACCACTTAACTTCATAGCATAGCAGCCCCAAAAATGCACTACAGAGAGCACAGAGGTGTATTGAGAGTTGGAGAGACTTTTCCTCTCTTTTTTTCCTGCTCCTGTTGCTGAAGTATAGTTAGTGATTTTATTCAATTACTGAATGTTTATCCTATGCATAATTTCACTGTTGATGTAGGGCAGTGGTTGGCAGAAATGAACTCACTTGTTCCTACATGCACCACTCATTCTGTACAAGCGCACACAGTCATGCATGCGCACTTCTGCATGCCCATAGATCACAACACACACACACACACACACACGCACACACACACACCAGTAATCTCACAGGGAGCATATGTTTATTTATCCAGCTCGGTCAAGAGCTGCATGGTCCTTTTTTTCTTTCCCAATTTGAAGTGTGAAAGGTGGAAGGAAATAAAAAGTCGTTTCCTTCATATGGCCTCAGATTCTGCATCCAGGCTATAGTGGGTTGTGGTTCCCTGGAGGGGTGGCAGGAGCTGACAGTAAAGTAATGTAGGGCCTGCAGAATTTGGGATGTATGTGGCTCAACATGTGGCCAAAAACAACAGAGGAAAATGTTGCTCAAAAGCACCAGCCACATGTAACACTTAACTTATCCGCTGTTGTACAATGGTGTTGCATGCTAAAAATAGCAAATCTACAAATGTGTTTCTTTTGGCTATGACAAAAATCTTTAACATATAAGAATAGCAACTTTTATACATTTTGGTTCTCATTTATTCTTATTCTTCTACACTACTCCTGATCTGTAATGTATTGACACCACAAGAAGATTGAAAAATGTGCAAAAGGATCTGCAACAAGGCAATCATATATGACTGAGGATTATTATACGAGTCCCTGTATCTGTGTGTGATGTGCGTGTGTGCGCGTGTGTGTGCGCGCGCGCGTGTGTGTGCGCGCGCGCGCGTGTGTGTGTGTGTGTGTGTGTGTGTGTGTGTGTGTGTGTGTGTGTGTGTGTGTGTGTGTGTGTGTGTGTGTGTGTGTGTGTGTGTGTGTGTGTTGCTTAGATTACTATTAAGTAACTCCAATAGATGTGATTATGTACAGAATGATTGTAAGTCTAAGCAGTGAATATACAGTGAATATGCAGTTTACAACATAACCACAGTATGCATTTGACGGAGCCCTAAAGCTGTAGGAATCAAGACCAACTTGAAGGCTATATGCATTGTGTGCCAATTCTGACCTGTTGACTTTCTCCTAAAGAACAAACGATATATACATCAGCACCAGGATAAAATGCTCAAACAAACTTTTCAAGAATGAGCAGGAAAATCACTCCCTGTGTCAAAAGAGGAACACATCCTCAACCATTCAAGGCCAGGAAACAGCACACACTGTACCATAATCCGAGCCAAATTTAGCGTTGTCACCACATTCACTCCTGAGCAGCAATTTAAAGCAGATACTGAAAACTTAATGGGCTCAACTCATGCAACAGAAATCCACATGTACTTATTTATTACTATTCCATACCTACACAAATGAGAGAGATGTTTCTTAAAATAATCACAGAAAAGTGATCTTCACTGCCTCCATTGGTTCCTATTCCAGAGGCAAATTAGGCCCACAGGAGGCATTATGGTGGAATTTAGGCTGAGCACAAGAGCATTTAAACAACGTCATACATGACTTAGATAGATGTCAGCAGCGGCATTAAGTCATGTTCTGGCAAGATTTTACCCCAAATATTAAAGTTCAGGCCCACTTAAAAACTAAACTCCCTTTTGGCGGCAAATGTGCAAGTTCACCTTGGATTTTCATCAAGTGGAATAGCGTGCTTGCACGTGGACTATGGCGCTGACACTGACAGCCCAGCACAAGCCACTTAATTTCTTTTCAGAGGAATGGACCGAAAGAGGAATGTGTATAGCAAAGTGTCTTTGGAAGAGCAGAGGGGCCCACTATACTTCATCCACAGCCAGAAAATGTGTGCTGCCTTTACTGAATAGATAGGTTGTCCTGAAGAGGAAGCGGTCCACTTTGACTCATCAGTGATCCTTTCTTCTATTTGACCTCTGCCAAGTCACTTTGAAAAAGAATCTTTATTGTGGGTCAGAACCGAATGTGATCATTCAGCAGAGAGTGAACTTTAGTCCTTCATATGGATGAAAACTTGAGAGGGACAGTTTCTTTTGACCACATTGATTCTACTATTAACACTCTTGAGCTCCCTAGACAGGCTTAATATGGTGAAGCAAATGCAAGTAATTTAAATTGTGAGATTGAGTGGGGAGCAGATAAATCAGGTGAGAAAGCACAGTGAATGGAATATTATTAAAAATGAGAAAATGTTTAATTTTCTTATTCATGTTTAGAATGTCGATCCTTACAGGCAAGACTTTATCCAATGACGTTAAAGTGCCCAATCAGTGTTTCAATGGGAAGGAAATTTAAATTTAAGGCACATTCTGCAAGCATTGAATTACGCCCCTCACTCTTATTGAGTACAAGACCAAGATAAGCCCTCTTTTATGAGATGGTCCCAAAATGTATTACATTGTCTGTGTGTGTCCAAAAGTCATTGAAATTGACCTGCAGGTCAAATATTAATTGGAAAGAACAGAACTTTAGTTTAAGCCCAAAGACACCATATATTTTCAAAGTTACTTAAGCTTAAGAAGTGAAAGTGAATGAAGTGAAGAAGAAAAATAACAAAAATGGAAACAATAATAATAATAGTTGTGTTGTTGTTGTTGTTGTTGCTGTTGTTGTTGTTGTTATTGTTATTATTATATGTGATCTTAAATTGTCTTTTAAAATCCATTATGGGCTAACCGCAAATAAACTTATTTTACACATCATTACAGTCTACCCTTGATTGTTGGCCTAGCGAATTTTAAGTATAGGCCTACAATATCACAGGTTCTCAAAGTTGTTGTGACGCAAGTTGGTTCAGCAGAATTCTAATATTTTAGAATGTATCAACGATAATTCATTTTTACCACTTTGCCCACCACCATTCCTCCTTGGCAAAAAATAGCTTAGATCTGCTATTTTGGGGTGATGTTCCCCCCAGAATAGGGAAGCTGCGGGTTCAAGTGGTTAAATGTCATGTACGTTATTTTCAGTATATGTTGTCTATCCATTTTCCTTATGACACATATGTGTATTAGATATGACATACATAATGGTGACGTAATTACAAGCTCTATTATCGAGAGCATTATCTTCTCAAGGTGCCAGGATACTTGCTCTCTGCTCATTCGCTCTGGTCACAACAAGTGCACAAGTAGGCCATGGCCTACTGACTTTATTTCTGGCCCTTCACTTTTTGGATTAAAAGTGCAGAAAGGGTAAGTGTGGAAACCATGCCCTCTGTCTGAACGGCCTTATGAGTAGACTTTGACATGAGCTCATCTCGGAGCTCATGTCCCCGGACCACCGGGGACCACCGGTCGCTCTGAGAGGATCCCAGGTGGTCCCCAGCTAAATGAAATGATGGACAGTTGGTCACCAAATGGACTCTAATAGATCTCTTGAGATCGTAAAATCAAACCAAATGGACCCCTACGTGCCATTTGGTATCATTTTACACCCTCAATTATATTATATTTAAACATATGAAATAGTTTTCAAGAATCTACACAAAATGTAGAAGAATTGTTATTTTGACCTATGTTTTGCCAGTTAGCTTTCCTAAATTTGGGAACACAAACTTGAAAATCCTTAGGTTTGGGTTCGAGAAACTAGTCTAAACTCAACAGCAAACGGTGGTCTGTGGCTAAAATGCAGAATAAATTGTGGGCCCTGGTGTCAAAAAGGTTGAAAACCCTGGCATAGAGCAGGGGTTTTCACCCAGTGGTCTGGGGAGTGACCACCAGTGGTCCTTGAGAGAGGATTCCAGGATGGAATGTAGACAAAAACAAGAGAAATCTTTAGATTCGGTTCTGTGGGGCTAAAATGTCATCAAATGGTGGTCCGTGGCTCAAATTCTGAATAAATAATGGGCCGTGGTATAAAAAAAAGGTTGAAAACCACTGATTTAGAGGCGTGGTGAATGGGTGGCGGCAGGAACACACTGCCCGCCCTGTGGGTGTGTTCAAGGCAAATAGCCCTGTTGTGTGTGTGTACATCCACCTGCTAGCGCGGAGGAGCATGCTTCTCCTCTACAGTCCAGAGCGCCTAACTTTCAACAGTGAGAGAGTGACATATTCGCTGCTGCGAGGTGACTTGGACCCCCATATCGCCACGATAACTAAAGGAATACATGACGTTTTAGGAGCTGCGATTCTGGACATGCCACAGCGTACTGGCACTGCTCGCTCTTGCAAAAGACGAAGCCAGCCGATTTGCTTTCAACTTTACCTTGCTACATGACTGACAAGTGTGGGTCAGTGTACTGCTGCTGCGCTCAGGTGTAGACCGTCCAGAAACGCCACCCGGAATTTATTCATTTCAACACTGCAGAAGGAACCAAAGGGCAACAATCTCATTGGAAATTCTTTTTTTGCCCATTGATTTATAAGGAGGGGTCTGCAAGTTTATTTCGGATATCGAAACAAGCAGGTAGGTCAGTGTGTTGCTATTTTGACCATTTTTTATTTAATGGATAGATAGGCTATAGCCTAAGTAGCCTACAGTTTAATTCCATGTAGCCTACATAGGCATATGCATTTTATTTTTTTTGTGATAAAAATCAAAGCTATAGCAAAACGACCAGATATAGCTTAATCACACCATTATTTAAACAAGGCAAGCCTATTAATATTAAACATATTTTACTTTATGCTAGATTTTTAGCTTTTACTAACATTTTTCATTGTTGATATATTTGTTCTAGCCTATCCCATGCTGTTATTAGTTTTTGCAGTAGGCTATCATTTATCGCCGCCTATGGGCTATATAAACCATGTAGGCTATTGCATGGCCATGTGTCTCTAGTGTTCATATACAGGCCCGCTTCCCTGTTGTTTTATTTTATATTTAATGTTTTGGCTTTGTTGGCGACTCACTATACGCGCGCCCTATATGGGGAAAAAGTTTCCTGTGTGGTTTTATAGTCTATTTTATTGTTCTATATAACTTGTTCACAATTGGAACTAACCAAGATTGTAGCCTATAATAAGAGGTCGTATTAAACATAAAATTTGAACGCTTGTCAGGCAGACAAGAACGGCCGCGCGTAAACAGGCAGGCTATGCCGAGCCGCGCACAAATGAATCCCGATGTAAAATCCTACTCCGAGGCTGGGGAAGAGATACATTGCAGTGGTTCCCAAACTTCCTCCACAAGAGATTTATACAGCTCTAACAGTGATTCTTAAAAAAAACACAAAAAAACATTTCAAAGACCCCCAGTTTGGCATGCATTATAGTCTACCCCCCCTTTCACCCCCTGGAACTCCATCAACGGGTCCCCGGGCCCCAGGTTTGGGAACCGTGCATTATAGTCCAAGCACCTAGCTGATCTATATAGTCTAGCCTAATGGGAATTCCAATAACCCAAAAATGGTAATTACTGTAAACTTTTTTTTTTTTATAACATTTTATAGATGTTATCTATAGCCTACTCTAGGCCTAATGGATGGTATCCAGCGTGTTTGCTAAAAGTTGCACATTGAGCAATTTAAGTTATTAGCTGAATATGTCACCATGCCATTAACATCATACAGTAGGCTATATGGCAAAAATAAACTAAATGTCATCATTGTTTAAGTAGGACTTTAGCAAATGATATATGAAAGTAAGGGGTTTTCATGATGCTGAAACCACTACAAAAAACACTTTGGGGTAGGCATAGTGTGCCCAATGTGCTCACATGCTTGTATTTGTGGTGATGGATATGTCCATTTCCTCCTAAGGATTGTGTGTTTGTGCACTGATAGTCTTGCTTGTTTCACACCACTTGCTATTAAACAATGATAAGATTTAGGTTATTTGTTCCACATGTTAATGGTTAATTGCTCAACATGCAACTTTTAGCAACCAAGCTTAATCTCATCTGCTAAGCCTATAGATGACATTTGAATCATAACAGGTTACATTAACATTTCTAGATCTAACCCGGGACCTATGGGGGCTTCCAGTAGAGTAGACTAATAGGCTTGGGAAGAGGAATGCTATAGTGGCTTCACATTCACTGGCTTGAGGTAATGGTGGATTTTATAGTCTGCAAGTCATTGCCAACTTGTGGCTAATATTGCTGTTGTCTTGACTACACATTTGGATTGTTATTACATACATTTAAAACAAGATGTATTGCTGGCATGAACAACTCATGATGGGTGATTCATGACAGATTCATGACAGTTAAACCTGAACTGTCATGAAGAAAAGTAGGCTACACAAGTTAAATCAACTCCAAAGCTAGCCCCCCCCCCCCCCCCAATCATATGCCATCTGCCAATCTCCCACTTGTCATTTACTTTTGTGCAAATTGGCCACTGACACTTTGTCAAAGTTTAATCAGCTGGTTATGCTCTTAAACTCTCTCAAACGTATCAGTCCAATGGTTTCTGGTTTGATTTTGGCTCGCATCTCGCCTCGAGTCTGCATTTGATGTGAATGAATTGAAGGGACCTGGTTCTTTCTTGCTAGCAATGTGACATGATATGATGCCTTGTATAGCAATTATAATGTCAGCATGCATTTTGGGATAATGTTTTGGAAGCAGTAATGGATGACCCCAAGCCCCCCCCCCCCCCCCCCACTGTCACAAGTGGTAGTCTTTTTCATTAATTAATTGGGAGGACAATATGATACTAAGGGTCAATACCCAAATATCTTTTTTTCCCCATAAAAATAATATTTGGGTTTTATGCCTTCATTGATCAGACAGTAAGAGTGAAATGGGTGGAGAGAGTCAGAGTGATGCCCAGTAAAGGTTGTCAGGATTGGGATTTAAACTCACATCATGCTGTCAGGCTGGTATTGCAGCCTATAGGGTACCGCAATGTACAGCGGCCTGGATTTCCAAAATTAATTCTGAGGAGGAACAGAATGTCAAAGATGAAGAGAGATGTTAGCCAAGTGTTCCTCATCATAGCTCTTTGATTAGTGCTAAATTACTGCAGATTATTGTGCCTGATTATTGGCTAATTAAATATATGGAGGCTGACTGGAGACCACTGATTCAGTGTTAGATGCAGAAGACCCATGTACTGTGTTCACCGCCAGCATTTGAGGCTCTCATACAGTGCATGACAGTTTGATGAACACTGGTTACACTTTTACAACCGGTAGGACTTGTTCTAGTTTCCTTTTAAATCCTCCGGTCATTATTTTCTCAGGGAAGAAATTACCTCAGTAACGACCTTTTTTCTGTCTGTACCTAAGTGCAAACAACCTGGTATTAGGTGAACTTATAATTACAGAGTAAGACACGCACACTGTCATGAAGTAGGAATGTGCGTTGTGAGTCGGCAGAAGAAGAGACGAAAGGCTACTATCATTACCACAAACACAAGCAACAACAGCGAAGAGATCCTTCTATCAATCATGTTCATCTCGTAACTGTATGTCTCTTTCTTTTGTCTATCTTTCTCTCTCTTCCGCCATACGTCTTTTTAACTCTCCAACAAGATACACACACAGCCCTCACACAGAAACACACGTGTACACACACAATTTTAATTCAATTCAATTCAAAAGGCTTTACTGGCATGAGAAAACACACGTTCACATCACCATGCAAAAAGTTGCATACATGCATGCATGATTGATCTACATGAATCCCTATTCTTTCATCCCTCTTCAGATATGGTTACACACACAGACACAAACACAGTCAAATATAATATCTGCCAAATTGAATTGTTTACTAAGCGGAAAATGCTGGATTCATTAGAGTGACGCTTTGTGGTCTGTGAACTTCTCCGTGATCTGGGTGTAATCCTCTCACAGCAGTGTTGTGTTGTGTCGCCAGAGTTCAGAGAAAGGAGGTCCCCCTTGAGGGCCGTTATTTTGACATATCTCTCTGTAATGCCGGCAAATCCTCTTGACCCATGCCATGAATGTCATATTCACCATTACCATGTTCCTATGAACAGATGAAAGGCCATATCATTAGAAGCAATTGTTAATATTGTAAGCTGTATGTCAGTCTGTCTGGCCTAAGATCTGGATCTGCATGTCTCAAGCTGTTGTGAACTTGTCAGATACAATCTGTCGGATTCTTATCATTGCACTGCCTCTGTCTGTCTGTCCCCTTGTTGTTGTTCCAGTGATTGTCCTACTGTTTCTGTGCTGCTGAAGGTTGGTTGACCACTGACCATGCAGCTGGCCAGTGTGTGGATGGCCCATGCCCTCCTGGCACTGTCCAGTATGGCCCTAGGGACCACAGTGATTACCAGCAACAATGTCATTGATCCCTTGGCTGCACCTCGAGTCTTCATCTCATTCAAAGGTAAGCTTTACATGTCTAAACACTTGGCTGTTGTGATTTTGTTTGATTGTATGTTTGTGGTTGAAATTTCCCAGGGTTTTGATGTGATGCTGCTTGCTGCTGTCATCACTCTGTGTGGAGTTAAATTAACTCCACACTGTGTTTGTGTGTGTGAGTGCGTGTATGTGCGTGTGGGTTAGTGCATGCATGTGTACATGCGTGAGCGATTCTACATGCATCCCTATTCTTTCATCCCTCTACTCATATGGTTTTGAATTGCTGTGAAACATTTCTCTCTGATAATGTCTTCATGTGATGAAGTCACATCTATTGTTTCTTACAGTCTTCCATGTGTTTGACTGATGACACGGCAATTAGGCAATTGTATAGCGATTGTGGCTTTTGTTAATGTGACAAAGGTTTAGGAGGAGAGGATGAACTTGAAACATTACTAGACTCTCATGTCTCATGCAGCAGACCCCCCCCCACACACACACACACATAGGCAGACACACACATAGGCAGACACAGAGGCAGGCACATACACGGACATAGTCACATGCATTGCACATACTCACACTCACTCAATCTGAAACCTCCCAGCAGAGTAGTAATGCCCTCCAGATGCTTTCACTTGGCTGTATTGTATGATTAATTAAAAACATAAACAAATTCTGCACCAAAGCAAATTCTGAATTTGACAAAGACAACAACAGTGTTTCAATTCTGCTTTCCATGCCCTTTAAAGCCATATGGTTATTTTCAAATCAAATGACTTGTCTTTACATTGTAATCCCTGAAGTTGAGCATCAAAGAGAGACAACACAACGGGGAGCACGTAATAACAATCTAGTCATTATGTGGGTAATCTCCGTTAACACAAATGTGTGCAGGGGCTTTGTTTGTGCTTTTTGAGCGGCCTATGATTAGGTGAGGGGGTATTTGGGGTGCTGAGCGAGACAGAGGGTATTATCAAGAGCAAATTGCCAGGATCAGCCAAGCAGAGAGCGGTCCCCAAGGCCTGTTCCAGTTGAAGATCAAGCTTGTGATTAGCAGCCAGAGAAAGGCTAAGGGACTGAACAGCCACACTATTTGCTTTCCCTTCCATTTCCCAGGGCTCCACGACACACGTTGACTTAATTAAGTGGACTTGTACAGTTCATTGTTGAAGGCATTTTCAGTGTCTTTAATCAAGTTGGATTTAATACACCACTGCACACATATCCAGAGCTCAGCAATAATGTCATATCCGCCCCCCCCCCACCACCTCCTCTCGTTTTTTTTCTTCAAATTGTGAATTGTGAAGTGTCTTCACTTTGCCGCTGTTTCTGAAGAAGTAACAGCGCTTTTCATTTAATCTGAATTGCATTTCTGGGAGCAGCCTTATTGCATGTGATTGTATGAGGTGCTTCATTGACTGGCTGAATTGCTCTGAAGCATCTGTGAGAAAAAAAAGGTGTTCGGCAGCAATATTCTCTATAGGTGAGAAAAAGCAAAGACGCTGTTGCTTACCAGTCTGTTCCCCCCTCTAGTCAATATGAATTTCACAGTCTGCTGGTGCTGTGTCTCTCAAAGGAATGTAACCCCCCCCACGCTGCGTGTGCAAGCACGCACACACGCACGCACACACACACACACACACACACACACACACACACACACACACACACACACACACACACACACACACACACACACACACACACACACACCACACACACACACACACACCCACACACACACACACACACAAACTCAATATTATGACTCTCCCCTTAATTGCTTTTTTGAGAGGCCTGTCTCTCACCTTAACCAGCCTGCACCAATTCCCCTACTTCATCATGACATTTTAATTCTTTACTTGAGATGTCAGGTCACCTTTGACCACAAATATAAATTTTGTGGACCTGTGGTTTGGGCAAACATGTGCAGAAGAACCACAGTGTTTATTTATTTTCATTACTTACACACACCACGCACTTTTGGACACACACACACTCCACACGCACACAAAGTTCTGAGACTGCTCATCAGACATTCTGAATGTAATTAGTTATATCGGTCACTAAATTGCAGTATGTATTGTATTTATTTGTGTTGACTTGGGCTAACAAATTTCTCAAACTGATTAGCTCCAGTAAGGGGTTGAGGAACTTGACCTCATCGGGTTAAGAGGCCCCCACCTACCTATTAAAACAGGTGTAGTAAATCACCAGGCATTAATTTGTTTTCCCAGCCATGCCCCCTGTATCGTGTCTCCTTGAATTGTACAATGTGGAACCCAAAGTCTATCCAAATTAGTTGCCAATTAATACACACCACATAAGCAGGCGTTTCCCGCATGCATCGGCATTTGTTAAAACAAATCATTCAAGTAGTCCTACTCTACTTCATGTGAGATGTGGAAGAACCTTGAACGTTTAGACTTTGTTTTAGTCTTATCATGGCCTACTGCACTGAATTCCTTTTGGACATAGGACAGAGATGATAAAAACCAACCTGCCTGTCTTAGTTTCGGAGGGCAGTCAATTCTGGTTGACCCCTTTTAAATGAGCAACCTGAGTGTTGTATATAGCTATAGTAGGGGGAAGCTAGCTGCCATAGATAATCAATTTGACTTTTTAGGGGGTAGTTGAGACTAGACCACGGCTGCCATCAATTCCCAAGTGAGTTATCTTTCTTTCTCTGTCGCCATCACGCCAAATAGTTAAATAGCTTAGTAGAATCACATTAGCTTGAGCTTGCTTGGTCCACAATGATCAAAGCCATTATTAGTTCAGTGATTCCAATTCAGTGCAGTTCTATTGGTAGTTGGAGTCAACAGGATGCGGGATTATTTCTGAAGAAATATAATAAATTAAAGGCATTCACTCTTAGAATGCACAACATTCTCAATAACAAAGCAAACCACTGAATTGACAAGCATAACTGAGAAAATAGACTACAGCCAATCCGCATGCCACTCATAAAAGTTAACAGATTTATGTGTAGTTTTTTCAGAGCGCTCTTTTTTACATCACAGTGTGACATTATCCCTAGAGAAGGACAAATCATTTGAAACAACAAATGTGCAAACAGGCACAGGCATCCTGGGTGTGTTGGGTATGGAATCAAGACTGAGCAGCATAACGTGGCTGCTTTTGGCGCACATTTAACTCTGACATAATGTGAGTTTATACAGTACATTACATGAGTCAGATTCCAGTCTAAATCCATGCTTACGGCTGTCTTATTAGGCCACGCAACACATAAAACCTGGCTTCACCTGGATGACCATCCATGGCTAAATCTTTCAATCATTCCAATAAAACAGAGAAAAACATTTTGCTATATCTTGAAAATTAGGTAATGCCGAATTAATTAAATATAAAAAAATATATCTTAAGAGTCACAGATCTGTAAGGGTCCATTTGGTTACCAATGGTCGTTTCTAGGAAGGAAGGAGGAAACTATCATAGGAGGAAAAATAGTGAAAAATGAGGGTGTTATCTCTGACCAACCAATTTCGCCCAACTCACCAGCAAAAAAGCACTAGGTTTTCCGAGTTTTTCATTAATTTTGGCGTTAGGGGGGTCTGGAAAAAAGCTAAATATAGCAATAAATGCACCAAGTTGGCAACACTGAGCGCAATTGAGGGATCTGTGGTCAAATACTATTTTGGGGGTCCTTGACATGTAAAAGCTGGAGAACCACTGCCATAAACGTCACTATACTGTATGTATTTGTTTACAGGGAAAGTGTGAAGTAAAATCCCTCAATGCCATTCTAGGGATTGTTACAGGGGGTTTTCTTCCCAGTCAGCTTGGATAAACAGACAGACGGTAAACATTAGTTAAGAATAAACAGCGGCAGCGGGTCAAAGGTCTCCATGATTGTACATTTTCACTTTGAAGAGTCCTGCTGGTGGATGAGGAATTGAGCCACGTCTTGTAGCCCAGAGGCCCCAGGCAGGGAGTTATCTCTGCTGCACCGTAAAACCATGAGTGTTTAACTCGGAGAGTTAAAAAATGGTCCCGTAAGCACCTCAAAGTCTAATCAGCACTTCACCACGTGCAGTAGTACACAGAGCACACCTCTGAATCTTTTCCTTACCCGCCGTCAATAATGAATTTTTCTTTGTAATTGTGGCATATGCATGTATTGAGGCAAAGGAAAGCCTTTTAAAAGCCATATGATATGGCATGGATTACAGCTACTCCCCTTAACTGCCATCCCATGGGTTTTGTTGAAGCAGACTACCTCAGCAGGGGTAGCTGGAATGTGGGTCAAATTGACCACAAGAGACAAGAATACTGCAGTGGTGATGCAGGTTTCATTAAAAGAAAGTGGATACGGCCTGTCATTCATTCACATTTTTCATCTGGACGCCCTCTTACCCATCATCAATCCCTCCATCTGACCCCTTTAAAGGAATAGCAGCAATATCCTATTTGAACTCCTCAAGTCTTTGTTCTATTTTGGGCGTGTGTGTGTGTGCGTGTGCAAGCGTGTGTTAGTGGGAATCTCCTCTTTGGGGTTACATTCCCAGGATTCTCAGATGAATCTATGTGTCCTCAATGCGCTGTAGAGTTACTATCATTATCGTGCGTTTTATCTGATTACAATGTCCAGGTTTAATCCACCAACACCAGTGGATTAATCGTGAAAACGTGACAAAAAACAGCTTAAGAGCTGCATAAAAAAGCTAGCAATGTTTGCTATCTGTTCATCCCTGAGTTCATCCTGCTAACTGGCAATCTTCTTATCATTTCTCGTGAATGTTTATACTGCTTTTAGTGCAGTTCACATGGTACATCCTCTTATTGTTACTCTAACAGGCTGTAAGTTTTAATAGCTATAAACTAAATAAAATTGCATTGAGGATTCCCCTCCTAAAGCTCAATTTTCAGCCGTAAGCTTTATAGTTTACGGCTGCAAATGTCTTATTTGCATGATAATATCAAGCACATGGACACTCTTTCACGTCAACTATAAAGATGGGGTTAGGTGTTGGGTGTTAAATGTTGGTGTATGTGTGCCCGCTGTTTACACACCTACACAGGTGGTCGACTGATTCCGATGTTGTGCGAGAGGAAATAACTCCATCCCAGAAGGTGGCAGTATTTTGCAGGAAAAAACAAAAACAGGTGGAGCATTTTCACGCTATTCCTCTGAAAACTGTTTGTGGTCTTGCAGCTACAGTACAGAATGTGCTTGGGAGAAAAATTGAGAGTTGAGAATGAGAACATGGAATTGGCTATTTAAATTGAACACACACCCTGCATTGGGCTGGGGTTAATAGTGTTGTTGTGCTGTTTGCTGACATTTGTGCATCTCTTTCAAACAGACAGATACACACACAGATGCACCCCCCCCCCACACACACACACACACTCATGCTTTCTGCTGCTCTTTACATTTGTGAGTCTCCTTCACTCTTGCTCTTTCATTCTCACACACACACACACACACACACACACACACACACACACACACACACACACACACACACACACACACACACACACACACACACACACACACACACACAGTGAATCAGGCAGACACCGTGTGTAGTGTACACACACCAAGCATTCTACAACCCATTCTCGACCACAGCCGCATATCGACAGATCGCCGGCTTGGTGTGTACTGGCATTAACACGGCATCGTTCTTGGACCACATGTAAAGACCAAAACACCTCTGCCCCAGTAGCCTTGCGTCAATGTTTGGCTGCAGTCTGTAGATACTGCTTGTGAGGGCTCTGAGGATATATTCCTGTGGTGGCGATATAATGACTGACAAAGCAGTGAAAACCACTGTTGCTGTGGCCACCTCCCAGACCTCAGCGTCTCCCCACATTGCGGTCCGGCTAAAGTTATATTTACTGTGAAACTTGCTTCTCCACAATAGTCACACCAGAACTCATTTGTGCATGTGGCTAACCAGTGAATAGAGGCAGCGTGGTGGTGGAGGTGGAGGAGTTTGAAATCCAAATGCAGCTGGTCCTTCCCAGCTTGCATTTCGGTGTAGTTTTGGAGATGTGATACATACGAGCTATAACAACATTACTTTATCAGTAAACAAGGGGGTAGAGGCTGGCTGGCAATATTATATCTTCTTGGTGGTAAGGTCAATAGGAGAGAAGGAAGTAGGCCATATATTATTAACCATTGTTCCTCTGGGACAATAAAGGCACTGAACCTAAATGAACTGCGTGCGTGTACATGCATGTGTGTGTGAAGTGTGGGTCTGTGGACTGTGAGTTTGTGGGTGGGTGGGAGCACTGTGTGAGTGGCACATACCGGTACAAACAGTAGCTCCTTGGCTTAGTAATTAACCCAAACTATTTGTTAATGTGTTGGCTCTCTGCATGACGTCACAATCAGGCCAAGAAACCTTGCAGTGTATTTTAATGGCAAGCAGCAAGAGGACCTGCCCACCTCTTTCCTTGTTAGACTTAAGTATGATTGCTGCATCCTTATATATATATATATATACGTACACACTGTAGGATGTACGAGGTTTAAAGCATATCCCGAGCGTCATCATTCTGCATTATGTGCCTTATGGCTACAAAGTTAAAATATACGTCATTATCCTGTTGGGTGGTCTTTTTGCTTGGTCGATTTAAAAACTGCAGAATGGCTTGCCTCTGAACTATCTTTCTCTTGCATCTGGACAAAGATTGCTGGATGTAAATATATCCATCGCTACCATGCTCGTTATTTTCCTTGCAGAAGTGCGATGGTGTGTTATCCAGTAAACTGTTCTCCAGGGCACAGCAGATTCAGGCCAAATACCAACTGCGCTATGCAAGGTCCTCAAACTTCCCCCATAGAGGGATTATTCTCACTGGGGGAAACTGAAGGTGACAGAGTGTCTTCTAAATATAGCCTAACCCGTCTTTTTTTGAATGCTCGATTTCGTGGCGCGGTGCCGCGTATCTTTGCCCTCTCCTACTTTACTTCCTGCTCCCGCTATGAAAACGGGAAGGCCAATAAATGCAAAGCGAGTGGCGTGTTTGGGATTCCAGGCATGGCACAGCTACTCTCTTTACTATCCACGAGGCGAGTGTTTAGTGTATGGACGCCGGTGTCGCCTCTTTGGTCTGGGTTTCACCTGCCGAACATCCTCTAGAGTCGAGTTGCTGGCTCTGGGGTTGCTTCAAGTAGCTCCAAAGTGAAACAGAAAACTTCTCCCAAAACAGTGGCTCTCACTTGTGGTGGTTTCTGTCCAGCTCCTCTTTCGCGGACATGTTGTTGCATCTGTTGCCCACAACTCCCTTCCCCTTCTCTTCCCTTCCCTTCCCCACACTGGAAAATACCAGCCAGATCATCCAACGTCCAGATACTGTGAATCATTTTCTCCCTGCCTGCTGCTGGAGCTGGTTCTGGTCCCGTGTGGTTTTATTTCAGGAACGATACTCATCTGTGGTTTCCCCCCAAAATCTATATAGAAAACATGACAACCTGAATCACAGCAACCAAAAAAACGGACTTTCAGTAGAGCCAATGCAAATTATAGAGGTCCTCAAGGTCTAATGTAGAATTAGAGCTTTTGCAGAGCTTTTGCAGGTACAGTGATTGCACACGCACGCACACACTCACACACACACACACACACGGTGTCAAACTCTGTCGTAACGTCGTAATTCATGGTGTATTTGTGCCATCAATACAACCGCCTCAAAATACTTTCATGCAAGGTGGAGACTGTGTCATTCACAGGAGTCCTGTCACCTGTGATTAACCTTCATGCGACAATTTAATAGAACCTGAAGCAGAGTGAGGTACCCCTTGTGTTATCTTGAGCTGTCCCTTTATTCGGCTAACCTTGACAGACAACGATGGAGCATTTAGTGTTCAAATGTCTGACCTTTGATCCAAAATATGAGGACAACTGATCTGGCAGCTGGGTAGCTGGTAGATTCCAAGCTCTCATTTCCCTCAGGTGTGATTGTTTTGTTTTTGTATTATGTGGCACAATTAGGATCTGTGGGATGTGGTGCTTTTTCTCATCAGTAAAAACCAGGGCATTAGTGGGGACAGGATAAACAGGTTGGAGACTCAGACTGGCTTTGTCTCTGTGTTGCCACTTGCTTGAAGCACTGTGTATTTGTATCCGTCTTGTTGCCAATGAAACAGATTAAGGTGTCAGTTAGAATAATGGGATTGTGCGTGTGTGCGTGTGTGCGTGTGTGTGTGTGTGTGTGTGTGTGTGTGTGTGTGTGTGTGTGTGTGTGTGTGTGTGTGTGTGTGTGTGTGTGTGTGTGTGTGTGTGTGTGTGTGTGTGTGTGTGTGTGTGTGTGTGTGTGTGTGTGTGTGTGTGTGTGTGTGTGTGTGTGTGTGTGTGTGTGCGCGCGCGCGTCTGCCGGTGGGTGTGTCTGTGTGTGTGAAATACAGGTATGTAGGAAAAGTTGAGAGATTTATTTTTGCTCCCCATTTACTGTATACTTCCACTGGCATTATTAATGTGTCATGATGAACATACTGTATAGTGTAAGGAGGAATAACATCTGACTGCATAGATGGAATTCTAACACATATGGAAACACAAGCTTGGCTACATACATGTACGGGTCCCCAAAGGGGTCATATGTGGAGTTTCTCTAAAAGGTCAAGCAAGAGTATGTGACCCTGACTGCGGCGGTCAAGGGCACTGTTCCCTGCCGATCCAACAGCTCAACATCATTTCTCAGATCCGTCAGTGGGAGATCCAGTTGCATCTCTGTGCTGAGAGATACGTGTCTCTATGCTAACACATCCAAATATAGTGTGCTCAACACACCAGTTGACAAAATGCCAATAAAATATTATTAATTGTTATTATACTATAGAGAGAGAGTATCTGCACATCCGCGGTGAGTGGCAGATCAAGTGGTAAAGTGATGACGTTTAGTGCAATCAGATGTTTGTGTTAAACTGTTTATCAGATTATGGGTCATGAAATCGGAAAAGAGAATGTTTAAACTTGTGTTTAAAACTGTGTTTTAGTCTGCCTGTTGAAATCAAAGTTCAGTGGCTAACATTAACAGTTTTTTTATGAATGTGTGGTTGAAAATTCTGCAACACTACTGAACCTGAGACCTGCTTATTGAGAGACACACGGGAGTGCAGCCTAAGGATTCTGATTTGAGTTTTCTGACCATGCAGCCATAAGATTTTAAAATTCAGTCTATTATTTGTTAATAAATAACTATTCTGTATGTTCTAAACACACAGGTTGAATGATTTGGTTGAATTCAGGATAAAAATCATCAGATCAGGTGACCTTCAGTTTAAACATTCTCTTCTGGATGTTTAATCTGTCCTTTCTACCGTGGCCTGTGCTCACGGTCTTGTTGTGATGCTATTCCACTGCAGTAAGGTGTAATGAAGTTATTTGTTAAGGTGCACTCCACGCTGTGATAACTAAGTGTGGCCCACAAGAGCACTCATTCAACATAAGGCATTCACTTTGATGCCTTTGTAATGCAGTGTTTTTTTAATGCTGATTTGAAGCACCCCGTCCGTTGCTTTGCTTTGCTGGAAGAGTAGGTGTTAAATGTTCTGTGTGGAGATGGACTCTCATCCACGTCCCATTGAGGGCTTGGCCAGTGACATCCCTGCAGGCTGCGTTTTTTTTTTTGTTAATGACCCATCCTTTCAGGCGACCTCCTGTGGCGGCGGTGGTGCCTCCTTTTTATTGGCGAGAGAAAAAAGTGGGGACACTGGCATGCAAACCCCGTTGTTGTTGTTGTTTAGTGTCGCCCACACACTCTTATCCCTGTGAAGTTCCCCTAGCTGCAGGGGCGTTTGTGTAGGTTTGCCTCTTATTCACGGAAGTTCATTCACATTCTGGGAGTCCCGGGGGTGGCCGTCAAACTGGCATCGGCCCTTTTTCTTTTTTCTTTTGGTCGATGAATGCGCTGCACGGCGTCCCACTGGTCTTTCTCTGCGCCAGGCTATAGATTCTTCCGAGTCCAGGACCCAAGCAGCTTCGCCGTGGAGCCACAAAATGGTAGACAGCAGTTTAGAAGGGAGGTGAAAAATTAGACCTTTGGATGGCGGTGTGAAAATGAATGCCACGAGGAGTCTGTTTACATCCTCCCACCCTGGCTGGCACAGCGCCAGCCAGGGTGCATTGCAATGTGAAAGCTGGGTGGATTATGAGTGTCGGGAGAGATGTTTTTAAAACAGTTTTGATGATGCTCCCATGTTGTACACTTTGTTAGCCCACCAGAGTTCTTAGCCCCTAGCAGGAGGTGCATTCTCCTGCTCTTGTGAGCCTTTTGGTAACTAGATGTCCAGGCACTCCAGCTGATCAAAAGCCTCATCTATTGTTTTGCAAATCCTGATACTCAAAGAGGGGGTTGAAGAGTGATGAGCGCTACGTCTGTTTGACTTCTTAACTTAGCTGCTTGATTTCCCGCTTAGCCCCTCAATGGGGGTTAATGAATACTTTATTGCCACTTACTGTAAGGATCTTAGTGACCATATTTGATTTCCCCTCCAGGGGCGTCCCATGGCGTTTCCCAGAGTTTCATAGCAGCCTGCTTTGCATTTCCTTTCGAGAGAAGACAAACGGGCATAGAGTCCAAGAACTGCTCTGAGAGTTGGAGGGGGGTGGAAGGGAGAGAGAACGAGAGACAGAGAGAGAGAGGGAGGGAGAAGTTCGGCTAAGATTTCATGCCTGCTTTTTTGCTCCCAGTCTCCAAGTCCAGGTCCGCAGACTCTCGTGGGCTACATTGCAGATCAGATTCCACTTGCCAAATCTTTGACACGTTTATGTTTTATCTTCCAGGATGTAAATAAAAGACAGCCTGTTGAGGGTGCAGCATGAGGGATTGTGTGGCATAAAGTGTGGTTGGTTTGTGTTGAATGTATTTTCCAGGGCACAGTGCTTCTGGGGGCAGCGCACATTTCACCAAGCCTGGTCAGGAACGTCAGACTACAGTATCCATCCAAATTCTGTCACTTTCCTGGTCTTCACTGGTGTGTATTTTGGCCGTCCTCCATGCATTTGTCACCAGTGAGGTTGTATTTCTCCTCCTTATAGTATGAACAAAACTACTCCACCTCCCCTTGTGCTTTCACACCAAAAGCTGAATGATATCATCGTCCTGCTTCTGCAATATGTCCCTTAATTTCTCTGCGCCGTTGCTGATAAACCAACACATATCACACAACATGCGTCAGTAAAAGTTACTAATAACATAGCGAGAAGCAAATTTGCTAATTTAATTCCCGCATTTAAATCGTAAAAACCTTCCCTTTTCTTGCCACAATGCATGTGGGAAGTGTGGCCATGCAGAGGATTTCATGCGGTCTCAGAGCCCACATCTTGTCCCTGATGTGAGCGATTACTTTTTAATGGGGTTCCTCTCAGCAGAAAGAAGGCCCAGTGCGTGGAACAAACCAGAGGGAATATTCTAAACGACTGGCAAAAAAGAGCAACGGCAAATAAGCTGCTCTTCCTGTTTTCTTAAATGTGGAAGCTGCGTTGAGTAAAGGTAATTGATCGGAACTAATTAGCTGTGTGGAGATAAACGATGCTGAGGCGAGATGCGGCACTCCTAATGACACACAGGGGGATGGAATGCACTGTGGAATTCACTCTTCAACATCCCTGTTGAGGCAGCTTAAAAGGGATGTCATGTGTTTGTGTTTGTCAGATAATCTCCATGGCACTTTGGGACTTGCCGCCCAAGCTAGCATGCGTGGAAATTCTTATTGAATCATCAGAATTTACAGCCAAATAATTTATGTCATTACTTTTTTTTTCCAAATGCGCCTCCCTCCCCAAATGTTCCACTGGAAATAAAAAGTGCTTTTGAAGGAATGCTGCCAAGGGTTCACTGAACTGCACCACCAGCTTGCAGCTGAGTGTGTCTCTGTCAGGTCATACACCTGTTACTCTTGGATCTGTCCACAGTTCTACCATCTTTGGTCACTGGCTGGTGTCATAATAAGCGGTTAAGGGGGTTCTGACTTCTGAGATTGGAGAGAGTAGTTGGAAGCGTCCTGTTGCCTGCCAAGTTGAACCAACCCTCTTCATTCCCCTGCCAGATGGCATTGCCAGGGATGCCAAGCACATGTCTCAGTGTGCCCTGTAAACTGGAAATAATAATTGCCTCCGATTAAATAAAGCATTGGCCAAAACAGCCAAACGGGGTTTTCCCGTCTCAGAGGTAACTTTATTATGGTTACTTCTTATTAGGTGCTACTGATTAAAATTTAGGCATGCATGTCCTACATTCAGTTTGGTGTTCACTTTCATGGTCTTTCATTTTCAAACAGCCTTGGTGTGAGTAAAAAAAGTAAATAAGTAAGTAAAAAGTAAGTAAAAACCCTGCATGTTAGTGGTTCATTGCAAATAATTCACCTGTTATTCACATGGAAGACATAAGTACACACAGTGGGCACTGGGCAGACATTTTCCTCCTTAACGGGCACTGAGGAAAGCTTGTAGTAAAGCTTTCCTCGGTGCCCATTAGGGGGGAAATGTTTCACGGCAAAGGTGTGTTTTTAAGGCAAAGGTAATATGGGAAGCTGTTTAACGTTTCTGTTATTAGTGTTTTCACAGTTGCAGTCATTCTCAACTCACATAGCACAATAAAACCGCCGTTCTCCCTCGCAGCTATGTGCTCTACTTGAATTACCTGCCAATAGTTGAGCCTGCTGAGATGAGAGAAATTCACTTTCACCTTTTTAGTTTGAGGGCAAGTTTGAACTCAGCTTTGAAAAGAGCTGTCGTGACCCCAGACAATCACTTGCAACACCTGATAGTTTGCCTGTCATAGAGTTTCATCTCTTTTTACTCTCCTGTATAACATAAGTCAGTAATTGTTGGTGAGAAGCACGGGGCCGGCAGCACTATATGCTCAACAATGCAATAGATCCTCCTCTGCCCTTATTAAATGCATGTTGATTCTCCCATGCGTATAATCACTCTTTCTTCTCAGTGATCTATAGAGGCTACAGTTATGATTGTTGCAGAGGAATAGCATTTCATGCTTTTTTTCCTTTCATGTTCTCCATAAGAGGGCAAGGCTGTGAAGTTGTGCATGTGCACTGTGCGCACTGATGCCTAAAATTCAAGTACACATAATATAGATATTCAGGAGATTATACCTTGTTGCCTTTATTGTTTGACTTACAAGCATTATCTACTTAGACTTATACTCAGCTTTTACTGTAGATGTGCTATTTCCTGTGCACAACAACCACACACAACAAAGCATGAGACTTTTGTGAATGGAAGTGCTACTGTTGGTGTTCGACTCCAGCGTAACTTGAGACGGACGCCTCCGCTCCCACTTCATCTGTCACACGCTTGTTAGGAAATAAAAAGCTTCTTGAGGTTGATTGTGGCATACATCATGTGTAAAAATGAGTCCTTGCTGGTAATGTATCACTGTCAACCGTGCGGTTCTGTGCGATGAATGGATATCCCAGACTTTCTCTCTCTCGCCTTTCAGGTAAACCAATTGGAAAAACACCTGCCACTATCAAAGCTGGATATTATCAGAGCTCAAGAAAGCACATGTAATGCATGGAATAAATCCTATATGGAAACATGCCTCAAGATAATATTTGTGATAAAACACATACATTACATGGTTGCTTACCTACATTGAATCATTGCTGATAGAGGTGGGCGCATAATGCGACACATAAAATGGATAATATACTGTACTAGTTTCCTGGTAATGTGCTGCAGTTAATCTCAGTTGTTTTCACTGCTGATGCACTGCAATTAATCACATTGTTCCCAAATATTTTCTTCTCTGTGCTGTAATGCCTCTGGCTGTGTTTCAAGCCATACATGAATCCAATGAATGCTCTCCCTTCTCAAGATTGACTTGCCTGGAGAGGTCAGATTTGTCTTGTGCTTAATTGCTGCATCAATTAACATGTTTCCGAAAAGGGAGAGGTATAAGACAAGACTGATAGGAAAAAGGGTTTATAATGTGAGCAAGAGAGGTATAGATTGAGTAGTGAGAGAGCCATACTGTAGAAAGAGAGGCAGAGCAAATTTGTATAGAGAGACAGAGAGAGCAGAAAGCAAATACGGGCACATCCGTTGTTCCTGTCTAAATCAGATAAAACATGCAATCAGATTAACATTGCACTGGGGGAGTGCCAAGAGACATCTTTATCATGATCTGAAGTGCAGAAAGTGGAAGATGTGAGATAAACTACACCTGTATGCGCTTTGAACGGCACTTATAATCCTGTGTAGATCTACAAGAGTTAACAACACCCGAACCTTAGCGTGCTACCTATTCTGGAATTATGAGAAAAAAGACGCACTCAATGAAGTGGTTCATTATAGATGTGAGACAAGGACCTCCAGGAATGACAAATCAAACATTACTTTTGTATTTACTGTATATTGAAAATAGCACCAGTCTATAAATAATTCATAATTCACAAAGTGTGTGCTAATCATCACCAGTAAGCACCATACATATTGAGATTGATATCAGTATTATCAGCAGCACTTTTGTTTATTGGACAGCACTGACTTGCGTGAACAGGGCCAACAATAACATACCGACATTAACTGCTTACCCACTGGAGTTGGGCTTTGCTCTATTTAGCACAGTATGAGGAATCCATTAATCTCTGTCTTCAAACCAGGGGGACTCTCCGTCATGGGTTTCATGCCCAGTTGATGGTTAATTGCCAGGTGCTGGAGTGTGAAAATGAGGGGAAACCCTGCTCCGGAACATGCTGACTCTTTTATTCAATTTCCAATGGAGACTGAGATCTTAACAGCGCAGTCTGCTTCAAAGAATTCTAGGAGTTTTCTCTAAACGTGTCCCTTCCCTGGTCCTAGGCTTATGTTTTCTTACGTTATATGCATTTCCTATATCCCACTTTGTTCACCTTTTGTTTATATCTCTCAATGAAATGGCCTATAAACTCTGTCACTATAAACAGAGGTGTGTCTGTGTTGTATAGTGCAGGGACTGAGCATGCGACACCTGATTGAGAATTCTTGGTCAGCCCTTGATTGCTTCCTGTCCAAAAGGTTTCATAGCCTCCTTACCATCGAAAAGCTCACTCTGAACAAAAGCTGCATTTTAGCCACTTCCGAATCTAATACTTCCGACCTCACCCTCATAGCTCATTACCAACAGCCAGGAACTGCTCAGGAGGTGGGCTGCAAGGTCAAAGACGAGGATATCCTGCCTGTCTGTCAAATGTCACAGATTTTGTCAGATGTGACTTGCCGTTGCGGATCTCAACCCAAGCAGAGAGCGCCTGGCTGGTCATTAAAATCCTGAGGGGAGGCAGAGTCTTCATGTCACTGAACCACATGTATTTTTCCTCAGCTGTCAATCTGTCTGTTGGTCTGCCGCTATGTGCGGATGTTACCGCAGGCACGAGTTGAGTTGAGAGAGACAGGCATCCTCTGGAGGGTTAATGAGGTGGAGCCATATCTGTGGCATGCAGCTGATGACGGAGGTGAGGGAAGAGATGGGGTTGGGGGTGGAGAAGGAGGCATCCTGCTTTTTCTCTAGATTTTAGAAGACCCTCTCAGGCCTGCATGCATGCGTCCAGAGGATGACTCTGCCAGGGGTCACCAGGGATTCATGATAAGACCACTGAATTACTTCAGAGAACTTCGATTACTAGAGTCCCTGTACCCAGACAGAAAGCTTATGGATTTAGAAGATTTGAAGTGGATGGACAGCGATTTAGGTGGTTGACCGATATGTCACACTAGATTCTTCTTTTTTTTTCTATTTTACAACTGAGCTGCAATATACAATAAATTCCAATAAAAAGTTCTTTCCCCCATGTAATATAATTAGATGTTACTGGATAGTTGCAGTAGCATGTTTGTAGCCTTCCTCTCCTATTGAGAGTGTAGAATGAGGAGACTTTTTGTTTATACACCAACATGTTTTCTGCTACTCTACTGCTTCACCCCAGCACCCTTGTACCCTGCTGTGTCTTGCTGTCATGCCAGTTCCAAATGTTATAAATGACAGTGGATTTGTGGGCCTTTCATGAGTTTATAGAGTGGAACTCCTTTGTGAGTTTCCAAGCGTTCTGGGGTCAAAGCAAGGCTATCATACACTAGGAAGAGTTATGGATGTTCAAGATACGTGTGAAATGCGAGTGGGTTCTTGAGATGATAAAAGGAATTCGGGAAGAGAAGATGTATTATACCACTTTGAAAAAAGAAAAGAAAAAAAAAGAATGGATTAGTAGGGGTTGGTGGTGATTCTCTCCAATCAGGAGGATGAACGTGCAGGAAGATGGATAAGAGCTTTTCTTTTGCACCTGGTCTTAGTGCCACAGTACTGAAAAGCAACAGTACTGAACTCTAAGTGCACTCGCCCTGGCTGGGATATTGCAGCTCCTGACAGATCTTGAGGTTACCCCATTAGCTGAGATAAGGCAGGCCGGGATACAGGGGCTCAGATCAATGAGTCATAATGGAGAGTTTGAGGGGCTTTGGTTGCAGCCAGTGCCAGATTGCATCGGAGCGGGATGCTTACAGTCGTGGCTTAACTGCACCTCAAAGGTGCACGATCCTTCGGCCTCTTCCCACCAGCCTGCATGTGGAAGGTTACTCGCCGAAAACATGCTAGGATTTTCTCTGGGATTTCTTTTTAATTCTATGTTAAATATACCATCCAGGAATAATGGGACGTGGCGTCTGTGTATTCACCTCTGTTCCCGCTATGCCCTAGCAGTGAATGTATTTAATAACTCACACGGTTTGGTTTATTACCATTTATGGATCCAGATTTATTATGGAATGCAGTGATTATATCTGAGGCTTGACCTCCTGAATTAGCCGTGCTCTAAAGTAGTCCTTCAGGAGTAAATGTCAAAATGAAGTGGAAACCTGACCTGTAGTTGAGGTAGGTAGTTATTTTTAATTTATTTTCACACAGCTGATGCACAGGCTCAACTGGTTTATTGGAATAATTTCAGTTGAAATATGCTAAATGGACAGAGAGGGTGTGTTTGACTTGGTTACGTAGTTTTTGACTTAATTACCGCTTAGATTAATATACAGTACTAAGAGATTTGTGCACACAAAATATACAGAAATCTGTGTATTTTGGAAAATAGCATTCTTCTGTTTACATATTTCTAACCTCTGTCCCAGTGGCCATCTGATCATGCTCTTATTACTTGTGTGAGCGGACTGGGCGATCGGTGTGTGGTCGTTGACTGTCTGTCTATATGAGCAACTAATCTTGGTAACCAATCACTGAACGCCGCTTTGCGTACACTCCCAATAGGAAATTATTGAAATCTTTCTCGTGGTTGAGTGCATGCTGAGGGGGCTCTCTAGATCGCACTGCCCTTCGGGGCCACCACAAATGTGAACAGTTGCATTACAAACAATCCCACCACAGCTTCCTCATGTCGATGGGCGAGTGACATACCCACAACTTAGACCGCCTTGGGCCGGCAACCCGGCCTGGCGGTGATCTGCATTCCGAGGAACACACTTTTCTAGTATAAAATGGGGCCTTTATGTGATGATGTCACCGTGTGAATGGACAATGACCATTTGTCTGTGGCCATTATGCGTGTCCAACGACATCATCGTTACACGCCGGCCTGTTGTGGCCCCCATGTGTTGGCAGCAGGCCGCACCACAGTGACCCCTTTTTATAGACCCAGGGAAAATGTGAGGTCAAGTTTATGTAGGATTGTTTAAAGCGTCAGTCTGGGTTGCTGTGTGGTGTGCTGCAAGCTTAATGATCCCCCATCCCCCCTTCCATCCAATGCTCCAATCGTACTCTCTTTCGTACACTGTCTGTCAACTCCAAATGCGCTGTTGTCCCTACGGCTCAGTGTTCCCTTAATAGCTTGTCATTGGTCTGTGTTTTGGCTGATATTGATCAAACTTGAAAGGGGAGACCCTCGAGTGAATTTGACAGAAGTGCTGGGCGGTCCGTGATTGGCAGTTTGTTTTCCTTCATCAAGGTCACTTTGCCAGTTGCAGTTTAGGAGAGCCTCTTGCCAATCAAGCGATGACATGTGGTGTGTGGTTTTGTTTTGTCTCCCTTGTTGAACCAGCTGTCATTCAGACCAAGAAACAGGGCCCCAAGAAGACCGAACCGTATCGTTCCGTTGCCACGTCTACACTCAACTTGATCTATATAATGTGACTCTACTCTTACAGTAGAAAAGGTACCACAGATCAACTGCAGTGATTGCGTGATACAACCCCATGCAGCATATTTTGCAGTTCAGTGCCATCAGGGAGAATAAATCAGTGTTATGTGTTTTTTTTAGCCATGTGATTCATTTGACCTATATGCACCTTCAACAAAGAAATGTATGAACCCACCGTTAAAGTTTTGTCAAGAAACCATATTGAGAAGGGCATTTTACCCTCAAACGATATGACATATAACTGTTTAACCTTGCTGCAGCCTGCACTCGAGCAAGTAAACTTACTTTGACAAGGACATTTCCTTTTAAAGGGGGGTATAAATATGGACCCTAAAAATGAGGTTCTGTTGCCCTCTCAGGGCCACTGAACGGTAAGAGTATCAAGCTGTTCACTTATGACCTCCATATTTAAGCCATATACATCTCTATTATTCATAAGTGTACCGTAATGTTTTGTGTCCCTGTAGATATGGAATCTTTTGACATTTATGAATAGGGCTAATATGTGGTTAGATGTGAAATTCTGAGGGCAAATTCTTAAAGCGAAATTCAGTTTGTGTAGTATATTTATGCCTCAATTAGGAACGTTTGCCAAATATATAGTATATAATAGTAAGTTGTTCAAAGTGATTTAATATAGGTCAAAACATCCGGAATTGCTGAGCCGTACTCTCACTCCAAAACTAGGACTGGACCATAGACCATAGAATCTGGCATCAGGCTCTACTCTATTATCCTTGGAGCGCAGGCTGGAGTATGTGTTGGCATCACACAGGGAAAGTGTAGGTGTGTTCCTATAGACTATAAAATGTAAGCTTTCACCTGTAAAACTGCTTAACAAATAATACAAAATATGGCCCAGACCTGGTTCTTCCTGTCATGTACTGAATGCTCAGAGAGACTGGATTTGTGCTTGCTTCCGCCTCACAGAAAGACGTATCTTAGTAACAGGGATGTGCTGTGGATTTGTGCGGAATAAACTAGTGGGGATAGCCTATCGCATGCATTTGATTTTGCTTATCTTTTGCCAAATAATATGGCGTCTATATATATAATATGGACTTTATTTAGCCTATTGAATTGTTTTGAATCCTTGTGTAATGTTGAGGAGACAAGGGAACGGTGCAACAGCCCACCAATTCATATATTTGAATTAATTCCGATCAGTTTTATGACAGACTACTTGTGAAACATAAAGTCATGACTTTCTCATAGCTATCTAAAAGCTACTCTAAGTTACTCTCTTAATTGTGGAATAAAGTGTAATGGACCAGAAATTATGGATCCCACCCAATTATCTGGCACAGAGGGTTTCTGAACCAATACGAGCATGCATCCATTCAGGTGATTGGATGGTGAGCTCTACTACACACGATGCATGGACTGTTTACGACAGTTGCTCAGTTCTGCCACTTTACTGCTATGTGGCTTATTTCTATGATATAATGTGTTCAGATATATATTCTAAAGTGATGAGTGATGAGTTTAAACTGAGTAATACACTGTCTGGATCCCAGAATTGGATTAAAAACGGAATATTTCTGACTGTAATCAAAGCTCCTGTGTTTATGAAATATGACTCAGAAATGGGAGAAAAACAGGTCAGCTTAATTCCTATTGGCTTTTATTGATGTGATACTGGATCATCATCACGCAGCATGTTTTCATTTAAATGAAGTAATTAAAAAAATATGGAGTTTTGATATAAAAATACACAATACGCATTATCGAGTAAGGCCATATAATGACCACAAATATGGTCTAAATGTGTGAAAATTCCCTGGTCCTTTAAAGAAACACATCAGCTGTATGAAAAGTGAAATCAGAGGTTGATTCTAGAGGCAGCCCCAGAGGATATATTACTTGGGATATTTATGCATTAAAACCGGGGGAAAAAATCTATCAATTACACATACCCCATGAGGCCTTGCATCCATGGGGATTTCTTTTGTTTTTGCCGCATTCCTGAGCTAAAAATGTGACTGGTGGACTGGTGGAGTCTCTGCTAGGAGACGCAAAAGGAGTTTCCTACTGGGCAGCTACGCGATCATCAGCTTAGGTATGTGACAAAAAATCTCCATGTATTCAAGGCTTCACAGGGTGTGTAATTGGTAGAAAATAAGTCATGCTTTGGATGAGCTACTCCTTTAATGGGTTAAATGGTTGAGACCCAGGGTGCTTTTGCTCTGCATCCTTTGCCTTTGTTTCTCACTCTGCACCTATTATTCTGATTCAGGCATCAATGCATAGTGTATGTAGTACATGTGCGTGGTACATGCATTGCTGAGCTGACTCATCAATGTCCCTGTGAGAAATGCTGGTGTTCATGTTTGAGTGACGTAGCTCACACAGATACACCATTTACAGTATATTATTTGTATGTGTGTGCACGTGTGTGCACGCACACATGTGCATGTAAAACAGAAGGATAAAGTTGGATAACGCATATGAATCTGACCTCCCACCACCCCACCCCTCACTGTTTCTCTTTCTGTCTTTCTCTCTCTCGTGTATCTCTGTTTATCAGCCTGACGTTATCACGCTGTTAGCTGGAGGGAGATTACCAGTGACAAACTGGGAGGACTAAATCGGCTTGTAAACTCACTGACCCGGCACCCCCCCCCCCCCCCCCCCTTAGTCACTATCTCCTTATCACCATCTCTTGTTGGCATGGAGCACTGCCAGTCTCCAACGGAAGAGAAAAAAAAATGGATAAAGAGCTGAGGAAAATTCATGACCGAAAAATCGGAGTGGTAGTCACAACTTTGGCTCACTTACTACAACATTGTTGTGCAAATGTAATTAATAGCAAATACAAACGAGCCAAACTATGTTTTTAAAAAGTGGTCCACCGGCCGACAACCGACCCACACAAACCAAAAAAATCAGTACAAGCCCTAGCTTTTTTATTGGCTTCGGCAAATCATGATAAGGACTGTTTTTATCAGCTGCAACTTGAGTGACAGGCCTAGTCAGACAATCATGAAATGGTTGCCACCACATCGCGACTAGTATAGGCTACTGCTCTGGGTGATTGTTGACAAGGCACCTATACAAAGAGTAGTTCATTGTAATCTCACTTGAAAGTCAGGATGTAGACTGTTTTCTTTTCTTTCTTTTTTTTCTTTTTACTTTTCTCACATTTTGTTTATCTGCACTTTCACATGGGATTCATAGCCCCAGTTGCAGTCCCATAGCCTGGATGGACAGCAAAACTGTTTCTATGGGACCTGTAATCACTTTTCCACTTTCATAGTCTGGACGGACGATGGGTGCAATGTGGGTATGGGCTTGTTATATAGTATGTATTGAAGACAGGGTACACATTACACAAGTATAACCTTCATGAGAACCAGAAACAAACAGATAGGCTTACTTACGCGAACCTATTATCTCAGTCAGTTTCTTAAAGAGGATAGGATAGCCAAGCCCAGAATACCCGTTAAGAGAAGACAACCTCAGTTTAAGCTTACATTATCAGACAGAAGGATGGCTTCTAAATACATTGGATTTTTGCTCTTGAGTCCGTTCTGCCCTGAGGTGGGTCTGCCACTCGCAAAGGCTAAAACTGGTGCTACGGTGTGCATGGGATAGCCTTATGAGTTAACCCCCTTTCCGGTGGGAGTAGGCCTATGTGTCAGAGTGGGCTGTAGGATGATGGCCAAAGTGGACCAGCTCATAGGCGAGAGGACAAAAAGATCTGTGTGATGCTTGTGAAAGGCTAATCACCTTTATTTCAGACGAGTGCCCTCTCAATAGTAAAAGAAAACGATGAGGGGGAGAACACAATCGACCTGCTGACACATGCATGGGAAAACGGGATTTGTCTTCTAATCTCACTTCCTGTCCCCACCGCCTGGGAATCAGGGGTCGCCTCTGGACTGGAGTGACCCAACGTCTGGTGGTGGCAGTGGGGTGGCTGGCTGAGATGTCCTCTATCGCCCTCAGCCGTCGTCAGCGTTTCCCCTGATGTCAGGCAAGACCCGCCTTTGCTTGATTAACGCACGGCGTTGATGAACCATGGCACTGTTAAAGAAAATAAAGCCACAAAGGGCAGGCTATCTTGGACGGTAGCCTGTTCCTAAATAGCAGAGGCAGTCATACAAAGGAGCGAGGACAGCCTCTATTCCGCCTAGCCTCCCACGGAGCAGGAAGATAACGCTGAGGTGGCACTATATGCTACCAGCTCGGAGTGACTGAGCAGTAGGAGGCTGATGGGAGGAAAGCACGTGAAGCACAGCGACAATGGCTGCTGCGACATTCTGTCCCCTCTTCCTGTCATTCTCAGGCAGAGGCTGGACCGTTGGCCTCCCACGCTGTGACCCCACGTTGCTTTAACAAATACAGCATTTATGTCTTTGGGGCATTACGTAGGCCACTGGGGTCACATACTGCATGCTGCTGTGCCCGGTCTATTGAGTTGTAAATCTTCTATTGACTTGTCAGGATGCACCTGCAAAGAGGGGAGATGTCTTGGAAATTTGAAAAAAGAGGGTTCATTGAGGCCTGACCGTTGTTTTTTTGCCAACTCCTGAACGATTTTAGGTTCATTTGGATAGGTTGGTAAAACTGGCAGGGAGGGATGACGGATGCCATGCGGTAATGCAAGTTAAAACATAGTCAGGATATTAGACTGATCCACCCCCTCAGTCCAAGACATGTTCATAAACAGAACTGTAAAGTTGCGGAAAACCAATGTTTACTAAATTAGTTTCTGCCTGCAGACATGATTAGCCGCTTTCAAACCGTGTACGCCTCATTGCTATAATTACATAAATACATGGATCCGGTGTTGATCCAGCATTCATCAAGATACTCTTTGATGCAGGCCGTTTCGGATCCAGGCTCAATACATCACTATTGTCTTATTCGTCTAAAGCTCAAGTTCTATTTGCACTTATTCACAGCAGAGTTTGAGTGAAAATGTGATCACACACGATGCTTAAGATTGAGCCCTCTACATTTTCACTACACTGCTTTAACACAAACGTGGGTTTGTAAAGCAGACCTTGAGAAACGTCCAGATCCATCTTCATTACAACAAGTGTTCTGGTCTCATGTCTCTCTCCCTAAGACTCAGACAGCTGAGTCAGAGGGGAGAGGAGGAAAGAGCATCTGCATCCAATTCTTAGGGATTATAGTCCAGCATGAAGCTGTGGCAAACCGGTGTAAGATAAGGAATGCTAAAGGTAATTGGGTTCTTCCAATCACTAGTTCTTTCTTCTTTGGTTTATTTTGTGCTTCTAAAAAATCATGTAGTGTAGCAATCCTAAAGGTTCTTCTAGACTCTAGAGGAGCTATGATTAAACATGCAGTAAGACTTCAGCATTTCCATTTCTTACAGGTACAGTCAGTACTTACCGGTACTCGCAACTTTTTCTGGCTTCTGCAACTCTGTCAAATTAATTGTCCATGCTTAATGTATTCAGGAAACCAGACGGTATGCACATAACTGTGGCGAGACAGATACAGTATATACATGTGATTCATTGGTTCACAGAGTGTAGTAATTCATATTCTTTCTGCACATGGTTCTCCGCTGAGTTGGACTTTGGAGCACAGGGCTCTTGGAGTAATGGCAGAGAAGGTTACGACCCCCAGGCGCGCATGCACACACACACACACACCCTTGTGTCTGCGCTCACAGCTATGTGCATGCATGCGCGTACACCACACACATAAACACACCTCTTCCTCTGTTGCAAAAAAAACAACACATCACTATTTCGTCCAGGCCGGGCCAGTAATGCCACTTTACTTCAGGCAATCCCTGTTTGCTGATTCCACTCAGGCTGTGGAGAGATAACCCTGACCCTGAACTAATCCCAGATTAAACCAGAGCATAAAGCTCTACTGCTCCGGCCTGGTGACCTTTGACCTGCTCTCTACTCACAGCTCAAGTCGGTAGTATTCTCAGCCCTTCTGACCAGTGATCCCAACAGTAGCTCCTATCAACATACACGCAGCGCAGGAGTTTGTTTATATCCCCCTGATAACAAACAGAAAAGGCTTCCCTAGCGGTATCTCAGATAACATCCAGTCAAGTAATTTTGCTTCAAATGTGAGGTGACCGAATGTATATGCAACTGATTTAAAACAGCGAGTAATCGAAGGTGCACTGTACACATACACGTGCACATGCACACACAAGTGTACAGTTGGGTTGCACCGTAGAGGGATTGCACAGAGAATGGATGGGATGGGAAAATGGCCCACATAGCTGTAGATTGTTAATAAAACACCTCCACTAAAACAGTGGTGTTTGTGCAGATGTGTGTGATTAGATTAAGGCTCTCTTGGGAGGATTCTGTTCCGTACTAGTTCTCTGCTCCTGCTTTCTCGTCATATTCAGCATAGTGTTATAGGTTTTCGAGGTTGAAAGAGAGCGCAACTGAAATCGGCTTCCGTCTTTCCCGCTGCAGCGACTGCATTTTATCCCCTAAAACACATCTGGTTGATATGCCTCCCTGAAAGACATCCAAAATAATAACCTGGGTTCGAGACATCCCGGTGCACAAACAGAATAATATGTCCCCATGTTGTTCATTACCTGATAGCGCTGTTACCGCAGCCGTCGCGTCTGTCTGCTCTGACAAGAATTTAGATACAGATAGAGAAATGTAGGCCTCCCCCTCGCAGTCCTCCCCCACGCAGCCTCCAGTCACATCGACCAACCCTTCCCCCGCCGTCTATCAGCTTGTCTGGCTTAGCAGGCAACAGGAGAGGGTTTTAGGTGATGGGAGCCAGAGGCTCCGCGATAAGGCCATCTCTCCGCATGAGAGCCCATCGGAGCTGACAGTGAATACAAATTGGTGCCATTAGCAAGGGGTGTGGAAGCAGGCTGAAGGGACAGGGCACTAGAGAGGGTCCTAATTATAGGTTGGGAGAACCCCCCGCCCCCTGTAACGCCTGGATGAGGGGTCGAGGGTGCTGGTGTTTGGGAGTAATGAGGTGGCACTGGCTGGCAGTGTTGGTAAACAGAGAAGTAGTCCGGCTCATCATTATGACTGATGATCATGGCCTTGCTTTTCAAATGCTTCCAAACAGTAAGAATTTGTGACTATTGCACTGGCCTCTCCCACAAAAAGTACTATGGAGTGTAATCGAAGAGAAGACGGATGGATGTGTAGATTCCCTCTGACAGAGCATAAAGTAACACAGAAGTAATGGTGGAGGATGACACACATGCACAGACACACATGAGGAGTGGTGAAATCAACCTTCAACTACGGTATATCTGCCAGAAATATGGGTAGGAGATGTGGGGGATAGGTGAGGCTTCTTTTCACACGCATGCATGCACGTATGCACACACACACACACACACACACACACACACACACACACACACACATACACACACACACACACACACACACACACACATACACACACACACACACACACACACACACACACACACACACACACACACACACACACACACACACACACACCTGCAATGCACATAGGCCGTCTCCATGCCTAGACATGCATTCAGAGGATGCAGTGAAGCTTGACCAGCAGGTCACAGGCAAAGTATCATAAGAGATTACTGATGCTATGCACGGCAGGATCTCTCTCTGGCATTAACATGAGGTACAGATTGCATTTTCCTGTCCTGCCGGTCTTTGCCGTGCAGTGAATGACATGTCGTATCTGATGTGTGACTCAGTGGTATAGAGCCTATGATGACCCCCCCACCCTCCATTATCCTCTACTCCTAAAAAGAGATGACTTAAGCCAGGCCGAGCAGCTGCTCTTCTCTCGTGCTGTTATTGTTCCTTGTCATTTATCTGCACAGCTAGCTGAGTATATACCTGATCTGCAGCAATCACAGTGGCATTCCTCAACGTCTGTGTCAGACCTCCTCCCCACTGGCTTTGAAGCGTGAAGCCCCAACGCAAACCCAAACAACTCGTGCTAATGTTTGACGTGAAGAGAGAATGTGTTGAAGGAAGCTGTTGGAGGTCCATCAAACGCGGCCCTGTGTACCCGGAGAGTTGCTGATTAGAAGTGACTCTTCTGCCAGTCAAAATAGACCTGCTCGACCATTCATTGGCATGCAGGCAACCAGAGGGGCGAGGGTTACTGTGGCAAGGTCTGCCAGTCACCAGTGATGCCTCCTGGAAGAAAAAAGAAATCCATCAAATTGTCAGACATAGCACCCTCACTCTTTTGCACGACGTCGCTGTGTGTGAACTACAGCTGCCTCACAGCCCTTCTCCTGCTTGACGTTTTGCTGATTGATTGGCTCAAACTAACAGACAGGGTGACAGCCAAGCCAAGATTTCATGAGATTTCATGAGTACTTGGAATCCGTCTCCCATCCAGCCTCTTCCGTGACTTCCAACTAAAGCTGAGAATATGCCCAGACCAACTTAAGCGGACTAACTCCAGCTCTGTTTTCAGTCAACCATCAGTTTGTTGTAGGCTATTTCAACTACCCGGGGAAATAGGGATGCCACCATGTCAGCAAATGGGTGTAGACTTCCGATGCGCATGGTTTGTTTCAAATGCTCAAAAAGATGCCGTCATCTCCAAACTTCACCTGTCTTGGTGCTCTGTGATCATTCCCTGCATCAACGCAGGGAGCGATACGCTATCTTGCATAGAGGAAGTGCCCGTGAGAAAGTTTTGCAGAGTTTACAGAACAACAAACATAATCAGATGCAGGCATCTGGAGATGTGCCATCTCTCTCAAGATCTTGTAGATACATCAACTTTGTAGGATATTCTATTCATAAAACTTTATGGTGTGTGTTTAATGATGTTATGCATGCATTTTGCATGGCTTTGCTGGGACACTTGGCACTGAGGTGCAAATTGATTTACACCTAACAGTTAAATACAACACATCATGCCAATAGTCAAACAAAAGCTTCAAACGTTAGTAAAACCAAAAAAGAGATTCCATGAGTAGTTAGAAACGTGTATCACTGAAGGATAACATCAGTCCAAACTCCATACCCTGATAAGCATGAATGCAAAAAACAAAACCATTCGCATTTTCTCATATTTCTCTGCAGACTGTGGCCGTGTTTACAATAGCAGAGTGAAAGCAAGTCTCCTGGAGCAGCATTTGATAGCCATGTAACGGCTTGGACTGAATGACAGTGACTTTAGTGTGTCTGATCACATAGCAGATAGCAGCTGTCTGAGTGTTCAGACGCAGCACAGTTCCCAAGTTCATCTGCACTCTTTGTAAACGCTACCACCCAACCTGAGTTGTGCCCAGGACAACAAATGGATCAGTGCAGTCAAATAAATACGGCACTAAGAAAAGTAGACAAACTAATGAGAAAATCTGTCTTCACTAATATCAACCGGTGGCAATGTTTTCTGGGTGATTTAGCTCATCAGTGTACCTTGTGAAAAGGAGACCCAACTGAAGCAGTATTAAGATTTAGTAGTTTAGTATTAAGATTTTATTTTCTGAAACATTCCTGTGCTTCAGTGACAGCATTCAAACTATTCTGGCCCGGATCCCACGACAAGCACAGCCGTGGCTTTGATGCCCTCCCAACCCCGCGCCGCCCCCAAACACCCTAATTATCACTTCTGCCACTCTGGTGCGTGAACTCACACTCGTCCCTCACACACAGGCTGGAAGAAACTGCCCTCAGGACACTGCTTTTACAGAACAGCGTCATTCAACCTCAAGCCAACAGGATGTACCTCTACACCTTTTTATTACACATCCATAAATTATTTAATCAGTCCCTAATAACCACCTTGTTTGTCCACTGAAAAATGTGTCAGCGTCGCCGGGATCAAAAACGTCTGCGGCCCTGTGTGAGCATTCCAGCCCTCAAATCACCGTTGTTCCGCTCCGATGAGGCTGTCATCCCTGAATAGACGGATGCACTGACGCAATGGTTACAGTTGCCAGTTGCACGGAGGAAAACCACAGAACCCTGGATTGTCCAGGTGTCTGGGAGTCCACATGAATGGCTCTTTCTCTATTTGGTGTCAAAGCCACAGACCCCAAAATCCATTCAATTCATCTCTCGCTCTCTGTTGCGTTTTATTATTTCTTTCTTTCTACCCCCATTCCCCTGTCTTTTCTTACCCCCAGTAGGCCCACTTTCAACGGAGGCCAGGGCATGCTTCAAGCTCTAACATGCTCCGCTTCATCGTTGGCAGGGACCTGCACTTTTAATTTACCCCGTCTGAAACCAGAGAAATATGCAACACGGTAGAGTTCCCTGATCAGTTGCATGTAGCTAATGTGAGCCCTGTTTGTGTGTGTGTGTGTGTGTGTGTGTGTGTGTGTGTGTGTGTGTGTGCGCGCACATGTTATTTTTCTTCTCCCTGTTTCTCTCGCTGCATGTTATGCTTAAACATACTGTACAGACTAGAGTTTTCCATGATCCAATCATTTGCCTTATGTGACTTGTAGGCTTGCCAGGAAAGTTTAGCATGGGGTGAACCGTGCACTCTTAAGTCATACTAGATGCAGTAATCTCGCCTTAATGAGAGGAAGCTCTTGTGTTTCCGAAGGGCGCCGACAGGGGAGGTTGCATTAGCTTGAATGTGATACGCAAAATTTGCTCTCCTATTTCCCTCGTTTGACGGCGCGGTGGGAATTTATTCCATGTTCGCATTAGCCTACATGTGTCTCATCATCGATGGAGATGAGCTCTCTTCGGGTTGCGCTGTACACCAGTTAACTCAGCATGTTCCTGTCCAAACGTATTTCCAAAGTAAACTGGGGCCTGGGGGCTATTAATTGGAGATGGAGAGATATGCTATAACATGCAGACCTGCAGCCCTGGAGATCAGAGTCAGCAGCCAACTATTCTCCAAAGAGGAGGGAGAGGAGGAGGGGCCGTTCTGACAGCGAGGCATGCCTCTCCTCTGTGATTACTGCCTTTTTTCTCTTTATCTTTTTTTAACATTCAACCCTCATTTAACCAGGCATGTTGGCAAAGAGTAATGCATTCTTATTCATCGCATCAGGGGTCGCAAAGGGAGTTACACGCGTGCACACACGCACTCGCACAACGCACAGGCGTGCACGTGCACACACACTCACACACTCACACACACACACACACACACACACACACACACACACACACACACACACACACACACACACACACACACACACACACACACACACACACACATATGAATGTCTCCTAATACCTCTTAGAATTATACCAGTGACCTCTGAGCAACACGGTAGCACGACTTGAGCTTGTTCTCATTTAAATCACTTTTGTTGCATTGTCTCTATTCTTGTAATATTGTTATAAGGGGAACATATATTTTATTAATGTTATTATATATATACGTTGTATGTTATTATATACAGATATACCGGTACAAGCTCACAACTTTTCATAAAGAGCCTCATGAGGATAAAATCGATATTTTAGAAATAATTTAGAATAATTTTATGGTTATGTTGTTGCGATGGGAAATGTGATGCATGTCATTACCTGCAGTTGTATAACGAGAGCAGCTAAGGCGATGTGCAATAAGAAGTAGTGGAGGAAACAGCCAAAATGATCTAAATCAAATATAGGGCTCCATTTTCATGTTACACGCTAAACCCCTTATCCCAAACCCCTTATCCCTTTTTTACTATTTTGATAAACTTTTTGGAATAGTTCAACTTGCCAATTATTGACAGTAAGTATCCATAGCTTTATTCATTCACAGGTACAATGTGAAAATAGCATTTGATCTACACTTGATTCAACATATCCCCCCCTGGAGGTACACAGCCATTACCTAAACCATTGAAGGCTGCTGTTTTCCACTTTGTGGTTTGGCTATTTTGCTTCTTGATTAACTGCAGCATCTCCTGAGCCATAAATCCACCCACACCATCTACAACAAAAGTGTTTGACAGCCCATCATAGTCTATGAGTTGCTTAAGCAGCATTTGCGTACCATGACGCGATATGAGTTCTCCCCTCTCTGTCCTTACATCTCTCCCATCTCCCATGGGCAAGTAAAGACTGTGATTAACCACTATATATTTATGTTTAATTGGAGCAAGTACCATGAGCAAGCACACGTTGTGAAACAATGTTCTATAAAACAGTCATATGTACATGCAGTCCACTAATAAAATGACTCAGAAGAACTATAATTGATTTTTTCATGTTATCGCCATAGGGCAATCTATTTCAGCGCTTTACTAGCATTGAACTAATGAAAAACGTTAAAACATCCTCCTACGCATGCAAAGATCTCTCCCTCTTGCATTCCCACTGTGAATATAATAATGTGGTTGTACACATACTTTAGCTTTTGTATGACCTTGAGTAGCCTACAACACAACCCTGTGTGCCAAACAATGGCATTAAGACTTGGACATTTAGACTTGTCTTCACATGCTACTAATAGTCTTTTTTATGTGCAATCATATGCATGTAGTCACAAAAGATTAATAAAATCAACGAACCCTGTTTGGCCAGGGCACACTGACAGTGTTGAGTTGTGGGAACTGGCAGTAAGCTGTGGTAACCAGCAGCACCTTGAGTTGCATGGGAAAGAGCAGGGGATTGTCCATGTTCAATAGACTGAAGACAGTGGACAGGATCGCCACTCACCGGAGAACTCTGAGCTTCACCTACTGCGTGATCGGCTTTCTTTCTGTGTGCTACTCAAGTATGTGTTTGCACGGCAGCGTGCGCACACTCAAGTGTGTGTGTGTGTGTGTCTGTGTGTAACTGTGGACGTGCACGTGTACAAACTTGGATATGTGAAAGAGTAGAGACAGAGTTGCAGAGAGTGAAGGATCAGATTCCCTAACCAGCTTACTTTCACCTCTAATAGAGCCATTGCCATTTCATGGCGGGAAGTGATGCAGCCCTTAAACAAAGCCCCCTTCTGTGTGCTCAAGGACCCCCCAGAATGAGCCTAAACCCAACACACAGTAATGGGCTACTTTAAGCCTTGATCTGGTTCTAATAGACGTGCTTGTGCATTGCACCGGCCCGCTGAATCTGCAGACTAAGCCTGCGTGTGCAGTCAGAAAAACGCTGTCACGTAGTAATGTGGCCGCAGAGAAGATGAGAAGAGTTCAGCCTGAGTTCCTTTCCTGCTCAAACTTGTAATCACCTCAAGTTACACGGGTGCATATTAGCGGCTGTTGACTGTTTACCGTCAAATAACTCAAATGAACACAGCATCCACAAATCCAGCCGTCAAGTGAAACCCAGAAAGGGAGGAGGCTTGTCTTTTGAATGTAGAGACCTCTGTGAGAGCAGACCATGTCAAGCTCACACTTGGCCATTAATCTTGATCATGCACAAGGCAGCACAACCCCCCCTCCCCTCTGTATGTCTTTCCTAGCGGGTTGTGACTGGGTGTTTGCCGAGGCCCAGTCTCAGGCCAGGGACCTGCTGGGCTTGTTTCCACAGGTGGCCTGACCTCCAGAGCAGCGCTCAGTCTGCTGTCATTATAAGTCCTGGATAGACATTTCATAGCGGCACACTCCCCTGTGTCTGCCTGGAGACACATTATGGGAGGAAACACAAGGAGGGAGAGAGAAAGCGAAGGATGATGTCGAGTGGCTGGCGTGCTCACATGATTTTGCGTCCAGTTTTCTCTCTGTGTGATTTTTTTGTGTGTATGTTTACCCCTGTTGAGACATTAGGAAGTTTCATTGCTGTGGTATAAAACATCCTTGCGGTTTTTAGGTTTGACAATGAGCTCTGTGTTTGACTGCTGAAGTGAGTCCCCCCCTAATGAGTGGAAGAGAAACAATTGGCATCATCACAGACTGTTTTAAAGATACAGTATAAGGAGATTCAGCCCAGTCTGCTGGCTTTGATTAATTTACAGTACAATGAAAAAAGATTACAACAAACAGAGAATGCATGTTTGAATAACTTTCCCATTGGTCCAGTTTATCGCACAACAGAGTTGGATAATACAGAGCAGGGCATGGTGATATGACTTTGAATAACAATTACTTCTAACGTTTGTCACAGTTACGATTACTGAATGATTCTTTTATAAAGTTATTTTTTTTACACTGCCTGCATAGTTATGGCAAGATCTGTACTGAAAATATTGCAGCTACTCGCTATTTGTGCACACCGCCATTGTACAACGTAATATAATACAATTTTCACATCCATTTGTTGCAGGACGAGGGGGGAAAAGCTGCTCTCGATTATTCAATTACAGTAGAACCTCCAAGTTGATGGTTCTACTGTTTCAGTGTTTGCTTTTTTTGGTTAATTGCCCAGACGTAATACACAGACTGATAAATGCATTATACAATGCACGGTGCCTCGCTTACTGTGCGGTATTTTCGTTACATTTTGGTTATGGTGCATTTGGGGAGGAGAAAACATTCTACTGAGGGTCACTAAATGTGGGTTGCATGTTTCCCCCCAGCATGCATTATTGGCTCACCGTAGCGTACATTTAGGAGCCCATTATCTCTGCATTATCAGATCATTACAGGGTTGGATTACATTATGTTTTAGTTGCGGGATGTAGAGCCCTCTATATGGTATGTTGTTGCTATGCAGTGTTCACATTTCTCCCTCAGCTGACAGATGGTCTCATCCAGCTACTCTCCGACAACAAACACACGGCGAGGACTCGCTGACAACCTGCCTCAAAAAGGGCTTCAATTGGCCCTTGGAATGTGTTTGTGTGTGTGCGTGTGTCCGTGTGCATGTGCGTTCGTGCATGTGCGTGTGTGTCTGATGGGGGCGGGGTGCTGGGGGAGGGGGTGGCAAGTGTATGAGACATGTGTGTGAAATATGTGCAAGTGCGCCATTTCCATCTAGTGTGTAATACTCGGCAAACACACATGGGTTCTCTAAAGTACTGTAACATTGTCAGTATTCATTTAATTCTGTGAGTATAAAATGGGCTTGAAGGTTTTTATTGTGTGGTGTTGTGAAACGCAAATGCTCACATGTGCACACGCACGCACACACACACACACACACACAGACACACACACACGCACACGCACACAAACACACACAGAAACACAGCAGAGGGTCAGAGTGGTTAGGGGACTCATCATTCAACTTAAGTCTCCAACACAAATAATCACAGCGATGGACCACATGTGTCAGCACCTGTACAGGGCCCTGACAGCTGTCAATCACCCCTCTGACCTATAAACATTCCCGTGGTAGGCCCCATTATTAGATCAAACTGTATAAATATAGCTAATGCTATTAATCATTGGTTATTGACGTAACCCCCTGTTAAATTTAGACCTGGCATGAAAGAGTGGTGATATCAGATTCCTTGGGGAGTTCGTTCGGAACGGTCTGTGGATGGTGTTTATTTTAAGAGCTGTTGGTGGTGGGTGGACGGACATGTGGATGGCACTGCCCTGGCATCCGGACCACTTCCCCACAAGCACCCGGGCAGCTGCGCCGGAATGTATCCTTTAGTAAGCTACCTTTAAACCTTCTGCAATGAGCATAGCATGCGTATCAGCTTCTTAGGGTTTTCCCAAGGCATGCCACATTGCTGGGGCCGAGCCACGTACATTTAGAAAACAGGTCCTGCAAAGGGTGCTTATTAATCATCTACAGTACCTGCAAGATTTTATGGACCTGAAATGGTTTTTATTTGTAGGCCACCATTCCACAGTGGCTGTACTACTACGAGTTTCTTCCTGCTTCCTCTAATCATACTCTACAGTACAGCCATGCGCTCATATAAAAACTGTGTAAATACTCCAACTCTGCTTCGTGTTTTCACAGTTTATCTTTGGGTTTCCCTCGCCCACATATTAGCCACTAAAACAACACATAAGTAGTTGTGGTATCCTGGATGTGTGATTTTTCGCTTTAAAAAAAATCTTTGCGGTCTGCTAGTTTCCAGAACTAAGGTAAATAGTAAAACGGGGCTTTCCAGCAGGCTGGGTAACAACCTCAATGTTTGCCTCAACAGTACATGAGTGCCATCCGGTAAATCCTTTCTCCTATTATGTACGCTATAGGCTGTGGAGGAGTATGTTTGTCTATGGTGTGGTGTGGGGCCTCTTAAACGGCAGGGCCCTGCCCGTATGTATGCTGTCACTGAACCAAAGGGAAAACACACCAAACAAGCACTCCAGCACAGAACTATAGGAAGATAGGGTTACTCCTGACATGGTGGCATCTGTCTGTCGACTGCATTGTGATGCTAGTACAGAAGCACACCCCTGGCCTTGACCTCTCAGATCATGGCTGATACTTTGCATGCATGCGTGTATACTAGTAAGTTCAAGTTCTCCCTTCTAACCCAAGCATTTCAATAATTTCAAAATTATTTTGTCCCCAAAGTCCCCAAGAAAAGCAAAAAATGAAAAAGAAAAAAGAAAAGAAAAAAAGCAAATAAAAAATGAATGGTTGAAAAATGAAAATTGAGAGTTTACATACGGTAATAAGCATACACATAATGAATTGAGTATGTCTGGTTTTAGTATATATTTTCTCTATTATTCTTGCAGTTGGCAGTTTATATTGGGGGTGAGGAGGGGTGCAGGGCAGGGGTCCTGAGACAGGTAATATTGTTATATGTATATACCGTAACTGTATGTAAACCGTATATAATTTCAAACAACAATTCCCCCTAGAACACCTCTTCCTCTCACTTGCAGGCAGTATTGAGCCATCAACACAGCTAGACAGACATTCAGTAGCACTTGTCTCCGATCTTTGGGATTATGTTACAACAGTGTTGGTGGAAAACCATCAGATAACTTGGGTATGCAAGAGTGGCATGTGGAATGTGTCAGTTGAGCACGGATGTGTGTAACTGTGGATGTGTACGTCTGTGCATGCACATGCCATGGTGTGCACGTGCCTGTGTGTGTGTGTGTGTGTGTGAGACTGCGTGTGTGTGCGTGTGTGCCTGTGCATATGTGCGTGCGTCTATGTGTGTGTTGCAGCTGTCAATAATGGATACATTTCTGCGTATGTCTATTATGTGTTTGTACAGAACTGAGGTCTACTGGTACTGCCCACCACTTTGCGTATCTTCTCAACACGACCGACTACCGAATTCTCCGCATGGATGAGGATCACGATCGCATGTATGTGGGCAGCAAGGACTACATCCTCTCCCTGGATCTCCATGACATCAACAAGGACCCACTCATTGTAAGACATAGCTCAGCTCTGCTACAATCTCCCCAGTTCCCTTAAAGGGGAATTCCACCCATTTTCATTTTTTTTCTGATTAACATGGAATGATGAAAATACATCTTGATGATGTCATCAAGATGTTTCACCATGTTAGTGGCTTTCTTCAGACCTCCATTTCTTGGGAATACAGAATGGGGGAACTTTTTTATCATGTCCACCCAGCACCTCATTAGTATACCCTAATGACATATTAGAATGTTGAAAATGGGTGGAGTTTCCCTTTAACAGGTTACTGTTATGTTAGGGGGAGCAGAGCCAGACCATCCTTTTTACGACGCCAGCAGTATGAGCAATTAGGCAGCCACCTTCAACCTGGTGCCCCTGTTTTGGCAAGCATTTTCAAAAGTTGAAGCTCACACAGCAGAACATGATGCCCTGTGAGCTTTCTATTTTTGTGAAGGTTTAATCAAATCAAAGCTTTGGATTTTGTGCTTTCTGCAAAAAAAATGGTAAAACATAAGAGTGCTAAGACTCAGGGATTAGGCAGGCTCTAGTATCTATCATTCTGTGGCCACCATCTGCAGCCATCTTTTACCTCCAGTTTGTGTTGGAGAGCATCTTGGACAGCGTGATGGGGATCTATAACCCTACAGGACTGATGATTGATTGATTGAATAAGTTCAGGGTACAGCCACACATAATCAAAGGGATCACCGAAAAAAGTAACCTGTATTACCTTGGGTAAATATCCCTGTGGTACTATAGTTTAGTTACTGTAGGTACTAGAGATGTCTGAGTGCAGTGCTGTAGAATGTGTAGCGTCAGTTGGATGAAGACCATAAAATGATCTCTCTTTTCCCTGCTTACAGCTTCACTGGCCGGTGTCTCACCAGAGAAGAACGGAGTGCATTCTGAGTGGAAAGGATACCAATGTAAGTACATATGCATAATGAATATTATCGGTGAACTCCATGGCTCTATATTAGGCCCTCTAGTTTTTCATCCCTAAAAAAAGAAATTAATAGATCTAAAAGCTCACAATGCATCACAGCTTATAGATGTTGTTATTTTGTTATTTTTTTGGTTTTGTTTTTGTCTCTCACAAAATGCACAAATGAAATTCATGATTCATTCCAGTGAATGCACAGTAAGTCCTCACAGAGTTCCAAAATCATACTGTAGGTCACCATGAAAAAAAAAAACATCTCATGATCATGAGAGTTTAAGACGCCCATTGAAATAGTGCTCACCTGTGGGACTGTGTCTTGGCCCAGTAAAAAGCTGGTTCCCTCCTGTCTAGCCAGGAGGACTGGAATGAGAGAAGCCCAATCATTTCACCCAGCTCCTCTGCCAGCTCAGGGACTGTATAAAGACCACTGGCAGACAGTTTAGTCTGAATATATTGATGCACACAGTATTGTTGGTCTACTTGTAAATTCATTTTGCTCAAGCTTTCATAATTTTCATGCCCGGGTGTTTTTCATTTCATGAATGTCTGTATTTGTGTGTTGGCTTGTGGTTTAATCTGTGGCTTTGGCCCTCCAAGGGGGAGTGTGGCAACTTCATCCGTCTGATTGAGCCATGGAACAGGACTCATCTGTACGTCTGTGGGACCGGAGCTTACAACCCTGTATGCACCTATGTGAACCGTGGACGCAAATCTCAGGTTAGCATCTGATCTGATCAATGCAAGGTCAAAAATGTGACCTTCTTGTCACAAAACACACACACACACACACACACACACACACACACACACACACACACACACACACACACACACACACACGCTGTACAGTGTTGGATTAATTCATAATATTTACTTCACACACATTATCACTTCATTTGGATGTGGCTCTGTTTTCTACTCTCCTTTTTCGTTCTGTTCACTCTCACTAAGGCCTGATTCATAATTGCTTGTGTGGAGAAAACAGCAGATCCACAAGCCCACAATCCATGGCAGGATGAGACATTGATAGCTTGTAGATCTGTTGTACAATCTATTTTCCATGCAGAACACCAGCAACACACAAACGAATTACTTCGCTGACTTTCTCCCTTTTTTCTGACACCCCATCAACCAAGTCATCTTACAGCAGGTTAATTTCACAATGATTTCCCTCTATCATTAAGTATGTTCATGATCCTCCGTCTCCAGCCTCCTCCTCGCCCCAGGCAGCCAGCAGAGCTTAACCGGCACACAGCTGTCGTCCCCAGTGCCCTGTTACACTACTCTGTTTAGTCTCACTCTTTAACAGGACCTCTTGAATTTCCTTCACCGAGCCAGGCATCACCACCTCCCCACGCGTGCCCCCCTCACACACTTTTTAGTACTCCCTTCCGTCCTCGCACAGCAAGCCCCCTCATCTTTAAATACCACACTTATTCACTAATGATGATCATGGGATGAATAAAAAGTTAATTTCCTACAAAAGCGTTCCCCCGAGAATGTGGTGCCGCAGCATGCTGGCGTGCCTTGTGCCACTTTGTTGTTGCATATGGTTTTTATATAAACCATTTACTAATGAAGTCCATCCGTCCACCCACCCATCCATCCACCCACCCACCCAACCACCCACCCACCCACCCACCCAACCATCCATCCATCCATCCATCCGTCCGTCCGTCCGTCCGTCCGTCCGTCCGTCCGTCCGTCCGTCCGTCCGTCCGTCCGTCCGTCCGTCCGTCCGTCCGTCCGTCCGTCCATCCATCCATCCATCCATCCATCCATCCATCCATCCATCCATCCATCCATCCATCCATCCACCCATCCATCCATCCATCCATCCATCCAGGCGACCTATAAGGCCACCATCCTGCCAGCCAGCATCTCCAGTACAACGAGGTTGGGTAATAATTGGGTGCAGGTGGAATGTTCCACTTCTTGTTGATTAAGGAAAGGGGCTGTTATTTTCTCTTTCACAGGTTTGACTTGTCCCACAAGCCTTTGCTTAAGTAAGATAAGTGTGACAGAACAGCCGTGAAAGGATATTTCCATACCTTACCCACACAGACATAAAGGACAAATAGTACAGACATACTGTATTTCAGTAGCTTGCTTTGTTCATATTAATTAAAGACATCAGCCTTGATGTCATTTGGATTGGTTGCCACTGTAGTCAAGGCGTCCCTTGGATGTATTTGCTTTCCTTGAACACAATTTCCATAAAATCTGAAGTGGGAAAGAAGAAATTATTTCAGTTAATAATGCTGTGACTGCATTATTGACTCAATCACAGGACAGAGAGCTGATGTTGCTCCTGCAATGTGTGGACGAATGGACCGATATGCTGTCCACACATCTATGTATGTTTCCTCACACAAACCAGGAAATGACAATGATAACGCTGATGCAAAATGCACCGTAGCCAAAGTGGACCGACTTGCTGCCCAATGTGCGCTTTGCTCCCCCAGTTGCGTAACGTCCAGAATGTGTTGCTGTCTCCTGTACGTTCCAGACTGCCATGCACCTGCAGATGCCCCTAGCCGGGGGGAGGGCCAGCCGCGCAGCCGAAAACACCGCCGTACACGAGACACTTGGACTAAAGGTGGGACGTGGGGGCCCTGTCTGCCCTGGAGCCCCTGCCTATAGGCTAGTGGTCATCCGCTCTAGGAGCACCGGCATGCTACCGTCTGTCTGTGTCTGACCTCATCGTTTTTTTTTTAATCACCATTGCCGTTGTCGTTGACATTCATCACCTGATTAACCACCACAACCTACTGTAAATACACCACCAAAGTCCCTGGAGCTCTATACTAGGTCCGCTCCTTCCTTCCCTCTACATCAAATCTGTTTGCCGAAAATATCAATACACAAGCTCATAACACGATGCGTTGATGCACCGAATTGAGCTTGTAGCTCTGCTATTTTCGACCTATACGTTTGCCCCGGAATAGTGACACTAGGGTTCCTGTGGTTACAACCATGCATGCGTCTGCCCTGGACAATCTGTGTGTTATTTCAGGTCCCTTTCTTTCATCTTCACTCTCATCTCTCTTTGTCTCTTACAGTATGTTCTTTTTGCTTGGTCATTTTGATGATTTGTTTGTTGGACTCTATATGGAATATACCCCAGGTGATGTGAAATGACACAACCTCATTGTTCTGCTGCATCAATGTTTTACATTGACATTAACAGAGAAGTCATAGGGTATTTTTGCCACCTCTATATATTGTTGATCTCTGCACACCAGAACGGTGGAATTTAGGTTGAAATTCCCCACAGTTTTTATAACCATATCCTGAATATAATATACGGCGTAGATCAAGACAGCAGTACAGGATGTGTTGCACCCTGCTCTCCCGTACCCCTCCACCCGCTCCACCCTGTGGAGGAATGTGGTCAGACCTCTCCCACACACGGGTGGCAAGGCTAGACAGCATCTCTCCAACTCCCACAGCAGGCCCTGTTGGCCCAAAGCAAACATCACCCATGTGCAGCCAAGTAGAAGAGCAGATACAGAGCCACGCACTCAGTGTTTGAGTTCTGCAGCCCCTGAGATTTTAATGGACAGTTCTGTCAATCTGATAAGGAATATAGTGAATCATGCAGCACTAATAAATGATTAAATCTTAATGGCAGTGTTGAATGATTAAAAATTTTAATCAAATTAATCACAGCTTCAAAATTAATTTAATCATGATTAATCACCACTCAAACTATGTCTAAAATATGCATGTTTTCATCGACAGGATTTCAACATTTAAAAAAGAAAAAGAATCTGTGAAAAAAATAACTATTTATCTTTCAAATATTTATCAAAATAGGTGATCTACAAGCCCTCAATGCTTGTAGATCCTCCAGCTATACTCTATGGCTCTGGTTACAGGGAGACACACAGCTATACGTCTCGGTAAATCCGTGCTCTACCCATTTCTTTCAATGAGAAAATGCTCAGTGGGTTGAGTCAGTGTGCACATGAGTTAATTGAGTTAAAAATTTTAATCAGATTAATCAACAAAATTAATTTAATCCCATTAATTAACTATTTTCAACAGCCTTAATAAATGATTAAATCTTAATGGAAGTGTTGGGAGTTTAAAACAAGTTCAGAAGAAAGTCTCAAATCCCTCGAGGTATCTGATTGTTTATGACCTTTGGAATATTGATACATGTCAACATTTGGCATGGCTAGGAGCCAGCTGCCAACACTTTCTTATTATAGGCAGCGATTTTAATCAAAGGTGAGAGGAGATTCATACAAGGGTGCATGACATGACAGTCTGATGGGGAATTGTTTGGCAGAAGGCCTCCGTCTCTCTCCTGTGGCTGTTGACAGATGAGGATAGGGATGTCTCGCTCCCTCTTTCTCGCATGTTTTACCCTCATAACCCAATGAGAATGAGATGAGTAGGTCTGGATACGCACTGATCTGCGCAATGATGCTACTGGACAAGTCAGTGCATGTCAATGATTGTTCGCACTTATCCATATCCTCAACGCACCTGCCTTTCACCTAATTCCAGTGCATGCATGCATGCAGATTTTGCCAGGAGCAGGGAGGATCAGTCATCCCCCAGCCAGCATCCATCCGAGGGTTGTTTTTACTGCCCTGGATTACAGGTGTCATCAGTGCGTTTTCCACAGCCATAGGCACCACGAGTCTGAGAGATATTTGGCATGCAGCTTGTTATGCAAAGCCCAGCAGCCGTCCTTCACCCCCCCTACCCTTGACACATTGTTTTCTGCATCGGAGTGGCATGTACAGGGATTACAGCTCCTCCGGTTTGCCCTGCATGTATTTTTCTGTGTGAAGGCACGCTCATTATTCTAATGCTTCATCCTCCATCAGGCCTTATAGGTCCCACAGGAGGCAGGGCAAGTGTGCGCGCTGCCTCATTTTCCCGGCGCTGGGGGAATCACGATGACAAGACGAGGAGCTCTGGATTTATTACCGGTTTCTTATATGATTCTTTCCCATTTTCAGGAATACATCTTCCACTTGGAGCCGGGCAAAGTGGATTCTGGGAAGGGAAAGTGCTCTTATGACCCGAAACTCAACAGCGTGTCAGCTTTGATCAGTGAGTATCATTTGGGTCTGGTCGTATGATTTAAGTGGGGGCAGGGGTCGGTGTAGAGAACGTGGCAAGGTCCAGCCTGGTTCCTCATGTCAACTTTAAGCACTAATATGGACCCTACGGCACGCATGATCCCTCATGGATTCATTGCCTTGTATCTGCTGTTTCTTAATATGACCACGTCCCCTAACCACAATTTAATAGCCATATTTTTGGCACACTTGAAACAAAAAAGAGAGACCAAGCCAAACTGTCTATCCCATTCTGTGCGTATTTCCCACGGGATAGATTGCAGTGGAATGTTCTTTGCAGCCTGGTCATAAAATCATGCGGGATCTTTCCTTGTTAGGGTTAAAATGAAGGTGGCCATATAGACTAGTGGGATCGCGTTTCATAAGTTTAGCTCCTGTGACTTCCAGAACATACCAAACAACTCACCACCCCTTGTTATCAAAATATATGCCTTGAATGTATTCCCATATCTGCACCAGATGTCTAATGCATTCAGATTAAAGATGCAATAAATAGGAAACAAGTTCTCTCTCATAAACTCTCACAAACGGGGTGTCTTCGGTGCAGTGCTCAAGGTCAGTTAGTCAGACACAGTTGCCGCCAGTGAAATGTGATCCTCTTCCTGTGGGGTCAGATGGTGGGTGTAAATCATCAGCACCACTTTCCCACATTAGCACAGTGCCAACTGACCAGTATGGAGCCGGTCCTCACATCCAAGAGGAATCTGTCCCTCTCCTCCAGTGGTGGGTATCATACAGTAGATTGGACACTGTTGATAGCACCTAATAGAGATCAAGAGTCTTCAGTCGCTGTGACAGAGATAACATAATCTACTGTACGTGCTCACAGCACAATTTAAGCTTTTATATTAGCTATTTATTTTATACATTTTTTTATTTCATGTTTATTTTCCAACATTTTGAAAATGAGTACATTTTTTTTACCTTTGTATTTTTGGAATGTTTAATCTCTAATTGCATGCCCAAAATAGTGATGCCAGGGTGAAAGTGGTTAAAAGACCACACAGTTTTTCCTCACCCTGCGAATGTATGTTGTTTCAACACTGATGGACCACACAAGATACTCCACATCCGTTAGCACATTGCACCTCACATTTTATGGTCTCTCACACACAAATCCCCATATTATCACACCTAAGAACGTCATACATGGATTAAGCTTTGACCAAACAGGATTGTATCCGTATAATTTCGGTCATATTCCCCCTGTCCAAACTCCCACTGTCTTCTGAACCACCCATGGGGTTGTCTCTCTCCTGGCTGACAATGCACATGCTGTGACACCTGCTCACAGATGAGCTCTTTACAGCAACAGGAGGGCAGACAGCCAGGCTGCCTACTGCTTAACAAGGCTGTGCATATGAATCTATGTAATATGATGATGGTTAATGTGTTGTTGGGTGTGTGCTAATTATATTACTTGCAGCATAGCAAAATATTCAGTAAATACATAAATCTTAATATTTCAGATAATTGACATTTTGTTTTATATATTTCCTGCAACAGGATGGCTAGTCACTGAATGTGTTCCGCAGACGTGTGTCTAAAACACATGTTGATGATGAGTGCTGGAATTGAAAGGTCTGCAATATTAGCTTCCAGAACGCTGCCAGAAGGGGTTCTTCTTGAAAGAAGACCCCCTCTGCTTTTGTGCCAAGGGTGTGGTTGGAATAAAGTCTGGGTCCAAGAATTCTCCTGATCTACAGTATCTCTGTCTCTCTCGCTCTTAGATGGTGAACTCTACGCCGGGGTCTACATTGATTTCATGGGAACAGACTCTGCCATTTTCCGTACTCTGGGGAAACAGACTGCCATGCGAACAGACCAGTACAACTCCAGATGGTTGAATGGTAAATTTCAGAATACAATGACCAATTCAGTCCCAATTTAGACTGCTTTCTTTTAGGACATATCCAAAATATGATTAGGAGCTAAACTCTGTTGCACATACACTATAGCTGAAAGTTAACATAACAGTAAATATAATGTTTTGTATCTTTATCACTAAAGGGAAATCACATTATATTTGCTTTACACATGTGAAGATGCATCCAGGGTCAGTCACAGAAAGGCGACTCTTGGAGCTTCCTAGCCATTCATTGTTTGCTGTAGGGCATTTCAGAGGGCAGAGAAGGAATGTAGACGCCTGCTAATGTATACAGTACATTTATTGCAGATTGTATATGTTTAGAAATCCTTAAGTAAATGGGCCCCAATAAACAGGAAATGAAGACAGATGACCTCTGACAAATAATACAGACCCATATCCTTTTCGCCACCTAATATTTGTTCCTTTTCCCTCACTCCAGATCCCTCTTTTATACACGCACACCTCATCCCTGACAGTGCGGAGAGAAATGACGACAAGCTGTACTTCTTCTTCAGAGAGAAGTCGTCAGAGATGGGCCAGAGTCCCGTGACGCAGTCTCGTATAGGACGCATCTGCCTGGTGGGTATCCGATCATTCTGTTGCACGTGTTTCCGAGTGAAACCTCTGTAGTGCATGGCACTCACATGCAAGACCGATGTGGAAAAATAGGCCGTAGTCTCTCCTAAGGTAGATTTAAACTCTTTGTTTGAGTGGTTCTGTGTGCTGAACTAGTAATTCTAACACTGACGTGCTGGAATCCACATGTGTCTTTAACCTCCTTGTGCACAATGTGTCTCTCTGTCTGTGAGATGGCCCTTTGACCTGTGACCCTGCGATCTTCTGTCTCCTTCCCCATGATAGTCCTAAACCTCAGGGGCTGTAATATACTGACGCAGAGGCAGTGCCTTTTAAACCAAATATCCAGCCGAGTCCTTCCCAGTTAAATGAGATTTTCCCGACAAACGTCTTCTTGCCCCCTTTTTCTTCAATATAAACACTGAGACTGGGCTGAACAACAACAACAACAAATAGTGGGGAATGTGTTTGTCTACAGAGAGTAAACCCAGAGCTTATGGTGTATCTTTCCCAGCTGAGTCTTCTCACTGAAAACATGATATTTATATAGTCACTTTTTTGTGTCCGCCCTTGCATGCGTTCCCTTGTGCATACGTGTGTGCCTGTCTGCATGTATGCATGCATGCATGTGCAAGCATGCATGGCACATGTACCGGTATATGTATATATACTGTATATATTGCATCTTTGTGCGTGCATGTATGAGCGTTATTGCGTCTCCGTGCATGGGCCTGCGAGTGAGTGAATGTAGTGTACGTGTCCCTCAGCTGTTCAGCAGCATGTTTATTTGAGCGGGTTAGGCACTGACCCCGCGCACAAACACTCATCCCCCTCTCAGTGGGCCCTGCCTCGGCCTCCAGAGACCCGGCCCTGTCATTCTCACTTCCCCGCACATCTGGACGCTCTCACCACCGCTCACCTCGCTGGCCTGACACACACCACGCACACACATACTGTAGACACACACCAAAAATATACTACACCGTAAAACTCTAATTATTGCACTCAAAATTAGGAAAACATTTCCCAAATCCCAAAACGGGGGAAACGTCATGAAAGTGCATGAGAGGATGGAAATTTCGAAATATGTACTGCATGCATACACGCCTCCCATGTCCCTTTAGGGCATTTACGAATGATAAATTTATTCCAAACTATTACCCAAGACATATGTCCCGATAATGTGTTTTCCTCCATCAAAGGGAGGCATTCTTAAGGGATAATGGTGGGGGACTAAATCATCTAAATTGTATACTGGTCTCTGCTCATCCTTACTGGGCTGGAATCTGGCCCCACTCCACCACAGATGGGAGAGTCTAAATAGGAGGAGACAATGTTTACCGTCTCATCCCCCCGCTATTCGCCGCCTCCCTCCACCACCCCTGCCAACCCCCCCTCTCTTCTTCACGCTATCCCTGGCTCTGCAAACCGGCTTCCAACATGTATGTACAGTGTGGGTGGCTCCACCTGTGTTTGTTTTTGGTGGGAGGATGGATGGAGAGAGAAACGGATTGGAGTGAGTGGCGATTGTATGACGAAGACTGTTCTACCATCCACCCTACCCTACCCAACCACCCCCCACACCCACCGATCTCCACAGAATGACGACGGAGGCCACTGCTGTCTGGTCAATAAGTGGAGTACGTTCCTCAAAGCCAGGCTCATCTGTTCGGTGCCAGGGGCAGACGGCATGGAGACCCACTTCGATGAGCTCCGTGAGTCCACCCCCCACCTTAATACACCCCTTTGTTGTCACACTGTCCTTTCTCAATTAATCCCATCTATGGCCCATGCAGCACACTAATTATAGGAATCATACACACACACACACACACGCACATGCATACATGTGCACAGTCGCGCGCGCGCGCGCACACACACACACACACACACACACACACACACACACACACACACACACACACACACACACACACACACACACACACACTATTATTGCTGAAGTTTTAAAAAAATGTCTTTCAAGATGTCTCAAACAAAAGGTTCCATTCTCCAGGCTGTAAAGTGTGAGGGGTCTTGTTCCACCGATTCAGACACAAGCGCGCACACACACACACACACACACACACACACACACACACACACACACACACACACACACACACACACACACACTTCGCAAAGGGTGTTAATGAAAGCCCTCATGGCAAGTAGATCAGATCACCGAGCAGGAATGTCAAGTCTATTACACAGCTAAATCCGGAGTGTTAATTTAACTCTTAAAAGTAACACTTTAAGTATTAAATTAACTCTCCAGAGTTTGCTGTGGATCATTGCTCCTTATTTTTCGCACTCTTTATAAGTTGAACTATAGCATAGCAATAAAAGGCTGATGTGTGAATCGACACTATACTCGATACAATTTGTTTTTGTAATTTTTTTATATGTTGATTTATTTCGTTTTTTTCAGTAGACATGCAAATCATGACTGAGCGACAGTCGATGTAACTTATGATTAATTTCTCTTCCGTGTGAATTAATCACTCTCCTGTAAACCTTGGGGCTGTCTCACTCCCTGGCATTGCAAAGAGAAGCCATTCACTTAAGTGACATGAAGGGGTTTCCAAAGTGAGAATGTACCCACTTCAGTGTTCCAAATGAGTGTTCTGTCTTTATTGGTCGGGTCATTGTTGACACAGGCACACCGCCGCACACTAGAGAGTTGGCAGCGGTGCAGTGCGCTGCACACCATCCAGGATATTGCTTTAATATAAAGCTGTAAATGTGCCTTGCATCAGGCTGCGTGAGGCCTAATAAACAAGGACAGACACACACCCATAGTGGCATACAGACAAAAACTCAGAGACTGGTATGTCGGCTGGCAGAGTGGACATCCCTGCCAAGTCACCCCTAGAATGGCAATAAATGGAATATGAGTTTGAGAGCTTTGAGAGAAAAAAAACTCTCTCACTTGAGACTTTAACAGGAGAAATAGGGAGTTTTGGACATAGGACATTGCAAGGGCAACTGAGTCATTATTATTAACGATGGTGAATGCACGTCCTTTGGGCCTGCACACATACTGCGGCATGTGGTGAAGAATGTCTGCAGACACTTTACAGCACACTGTAGAAGTTCATGTCGAGCCAAGACTTATTGGGAGAGTGCTGCCAGCCATGCTCCAGTGAAGAGAGAAAAAGACACCCCCTCCCCCTCCTGTCTTTTTTGCATGGAAGTATAAGTAAAGACATAAGCATCATTACTTGGAGGTTTGATGAAACATCCAGACCAGCTGTAATCCTGGAGTGGCAGTATTCTGTGGGAAGTTATTATGGCCGGGCATGCCTGGGATCGAGGGAGTTTTTACAGTTGGAAGGTGTAAAAGTTTTGGCTCTACCTGACTAACTTCTGCTCACACACTGACCTACAATGAATCTAAACTGAGAATATGAGGGGCCCCCTCTTCAAGGCTCATGTGTCCACCTATTTTGTTTGGGGAAAAAAGAAGCAGCCAAGATAAGCAAGTGGAAGAATATAGTGAGTCGGTTGTAGTTTAATACGTGATCGGATACGCCTGGTCAATATTCTGGCGTCATTTATTTTCTGTCAGGTGGTAGAACAATGGAAATGAAAAGGAGAGAAAAGAGAGCCACACAGAAACAGCACAAGAGAGAATAGCATTAAAAAAAACGATAGGAAAAAAGGCAGAGATCAAAAAATTATTTGTGAAATGTGTAGGGCCAGGTTTTATTAACATGCAGATGTTCTGTATGAGCCCGTTATAGCTGTATCTTATTGCAGATAATGTTTTTGTTGTTTCTTGTTTTTTTTCTTTAATCACAAAACCCTTGATCTGTTTTAGCAGCAGGAGGCTGTATACTGTAGACACTCCACAAGAGCTATATTTTTGCTTCCCTGTGTGTCGTGTGTGAGTGTGTGTGCAGTGCACAGATGTGCACGCACCCCCCCCCCCACTGCGAGTGTAAATGATTCAGTCACTTCTGCAGAGCAACAGCTGTGTGTCATGAAGGGACTCATCTGTTGTGTGACACCCATAACAACCCGTCTTGTGTTTTGTTCTTTGTTTTTCTTTTGCTCCATGACCGTTCCACTCCTCTGGATGTAGCAGCTGTAGTGGGCCACGGGAAGGTGAATGGCAGTGTGTCGTTTTATCGTACATATGCAATCTGCATGTGAATGTGCCATGTGTTTTCACCTTTGGGGAAAATAGGCAGCAGCGGCGAGAGGAGCTCAATTAAGAACTGTGGCGTGTTCCCACATTATGTAGAGCTCTACCTGTTATTCTAGAGGTGAGGTCACCCCGCTGCCTCACAGCAGTCTCTGAGAAAAGTGCATGGCTGACTGACATAGAGCAGAGTGTGAGGTATACTATACTATACTATACTATACTACACTATACTATACTATAATTTCTGTGAAAAAGTCACTATGACTTGATTTGAAAGTGGAAATGGCTCAACAGAGCAGGCACCTTGTAATCGTAAGTTTCCCAGTTTAGTCCCCTATTAGTTGCTCCTTGCTGTTTGTGGAAGTGTCCAAATGAGCCATGGAAAAGGTTGGTGCCTTGCATGGTTTCCTCTGCAGTCAGTGAGTGTGAATTGCAATAACGGTGACATTATTATACAACCTCGACCTATGTTGCAAAACTTTTTTTAAAAAGCTTGCGACCATTTTCTAAAACCGCTGAGGTCGCAAAATGATCTCGCTGTCACTCCCTTTGTAAGGGACTGGATGATGGTAATGCCCTATGCAAAGCGGTTTGGAGAAAGGGTTCCCAACCACAACCCTCACCATCTCATCTACATAGCAGCTCGGCAGATGATTTCTTGTGTTATTCTTTGTGTAGCAGCTAGATCTGGTAATAGTGCATGCATTTTGCTCTAATCAAGTTGAAATAGCTTTTGCTAGATATTTCAGGGCACAGTACACTCATGTATAGGGTATAGTACAGTGAAATTAGACAGGAAACTGGGAGAGAGTATTGGCGTCAGGCTTGGGAATTGAACCCACGCAGGATACGCTGTCTGGTGCCAAAGCCTATGTGGTACGCGCCTTAACTTGGTTACTGGCGCCCCTAATCAAGTTGAAATTATCTCTATTTTCTTTTCAGTAGTGTCTTCAGCCAGTGGTCCATTCACAGCACACGTTTCGCTTTCCGTTTCTCTGCTTACCATTGCTGTAAGGCTTTTGTCCAATTGTGGGTAGTGAATAAGCCTCTCGGGATTATAGTTTTTAGGTCAGTTACAGAACAGGAGAGGGACTTATCATTTATCACAGGTTTAGTTTCTCTTTGTCAGTGGAGGACTTTCCTCACAATTACCAAGAGAATGATAGCATCTAAATCAGGCAGTGTCCAGGGCCACGGAGGTTATAGGCAGAGGCCTGTAGGAAGGACCATGTGAGAATGCATAGAACCTTCAGACAAGGCTTCACAATGTACTGTATAATCCAGCCCTCCACCAGGAATGTAGAGATTTATTTTTCCCTCTTAAACAAGACATACCCAATGGACACAGGAAGACGACAATCCTCCTTACATATCTTCCATCTGCTAAAGGGAATCCTCAGGTAACACGGAATCATGTCAGGTCTTGAATCATGTTATCTTTTCTCCAGTTTAGACTTTGCACTGCAGCACAATGTCATGCTGCAACATATGGCACGTGCATACTGTAGGTCCACAGCTCAAACATGTCAATCAATTTGTTTATGATGAGCAGTCCTCGTCTCATTGTACTGTACATGTGTGTAAGATTGTATAAAGTGTTGTGTTGACGAATACGGTGCCCGTGCATCACTTTCAAAAACAATCACACTTGTGTGAAGTGAGGGGTGCCCAGACTTGTGGGTGCATGTTTAGGTTCACATGTCTGCGAAAAAGGAAATAAACGTATTACGTTTGGACAAAATGACATCTTATATTGTCATTTGCTACCCTAAAAACATTGAAGTCCATAGACATGGCTGGCAACAGGAAATTTATAGGCTCTAAACAAATATTTAAAAACTCGAGAATTGGCTGCTACATGGTACTAGCAGCCTAAAAAAACACTTGTCTGTGAGGCCTTCACCTTGTCAGTTCTTCCTGAGACGATGGTTCAGTTTCCTGTTCTAAAGTAGATTGCTGTTGTTCGCCACCTCCTGTTTTCTGTCAGCAGGATATGGGAGTGAGAGGGGAGTAATCTAGAAGGAAAGGGCTCACCTCATTGCTATTCACTTTTTATCTAATAGTTTTTCTTCTTACTGCTTCACTGCTTTGCAATTTCTTCTAGCCACTCCATGGGCTATAGCATAATAGAGCTAAGCTCGACACATCAATCCTTGACCTTTATTGTCTTGGTGTAAATATGCAGATGTCAGGGACCTACACAGTGCAGAAAAAAAAACAAAAAGGCCATAGTGTAGAATGTAGATGTTATTTTCTTGTGAAGGCCAACGTTCAGTGTGTGATAGGTGCTTCTGAGAGGGTTGGATTGAATGGACACTGTGTAAATGCCAGCAATGAACAGCAGTGTTTGTGTTGTAGAACGTGTTTTGTTTGTGCAGTGCAGTAATGTAGTTCTCTTTTTTCCTCTCTCTCCTCTCTAGGCGATGTTTACATACAGCCAACACAGGACACAAAGAATCCTGTTATCTATGGAGTGTTCTCTGTCTCTGGGTCAGTACCTGAACCAGTTCCAGCACAATATATCAGCAACTTGTCTTGGACAGAAAACCATGTGTTATAACTTTTTTTTATTCGTCCATAAATTAGTGCCATACAGCAATTCATCATACAACAGTGTCAAACAAAAGGAGATTTGCGAACTCACACTGCATTGTGAAATGTGAGCTTGTAGATCTGCTATTTCTGCTTTTCTTGTAATCATTTTGAAAGTGCTCTCTGTGGGTTCTATAAATATTGAACTAATGGCAGAAAAAGTTGGACAAATAAGGTTTCCACCAAACAGTGATGTTGTTAATTGTTACTTGTCTTGCAGACTGCACTAAAGAAAAATAAATATGCAAATTCATAGCTTTCGTGTTGATTTAAAGCATACTTCTTGTACTGTTTCTCCCTGCTACACTTTGCAGGTCTGTCTTCAAGGGCTCTGCGGTGTGTGTGTACTCCATGGCAGACATACGCATGGTCTTCAACGGTCCTTTCGCCCACAAGGAAGGTCCCAATTACCAGTGGGTAGCCTACACTGGGAAGATCCCCTACCCTCGACCTGGGACGGTGAGTGTCACCCTGCCAGGGACCCCAGACACAATACAATGCTCACAGCAAGCTGGCACAACAGACATAAATCTGTCCAGTGACACATAGGAGGAACCATCTGACTTCCGACTACATCTGCATAAGCTAGCAGTCATTCCCAACCTGTGGATTGAGGCCAACTGGTGGCCCATGAGGCTATTTCAAGTGGGACAATTTAAAATATACTCTGTTATTTCCATTGATCCAAGCTGGAACACCAATCAATTGATAGATCATTAAAATACTCTATATGCACATGGCTCACCCATCTGACCACAATTAAGTCCCTCTTTCCAATTTTCCAGTATGTCCTGTTCCAGAAAAGGCCTCTCTTTTGTGTTGATATGTTAAATGGTTCAAAATTTTAATCAGATTAATTGCAGCTTCAAAATTAATTTAATCATGATTAATCGCCATTCAAACTTTGTCCAAAATACGCCATGTGTTCCTGTACAGGGTTTGAACATTTAAAAATACCTGTTTAATTTTTAATTATTTATCAAAATGGGTGATCTACAAGCCCCCAATGGTTGTAGATCCCTCGAGCTATACTCTAATGGCTTTTGTTACAGGGAGACACAGTTTTGTCTCGATATACTGATTTTTTTTTCCAAAGAGGAAAAAAATGCTCAGTGGGTATATTCAGTGTGAACATGCGTTAATTACGTCAACAAAATTCATTAATGCCATTAAGTCATTATTTTTGACAGCCTTAGTTCAACATAACTGTTACATTGCTTATTGCACAATTGTAAAAATTGTAGATGTATTGTTTATAGTGTGTAGCACCATGTGTTGAGGTTAACAGCAACATGAACCCCTGTTGAATATACTGGCGTGGTTTTTTTTGTTTTTTTTTTGTTTTGTTTTGTTTTTTTCCAGAAAACAAACATAGGAGACATTTGTACATTGTCGCACAATGCGGCCACTAACAGTTATGATATTAATGCTCATATCCCTCCATGCAGTGCCCTGGTGGTACATTCACCCCCAACATGAAGTCAACCAAGGACTACCCAGATGAAGTAATTAACTTCATGAGGAACCACCCTACCATGTACAACGCTGTGTACCCAGTGCACAAGCGCCCCCTTGTGGTTCGGACAAATGTGGAGTATGAGTTCACCACCATCACTGTGGACCAGGTGACAGCGGCAGATGGCAACTATGAGGTGCTCTTCTTGGGGACCGGTGAGTGCATAATTACACCATAAATGTGGCAAAGTATTTTTCAGATTTAGTGGCTATAGTCATTGTGCCTCCAATAGGCCGCTATATTCTTGGATTGAGGCCAGAATTGTGAATGACAAAATATGCTGAAAGTTGGATAGAATACTTAAAAGTGAAAGAAGTAAAGTGAAGCCTAAGTTTGTTTACGTTTAACATATCAAATTGTGAACTTTGTTCTTTACCCCATCTAAGCAGTGGGAGTTTGTACTTGTAGTGCAAGAGCGTATGGTTCATGACAAGAAGAAAGAAGACATTAGCAGAGGGTGGGGGTTACAGTATAGGTATCCATCACCTTAATCTTTAACAGGAGGGTAAAAGAGATGTGTTTGTCTCCCTGCTTTTGAACCTTTTGTACACCCAACGAATGACATCAGCTCCCCGAAGCACGCACTCCTAACATGAGGCATATGATTTCTTTTAGCTGGGTTCTTTGTGCGTTAGGTATAAGTAAGGGGGGGCTGGATGGAGGGTGGACTAGTGTCTTTGTGTGCAATGGCGACCTGCCCCACTGTGCCTTGGTTGAAGCCGCTGGAATGTCTGTCCTTTCAGCTGCTGTAAGAGACAGGCATTCAGCTCAGCGTCAGGGCACATCGGAGAAGTCATAATAAATCTCAGGTATCCTGCTCTCAGGAATTCCTATCTCGGCACAGGATTCAAACATGCCATTGGCCGGGTCGGCACGTCTCGGAGTATTCCTCCAGTGCTCCGACAGACATGGGTCAGGACGTGGAAATCGGGGCTCATCGAGAGGGATATTGTTATGGTAGTGAATGATACTCTGTAGGACAGTGTTTTGAATAACTGGGCAAAGGTTAATTTGAAGAGTACAGTAAGAGCTGTGGGTATGAGCTGTAGCCGTCACTCTCTAGCACAGGGGTTTTCCAGTGGTCCTTAAGGGTTCCAGGTGGTCCTCAGGCTAAATGATGGAAAGTTTGTTAACCAGGTGTAACTCTTTGAGAGTATAAACATGAAACAAATGGACCCTTGCAGGTCCATTTGGTTTCATGTTTACGCTCTCAAGAGTTAAAATATTCAGCATCTGAATTAGCCCCAGTCTACACTACTAGAGAATATACAAGATTAATGGTTCTTTTGATCTGTATGTTTGCCTGTTTTGTTTCTGAAATCCAGCGTGGAATTGTGGACAAAAGCAAAAGAAATCTGGGGTCTGTGAGGCTAAAATGTCCTCAAATGGTGGTCAGTGGCTCAAATTCTCAATAAATAGTGGGCCCTGGGATGAAAAAGGTTGAAACTACCCTACTCTAGCAGGTTGGGAGAATGGACTGAAGACCCCTAGAGGTGGGTTTGGGTGCCGGGGGTGGGGGTGTCTCAGGTTGCAGCAGGTGTGCGTAGGTGGTGGCATGTGTCTGACAGAGCTGTGCTGTGTTCCTGCAGACAAGGGCACAGTTCAGAAGGTGATTGTTCTGCCCAGAGACGACCTGCAGACAGAGGAGCTGGTCCTGGAGGAGGTGGAGGTGTTCAAGGTGAACTTTAGTTCCTAGTTAGTTACGTTGTGCCTTGAAAATAGACCATCTACAAGCTTGTAGATTACTAAAAAAAAAATCTTGAGAAACTTGTGAAACTGAAGATGTCTGAATAATGAGCACTTTCTACTTTGGGTACCTGCAGTCTTTTGCTTATAACATCTAATTTGCAGTGTTAGTGCATTTACTTAAGTAAAATGTGTGATTAAGCTTTCCACAACTGGTGCTAGTGGATCATCCACACCCTTATTTTTTATTTCCATACATATTAAATTACTGTAAAGATACCACATTTTGCTCACAATAAATCATCTTCCTGTTCAAGGTCCCTACTCCAATTACAACAATGAAGATCTCATCCAAAAGGGTAAGCATGTCTGTGCAACAGATTGCCTTGTGGGCCCTATATCTCTTTACTGGAATAAAGAGCCAGACAGAGGGAATGAAATCAATGAAATGGGAAATAAATTGGAAATGTCACAAGCTACATGTATACAGCTGTGGAACGAATGCCTCAGTCCATAATTCATAGAAGTCCTGCATGCCTGCAAGAGACAATGACCGGAGAAATATGGGGAAAACATTAAGCGTTTGGTCTCGTCTTTCACCATGGTTAAAATGCTTGGGTTTCTCTGCAATACATGATGTGACATCGTTCTTCAGAGAGAATGAGAGAGCATTACTTCTGCACAATCTGCCAAAATGATAAATTCAAAACAGCTGATCATTAAAAAAAATATAGGTGCGTTGTCATGAAACAATAGCAACCTGAGTATTTTAAAGATGACCTCACTTTTACACCAGTCTGGATTTGTTGAGTCGTTATTCCTTAATGTTTTTAACAATGGCGATGGTGGAATGCAGGTTGTCTAGCACTGGCCTTTAATTAACTCTCTGTCTTCTGTTCCCTTAAATAGCAACAGTTATATGTGTCGTCTGCGATTGGGGTGACACATCTGGCCCTTCATCGGTGTGATGTCTATGGCGAGGCCTGTGCTGACTGCTGCCTGGCTAGAGATCCTTACTGTGCCTGGGATGGCAAGTCCTGCTCACGCTACTCTGCCTCGCAGAAGAGGTAAGCACCAGCATGAGCCCAAATAACCAACTAACTTGTTGTGAAAGCACATCAACATGTATTGTTGTCTGACCTTGATGGTAACTGAGTCTGCTGCCCGAATCGCTGACTGGCATTCTTGGTCCTGAAATGGCAATCTTGGCAATATCTTTTACTATTGCCTTTTATACTACTTGGGATGTAAAGTGTCTTTGCAGTTGCACTAATAAATGTACATTTGTATGCATATATCCTAACATTATTTGATACCAGTTGTAACTAGCGTCGTCCGGCATTTGGATAAATTCACATTTTGCAATGACATGATGGAAAGTTGCATTTTTGAGTTGGACAATAATTGAATGGCTTCATGTTTTGTGGAATGGCTTTGAATGGCTTGCAGTTGCTTTATAATATTTTCTCTCCTTATTCGGCAATACTGGTCTGACCCCTTTAGACGAAGCCGGAGGCAAGACGTTAAGTACGGGAATCCCATCCGCCAGTGTCGAGGCTTCAACTCTAACGGTACGACTTCTCCTCTGTGCTTACCCTGTGTCTAGCATGGTGAATTGCACGTTGATGGTAATCTGTTATTAAAGACGTCGTTTACCATAAGCCTGCTTTTCTATATAGTATTGCCAACAATTCTGTGTCTTTGTATAATAATATTAAACATTTTTTTTTTGACATATGTACTTTCTAAAATGTAAATGTATAAGAAACAGTTTAAATATATAACAAACTAGATCTGCACTCAGTAGAGTGCATACTTGCGTGTTGCGCACGAGTAGGCCTACTCGTGCGCCGGTGACCCATATCATTTCACTGACCACTTTACGAACCCTCATTTACCCTTTATTTCTATCTCTGGGACCCCCAAATTATTGTAAAATCAATGTTAATTGAAGGGTCCTGTTAGGGTCCATATGGTTCCCTTTTTACCCTTTTTTTTTGGTTCCAAACTATCATTTAGCTGCCGCCCCCTGGGACTCCCTTAAGGATCCTGGGGGGGTCGCAGACCCCACTTTGGGAACCACTGGTCTAAGAGTCGTCTGGGTGATGCCAGGGGTAAAGCTCCTTCCCAACACTGCGAAGACAGGTTATATATAATAGTTCTTTATAATAATGTATGCAGCTAACACAGTGGTAATACTTAAGGTACCATGCTTTGTCTTTAACCCTGCAGTCAATAAGAACACATTGGAGATGGTGCAGTATGGAGTGGAGGGCAGCAGTACCTTCCTGGAGTGTCAGGCCCGATCTCCGCATGCCATCATCAAGTGGCATCTGCAGAGAGATAACAGCGACCGCAGGAAAGAGGTGAGCAGCCATGTCAAAGCTTGATGTACAAGTACACTGCCTGGACATGACACATGACACAGGGGGTAACAGGAAGGGTCAGCCCAAATAATACTCGTCCCTGAGTATAGACAGAGTTACGCTGTCACAAACTCCATTCACTTCATGGGATCAGTCCAATGGTGGCTCTACAATCAAGCTGTGTTTCACCATATTAATGATTTTTCTTTTAGCTCCTTTTGGAAATGTCCCCTCAATGTCACAACATTTCAGCTGGTCCGTTTATTTAGTATTATTGGGCTGAGCCTTCATGTATCCTCACAGGGACTTACCGCTAATGGAACCCTTGATGAGTGTGAACCATTGGGTCCCATTTTTCTGTTGGAGTGACCCGGCCAGGAATACAACCCTGACCTCCCACTCTCAGTTGGTGGAGGCAGCAAAGAAAATTGAGTTCTGGCAGACTGTTTCACTTAGAGCAAAAAAAAAAAAAAAAAAAAAAAAAAAAAAAAAAAATATATATATATATATATATAATATATATATATATATATATATATATATATATATATATATATATATATATATATATATATATATATATATATATATATATATATATATATATATGTTTGGTTGTTTTGGTCTAATCGGCCTTTATCAGCTATCGTGCAAGGTACTAGCTTCCGTATAGTTCACCAACCTCTCACTTGGAGCAGACAAGAGTTCAGTGTCTTGCTCAAGGACATGCAGCCAGCATGTCCTTCTTCCATCTGAAAAATAATGCTACTTTTCATTTTCTTACGAGGTTCCATTTTGACAATAATGTCACAATTGAAAAATACAGTGCAGAACAAGTAAGGGTACAGCATAAGGGTTGTGTTAGCAGGATAAAGTGACACAGGCACAATTGCATGGCGCCTTTGTGTGTGAGTCTGCGTGCACGGACGTGTGTGCATGTGTGTACACTCACGCCTCTGTATGTGTGTGTGTGTTTCCCCATAGACCTCCAATCCTTATCCCCAGGGGAAGGACACATAAAGGAGAAATTCTGAAACCCCCGTCTTACAAAATATAACCCTCAGGCGCTAGTTAAAGTTTTATTGTGGTACTGTGTTCTATTGCTGCCTTTCTTTTATTGACTGCTCTGCTGGATGCTCTCTATTCACACAGGCCAGGCTGACTTGGCTCTGCTGGTGCCTTGCACATCTGATTCTGAGCGCAAAATCTGTCGTCACCTAATCAGAGTCCTGGATAGGGATATGCAGAGTCCTGGACAGGGATATGCAGTGACGTGAAAAACGGAGAACGCAGAGTTGATAGTCTCTCTGTTTTAACCATACGGCTTGGAGCTAGTCATAAATAAAGCGATTATGACAGGGAAGGAATGCGCAAATAGTCACAACACTGGTGTGTCAGCTTCTGAACGTCTGCGTCTCCCCATCCTTCCCACAGATGCGTTCTGACGGGAGAGTGCTGAAGACGGAGCAAGGCCTGCTGCTGCGATCGCTGCAGCCCTCCGACTCGGGCATGTACCAGTGCACGGCCACGGAGAAGAACTTCAAGCACACGCTGGTCAAGCTGCAGCTGGTGGTGCTGTCGGGTCGGGCTGTCAACAATGTGCTGGTGGAGGGTGGAGGAGGCGGCGGTGGAGCGATGGTACCGGCCTCGCTCGGGGGCACCCAGCAGTGGGCCCCCAGCGTGGGCCAGTATAAAGACCTCCTGACCATCCTGAGCCAACCGGAGATGGGCCTGATCAACCAGTACTGCCAGGACTACTGGCAGCTGGGTGACCCACTGCTGGGGAGCGTCAAGGCCAAAGACCTAAAGGAGCTCAAAGAGCAGAAGAAGCCCCGCAACCGCCGGCATCACGGGGGGAGGGGGCAGAGAGAGGAGGAAGACGACGACGAAAAGAAGACATGAGGAGACACAGGCCCCTTTTTTTGTCTGAAATGCCCTCGGACGCCCCAAACCCTCCTTACCCATGTCCCCAACCACCCTGTGAATACTGGGATAGACTCGATGCGAGTGACGATGTGCGAAACGATCAAAACAAAACAAACCGACAAAAAGAGATAAACTGAGGAGCTTAAGATTGAGTTGTACTTATTTGTGTGTGGGTGTCACACATGGAAAATAAACAATGTACAAGCTCATTACATTATGCTGTTGTGAGCTTGTAGATCTGCTGTTTTCAGTGCGTGACACTGGCACGCGACAAAGTATAAACCGAGCTTAACCAACAAAACCCTGCACACAGTAAGATATATGATACACAGTATTTATTGTAGGTTGTATATAGTATCATTCTGTGGATTTCTTTGTACTTATAGAGGGAAAAAACATGCTCTTTGTGTATAGGTAACTTTGGGGCGAATATTATTATTATTATTATTGACATTAATTTTATTGTTGCTGTTACTGTCCCTTAAAAGATCTCATTTGTCACGATCAACATCATCACATCATCATTATGATGTTGACAACTTTCTGGAATGTATATGCACACATGCGTGTAAAGCTGTCTAAAGAGTGAGCTACAGGAAAAGGAGTTTGAATAGGGACGTGTACTGTGGATCACAGGGAATGGGATCCATGGTTGTCTTGTTTGTATTGACTCAGTTCCCGGACTCTGAGATCTTGAGATCTCCCTAAGTACGTACCTGTGAGACACAAGCTCATCGCGGCTGCATGTGGACAGAGACTTTTTTATTTTGTAAGGGATCCACAAATTGTTTTTGGTGTCTAAACTAATTTCTCCAATGGGAACCTGCCTGCCCATGTGACGGTTATAAAAATATCCCACTACTGCAAAGTAGTAGGCTTTACTAGGCTACTGGTATCTCGTCCTTGATTGGCTACCTTCCATTTGCTGGTTGAGGCTTGATGCTAAAATGTTGGAACGTATTTGCTACTTGTTAGTTGAGGTCCTGTTCAGAATTATTATGAAAATGTATATTATGTGTTGAACAAAATAATGGGGAAAAAAGGATTCAAGTCTCTGAGAAATGTTTGACATTTCTTTTTCTATATTCCCGCTAATATTTCCAGTGAGAATCTCAGATAAAATCACTTATCACAGAAAATGTTTTATTGTTCCTTTTTATGATTTTGTATTTTTTTTATTATTATTATCCCATTGGACTAAGTGCACATTAAAACGTCAGTATTCATTTATAAATGTGTGTACAATAGCAACAAAAGACAGTGCATAAATCAATCTTTTGATGACATTTGTACACTCATAGTCAAATGAAAACTGAAGACTGTGTGTGCGGTGCAATAAAAGGGTCAAGGTTTTGCACAAAGGGCATTATTGTCTAACCTCCAAAAGATGCAATAAGTGATCTTCTGAAGGTAGATATTCAAAACATTGGCCATGGCCAAACACTGCAAGCACATGTTGTGGAAAAAGTACATGTTACTTTGGTCAAACAGAGCACAATTCAACTGAAGGTGAATGGTGTACGTGCCAAGAGAATTTTGACAAGGCTGCAGGCATGTTGAGGCTACTGTATATTTCATTGCGCATCCCTTTTGATCAATGACATCGTTTTTAACTGAAAAGTCACTCCACATGTTTATTTTCCAGGTGAAAATATATCATGTTTGTTGGGTGAGGTGACCCTTGTTGAAAGGGGAGTGCATTATTAGCCTTTAGTTCCGAGCATGAGATATTCAGATCCGTGAACATTCATGTGTGGGTAAAAACATAAAAAGAAAATAACACTTGTATACACAACAGAGCATTGTAACAATGTTGTGACACTAACCAAAATATTGGGAAGCTGGCTTTTCATTGTGTGCATGAACCTGTATCTGTACTGTAATTATGATGAGATGCTAAGTGGTTGTCTTTCTGTATTTCACCTCTTAACTGTTAATAATTGATGTGTACAGTATTCTCAGTGTCGCCACAATATCTGAGGAGTATCATTTGTCTGTGGCAGCAGAGAAACACTTAAGACCTGGGTTATACTTAGTTGCGCATGCGTGTCATCACCGCAAACTGCCAAGCTACAAGTTCACAAGTTAGCAATGTGAGTGGTGTTGTGAGCTTGTGGATATGCAATTGCCGGTGCATAAAGTATAAATATGGCTTAAATGGAGTTGGCAACTCCTACACCTAAAGATCTTCTAACTGAAAACTGTGTGTGTGTGTGTGTGTGTGTGTGTGTGTGTGTGTGTGTGTGTGTGTGTGTGTGTGTGTGTGTGTGTGTGTGTGTGTGTGTGTGTGTGTGTGTGTGTGTGTGTGTGTGTGTGTGTGTGTGTGTGTGTGTGTGTGTGTGTGTGTGTGTGTGTGTGTGTGTGTGTGTGTGTGTGTGTGTGTGTGCGCGGGCTTTAGTTAGCTGGGACAATATAATGGTAAATGTAGTTGCGATGGTGAAAGACCCTTCTTGGATACAGCATGTTGTGTCATCTCTTGACAAGTAGTAGAAAGACCTGTCTGTATAAGAGATTCCAACTAGACACAATCATTTTCATTTCCTCTCTATGGGACTTTTGTTCATTTCCAGAACCAGTCTCTCTTCCAACCAAAACCAGAGCTGTTGCAGATCAAATATAAGGAAAAAAGGAAATCAACAGGTAAATGGTTGTACAATTTGTTATTTTCAAGATGTGTCTTTAGTTTTTAAGTGTTTTTTTTTTTGTACCGGAATTTTCATTTTGCATTATCAGTTCAGAAGAATTTCTGGAAAAAAAAGAAAAGAAAAAGAAAAAAATGCACAGAGGTGATGTTATTGTTATGATGTGTAAATTACGTTTTTCTTTCTCCTTTTTATTGTTGTTGCCGACTAATAAATTAAAGCTCTATATTTTATAAGAATGGAAATGTCCATCCCCATTGTTCATTGTGATTGGCTTGATACTGAATGTGTCCATGTTCTTGTCAGAACACTCTGGATCTTTGGAATAAAGATGTACCTGTTAAAGATATGTACGCACATTTCTATGATAGCATAGCCTTCTATTCTATTTGGAGGGAGAAAACAACACAAACAAACAATAGACAGATGTCCTGTTTTTATTTTTTCGTATGAATGTTGTTACTCAGAGGAAAATGAATGACCCCCATAGTAAATTTCTCAAATTTGGAAGCACTATATTTATTTTCAGGCAAACATGTCCACAGTAAGATGAACCTAAATTGCCGATTTGGACATTTTTTGAAAATGCTCAAAAACGGTTTTCAACATACAATAGTATGTTGTTTTTTCTTGATTTCGACTTTTCGAAAATCCTTAAAAATGACAAAAAAAATCACACCCGTGTGAAGTGGAGTTGTCAGTTGTGCTGCTCCAACAACAGGCATTTATAGATGCCAAACAGGAAATAATCCAATCAGTTGAATCGATTATGTGTAAAAACTGAGCATATCTGAGAGGATCTGTTCTACTGTGTGTTGTATTGTTTGTCTTTTGTTGTTGCAAATGTTAATAAAATATCTGGTGTGTGATTGTGTCTGCTTCCAGTGCAGCGCTTCGCTGCGTGGAAAGAGAGGGCGAAAAAAGTGATATTCCTGTTTAAAGAGCATGTGGTGATAGTTGCACATGCACCATAGATATGACATACACAGTCACACATATCAATGGTGGAATCCTATGTGGTTGATGGAGGTGGGGGTAGTTGAGGGAGTTTCAGGGGATAACTGAATTTGAGATAGTGATAGGAATCAAATGGGCCCTTGGGTCTGTAACTCAGTGTACAAATGGAACCAGGTGTACAAGTGTATGTACTGTATATAAAAAACAACATAATATAGTATGTAGTTTTTCTATACACGGTCTTGCACAGCATGCCGTTTTTTATCGTTTTGAGGATTTTTGTGGATTTTCAAAAAATGTAACATTTTGAAAATACAACATATTGTAGTATGTCGTTTTCGAAGATTTTCAAAAAAACGACAAACTGGCAAAACCAACAGGCTATAGTACACAGTCTTGCACAGTATGCCGTTTTTCATTGTTTGGGGGATAGTTGAGGATTTTCAAAAAATGTCGAAATTTCGTAAAAACGACATAGTATGGTAGGTATGTTTTCAAAGATTTTCAAAAATGACGAAAACTGGCAAAAAACGCAAGGCTATAGTCTTAAGGTCTTGCACAGCATGACGTTTTTTATTCGTTTTGAGCATTTTTGAGGATTTTCAAAAAATGTTGACATTTTGAAAAGACGCAAGGCTATAGCCTTATGTTTTTTCATCGTTTTGAGGATTTTCGAAAAATTACGAAAAAGGACAAAACCTGGCAAAAACGCAAGGCTATAGCCTTACGGTCTTGCACAGCATGCCGTTTTTCATCGTTTTGAGGATTTTCGAAAAATGTCAAAATTTTGGGAAAAAAAAACGCAAGGCTATAGCCTTACGTTTTTTCATCGTTTTGAAGATTTTCAAAAAATGACAAAAAATGATTAATTCTGGCAAAAACGCAAGGCTATAGCCTTACAGTCTTGCACAGCATGCTGTTTTTCAACGTTTTGATGATTTTTGAGGATTTTCGAAAAATGTCGAAATTTTGAAAAAACACAAGGCTATAGCCTTATGTTTTTTCATCGTTTTGAGGATTTTCGAAAAATTATGAAAAATGACAAAACCTGGCAAAAACGCAAGGCTATAGCCTTACGGTCTTGCACAACATGCCGTTTTTTATCGTTTTGAGGAATTTTGAGGATTTTTGAAAAATGACGAAATTTTGAAAAAACGCTAGGCTATAGCCTTACGTTTTTCATCATTTTGAGGATTTTCGAAAAAAAGGCCAAAAAATTATGAATTCTGGCAAAAACATAAGGCTATAGCCTTACGGTATTGCACAGCATGCTGTTTTTCATCATTTTGAGGATTTTTGAGGATTTTCGAAAAATGTCGAAATTTTGGAAAAAAACAAACAAACAAACAAACAAAAAAAAACGCAAGGCTATAGCCTTACGCTTTTTCATCGTTTTGAAGATTTTCGAAAAATGACAAAAATTATGAATTCTGGCAAAAACATAAGGCTATAGTCTTACGGTATTGCACAGCATGCTGTTTTTCATCATTTTGAGGATTTTTGAGGATTTTCGAAAAATGTCGAAATTTTGAAAAAAACGAAAGGCTATAGCCTTACGGTTTTTCATCGTTTTGAGGTTTTTCGAAAAATGAAAAAAAAACAAACAAAAAAAAAACGAAATCTGGCAAAAACGCAAGGCTATAGCCTTACGGTCTTGCACAGCATGCCGTTTTTCATCATTTTAAGCATTTTTAAGCATTTTCGAAAAATGTCAAAATTTCGAAAAACCGCAAGGCTATAGCCTTACGGTTTTTCATCGTTTTGAGGTTTTTCGAAAAATGACAAAAAAATGACTAAATCTGGCAAAAACGCAAGGCTATAGCCTTACGTCTTGCACAGCATGCGTTTTTCATCATTTTTAAGCATTTTTAGCATTTTCGAAAAATGTCGAAAATTTCGAAAAACCGCAAGGCTATAGCCTTACGGTTTTTCATCGTTTTGAGTTTTTCGAAAAATGACAAAAATGACGAAATCTGGCAAAGTCTTGTCCACAGCATGCCGTTTTTCATCATTTTAAGCATTTTTGAGCATTTTCGAAAAATGTCGAAATTTCGAAAAACCGCAAGGCTATAGCCTTACGGTTTTTCATCGTTTTGAGGTTTTTCGAAAAATGACAAAAATGACGAAATCTGGCAAAAACGCAAGGCTATAGCCTTACGGTCTTCCACAGCATGCCTTTTTTCATCATTTGGAGCATTTTTGAGAATTTTCGAAAAATGTCGAAATTTCGAAAAACCGCAAGGCTATAGCCTTACGGTTTTTCATCGTTTCAAGGTTTTCGAAAAATGACAAAAAATTACGAAATCTGGAAAAAACGCAAGGCTATAGCCTTCCGGTCTTGCACAGCATGCCGTTTTTCATCATTTTAAGCATTTTTGAGCATTTTCGAAAAATGTCAAAATTTCGAAAACCCGCAAGGCTATAGCCTTACGGTTTTTCATCGTTTTGAGGTTTTTCGAAAAATGACAAAAATTACGAAATCTGGCAAAAACGCAAGGCTATAGCCTTACGGTCTTGCACAGCATGCCGTTTTTCATCATTTTGAGAGGATTTTTGAGGATTTTCGAAAAATGTCGAAATTTTGGAAAAAAACGAAAGGCTATAGCCTTACGGTTTTTCATCGTTTTGAGGTTTTTCGAAAAATGAAAAAAAACAAACAAAAAAAAACGAAATCTGGCAAAAACGCAAGGCTATAGCCTTACGGTCTTGCACAGCATGCCGTTTTTCATCATTTTAAGCATTTTTAAGCATTTTCGAAAAATGTCAAAATTTCGAAAAACCGCATGCTATAGCCTTACGGTTTTTCATCGTTTTGAGGTTTTTCGAAAAATGACAAAAAATGACTAAATCTGGCAAAAACGCAAGGCTATAGCCTTACGGTCTTGCACAGCATGCCGTTTTTCATCATTTTAAGCATTTTTAAGCATTTTCGAAAAATGTCAAAATTTCGAAAAACCGCAAGGCTATAGCCTTACGGTTTTTCATCGTTTTGAGGTTTTTCGAAAAATGACAAAAATGACGAAATCTGGCAAAGTCTTGCACAGCATGCCGTTTTTCATCATTTTAAGCATTTTTGAGCATTTTCGAAAAATGTCGAAATTTCGTAAAACCGCAAGGCTATAGCCTTACCGTTTTTCATCGTTTTGAGGTTTTTCGAAAAATGACAAAAATGACGAAATCTGGCAAAAACGCAAGGCTATAGCCTCACGGTCTTGCACAGCATGCCTTTTTTCATCATTTGGAGCATTTTTGAGCATTTTCGAAAGATGTCGAAATTTCGAAAAACCGCAAGGCTATAGCCTTACGGTTTTTCATCGTTTCAAGGTTTTTCGAAAAATGACAAAAATTACGAAATCTGGCAAAAACGCAAGGCTATAGCCTTACGGTCTTGCACAGCATGCCGTTTTTCATCATTTTAAGCATTTTTGAGCATTTTCGAAAAATGTCAAAATTTCGAAAAACCGCAAGGCTATAGCCTTACGGTTTTTCACCGTTTTGAGGTTTTTCGAAAAATGACAAAAAATGACGAAATCTGGCAAAAACGCAAGGCTATAGCCTTGCGGTCTTGCACAGCATGCCGTTTTCATCAATTTGAGCATTTTTGAGCATTTTCGAAAAATGTCGAAATTTCGAAAAACCTCAAGGCTATAGCCTTACGGTTTTTCATCGTTTTGAGGTTTTTCGAAAAATGACAAAAAAATGACGAAATCTTGCAAAAAAGCAAAGCTATAGCCTTGCGGTCTTGCACAGCATGCCGTTTTTCATCATTTTAAGCATTTTTGAGCATTTTCGAAAAATGTCGAAATTTCGAAAAACCGCAAGGCTATAGCCTTACTGTTTTTCATCGTTTTGAGGTTTTTAGAAAAATGACAAAAAATGACGAAATCTGGCAAAAACGCAAGGCTATAGCCTTACGGTCTTGCACAGCATGCCGTTTTTCATCATTTTAGCATTTTTGAGCATTTTCGAAAAATGTCGAAATTTTGAAAAAACGCAAGGCTATAGCCTTACGGTTTTTCATCGTTTTGAGGTTTTTCAAAAAATGACAAAATCTGGCAAAACGCAAGGCTATAGCCTTACGGTCTTGCACAGCATGCCGTTTTTCATCATTTTGAGCATTTTTGAGCATTTTCGAAAAATGTCGAAATTGAAAAAAAAACGCAAAGGCTATAGCCTTACGGTTTTTCATCGTTTTGAGGTTTTTCGAAAAATGACAAAAAATGACAAAATCTGGCAAAAGCGCAAGGCTATAGCCTTACGGTCTTGCACAGCATGCCGTTTTTCATCATTTTGAGCATTTTTGAGCATTTTCGAAAAATGTCGAAATTTTGAAAAAACGCAAAGGCTATAGCCTTACGGTTTTTCATCGTTTTGAGGTTTTTCGAAAAATGACAAAATCTGGCAAAAGCGCAAGGCTATAGCCTTACGGTCTTGCACAGCATGTCGTTTTTCATCATTTTGAGCATTTTTGAGCATTTTCGAAAAATGTCGAAATTTTGAAAAAACGCAAAGGCTATAGCCTTACGGTTTTTCATCGTTTTGAGGTTTTTCGAAAAATGACAAAAAATGACAAAATCTGGCAAAAGCGCAAGGCATCTTGAGCATTTTTGAGCATTTTCGAAAAATGTCGAAATTTTGAAAAAACGCAAAGGCTATAGCCTTACGGTTTTTCATCGTTTTGAGGTTTTTCGAAAAATGACAAAAAATGACAAAATCTGGCAAAAGCGCAAGGCTATAGCCGTACGGTCTTGCACAGCATGCCGTTTTTCATCATTTTGAGCATTTTTGAGCATTTTCGAAAAATGTTGAAATTTTGAAAAAACGCAAAGGCTATAGCCTTACGGTTTTTCATCGTTTTGAGGTTTTTCGAAAAATGACAAAAAATGACAAAATCTGGCAAAAGCGCAAGGCTATAGCCTGTACGGTCTTGCACAGCATGCCGTTTTTCATCATTTTGAGCATTTTTGAGCATTTTCGAAAAATGTCGAAATTTTGAAAAAACGCAAAGGCTATAGCCTTACGGTTTTTCATCGTTTTGAGGTTTTTCGAAAAATGACAAAAAATGACAAAATCTGGCAAAAGCGCAAGGCTATAGCCTTACGGTCTTGCACAGCATGCCGTTTTTCATCATTTTGAGCATTTTCGAAAAATGTCGAAATTTTGAAAAAACGCAAAGGCTATAGCCTTACGTTTTTCATCGTTTTGAGGTTTTTCGAAAAATGACAAAAAATGACAAAATCTGGCAAAAGCGCAAGGCTATAGCCTTACGGTCTTGCACAGCATGCCGTTTTTCATCATTTTGAGCATTTTTGAGCATTTTCGAAAAATGTCGAAATTTTGAAAAACGCAAAGGCTATAGCCTTACGGTTTTTCATCGTTTTGAGGTTTTTCGAAAAATGACAAAAAATGACAAAATCTGGCAAAAGCGCAAGGCTATAGCCTTACGGTCTTGCACAGCATGCCGTTTTTCATCATTTTGAGCATTTTTGAGCATTTTCGAAAAATGTCGAAATTTTGAAAAAAACGCAAAGGCTATATGGTTTTTCATCGTTTTGAGGTTTTTCGAAAAATGACAAAATCTGGCAAAAGCGCAAGGCTATAGCCTTACGGTCTTGCACAGCATGCCGTTTTTCATCATTTTGAGCATTTTCGAAAAATGTCGAAATTTTGAAAAAACGCAAAGGCTATAGCCTTACGGTTTTTCATCGTTTTGAGGTTTTTCGAAAAATGACAAAAAATGACAAAATCTGGCAAAAGCGCAAGGCTATAGCCTTACGGTCTTGCACAGCATGCCGTTTTTCATCATTTTGAGCATTTTTGAGCATTTTCGAAAAATGTCGAAATTTTGAAAAAACGCCAAGGCTATAGCCTTACGGTTTTTCATCGTTTTGAGGTTTTTCGAAAAATGACAAAAAATGACAAAATCTGGCAAAAGCGCAAGGCTATAGCCTTACGGTCTTGCACAGCATGCCGTTTTTCATCATTTTGAGCATTTTTGAGCATTTTCGACAAATGTCGAAATTTTGAAAAAACGCAAAGGCTATAGCCTTACGGTTTTTCATCGTTTTGAGGTTTTTCGAAAAATGACAAAAAATGACAAAATCTGGCAAAAGCGCAAGGCTATAGCCTTACGGTCTTGCACAGCATGCCGTTTTTCATCATTTTGAGCATTTTTGCATTTTCGAAAAATGTCGAAATTTTGAAAAAACGCCAAGGCTATAGCCTTACGGTTTTTCATCGTTTTGAGGTTTTTCGAAAAATGACAAAAAATGACAAAATCTGGCAAAAGCGCAAGGCTATAGCCTTACGGTCTTGCACAGCATGCCGTTTTTCATCATTTTGAGCATTTTTGAGCATTTTCGAAAAATGTCGAAATTTTGAAAAAACGCAAAGGCTATAGCCTTACGGTTTTTCATCGTTTTGAGGTTTTTCGAAAAATGACAAAAAATGACAAAATCTGGCAAAAGCGCAAGGCTATAGCCTTACGGTCTTGCACAGCATGCCGTTTTTCATCATTTTGAGCATTTTTGAGCATTTTCGAAAAATGTCGAAATTTTGAAAAAACGCAAAGGCTATATGGTTTTTCGGTTTTTCATCGTTTTGAGGTTTTTCGAAAAATGACAAAATCTGGCAAAAGCGCAAGGCTATAGCCTTTACGGTCTTGCACAGCATGCCGTTTTTTCATTTTTTTTCAGCATTTTTTTGAGCATTTTCAAAAAATGTCGAAATTTTGAAAAAACGCAAAGGCTTTAACCTACCTTAGGTTTTTTCATCGTTTTGAGGTTTTTCGAAAAATGACAAAAAATGACAAAATCTGGCAAAAGCGCAAGGCTATAGCCTTACGGTCTTGCACAGCATGCCGTTTTTCATCATTTTGAGCATTTTTCGAAAAATGTCGAAATTTTGAAAAAACGCAAAGGCTATAGCCTTACGGTTTTTCATCGTTTTGAGGTTTTTCGAAAAATGACAAAAAATGACAAAATCTGGCAAAAGCGCAAGGCTATAGCCTTACGGTCTTGCACAGCATGCCGTTTTTCATCATTTTGAGCATTTTTGAGCATTTTTCGAAAATGTCGAAATTTTGAAAAAACGCAAAGGCTATAGCCTTACGGTTTTTCATCGTTTTGAGGTTTTTCGAAAAATGACAAAAAATGACAAAATCTGGCAAAAGCGCAAGGCTATAGCCTTACGGTCTTGCACAGCATGCCGTTTTTCATCATTTTGAGCATTTTTGAAAATGTCATTTTGAAAAAAACATTTTGAAAAAAAAAAGGCTATAGCCTTACGGTTTTTTCATCGTTTTGAGGTTTTTCGAAAAATGACAAAAATGACAAAATCTGGCAAAAGCGCAAGGCTATAGCCTTACGGTCTTGCACAGCATGCCGTTTTTCATCATTTTGAGCATTTTTGAGCATTTTCGAAAAATGTCGAAATTTTGAAAAAACGCAAAGGCTATAGCCTTACGGTTTTTCATCGTTTTGAGGTTTTTCGAAAAATGACAAAAAATGACAAAATCTGGCAAAAGCGCAAGGCTATAGCTTTACGGTCTTGCACAGCATGCCGTTTTTCATCATTTTGAGCATTTTTGAGCATTTTCGAAAAATGTCGAAATTTTGAAAAAACGCAAAGGCTATAGCCTTACGGTTTTTCATCGTTTTGAGGTTTTTCGAAAAATGACAAAAAATGACAAAATCTGGCAAAAGCGCAAGCTATAGCTTTACGGTCTTGCACAGCATGCCGTTTTTCATCATTTTGAGCATTTTTGAGCATTTTCGAAAAATGTCGAAATTTTGAAAAAACGCAAAGGCTATAGCCTTACGGTTTTTCATCGTTTTGAGGTTTTTCGAAAAATGACAAAAAATGACAAAATCTGGCAAAAGCGCAAGGCTATAGCCTTACGGTCTTGCACAGCATGCCGTTTTTCATCATTTTGAGCATTTTTGAGCATTTTCGAAAAATGTCGAAATTTTGAAAAAACGCAAAGGCTATAGCCTTACGGTTTTTCATCGTTTTGAGGTTTTTTCGAAAAATGACAAAAAATGACTAAATCTGGCAAAAGCGCCCAAGGCATCTTGAGCATTTTTGAGCATTTTCGAAAAATGTCGAAATTTTGAAAAAACGCAAAGGCTATAGCCTTACGGTTTTTCATCGTTTTGAGGTTTTTCGAAAAATGACAAAAAATGACAAAATCTGGCAAAAGCGCAAGGCTATAGCCTTACGGTCTTGCACAGCATGCCGTTTTTCATCATTTTGAGCATTTTTGAGCATTTTCGAAAAATGTCGAAATTTTGAAAAAACGCAAAGGCTATAGCCTTACGGTTTTTTCATCGTTTTGAGGTTTTTCGAAAAATGACAAAAAATGACAAAATCTGGCAAAAGCGCAAGGCTATAGCTTTACGGTCTTGCACAGCATGCCGTTTTTCATCATTTTGAGCATTTTTGAGCATTTTCGAAAAATGTCGAAATTTGAAAAAACGCAAAGGCTATAGCCTTACGGTTTTTTCATCGTTTTGAGGTTTTTCGAAAAATGACAAAAAATGACAAAATCTGGCAAAAGCGCAAGGCTATAGCCTTACGGTCTTGCACAGCATGCCGTTTTTCATCATTTTGAGCATTTTCGAAAAATGTCGAAATTTTGAAAAAACGCAAAGGCTATAGCCTTACGGTTTTTTCATCGTTTTGAGGTTTTTCGCGAAAAATGACAAAAAATGACAAAATCTGGCAAAAGCGCAAGGCTAAGGCCTTACGGTCTTGCACAGCATGCCGTTTTTCATCATTTTGAGCATTTTTGAGCATTTTCGAAAAATGTCGAAATTTTGAAAAAACGCAAAGGCTATAGCCTTACGGTTTTTCATCGTTTTGAGGTTTTTCGAAAAATGACAAAATCTGGCAAAAGCGCAAGGCTATAGCCTTACGGTCTTGCACAGCATGCCGTTTTTCATCATTTTGAGCATTTTTGAGCATTTTCGAAAAATGTCGAAATTTTGAAAAAACGCAAAGGCTATAGCCTTACGGTTTTTCATCGTTTTGAGGTTTTTCGAAAAACAAAAAATGACAAAAAATGACAAAATCTGGCAAAAGCGCAAGGCTATAGCCTTACGGTCTTGCACAGCATGCCGTTTTTCATCATTTGGAGCATTTTTGAGCATTTTCGAAAAATGTCGAAATTTTGAAAAAACGCAAAGGCTATAGCCTTACGGTTTTTCATCGTTTTGAGGTTTTTCGAAAAATGACAAAAAATGACAAAATCTGGCAAAAGCGCAAGGCTATAGCTTTACGGTCTTGCACAGCATGCCGTTTTTCATCATTTTGAGCATTTTTGAGCATTTTCGAAAAATGTCGAAATTTTGAAAAAACGCAAAGGCTATAGCCTTACGGTTTTTCATCGTTTTGAGGTTTTTCGAAAAATGACAAAAAATGACAAAATCTGGCAAAAGCGCAAGGCTATAGCTTTACGGTCTTGCACAGCATGCCGTTTTTCATCATTTTGAGCATTTTCGAAAAATGTCGAAATTTTGAAAAAACGCAAAGGCTATAGCCTTACGGTTTTTCATCGTTTTGAGGTTTTTCGAAAAATGACAAAAAATGACAAAATATCTGGCAAAAGCGCAAGGCTATAGCCTTACGGTCTTGCACAGCATGCCGTTTTTCATCATTTTGAGCATTTTTGAGCATTTTCGAAAAATGTCGAAATTTGAAAAAAAACGCAAAGGCTATAGCCTTACGGTTTTTCATCGTTTTGAGGTTTTTCGAAAAATGACAAAAAATGACAAAATCTGGCAAAAGCGCAAGGCTATAGCCTTACGGTCTTGCACAGCATGCCGTTTTTCATCATTTTGAGCATTTTGAGCATTTTCGAAAAATGTCGAAATTTTGAAAAAACGCAAAGGCTATAGCCTTACGGTTTTTCATCGTTTTGAGGTTTTTCGAAAAATGACAAAAAATGATGAAATCTGGCAAAAACGCAAGGCTATAGCATTACGGTCTTGCACAGCATTTTTGAGCATTTTCGAAAAATGGCGAAATTTTGAAAAAACGCAAAGGCTATAGCCTTACGGTTTTTCATCGTTTTGAGGTTTTTCGAAAAATGACAAAAAATGACAAAATCTGGCAAAAGCGCAAGGCTATAGCCTTACGGTCTTGCACAGCATGCCGTTTTTCATCATTTTTGAGCATTTTTGAGCATTTTCGAAAAATGTCGAAATTTTGAAAAAACGCAAAGGCTATAGCCTTACGGTTTTTCATCGTTTTGAGGTTTTTCGAAAAATGACAAAAAATGACAAAATCTGGCAAAAGCGCAAGGCTATAGCCTTACGGTCTTGCACAGCATGCCGTTTTTCATCATTTTGAGCATTTTTGAGCATTTTCGAAAAATGTCGAAATTTTGAAAAAACGCAAAGGCTAAAGCCTTACGGTTTTTCATCGTTTTGAGGTTTTTCGAAAAATGACAAAAAATGACAAAATCTGGCAAAAGCGCAAGGCTATAGCCTTACGGTCTTGCACAGCATGCCGTTTTTCATCATTTTGAGCTTTTTCCGAAAAATGTCGAAATTTTGAAAAAACGCAAAGGCTATAGCCTTACGGTTTTTCATCGTTTGAGGGGTTTTTTCGAAAAATGACAAAAAATGACAAAATCTGGCAAAAAAAAAAATGACAAAATCTGGCAAAAGCGCAAGGCTATAGCCTTACGGTCTGCACAGCATGCCCCGTTTTCATCATTTTGAGCATTTTTGAGGCATTTTTCGAAAAATGTCGAAATTTTGAAAAAACGCAAAGGCTATAGCCTACGGTTTTTTCATCGTTTTGAGGTTTTTCGAAAAATGACAAAAAATGACAAAATCTGGCAAAAGCGCAAGGCTATAGCCTTACGGTCTTGCACAGCATGCCGTTTTTCATCATTTTGAGCATTTTTGAAGCATTTTCGAAAATGTCGAAATTTTGAAAAAAACGCAAGGAGGCTATAGCCTGGTTT
>CM076971.1:30918156-30957944 GCA_039105355.1 Benthosema pterotum | reverse complement strand
GACTTTTTGATGTGCCCATAAGCTGCCATTGACCCCATTTAAAATTTGGGATCACTATATTTCTAAAATGATGAAACATTTCAAAGATTGCTTTTCAAGCAATCATGTGCTCCGTAAGATAAACGTTATCAGCCGTAAATGTGGGGTTTCTAGGTGTAATGTATGTAGAACTAAATAGCAAAATAAAGATTATGCTATTGCCATAGAGAATGCATTGGGCATTTAAGTTACATACTGAGAAACAAATGGGGCTCGAAAGTAAAGAACTGAGTGGGATTTTGAACCCGATCTCCAAATCACACAGCCATGGACCTTACCCACTAGGCCAACAGGGGGGTGCTTGACCATAGTTTTTTATGGTTGTATTTTTGTTCTTCTTAAGATGGGCCTTGAAGGTAAAGTCCAGAGTGAGGTTTGAACCCACTTCTCCCAGTGATATATAGCCGTTCACAGTCATACAGCCGTACACCTTACACACTGATCCATCAGCAACTGCCAACCAGTGGTGCTTTTTTGGGGACATATGTTCTTATTGAAATGGGCGTGAAAGTAAAGTCGAGAGGTTTTGAACCTAAATATTCTTCAATTTCATCATTTGTTGAAAATCCTCAAAAACAATGAAAAACGCCATACTGTAGTATGTCGCCCGAGACCATGTACTATAGCCTTTGGTTTTTCTTCGATTTCGGCATTTCTTCAAAAATCCTAAAAACAATGAAAAACGCCATACTATAGTATGTCGTCCGGACCATGTACTATAGCCTTTGGCTTTTCTTCGATTTCGACATTTTTTAAAAAATCCTCGAAACGATGAAAAACGCCATACTATCGTATGTCGTCCGAGACACCAGGTTACTATAGCCTTTGGTTTTTTTCTTCGATTTCGGCATTTTTTCAAAAATTTCCTCAAAAAAAAAAAAAAAAACGATTGATGAAAAAAAGCCATACTATAGTATGTCGTCCGAGACCATGTACTATAGCCTTTGGTTTTTTCTTCGATTTCGACATTTTTTCAAAAATCCTCAAAAACGATGAAAAACGCCATACTATCGTATGTCGTCCGAGACCATGTACTATAGCCTTAGGGTTTTCTTCGATTTCGACATTTTTTCAAAAATCCTCAAAAACGATGAAAAGCGCCATACTATAGTATGTCGTCGAGACCATGTACTATAGCCTTTGGTTTTTTCTTCGATTTCGACATTTTTTCAAAAATCCTCAAAAACGATGAAAAACGCCTTACTATGTATGTAGTCGTCCGACCATGTACTATAGCCTTTGGTTTTTCTTCGATTTCGACATTTTTTCAAAAATCCTCAAAAACGATGAAAAAAAGCCATACTATAGTATGTCGTCCGAGACCATGTACTATAGCCTTTGGTTTTTCTGCGATTTCGGCATTTTCTCCAAGAATCCTCAAAAACGATGACCAAAAGCCATACTATAGCATGTTGTCCGAGACCATGTACTATAGCCTTTGGTTCTTCTTCAATTTCGACATTTTTTCAAAAATCTCCAAAAAATATGAAAAACGGCATACTATAGAGTATATTGTGCGAGAGCATGTACTATATCCCTTTGGATTTTCTTTGATTTTGACATTTTTTCAAAAATCCTCGAAACGACATACTATAAGAAGATAGTAAACAACAAAATAGAAAAAAAAAAAAAAAATATGTAGATAAAAAACAAAAAAAAAAAAAAAAAAAAGTAAAATATTTCTAAAACGATAAAACTTTAAAAAAAAAAAAAACAAACACAAACAGTAGGACAAATGTCTGGGGCTTCTGTTAAGCTCTAGTTTATGAATGCTGTTTCTCAAAGGCAAAAGAAGACTGTACATCCAGCCTGTACCAAGTAGCTCAATGAACTGGTTGCAGGTGTAGTGTTCACAAGGTTGAATTGACCTCCAAATTTGGAAGTACTATAATTCTAAAACGATGAAACATTTGAAACATTTCTTTTCAAGGCAAGCATGTGCCCCGTAAGATAAGCTAAATAGCCTTAAATGGGGTTTCTAGGTGTAAGTATGTAGAACTAAAAGAAATAATAAATTTTCCCATTGATAATGCATTGGGCGGTTTAAGTTAAATAACAGAAACTAAGAAACTATTTCAAAGTAAAAATTTCCTGCATACCTATATCCACAGTGAGCTTGCATTTTTAAAAAACGCTTGAATGGACTTTCTAGTCAGTTAATAGTGAACGGACTTTTTGATGTGCCATTAAGCTGCCATTGACCCCCATTATAAATTTGGGAAAACTATATTTTCTAAAACGATGAAACATTTCAAAGATTTGCTTTTCAAGCAATCATGTGCTCCGTAAGATAAACGTTATCAGCCGTAAATAGGGGTTTAAGGTTTGCAAAAAAATCCTAAAAAAAAAAAAAATATATGTCGTAGAATAAAAAAATAAATAAAAAAAAAAAAAAAATTTATGTAAGTATGTAGAAACTAAATAGCAAAATTAAAGATTTATGCTATTGCCATAGAGAATGCAATGGGGCATTAAAGTTAAAAACTGAGAAACAAATGGGGCTCGAAAGTTATGTTTTAAAGAACTGAGTGGGATTTTTGAAAACCCCCGAATCTCCAAATCCACACACATGGACTTACCCACTAGGCAACATGCACGGGTGGTTTTTCTTGCTTTGCACTTTTTCTTGAATGCTTGACCATAGTTTTTATGGGTATTTTTTTGTTTTTCTTAAATGGGCCTTGAAGGTAAAGTCAGAGTGAGGTTTTTTTTTTTTTTTATTTTTATATCTTTTTTTTTGAACCGACTTTCTCCCAGTGATTATTATAAAATTTATTATTATTTTATAGCGTTCCACAGTCATACAGCCGTACACCTTACATACTGATCCATCAGCAACTGATCCAGTGGTGCCTTTTTTGGGAGTCATATGTTCTTATGGAAATGGGCCGTAAAAGTCAAAAGTCGAGCAATAGGTTTGAACCTAAATTTTCTTCAATTTCATCATTTGTTGAAAATCCTCAAAACAATGAAAAAACGCCATACTTAGTATGTCGTCCGAGACCATGTAACTTATAGCCTATTGGTTTTTTCTTCGATTTCGGCATTTCTTCAAAAAAATCCTCAAAAACGATGGGAAAAAAAAAAACGCCATACTAGCGTATGTCGTCCGAAAGACCAGGTACTATAGCCTATGGTTTTTTTCTTCGATTTTCGGCGATTTTTTCAAAAATCCTCTAAAAAAAACAATACATAAAAATAAAAATAAAAAAATAAAAATAAAAAAAAACAAAAAAAAAAAATAAAATAAAAAAAAAAAAAAAAAAAAATAAAAAAAAAAAAAAAAAACGATGAAAAAACCTACTTATAGTATTATGTCGCGCCGAGAGACCATGTACTATAGCCTTTGGTTTTTCTTCGATTTCGACATTTTTGCAAAATCCTCAAAAAAAACAGATGAAAAACGCCATACTATCGTATGTCGTCCGAGACCATGTACTATAGCTTTGGTTTTTCTTCGATTTCGACATTTTTTCAAAAATCCTCAAAAAAGCGATGAAAAAGCGCCATACTATAGGTATGTCGTCCGAGACCATGTACTATAGCCTTTGGTTTTTCTTCGATTTTGGCATTTTTTCAAAAATCCTCAAAAAAGATGAAAAAGCCATACTTTCGTATGTCGTCGAGACCATGTACTATAGCCTTTGGTTTTCCTTTTCGATTTCGGCATTTTTTCAAAAAGTCCTCAAAAACGATGAAAAACCGCCATACTATAGTATGTCGTCGAGTACAAGGGGCTGCGATGAGCGCCAAACCATGTACTATAGCCTTTGGTTTTTCTTCGATTTTGGCATTTTTCAAAAAAATCTAAAAAAAAAAAAAATCAAAAATTTTTTTCAAAAAAAAAAAAATGAAAAAAATACTTAAGAATGTCGTATTTTCAAATTTTCAAAAATCCTAAAAAACAATGAAAAAGCCTTTACTATAGAATGTTGTCCGAGACCATGTACTATAGCCTTTGGTTTTTCTTCGATTTCAACATTTTTTCAAAAATCCTCAAAAATGATGAAAAACGCCATACTATAGTATGTCGTTCGAGACCCTGTACTATAGCCTTTGGTTTTTCTTCAATTTCGACATTTTTTCAAAAATCCTCAAAAATGATGAAAAACGCCATACTATAATATGCCGTTCGAGACCCTGTACTATAGCCTTTGGATTTTCTTCGATTTCAACATTTTTTCAAAAATCCTCAAAAACTCTCCATTACCCAATTGGGTAATGTTATATCCGGTAATGGAGGGGTTAGACTTATATTAGGCAAGTAAGCATCAATAATAACAACAGTTGTTGTTGAAGGTGCAATAGGCACGCAGCACGCATGAAGCTAAAGGTCTGACTCAGAGAGTTTTTAATGTTGGAATGGTGTTGGTCAGTGGTACGACAATTGTATGTGTTGCTTAACATAGCGTTTCAAATATTTTAATTATAAGCACTTTAATTTGAAATATCTTTGAAATTGGGGTTGTTTACATGCCATCATGTTTGGTGGGGCAGTCAGGGCAATTAGGGGGATATTTCCCCCCCATGCCCATGCCTAGATCTGGCCCTGGCCTGACCCAGAGGCTGTAGTAACAACTCACCTTGATCTGGACTTGCAGATTTCGCAGGAGCTTCTGGGACTCAGCGGCCTGTCTGTTGGCGTGGGCCAGCTGAACCTCCATCTCATTCAGGTCTCCCTCCATCTTCTTCCTCAGACGGACCGCCTCGTTCCTAGACTTGGACTCTGCATCCAATGTGGTCTGCATGGCCTCCAGAGATCTCTGGTGGTTGCGGCTTAAAGAAGTGAAGGAGAGAGAGTGAGTTAAGGACCATGGCTGAAATGTGTCTTGAATTAAGAAGTCATGGGTCAGTGATCTGAGATTCTAAAATTTAAGAGCGTGTAATAATCTGGTTAAAAAGCTCACCGAAGGTTGTCAATTTCCTCATCCTTCTCTGACAGTTTCCTGTCAACGTCCGCCTTGATTTGGTTAAGTTCCAGCTGGATACGGAGAGTTTTACTCTCTTCGTGCTCCAGAGTGCCCTGAGATAGACACATAACTTAGTAATAGTGATGATGATGATGATAATAATAATAAAAATAATATGGTTAGGCTGAAGCCAAATATTCCACAGGGGGAAAAAACTGAAAGAATGTGAGAGAATACTTACCTCAGCCTCCTCTAGTGCAGCTTGGATCTCGGTTTTTTCCAGCTCTAGTCCCTTCTTCATCTTCTCCAGTTCATGGATGGTCTTTGCTCCCTGGCTGATTTGATCGGTCAGGTCTGCTATCTCCTCTAGGGTGGGGGAAATCAGTCCTCTTATTGGTTGAGTGGCAACATGATTGCAGAACTTAAAATGTCTTAAAATGTCTGTGTCTGTCAATCTGTCAATGAATCAATGTGTATCAAATCACAACACAAAGCCATGAAACCTCATGTGTTAAATATTTACCTAATTATCTGACTTACTGTGCACTCGGTGGTCAAATATCAATTATTGATCGAGAGAATGTTATACTGTACATAACTTCTAAAATATTCTTCATCCAAGGATATAATTAGAGCACTGCTGCCATCTGCCCAGGAGAATCACTAAACACTTCTAGATTGTCCTAAACATTTCACAACGAGCTAAAGTATCCACTCCAGTGTTCTTTTCACACATTGCTGATTTTAGGAAAGTGCCTGGTGGGCAAAAAAAGGGGGAAAAATACCAGTTTGACATGAAACACACAGACCTACTGATTGGCGTGTAAAACGTGTAAATAAATCAGAAAAGCATGCACTTATCTGTCATATTTAGTTGCTTATATTCTAAAACAGTGGTTTTCAACCATTTTCAAACAACGATTCATTCTACATTTTAGCCATGGAGGACCACCATTTGATATTGAGTTTAGTCTCTTGCACCCAAAACTAAGAATTTTCACGTTTTTCCGTCCACAATCAGGAAAGAGAACTGGCAAAGCATTGATCAAAATAACAACTCTTATACATTTTCGAATTGTGCAGACTCTGAAAATTACGCAATTCAGATGTTTAAATATGGGAGTGGGAGTGTAAAACATGAAACCAAATATCAAGAGTTAGAGATATATAAGGGTCCAAGTTCCCCCTCTGCTGGGAGAGCCTAAAATCGCCTATGTCTTCACATAATGACCCAGGGTTCAATGACGCATCTATTCTGGAATACAGGACAAGTGGCGTGGGTATGCTTTTGAAAACGCTCTGAAGTAATGTAAAATATACATGATTTGAACTTCATCATCATCAGACCTAAATCTAACTGGCTAAATGCCAAATGTTAACACATCAGTAGTTTTTAAGTTGTCCAACCACTTCCTTCCACAGCTTTATGGCTGTGTCCTTCTAAGCACGGAATGTAGCAACATCTTCTCAATGTTGCACCACTTACTTTGCATAGCATGATTTAGTTTAAAATGTATTATTTTACACCAGTAGTTTTCAACCTTTTTCATACCGGGGCCCACTATTTATTCATCATTTCATCCACTGACCACCATTTCATGTTGAATTTAATCTCTCATGTTTCTCTCAGAGAACTGGCAAAACGATGGTCAAAATAACAATTCTTCTACATTTTCTAAACATGTACTGTAGATTCTCGAAAATTAAGTCACTGAGATGTAATATATAATTTAACTCTTGGGAGTGTAAAATGAAACCAAATGGACCCTTTTGGGTCCATTTGCTCTATAAGGGTCCATTTGGTTACCAACTGTCCATCATTTAGCTGCATGCATGGGGACCACCTGGAATCCTCTCTGGGACCACTGGTGGTCCCTGGACCACCTGTTGGAAGCCTCTGTTTTACACAGTAATACGGTACATTTATTGATTTGATTTTAATTCACTGCTCACTCCTTGGGTTACTGTATCATGGAGTACCTTGGAGGTTCTTGTTCTCCCTCTTGATGGTCTCAAGGTGGTCCAGAGACTCCTCATAGGAGTTCTTCAGTTTGAAGAGCTCCGTGCTCAGACCACGAGACTCTTTCTGAGAACTTTCCAACTCCACCTGACACTCCTCGTATTTTTGTTTCCACTCCGACAGAACCTGTAAGATATTGTCGGACACAAGGCACATTGCTTGTTTCTGTATTTGCGCATTGTACAGAGGAGACCAACAAAAAAGGACGACATGTGAAGATAGGTGAAAATACCGGTAATACAGAATACAAATGACAAATACTGGGTCAAAAACATTATCACAATACGAATACAATGTACTGCTATGAAATTTGTATTTGAGATTTGTATTTTATTTTGTATATAGAGCATACATTTTGTGAAAATCGATGCAATTAGTCAGTTCATATATTAATTGTCAAATGTCAAATTAATGCTATGGTATGACAGCATTTCTAAGAATTACCTATGTCAGAATTTCTAAGAATAAATTGAGCATCAGTGTTTCTTTTTTTAATTCAGTCAGACTTAGGCATTTAGGGGGGCATTGCCCCCCATGCCTATGCGTAGATCTGCCCCTGCCATCCATACCTTGTCAAAGTGGCGCTGCTTCTTGTCCAGGGCTGCAGCTGCAGCATTAGAGCGCTCCAGGTCCATCACCAGGTCCTCGATCTCCGTCTGCAGCCTGTGCTTGGTCTTCTCCAGGGAGGAGCACTTGGCGTTGGACGCTTCCACTGACTCCTCAGCATCCTGCAAACGAGTCGCAAGCTTCTTCCTGAGGGGGAAAAGTGGGTAAAGCGACAATCGCACCCATACCATTTTCGGTTACATAACAAGACTTTTCAATTCAATTATAATCAGTTGTTGTTGAAGTTGCAACAGGCAGTGGCAAGCAGCATGCATGAAGCTAAAGGTCTGACTCAGGGAATTTTATGCTTTGAATGATGAAATGGTGTTGGCTTGGTGTTGGCTTAGTGGGGCCACAATTGTAGTTAGTTAGTAGTAGTAGTAGTAGTAGTAGTAGTAGTAGTAGTAGTAGTAGTAGTAGTAGTAGTAGTAGTAGTGTCATTTTAATTACAAGCAATTTAATTTGAAATATCTTTGAAATCATGATATGATATGATATGATATGATATGATATGATATGATATGATATGATATGATATGATATGATATGATATGATATGATATGATATGATACATAACAGATTTGTAACTTACTTAGCCTCCTCCAGTTCCTCTGTCCTTTGGATGGCATCAGTCTCATACTTGGTCCTCCACTGTGCTACCTCGGCGTTGGCTTTGGACAGCGCCCTCTGCAGCTCAGCCTTGGCCTCAGCCTCCTCCTCATACTGCTCTCTCAGCAGGTCACAGTCGTGTCTGGACGACTGCAGTGCGTGGGCCAGGGCACTCTTAGCCTAAAGACCAGCGGAGGAAACCATGTAACTAGGTGAAGTCAGAGGTATAGTTTTACCTCTAGTCCAGTCCCACGATATCTCAAGTGAAAAATATGTGATGAATATTGTACTTTTACTCCACTAGATTATGCCTTATACCAGTGGTCCAGGGACCACCAGGGTTCCCTGAGAGGATTCCAGGTGGTCCCCAGCTAAATGATGGACAGTTGGTAACCAAATGAACCCTTATAGATCTGTAACTCTTGAGAGCGTAAAATGAAACCAAATGGACCCTTACGGTCCAATTGGTTTCATTTTGCACTCTCAATAGTTAAATTGTACATCTGAATTACTTCATTTTCTACACAAAATGAAGTAATCTACACAATTAAAAATCTTCACAATTAAAAAATGTAGAGGAATTGGTATTTTGACCAACATTTTCCAGTTATCTCCTAAATTGTGGACACAACTTGAAAATCCTTAGTTTTGGGTTAGGGACTACACTCAACATCAAATGATGGTCCCTGGCTCAAATTCTGAATAAATAGTGGGCCCTGGTACCGAAACGGTTGAAAACCACTGCCTTATATCAATACATGTGGATATTGTCTGTGATTTTGGATATTGTACTATTGTGATTGTACTATTGTGTGACATTAGTAAAAATATAAATGATGTTCAGAGAAAAAAATGTGCTGACCGATCAACTCAAAATCAAATGACTGGAATCAGAATGACAGCAAAAAAAACAAAACAAAACAACAACAACAACAACAACAACGGGACATCCCTACTTGTAAGAAAATGTTTCTACTTTGCAGTTAGTCATACTGTTACATACAAGCATGTACAACATTGGAGTGCTTGCTCACTACTAAAGCCACACAGTTAGTTACTGCATGTAAACGCTAAATACAGACTGTAATGACAAAGCAATAGACCTTATTCTCCTCGTCCAGCTGTTTCTTGAGCTCCTCCGTGGTCTGAACGAAAGAGTTCTTGGCACGTTGAAGTTGGGAGACTAAGGCCTCCCGTTCTTCAAGCTTCCTGCTCAGCTCAGCTACACAGAGACAAGATAGAGAGCGGTCGTAGGTGTTTGTTGTGTCATCTCCATCGTGTCATACAGCATAATACTGAGTGTGGTGTGTGTGTGTGTGTGTGTGTGTGTGTGTGTGTGTGTGTGTGTGTGTGTTGTTGTGTGTGTGTGTGTGTGTGTGTGTGTGTGTGTGTGTTGTGTGTGCGTGCGTGGACATCTCGTACCACTTTCGGCATTAGCTCGAGCCCTCTGGGCACTGGTTTCATTGAGCTGCCTTTGGAGCTCCTCCACCTTGGCTTTGGCCTCGTTCATTTGGTCTTCATACATGCGGCACATTTTCTCTGAGTTGGCCTGGAGACATTTTGAAATTGGTTGTTCAGTTAGCTTATTATTTTTTATCTAAATTTAGGTACTGATAGCAGGATAACGATAGTAATATACATATAATGTAATGTATAAATTAAATCACCTATATCATTATTTTTGAATGCATGATCATTATTAAGGTACTGTGTGTGTGTGCGTGTGTGTGTGTGTGTGTGTGTGTGTGTGTGTGTGTGTGTGTTGTGTGTGGGTGTGTGTGTGTGTGTGTGTGTGTGTGTGTGTGTGTGTGTGTGTGTGTGTGTGTGTTGTGTGTGGTGTGTGTGTGTGATCAATGTAGTGTGTGTAATGTATGTCATCAAAATGTCAATAAAAATATATTATATCAGCTGTTCCTAGTAGCAGATCTACAGGCCCACACTACGCCACATGGGCTTGTAGATTTGTTGTTTCCAGCTTAACAGATCGAAACCATGAGACCAAGTGGTTAAATGTCCAAAATACACATTAACATGTAAATCCAACATGTAAATCCAACATAAAAGATAACAAGTTATACCGGCAATGAAGCCAACTGTAGTAGGGAGACCCCTGCTTCATCTCTATCTTTCTCTCCGCTGTAAGACCCCTGGCTGTGGTCTGGGGTGTACCTTGCTCTTGGAGAGCTGCTCCACGGTGGAGGCCAGGTCGTCTACCTCCATCTTGGCCTCGCTGCGCTCCTTCTCCAACTTCTGCTTGACGCGCTGCAGACTGTCGATCTGCTCTCCGAGCTCCGCCACCGTGTCGGCGTGCTTCTTGCGGAGCGCGGCCGTCGTGGCCTCGTGGTGCAGCATGGCCTCCTCCAGGTCCCGCCGCAGCTTGATCATGTCGCTCTCGCGCTTCTTGTTCATCTCCACCTGGGCCGAGGTGGCGCCGCCGGCCTCCTCCAGGCGCTCGCTGAGCTCCTCCAGCTCGCGGGCCACGTCCCCACGCTGCTTCTCCACCTTGGCCCTGCAGGCCCTGTCCGCCTCCAACTCCTCCTCCAGCTCCTCGATACGAGCCTGTTAGAAGCACACAGGAGGCTTGAAAAAGATGAAGGCCGGCCGACGCAGAATGCATTATTCGGCAGAAGGAAGGAGTGCATTCTCCGGCGGCAGCAATCACACATGGCACATCCGGGTTGAAGAGCAGTCTGCTGGGAAAGGTGGGGGGATTATGACACTCCTACTGCTGCACCTTTACGGCACAGTGTCTTCCCTGTGAGGTTAGGTTGAGGCTCTGGGGTAGGGTATCATACTGAGGCCCAGTTGCCTCCTAGTTTCCTGCCGCCTGCTATAGGTGTTGTCGGCAATTGTCAGACTCCACAGCTAAGGCCGCTGCCGGAAAATTCACTCGCTCTCCCTCTGATTCATTTTAACTCAGTGGTTTTCAGCCAGTATTCTGGGGACCACTAGTGAGTTTTGAGGTGGTCTCCAGCTAAATGGATGACCCTGTAATTGTGGACAAAATCTACAATTCTATTGAGTCTCATCAAATGGTGGTCCATGGCGGCTCAAATGTTGAATAAATAATGGTCCTTGTTATTAAAGGGTTGAAAACCACAGGTAAAACTTTCTTCATATGCTGTTATGATACGTAAAGCTTTGTGCATTATCCACGGCAGTCTCCATTCCTTACCTGAAGCTCTTTTATCTTCTTCTGAAGCTGAACGACTAAAGCCACTTCATCTTCAATTTTGGAACTCATCTCATTCATTTCAAAGTCTTTCCTGGTTGAAAAGTAAAAAAAAAGATAAAATAATTTTTAATTTTAAATAATAACTGCTATAAATAATACCTCTTGAAAGAAAACCAAAAAGACATTTCTTTAAAATCTAAATATGCAAATGACTGACTTTTTCAGCTTCTCTTCGAGTTGCTGTTTGTCATTGTCCAGATCCATAACGGACTCCATGGAGAGCTTCAGATCTCCCTCCAGTTTGCGTTTGCAACGTTCCAGGTCCATACGCACCTTCTTTTCTTGCTCCAGAGAGCACTCCAACTGAGAAAAAGAATAAACATCAAGTTAATGCCATGTAATATAAACAGATTAAATCCAAAGATGTAAATCTGTGGCTTTTTTTCTTCAATCAATGTGATCATGGGATAGTTACTAACATGCACTCAATGCAATATAATCTGCTTATAATCCTGCACAATTATTGTGCAAGAAGTACTCAAAATAATGCAATCACTTGAAGAATTTTATAATGATTTCATAATTAATTATTATAACTCACAGGAGATTTTATACGGTAGTATAATAATATGACACTATGTTCTTTGAAAAAAGGTTAGTAACCAAATATAACCAAATATAATCAAATATAATATTTGAAATATCTTGGGTTGTTTTGCATGCCATCGTGTTTGGTGGGCAGACAGGAACAAAAGGTAAAGTACGCACATCTCTATAAAAACTTTAGGGTGCTGAACTAAAAAAGTGTCAAAAGTACAAAAGAGAAATAAAGTCTAAATAAACTAACTGACTAAATAAAGTCTATAGCCTGGGAGCTACTGAAATGGTGTGGTGGGCAGACAGGGCATTTAGGGGGGCAATGTGGGGCCCCCCACATGCCCATGCCTAGATCCGCTCCTGTGGAACATTTCTATACTCACGTCGTCCACTTGCTGCTCCAGTTTGAGCTTAGCTTTGGTCAGGATGTTGACTTTGTCCTCCTCCACCTGGAGGTCGTCCAGCGTCTGCTGGTGAGCCTCCTGGAGAGCCTTCTTCTCCTTGGTCAGCTTCAGGATGGTCTCATCCAGCACAGCCATCTCTTCTATCAGGTTCTTCACCTGCATCAAGGAAGAGGAAAATAACACACAAAGACCCGGTTTTAGTCTCATAATACTTCCTTTGGCCGGGTGAGTAGTCCAAGCTGGTCTCAGGACTAGACCAGTGGTTTTCAACCAGTGGTCCGGGGACCACTAGTGGTCCTTGAGAGGGTTCCAGGTGGTCCAGGTGGCTAAGTTGGTTAACAAGATGAATAGTTGGTTAACCAGATGTAACTCTTGAGAACGTAAAAATGAAACCAAATGGACCCGTTTCATGTTTAAACTCTCAAGAGTAGAAATATTCATCATCTGAATTAGCCCAGGTCTGCACACCTAGAAATGTAGAAGATAAAAAATAGTAATTTTGATTTGTAGGTTTGCCTGTTTTGTTTCCCAAAACCATTGTGTGGCAAAAGAAATCTTTAGTTTTTGGGGCTAAAATGTCATCAAATGGTGGTCAGTGGCTCAAATGCTGAATAAATACTGGGCCCTGGTATCAAAAAGGTTGAAAACCACTGGGCTAGACGGAACAATGTCGATCCTATTCAATCGGGCCTTTACCACCAGCAGGGCCTGACAATATTCAAATTTTGCTGAAGAGTCTGTTGTATTCACTCCTTAAAAAGTTAACTCACTTGATTCCCAGAGGAATGCCAAACATTTCATAGTCTGGGCCCCGGGTGTTTATTTTATCTTTTCCCCCCGCTCATTGTGTTCACCTTGTTCTCGGTGGCGTGCTTCTCCTTCTCCACCTTGGCCAGGGTGATCTCCAGATCGTCAATGTCCTTTTTCAGCTCGGCACACTCGTCCTCCAGCTTCCGCTTCTTGGAGAGCACGGTGGCGTTCATCTCCTCCTCGTCCTCCAGCCTCTCCAGCAGCTCTTTGACCTTGGCCTCCAACTGGATCTTGGTCTTGATCAGCAGGTCACAGCGGTCCTCTGCGTCCGCCAGGTTGTCCTGCTCCTGACGAGAGGAAGAACGAAGATGGAGGAGAAGTCAATGTCAGGTGCCATTATACTGACAGGGGTAGATCTAAGCATGGGCATGGGGGGGCAACACAGTGTGGCCCAAACAGGGTGGCAACCCAAATTTCAAAGATATTTCAAATTAAAGTGCTTATAATTAAAATGATTTTAAACACCACTACTGCTATGATTGTGGCACCACTAAACCAACACCATTTCATCATTCAAAACAGAAAACTCTCCGAGTCAGAACTTTAGCTTTGTGCATGCTTTGTGCCTGTTACAATTATGAAATGTTACATCCGGATACTACGACTAGAGTTAAAGCACGGCATCTGTACTGAAAATGTTGAATGAGTGAATGACTGCATGTGTTCTAGCATTGCTCCGCAAACGAACAGTCCTATACTTACTGCCTGCAGCTGCAGAGAGAGGTCATTCTTCTCCTGGATCAGGCTAACCTGCCTCTCTTCTAGCTCCTTACGCTTGTTCTCTGATTTCTCCAGAGCCTCTTTGAGCCTGGCCAGTTCTTCCTTCAGAGCGGCAAGCTCCTTCTCCGTGGCAGCACTCTTCAGAAGAGGTTTGATCTTAAAGAAGAGTCTCATCCAAGGCCAGTGTTTCACTATGTTGAAGGCCCGGATATTCCACTGGATGATCATCAAAGCTTCCCTGGAAATAAGAAGGAAAGGCGTTAAAGAAATAAAGGGAAAATGTTGTGATCAACATTTTTACGCTGGTGAGAATTATTTGCTACTGCTCCTCACTTTCAGCTAGGCATTATGTCAGGTGACATTGTTTCACATGTTTTTATATGTTTTGTTTCCTAATGTAATGTATTCCACTGTCTCCCAGTTGTTTTTATTTTTTATGTGGGGAGACTACATTGTAAGTGAGCGTCTTTGCTCAATCTGGTGTATTTACATTGAATGCATATGTAATGTCCATTAATAGGTTCAGACTAAAAAAGGTAAAAGTAAAGTAAAGGTGAAAAGAAGTGGTAACAGGTAGGAAAAGTTTTGATTTGCTTTTGACACTGACTTTGCCAATGTAAAATGTTTTCTCATGGCAATAAAGCTTCTATGAATTGAAAAGAATTGAAATTAAATGAATCAAATCAAATTGAATTGAATTGACTTGTTTTACATGCTTTCCTGACCAACAGTTGGCAGTGACAGGGAATACGGCGTAGTCCATACACACTGGGGCACATTGTGTATGTGCGTGTGTGTGTGTGTGTGTGTGTGTGTGTGTGCGTGTGTGTGTGCGTGCGCGCGCCGCGCATGTGCATGTTTGCGTGCGTGTGCGTATGTGTGTGTGTGTGTGCGTGTGTGCGTGTTTGTGTGTGTGTGCGTATGTGTGTGTGTGTGTGGGGGGGGGGGGGGGGGTGCGTGTGTGCGTGTATTTGTATGCATGTGTGTGTACAGGCCAGTGGACAAGACAAGGTTGCGTGGGAGGGACCTAGTAGAACGGGAGTTGGTTGAATGAGGGAGGGGGTGATTGAATGTCTGACATGACTCCACGCTGTGTGCCCCTCAAAGGTGAACGTCTCTGTGTTTATTTAGAAACCGAAGCCCTCTGTCCAACGGCATCCTTTAATCCTCTGTCACCCGCCACATATCCCATCCCCGCAGTCACTTAGAAGTGCAGGCGCCGCGGACAAAAGGAGCCATGGGGCATGGGGCGTTCGGGGAGAGAGGGAGGGATGGGGGGGTGGCATATTTTTAGGGTGTACCCAAGCAGCTGCCACTTGACACATGTCGCCACGGAGCTCTGCGGACAGCGTCAGCATTGTTTAATTTAGAGAGATAAAGGTGAGAATGGCAGAGTCGGGCGTGTGTGTATGTGACAAGAGAGAGCCAGGGCCCTTATTACCAATAGGGCCACACGCATGCCTGGTAACCATGTAAGGGCAAGCACACGCCTCACACACGCCGATAACACTGCCCTTGCATGCCGCAAATACTAGACCGAGGGAGGGAACACCAAGGTATAATGTATCACACGATGAAAGGATCGCAGCTGATCATGTTCCTACTGATCCTGTTCGAGAAAGCAACTGGTCACCCAGTTCACTCATTTCATAGCAATGTCTTCATCTCGCCGGCGAGGTTCAAAGCAAACCCTCTCTTACTTCATTCTCGACTCTCTTCTAGCGCACAGCGCATTGCTATGCGACACCGCGGTGCAACAAAGTATAAATCAGTCTTAAGTGATTAAGAGATGTTCCTTTGATCTCATACGTACTTCCTTTCCATCATCTTATAGAGCTCCAGCCTCATGATCTTGCCGCGGCTCATAGCCTGTAACATGGTGAGGACTTTGGCCAAGCGATCATCCCTCAGCTCTTCTAGAACTCCAAGGAGGCCTGCTTTGAAGAACACCTGTATGATAAAGGAACAAAATCACCACAATTATCAGTGGCTGATAATGGTCAGCATTCATTATCAAGTACAAAAAGTACAAAAAGAGGCTGTTCTACTGTGGGGGAAACTGCAGTTTAACACCAGTGGTGTGTGTAGGCCAAGGGGTGGCTAAATTGTGATGGTTGGAATTTATCCTCTAGGCTACTAGATGATTCTGTCAAACTACAACAATGTGTAACAAAATGGTCGTATGGCTATACTTATATTGATACATAGGATGAATCCATGTATATCATACAGATTAGTTCATGTGAATTTACAATTTAGGCATTTAGCAGAGGGTTGAGATGGAGTCTGAAGAGGTGTATATTCTTCAGACTGTGGCGGAAGGTTGTGAGAGTCAGTTCTGATTGAAATGAGAATGAGATTGAATGCATTCCATATAATAGTTTAACAATACAGTTGTCAACAAATATTATTAAACCTAAACTCCGCAGTCCTACCTTAGTGTGTCCAAATCTATACTGGGTGTGGTCCACATCCAAAGAGGCCAGTAGCTTCTCAGAAGCCTTCCTGCTGTCCACAAACGTGTCATCTGGGATGGCTTGTGGGTTCAGGATGCGATAGCTGTCCACATATAAAATGGTATGTTCTCTTACTGTTTGTTAACGTTTGTGTAAAACGTAAAACTGCATAAATGGACGCAAATGGACCCATTTTGTGCACTCTCGAGGACTTTACTGTCTGCATTTATTTTGTTCCATTTATCTCACCGCTGTCTGAAGTCAGCATAGAGAAGGCGGTTAGGGAAGCCCTTTCTGCAGATTCGAATGCCCTCCAGCACACCGTTGCAGCGTAGCTGGTGCAGAACCAAGAAGGCATCCATGATCCCTGGAATAATACCATAATAGTTGCACATATGAACTTAGTTGTTGATGAAATGTACAATATGCACCATGACACCTTATAAGATCGTAGTTAAGAAGTTGATTATTCTACATATAAATGTAAAAAGAATGACAATGTCCCGCTGTTCAGAGTAGTAGAAGTAACTTCAGAGTAGTAGCAGTAACTTAATTGAACGGATCAGAAGAGATGTAATAAGTGGTAATGAATAAATACACTGTGTCATACCTGGAGTCTTTGTCTCATTAGGGATGATGCAGCGCACAAAGTGAGGCTGTGTGCTGCGGAGGTTGGTCATCAGCTTGTTCAGGTTTTCCTAAAGGAAAATTGAAAAGAATCAGTGACTAATAATTACGCAATTACTTGAGCAAAAAATCTCAGCATCATGCAATGAACAGGACTGTTCAACGAATTGCTGCAAAGATCATAGTCTGTCTGCACACTGTGATCACCTTCATACGTTGTCCCAGGTGTAGAAGAGAGAGGAGCCAGCACAGACTTAAAGTGATGTTCATGTGATCAATGCCCTAAACATCACTGCAAGTCTTAACTGCCTCCTTCCCAGCACTCCATTGGTAATTTATCACTGGATATTCTGGCTCTACTTGAGTATGATTGAGGGGGATTAACTCAACTACATAACACCTGGTGTGCATTTACAAAAAAAGGTGCCAGACTCACCTTGTGAAGCTGAGATACAGTCTGAAAAGACGCAGCCTTCTTCCTCTTCTCCTTGACCCCGCTCTTGGGGTCTGCTGCTCATGGGATAAGACTCATCAGTTTAATCATACATTGATCCCAGTGATCTAGAGAGCACTGGTTCCCAAACGTTTTGACTCAAGGCTCAAAAGAGATTAGACCTTTGTCCGAGTGCCACTTTTTTCACAACATTAAATACTTTGTGAAAAATGATGGAACAGTATTTGATATGATTAAAAATGTATGTTTTTTTGTTTAAACATTTTATAATCTTTTATATACATATACATATATATATATATATATATATATATATATATATATATATATATATATATATATATATATATATATATATATATATATATATATATATATATATATATATATATATATAATACATACATAATAATAATACATACATTCTTTTAAATAACAAATTCCCTCACAATCCATAAAAAATTCAAGTCTGTGACCCAAACAGTGACCCATGTTTGGGTCACTGGCGGGTGGAAACCAGTGATCAACAGTCATGTCTTAATTAATATCATCAGTTGACTGTACCTGCATCGGAGCTGACATAGTTCTCATACAGAGTGGCCAGCAGCTTGTTGGCAGACTTTTGGAAGCACGCCACAACTGTTTCATTCAAGGGATCTTTGTTTTTCTCCAGCCAGCCAATAATGTTGTATGGAACCTGCGTAACATACAGCCAACATGTTAACGCATTGTATACCAACAATGTTGTACCTGACTGCCTGTAAGATATACAGCCAACATCTTAGCCCATATAACCCAGGTCTCACAATTTCAAGATTTTCTGAAATGTAAAAGAAAATAGCAGATATACAACCTCAGTTACTCCACACTATCTAGTTTTCACCTGAAAAACGTCCATTAAGCATCAATGGTTTTTAACTGAATACTGTGTGACATTGAAGCGGAGGAGGTTTTCTAATGCCTGATACTAGGGACTTTAAGAAACTGTCTCTAGGACTTGGACGAGAACGCAGGCATGCTCCGTCACAGTTGCGCCAGAAGCCCAACATAGTTAAGAAAGCAGGTGTGGCGCTGACGGACTTCACCGTTTCCACTGGCGTCTCTGTTTTCCATGATGACGCTCCTCTACAGTGTACCTCTTGTCCAAGACACCAAGAGCTGCGCTATAGGAGGGGGTCTGACGGCTGCAAGGCTTATATCGAGCACTGAGCCATTCATCAGTGACGTCGTACATTGCATGTCGGACTAATCTAAAACTGGCTAATCTTAAGTAAGCATTCACTTACCACTCCAGCATAGTGGACAAGCTCAAAGTGGGCCTCGTACTTGCGCTTCTTATCCGGTCTGGGTTTTTGGAAGTTAGCTGACTTGCCAATGTGATTATCATACATCTTGGCCTTGAAGCTGTTGTCCGTGGCCTTAGGGAACATGCACTCCTCTTCGAGAATGGACATGATTCCCAGCGGCTAAAGGAAAAGGAGATGGTTCATTATGCCATTCATCTATATCGTACATCACAGCTGATGATCACATATATAGTATTGAAATACAAGCGAAGAGATAACAATGAGTAGTCTAACATGAAATATGCTGTTTGTACTTTTTCAATGAGATCAATGCAAGCCTGAAGGTCAAGCCCGAAGTCAATGAAGGTCCAGTCGATCCCCTCTCTCTTGTACTCTTCCTGTTCCAGGATGAACATGTGGTGGTTGAAGAACTGTTGCAGTTTCTCATTGGTAAAGTTGATGCACAGCTGCTCAAAGCTGTTGAGCTGCAATAAAAGTGGAACAGGTGTTTAGGAGAATATTAGAAAACAACAGCATGCTTAAACTAGAAAATATCAATATGTTACATTGATTTATCCTACACCACTGCAAGTCTGTCACAGACTCTGAGAGGGCACCTGCTAGTGTTAGACCAAAGTGTACACACTCAAGTAAAACTTTAGTGAGTTCACTTAGGCACTCTTCTCTACATTGCTCTGCAAATGCCTTGACAAAATGAAAAGACTTACATCAAAGATCTCAAAGCCAGCAATATCCAGTACGCCTATGAAGTACTGGCGGGGCAGGGATGTGTACAATGTCCTGTTGATGCGTCCCACAAGCCATTTGAACATGCGGTCATATGTGGCTTTGGCTAGGGCGCCGACGGCATAGATAACCTACAACAACACGTGCGCAACACACACACACACACACACACACACACACACACACACACACACACACACACACACACACACACACACACACACACACACACACACACACACACACACACACACACACACACACACACACACACACACACAGGCTTGAGTCCACATACTCTGAGTATAATCCTACTTTAAACTGCATGTAAGCATGAATTAAAAACGAATGCTTTACAAGATACAGTACAGTAAGTCCATTAATATGTTGGACCCAAAGCCACATACAGCACTACTACTTTGGCTCTGTTCGACTCTATGCTGTATGGGCCTGAAATACCGTTGCCTTGTCACCTTGGAAATACGGTAACAAGATATACCATGACGGCCTCACAGCGCTGTCATATCAGGCCCCTCTCACAGTACAGTACTGTGTGACAGTGTGACAGCGATGTCATGACACTGATCATTGTGTAATCGTCTTGCATGATACTGACAATGATACCGACATGAAATTGTTTTCTAAATGATATAACCAACACAATCCAGAGTAAAAAATATAAAGCTGCCATTTTAGTTGGGTGTGGGTGGTGGTAAGGCTATTGGAGAGGGAGCAGTCCAGAGAAGGTTGAGATTTGCAACCACACTCACTCACCTGTTCAACACTCTGACCCTTCACCACATACTCATTGCCAACCTTCACCCTGGGGTGCAGGAGCCCCTTGATCAGGTCAGCTGAACTGACTCCCATCAAGTAGGAGGCCTTGTCAGCACCTAACCCAACAGAGAATGGAAGTGAAATGGTCAAGTCACAATCCACGTCAACGTGACTACACTGTCAAGCGTTTGTGTTCTTTGGACTTTGGGGATCTTACTTTCAGTGCCGTCGGCCTCAGCCTGTTCCTCACGTTGTTTTTGCTTGAATTTCATGTTGCCAAAGTGCATAATGGCTCCAACTATTTTATAGCAGCCATATTTCTCATCCGGCATGAAACCCAGAATATCCATGGCATGCTGTGGGAACAACCAAGGAAATATACTTATTGTGTTGGGAAGGACCTATTGTTGTTTGTTTTCTCATGAAAGCTACGACGGTTTATACATCAAAGGCATTATTATATTATTTTGGCACAGAAAAGCTCTTACGTCAGTGGCCATCAACTCTTCGCCATCGTCCATGTTCTCCACGGTGGTGACCCCTTGGGAGCAGAAGTGGTAGTCATAGGGGTTGGTGGATACTAGCAGCATATCTGTGAGGAGAGGAGTGTGCATGATGAGGTCCTGTATTAGCGTTAATTACGCTGCCACAATCAGGACAGAATTGGGATACAATAAGCAAGGCTGCCGAAGCAGACAACATGCAATGCTCAAAGATAGAAGTGGAAAACGAGAAAAATGCCAGCACTCATTGAATGTCCTTTCTGTTATTATTTTATTTATTTATATTATTATCCACAATCAGGATAGGCTCCTGGCCAGACTGATTGGCAGACGCAGCGAATGAGCCCTTACGCATTATTCCCACAGTAAAATAACTTACCTAAGAGTTCTGGCTTCTTCTGTGACATGATCTGATAGTAGATGTGGTAGCTCCTCTCACCAGGCTGCTGAAATATCACCCTGGACTTTTCCAGAAGATCTGACAGATGAAAGCAGCAGCTTACGAACACATGATATACAGCACATAGAAAATACCTTCATTTAAGCCATGAGTGTTCATTTAACTATGCAAACATGTACTTAAATTAACTCGGTCATGGGCCTGAACGGCTAGCGTTTCACTCCCCATTTCCTCTAGACTACTTTTTACTATTACACTTTACACACTACTTCAGTTGTGTAAAGTGTAATAGTACACACTATGGAATAAAGGCAGAAGAGGTTCCCAAAATAGTTCCCAAAATATCTTTAATAATAATAATAATAATAATTTAGATGTTACTGTGTATTGGAATGGATGCATGAATGAATACATAAAAATGCAAATGTGTTAACTCACATATGTCGATATCAGAGGAAGCTAGTTTTCCAGTGTGTCCAAAATGGATACGGATGAACTTTCCCTGTGCGACAGAAATTAGAGGATAATCTTATTTTGATGATGGTAAATATCTATAATACGTAAAAAAAAAAAAAAAAAAAAAAAAACATTTAAGAAAATCTTTCAAAAATAGTGAGAGTAGCCAATGTGTTTTGAGCTTGTTTACAGTTGCTATAAGTTCACTATTCTTCACAATAAAATATAGGGCTTAAAGAACAACATTTTTTTTTTCAATCAAGGTCTTAGTTTATTAGAGAAAGTAAAAGATGAGTGTTAATTTATTTTCATTTCCTGCTTTCTTTCGTTTTAGCTATTTTTGACTATATTTATTTTTTGTTTGTTTGTTTTTCACTATAGTCCTAGTCCTAGTCCACGCTCACACACAAGTAGGGTGGTACTAGTGGGATATTGTGTACTATAGGCTTCAATAGAATCCGTGATCTTTGGCCAGATGTAATTTTTTGGGGTCTAATAGGAGTATTCTCAATAAAAAAAATACCATACAATTCTGTAATTAACACTCATCTTTTACTTTCTCTAATAACAACCTAAACCTTGATTATAAAAACTAATGCTTCCTTTAAGAGCACTGCAGTTCCTTTACTTTTAACAGGTACCCACAAAACGAGACGAGTTGTCGTTCCTCAAAGTTTTGGCATTGCCAAACGCCTCCATTGCAGGGTTCGCCTCAATGATCTGGTCCTCCAGCGTCCCCTGCAAAGATGACAAGGAGGATGAGTCCTCCACGGTCAAATATCCCTCAGTGTTAATCTAAATCTGACAGCGTATAAAATGGTCCATTGGTGTCCATTTCAAATGAACTGAATAGCATTACAACGATCTCAACCACTTGAAACCCAGCATCCAAATGCTGGGGAGCCAAAAAAGATCGGCTATTTTTGGGGGAAGCGATTTGGTCTAGAAGGAAAAAGCTGTCCAAGTACAAAGCCAACTCAGGTCTAGACAGGTTTATGTCCTACCCTGGATTTGACTAGTGCTTGCACTAGTCCCCAGTGCAAGTACCACTTAGTGCTTTACCACCAAGCTAAGTGCATGTACTGTATGTCTGCTTGTTCAGAGGAAACACTGAATTTTCACCAAGTTCAGCCAGTAGAGGCTCGGCAGAAGTGGTCAAATCAGACCGCAGGATATAAGACTCAACAGAATAACAGTAAGAACAGAGAGGTACAAGCATGGTATTTGAGTAAGTAAAATAATATTAGTATACTCCAACCTACAGAGTGGTGAAAATATCATTTTATCCACACTACAAAAGTGGCAACTTTATTATTTCATTGTATGGTTAATTAATATACTTGCTATTTTGGACATATTTGATATATTTTGGAAAACAAATGTAGAAAAGGTTTAGAAAATATTTTTTAAGAACATGGAAAGAAGTGGGCATTTTTGAAAATGTTTGCACATTTTCACCGTTGCCCAAACATGGCCAAATTAGGACTCAGCAACAGATCAATGGTAAAATCAAATTGAATGGTAGAAAACATGCATTAACATCAACGGTGTATTGTCATAGGGCTAACAGACCCCTATTTTAGTGCCTGGGCCATGAATAAAGAGGGTGAGTGAATGCAAGGTGAATGCAAACACGTAATGACAGTTTCACCATCACAGGGGCATATCATGACCAAGTTGAAATAGATTGTTAAAGCTGTGATAAAAGTTTACAACCACATAATTTTATATGATGAACAAAGAAAGCCACAAAAACAAAGCAGCAACGGATATGGGGGGAAATGTGGGAGAGTAGTAAAAATGGACGCCAAGCAAAATAGGAAAAACAAAACAAAAATCAAAGCAATTGAATGTGCTATAGTATGCCATCTTGGGGTTAATGATTTAAAAAAAAAAGAAGAAGAAAAAAGTAAGAAAATGAGAGGAAAAGGGAAAAGTGTAAATGATTCCAAAAATCAACAAGAAGATAAAGTAGCTACATACAAATGAGGGTAAAGTCTCACACGGTATGAATGTCAATGTAGACATTCACCATTGACACGTAATGAAGAAAATGTATGAAAGAATGTTTAAGGGGAATTATCTAAAGGATTCCGGGGACCAAAAAAAAGTAAAAATGGAAAGGGGAACAAAAAAAATGTACTGCCATATTGGCCTTACTCCTTTCTTAGCAGATGTTTCCCCCAGAGCTGCCACAATAGCAAAATACTGAATGACACGTTTCGTGTTGACAGTTTTGCCAGCACCGGACTCACCGCTATAGGAGTGTGACAAAAAAATAAAAAAATAAATGAACAAACGTGTGCATAAAACAGGTAAAAACGGGTCACAAAAAGTTGTGTAAATTACACGTTACAAGTGAAGAGGGGGCGGAGGGACTGTCTATAGCTTTGTTTGGCTTTGAGTGAATTACATTCAGGTGCAGCAATATATTTCAAACAAAGCACAAAGCAGTTTAAGTGGCATTGTTTGTTTGGAAGGTATACTTTACACAGTATGTAGTTATTTAAATGTCCTATACTGTATTAATATGTCACAGAAAAAGAGTGCAGTTGTTTTTTCAACATTTTGACTCACGTGATTAGCATGGATTGGTTCTCCCGATCTAGTTAGAGAGAGGAAAAAATGCATATTAGTTATAGTGTTTTTTGGTTATTGTTTATAATTCTAGAAGTCATCCTGAAAAGTGTTTGACTGCACTATTGCGTGTTTTACGGCACATATATATCCTCATGTGTTTATCCATTTGCAACTCAAGAATGGGCAAATGTCTCATTCACTCTATACACTGTAGTCCCTTGGATGAAGGCGCTATATAAATACACCATTTGTTCTCCATGTTAAATTATAACACACAGGATTTATCCGTGTGTGTGTGTGTGTGTGTGTGTGTGTGTGTGTGTGTGTGTGTGTGTGTGTGTGTGTGTGTGTGTGTGTGTGTGTGTGTGTGTGTGTGTGCGTCACTCACTGCGCAGCATGTCATTGTAGGCGTTATCTGCAATGGAGTAGATGTGGGGTGGGGCATCGGAGCGGCGCTTGCCTTTGTAGGCAGCAACCACAGCAGGATCGTAGACAGGCAACCATTTGTATGGATTCACTGTCACACAGAAGAGCCCGGAGTAGGTCTATAAAGGACAGCACCATAATATCAACAGGGAACTAGTATAAATGGTCTTTTCATAGTGTACACAAGCACATAGCTTTTATCGTTTTTATATGCATTTAGTATTACAACGTATGTATCGGCTACAGTATGTACATAATAACTTAAACCTTGATTATCAAATGATCAAATACTTTAAATATTTTGTTGCTGCTTGCTTATGTCTATTAACAGTCTGAAGGTAGATAGCCACAATACACCTCAACAATCAATTTCATTCATGTGTGTCATAATGAACTTTTGTAAAGACAAATCAAACTATATAGCCTACAATTCCAAAAAGGGACAAATTGTAAAATTTGCACATTTGCACAAACTCATGCCGCAACTTTGAGCTTCATGGAAACCAGAGGAATCTGCCATTACAACACACAAACAAACAAACAAACAAACAAACAAAAAAGATCATTCCATGCAGGCTTCAACTCTCTATTTGAATTATATAGGCCTGAACATAATATACTCACATAGATCATCCAGTGGGAATAGCGTCTGCGCAGGTTGTAAAGCACAGAGGCTTCATTGAGGTGGGTCAGCATGGCCATGTCCTCTATCATGTCAAACTTGGGGGGATTCATCTGCTGGATGTCACCCTCCTTCACTACTAATGTTGTCTAAGCAGGAAAACAGAGACTGGTTTACGGATTGACCTTAGCCTGTAAAAGGCCAATCCTAGGCTACTTGTTTATAGATGCAACATTTAATTATAGTGAAAAAGACTGAAATGAATCTATCTGACACATCCCAATCACACATTATAATTATGTACTTGTCTTCTAATTTATTTTATTTATAGCGTTTGGTTTTATACCAAAAGTCTTAATAAAGATTATATATATAGGCCTAGACTACTTACCCTGCGGTCTTTGGTCTCAACAATGACTTTGTCACCGTCGAGTTCTTTGATCTCGACCTCAATATAAGCTTCCTTCTCATCTGGGATCCATACGCGCTTCTTACCTAACGACAGATAACGCGGAGGAGAAACGGTATTGATGGAAGTAATATGCGCCATGACTGACTAGGTAACTAAAAGAAATATGCGTGACACACAGATTTAAACGTGCGCGAAGCAAAGCCAGTGCCACTGGAGCTTTCCAAGTACCATCAATAGGCTCCTGCGCAGCCAGCAGCTCCAAGTCGGTTTTACGCAAAAACGGTCCAGCCTCCCCAAACTCCTTCAAGTCAAAGCGGGACATGATGATGATGATGTTGATGACAACTCCTGGTGCACGACGCACCGACGAAACAACAGATGGCTTCGGGGACTCCTTGGAGAAGAAAAAAAATCATTCAGTTATAAGATCAAGAGACATAACAACGGGTGTTCTTCTCTGGCCTTTCCTGGAGAGGAGTGTGAAAGAGACCCGCGTGTGAACCGCAAATAGAGAATGACTGTGTGCGTAAAGAGCGCACAAATCCACTATTATTATCACCGCAGGCTATAGGCATTCAATCCTGTATCACGCGTAGCATAAATGCACATGTCAGTATAGCCTATGTGGGCTATATGCAGAATGACATTTGGAGTCGATAAACCACTTTAAAACATAACCAATCCCAACGCGCAGTACGTTGGCCTATATAGCCTTTAAACTGAGAAAACAAAGTAAAACAAAAAGTTGTAGACTGACCTCGTTATGCCGACAACCAAATAACAACTTGGTGAGGTGTGTCCCCCTTTTTATTGTGTTTGTCAAGGTCACGGTCAGGGGAGATTTGTCCCTCATTAGCATATGCCACCTCCTCCAACGCCTATTGGTGGTGGCCGCGTGGCTCAATTGACACAAAAGGAAAGCTACGTTTTTATCATTGCGCTAAACCTATAACCTAAGCCGGCTATTTTTATAGCCCTGTTATTTTATGCCGCTGCGTGAAGTGAGTAATAGAGAATTTCAAATGAGCATCTCTGAAGGGACAATTCTGTCATTGTCATGTTGTCAAAAGTCGGAGTCAGCTCGTCCCTGGAGGCTAGAACTAATAAAACAAAAACCCTCAGCATATAGAAATGCCATTCTTCAGATTATTTTTGAATCGACAAAGAATTGCCCACATAGACCTATATAACAGTGGTTCCCAAAGTGGGGTCCAGGGACCCTCAGGGGTAGACTACTTGAGTTCCAGGGGATACCAAATGTCAATTAGGAACAAAAAGTACCTTTACGGGTATGTAAATCATTTGTACATTTGTACAATTTCAGTGTTAAATTAACAGTGATTTTATAATATACATTGGGGTCCCAGGGAGAGAAATGTAACTTAATTCCAGTTAAATCTGGGGCCCCTGAAATTAAAATCTGTGAATATCACTACCAAACCCATACAAATCTTCTCTTAAGGGGGTTTCTGGCATGTCATTTTTAAATGAGGGTCCACGGCTCGCTAATAAGTGTCAATTTAGGGGTCCTTGACATATGAAAAGGTTTGGGAATCACTGCTATATAATACCAGACCTCTGTAACACCAAGATCTTAAGTAGCCTAGTAGGCTATATGGGCTTCATGCTTTGCCTATTTATAATCATGCTATGTCTCCTCCTGAAAAGCACAAGTTTATTCAGAAGCTCTTGATGTGACTTGGGTTATCTATGATCTCATGCTGTCCCAGCTGTAATTGCCCCTGCGGCTTTTTTGTAGCCGGGTGCCAACATGGATGTTTGCTATTGTGTGAGGCCGCAGAGGATGCAACCTTAGAAGAGATTATTTCAGGAGGTGCGTGGCATTAAACATGCTACTATAAATACACCACACAATATTTATAGATAGAAACAACTCTCTTTTGAACATGGCGGACAACAGCTCTTATCTATGGGCGGCACATGGCTTTTTATATCATATATTTATAAATTATATCATATAGCCACGGGTATAGGCATGCAACTGAACATGTTATTAAAACATGAAGTTATTATGCATTGTGCCCCTTCCAATGGTATCAATGTCTCTTTGGGCTATAGATTTAAATTAAATTAGGTGTTGGGTTTGTGCTAAATTAAAAACATCTTGGTCTAGTATAGGCTAATGGGTGATATTATTGAGTTTGGTCCCGTGGATTTGTCCTCCCAGTAAGTAATTCTGGTATAAGGACCATGACTTTTAAATCCCGGCCCCAATACATCTGACCTTCAGTGCAAGGGGAGAGGTTGGAGCCTGGTATGAGAGCAGGGTGACAGTGCAACACAGGGGGTGGGGGGAACCACGGTTTCTCAGAATAGACAAAGCCAGAGTCCAGCATTCCTGATGGAGGGACATAGTAGGAAAATATTCTGTTGGAGATGAAACATGCTGCATTGTATGGATACAGAGATTGCAAAAGCAAACACAGCAATACATTCTACAATTATTGTATACTATTCAAACATACTTTGTGTGTAAATCTGAGAGTGCAAGGATGGACCCACATGTTTGCGGGTCATGTTTTACATTGTCAGAGTTGGATGGAGCAGTATACGTTAGGAAAAGGTGTTGTTGGCTATCCACAACAGCCGCCTTAACATGAGAGAGAGAGGTGGCCATCTTTGTTGATGGCCCCTATCTTTCGCTGTGGCAGGCAGAGAGGTGTTGCCGTGATTGCCTGAAACTTTCTTCAGGCATCAGTTAGATAGAGCCAGGCCTGAGTTATTCTGGGACAAGGGGCACTTCAGCGTAGCAGAGGCTGGGTTATGTACTATGTCACTTGCTGCACCGTTAAAAAGCTGGCATGTAGATAACACACGAGGAGGAGATGAATCCCAAAGAGTCCCAGGAGTTACTTGCTTTAAATAAGTCAATGCATGCATGCACGCACGCACGCGTGCGCACGCACACCTACACTTACACACACATGCGCGCGCGTGCACACACACACACACGGACACACAGTATATAGAGCATATAGTATGTGCCGTTTATCCGGTTCAACAGCACATCTCTCTGCACTACAATACTGCAGCCCAGTGCAACAGCTGAGTTCCCAAAGCAACAGCTCTTCTTACATCCCCAGCATTTACATTCAAAATCATTTTTGACCCTCATGTGCCAAGGCTCCTGCTATATCATTCTATAGGCCTACCTTCCTATGGGTTGCGTATTAATCAATAGGACTAACAAATACCTCAAACAAGAAAAATACAGTCTACACGCACACTTTATTCCTCCCCAATATAACACCAAGCTATATGAAACAGCTTTGCATTCTGGTTACAGTGCACATTAAAAATGGACTCCATCATCTCACTGGGGCAATTTAAAAACTTGCTCGCAAATCTTGCTGTTCTGAATTGTCATTATTTTAGTTAAGATGACCTTATTATACTTTTAATGCTTTCATACAATATATAACTCAGATTATCCTATTTATTGTCCTTTATTTAAACTAAATAAAGAAACTCAAACTAAACTAAACTAAACTAAACTAAACTAAACTAAACTAAACTAAACTAAACTAAACTAAACTAAACTAAACTAAACTAAACTAAACTAAACTAAACCCTAAAATTACACAGTTGTATTTGTTGTATTGTATTATTACTTTTATAATCTCTGATTATGTATTTCTGAGAAAATAAATAAAGGTTGAATGAATACAAAAATAGATCATGCTCAGATGCACATTCATTCAATTATTGCCAAACAAAAGTATATACACACACATATATATATATATAGTAAGTATAAGTATTAAGACCCTTAATATTTATATAGATCTTCCTTCCTACAGTATGTTGTACGTATAAGTAAAAGGGTCTCATCTCTCCGTGTAGTAATATGCCCAAAATAATGTCATTAGTATTGTACTGTCTAAGATTTGATCCAATGCAAAACAAAAAATGCCATTTGTGGGATCTCTTGCACTACAGTTTGCTGAAGTGGGATGAGGAGGCTGCATTTTGGACATTAAGACATGATCTGGGAGGTGCTCACAGTTGGTTTAGCTCATCATGCACTGAATGCCAGCAGGCTTACACAGAGAGATGCAGGCAAGAGATTGGGATTTATGATGCTGTCCACAACACACCTCTCTGTCTCTTGTCTGTGTGTGTGTGTGTGTGTGTGTGTGTGTGTGTGTGTGTGTGTGTGTGTGTGGTGTGTGTGTGTGTGTGTGTGTGTGTGTGTGTGTGTGTGTGTGTGTGTGTGTGTGTGTGTGTGTGTGTGTGTGTGTGTGTGTGTGTGTGTGTGTGTGTACACACTTCACTTTTGGTTTTCGTTAAGTCCTTACTAACGCTTACAAAATTAAGTCCATTTATACCGGTACATTTATTTATTGTATACTGTGTACTCTTAACTCATGCAGTCGATTCAAGTGTCTCCAAGTGTTTTCTGAATATAATGTTTTCTAAACATTTTTTATGTTGATATATCAGTGGTTCTTCTCTTTTATTCTTTTATTCTTTTATTTTATTCTTCAACTTTCATGTCAAGAACCCCGGAAATGATATGCATTTGGCCAGATATCGCCATCTCAAAATATGTTGTACCATGGACAATTAAAAGGTTCGCTTGTGTTCATTTGCCAAAATATTAAAATGACATAATGACATAGCTTTACCAGTTTTAACGGGTGAATCACATTTCTTTTGTCTTCTTATCATGAGAAATAACCAAAAGCCAGTATCAGTAAGGGCACATCAGATTTTCATTTTGGATTGAAGCAGTCACCACTGGTGAATATTTTTGTAACCCTTGCCTATGTGTACAATAGGCCTTGGAGCAACTGTGCGGGCTCAGGTCTTAGCCACTATTTCATCAGCGTGGAGACAGGCAGACGCGTGGCACAGACACAGGCCAAAGCCCCAATCACTCTACAAGATCTCTCTCCACACCCACTTTTGGCCAAGCACTAACCTACACACAAGCAACAATAACATACAGTAGAGTTAATCAGTCTTTTAGCAACTCGTTTGGAGTGAGATACCTTAGCTATTACATGCTGGCTCCAGACAATACCCTGTCCCTCATTGTGTTAAAGCCAGATTTATGCTTCGTCGTTTGACAGCATCCCATGCCGAAAAAAGCAGATATACAAGCTTGCAATGTCACATTCGAGACGTGTTGTGAGATTGGAGATCTGCTTTTTTGGGGGCATGACACCATTGTACGACAGAACACACAGTTAGGCATTAGTTGTGGATGGGGACTGTGGGCCCAGCCGGCCTGGCCAACCCTGTCCCAAGTATGCACGGCAGCCCTCAGCTGTCTTTCTATTCCTGGGGCATGGAGGCATACCTCAGCCCATCAGAGACAATGGGCATGCTGCCTTATCCAAACACAGGCCCGCAGACAATCTGACGCACTCCAGGATCCCAGTGAGAGCCCTGCTGCGGCCCCCCTTCTCTCCATTAAGCACCAGCTAAAAGAGAGGGGTTAACAAGGCAGCGCAAACACTTACACAGATCACTCATGGAGCAGACAGCCTTGCTCTGTACACTTCTCTGGTCTAGCACAGTTAAAGCTCTGCCTCATGTGCTGGTCAGTAGTTCATCGTTACCTGTGGCCTTTGTCTCCCTTTGGTGGCTTTGGGCACTTATGAATAATGTGCAAAAAGATACTTCTCGGCCGACAACATGCAAGCGCTTGCGTATTTCGGTTCCCGTAAAATCAACAGCCCTAAACGGTGGGCCTGGCTTCAGCCATGTCGCTGGGCTTTAAATAGATTTCGAAAGCAGCCGCCCGGCTGCTGGCGAGACCTTCATTTACTGACCTGCAGCAGCTCATTGTCAGGGCAGACATAGCTTCACCTAATTTACTATCAGTCCCCTCAGGGTCTTTTAAAGATGTCCAAGGTGGCTGTGCACGGCCTCTGATGGTAATTGGGGGCCAATGTGATGCTTAGATATGGGAGCCGCTGTCACAATGAAAGGCATTCTACTGCACTGCCATCAGACCATAAAGCAGAGGGTATAAGGCAGTGTTGCACACGATGAACCTTTTCACAGTTTACACAGGCCCCCAAGCAACATAGATTCTTATACTGTATACTTGTGCACACGCATTCATACAAATGTGCGCACACATGCACTCAAAAACGTGTGAACACATGCATGCGCACTCACATAGATGCCACCCCTGCTACCGCCTCAGCTACATAACAACAGCACCTGTCTCCTATAGCAACTGCTCAAACACAGATACACTAGTGACCAACTGGTGGTGCATGTGTTAAACCGTCAATAATTAGTTCAGGAGCATACACCACAGACATAGAATAATTCAGTTAGTTGTCTGGATTAATCAATTACAATTGATATCGCCTCCCTGTGATTATTTTAAATGGCAGTGTCACTACTGAGAACAGCATCATAATGTAAGACGTTTGCTTAAAACCACATACAGTAAGGCAAAGTATGTTTTATTAGTAAATAGTCAATTCAAAGTGGTTTTCAAAAGGCATAAAAGGCGTTTAAAGGCTTAATATGGGGAATAAAAACAAGATACTAGTCTAGGATTACCATTATGACCTTTCTTATGACAACTTGACCCTTGGCTTTGTGACAGCCCCATATATGTCCATCTCCATATATGAAGATCATGACAATGACCTCATTAAACCCTCGATAGCCACACGAGAAGACTGGATCATCTCTAGATGACCTCAAACCTCAAACTCTTATTCTGTCTTTTGACTGAAACCAGTCCATTCAAAGTCTAGACAGGCTCATCCCAAAGTTATTAACACAGACTGTGTTGTTTCAGGACAACCTCACTTCTCATTTACTCGATTGGTGGGGCTGTTATGGTTGGCTCATGGCTGGGTGATACATTTAGATATTGGAAAAACAGCAGATCTACAAGCAGCATCAAGTGCCACGTTATGAGCTTGGAGATCTGCTATTTTTTGAAAAATAGTGAAAATGTACACCCATTTTCTACTCCAGAAAATGTGGGTGACCAATCAGGCCATATGCCATATGGCTTTAAGCTAACAGTCTCCAAACTTCTACCTCCTACTTTGGAGGACTTTGGCTACTTGCAGTCACTGCAAGCACTGGACCAGGCCTAGAACAAGCACATGACCAGGGCATGAACTAGCCCACAGTACCAGGGGTAGTTCACTTCAAACCCTGTTCAAAAAGGGCTAGAACTAGCCCTTGTCCTGTTCTGTTCAAACAGATCTTGAACTAGCCCTGGCCCAGGGCTACTTCGAGCCCTGTTCGATGTTTCAAATTAGGAGGATTAATAGGGATATACCCGTAGGCTTGAAGTTGAACCTGTTTCCTTAGGTTTCCACATCCCTGCCATGTAGTGGCCAGCAGAGGGCATCCACCACTTGCTCTTCAAATCTGCTATCCCGACCGAACTTCCAAAGTATGGAATGTATGTAGTTTGTAGTACTTTGTAGTCTATTTTCGGTGAGCGCCACGGCCATACGTGAGACTATAAACGGCAGGAGCAGGTGAAGGGAGTCCTGGGGGATAGTTAGACATTTCCTTTATACACTGGTGATCGGTGGAAAGTCTCGTGACGCTAGGTTAACTACTAAATGGCCGATTCAGAGATGGATTTTCGGTGCCCACCGCGACCACCGCGACCACCGTTTCCTACAATATGACATCATACCACCGCAACCACCGCACCTCCCAGCCCTCCTCTCGGATTTTACTAACCACCGCACCGCACCGCAGCAGTTGCTTGTTTTTAACGGCTGGTTTAAAAAAAGAAAACACACAACACACCACAGCGCGGTGCGGTGCTGACAGTGGACTTTGAAATGGCGGTGGTCGCGGTGCTCTGAGCGGTGGTCGCGGTGGCCACCGAAATTCTAGACTCTGAAAGAGCCTTAACTGGCCGAGCGGTGGTCCACTGGTCCCACCATGGCCCACACTCGGGACAAGTCGGGAGGCAACAGAAGGATCAACATGGCATCCAGAAGAAGTGCTACTTCCCGGCAGAGGCCAGCGCCAGGCAAACAGCTGTGTGTATGTGTGTGTGTGTGTGTGTGTGTGTGTGTGTGTGTGTGTGTGTGTGTGTGTGTGTGTGTGTGTGTGTGTGTGTGTGTGTGTGTGTGTGTGTGTGTGTGCGTGCGTGCGTGCGTGTGTGACGTTAGTGCACATAAATGCTGTAGTGTTACTGTGTTACCAATCTGTTGTCATCTCTTAATCTCTTAACTGGCAATAGGCCTACCAGAATAGTGTGAACATCGGACGGAAATTTAAGTCTGGTTGTTGCTGGAGTCTTCTTACCTCACCTGCGGCTGATGGGACAACAAAATGTAAACAGGCCAGTGATGCCTATGCTGTTAGTGTCCTGTCAGACTGGTGGAAGTAAGTGTAACAGGGGATCATGGCGGCATGGACTATCAATTAAGGTTTAGTCTGTAGGTTAGGAATAGGATCGCCTAAATTGTTGATCGTCATGATACGGATCACCTGCACTACTTGAAATACTGAACTATGCTACCCTCTACTGACACACCGGGAAAATAGCATGCCCCACTTTTACTAGTTTCACAGTTTTATTTATTTTGGATTGGATGTCCTTAGCCAAATAGGCCAGAGATAGGCCTACACCCACAAAACTACATGGGCTCGGCGCAAGGGCAAAACAGACAAGTTTGTTAGTTTAGCGCATTTTCATAAACGTATTATTCTTTGCAAAATGACTGTTTCTCATTTACACATTGCTATCTGTGTGTCTGCCCACACCAGTGAAGAGTTGGATGCAGGTTAAAGAAGAAAGAAGAAAATAGGCACAGATATACAAAGGAACGGTCAGCAGTCGCACAGAGAGTCTATGTCTACCAATGGGGATAAGGTATAACTATCTGTGTTCAATGTAATCTGTGTGTAAAGCATGGGATTCAAACTCAGGTCCCCAGTGTGAAAATCCAACATCTTAACCACTAGACCTCAGGGATATCCCTTTGGTCTGTGGTACTAGATACTAGACTTTGGAAGCCATCACAGCAGAGGCTGTAGCCACTGCTACACATAAGTTACCTCCCTTTTGACCTCCTCCCACAGGGAAACCTGATCCGGGTCACGGCACCACTGTAACGCCCCGGATTGTCCCCTGTGTGAAAATCCAACATCTTAGTCCAGGGGTAGATACTAGACTTTGGAGGCCATCCCGACAGAGGCTGTAGTCACTCTGCTACATGTGCTTGCTAAATCCATATTAAGCAAACATTTGAATTCAAACTCTGGATTTTGATCATGAGATTTCAAACAATCAGAGGGAGGGATTCAACTGCACCCCAAGTAATGGCTCACTAGCTTTATTCTCAGAATGTGGTGCTTGCTGGCTATCCAGTTCACATATCCTCACTGATGACAGAATGACAGAAAGAGTCTGGGTGCTTCATCTGCCCCACGTCCTATGGTTATATTTGTACTGCAATACAGGACTCTACACAGTGCACCTCTTGTGCTCAGACCCCTGTGGGTCTTGTGTTATAGACCACCATCTGAGGACTTTTCTCCAGGGTCCTGGGTGTGGTGTTTGACCCCTCCCTCAACAATAAACAATAATATAGAGGGAACAAACACAGAATAGGAAAATTTGAAATGCTAGATCGTTTCAGCAAAATTTGCCAATTTACAAAACTTTGCTTCCAGGCATAATACTATATATGTTTTTCATTTCTAGCGTTGTGCACCCAGACCTCATATGCCTTTGCAATGCATATTGCAGGCAGATTATGATATGGCCCCTCTCAAGTCTGGGAGGACTTCCCAGCCTAAATGGTGACAAGCCAACCAGATTCATCTGGAGAGTGGAAACAGGCTATAACCAACCTGAGCAGTATTCAAATTTGAGGCAAAAAAGGATGTTTGTATGTATGTATGTATGTATGTATGTATGTATGTATGTACTGTATGTATGCATGCATGCAGGCATGCACTCACTTTCATCAACATGCATTTATGTGTATGTATGTATGTGTGTACAGTATGTACATACATACCTACATACATACGTATGTTGGTACAGTAAAATACTGAGATGGACAAGACTAATATTATTAGTATTAGTGACTGGTTGGTCGATTGATTGATTTACAGGGAATATGTATTAAACTTACTCTACATTTCAAGTCAATACAAAGACTGTTAACTGTGAGTGGGCGACGGCATAAAACGATTTCTACTTGTTTATTATAGGTCGCATCATGTACAATACATACACTTCCATCTAGGAAAGGAAATCATAACATCTTCCTGAACAAATATTTAAAACACAAGACCATTACCACTCACCACAATGACCACATACTCATCCACCTTGATGTTGGTACCTGACACCATGTTTTCCATAGGGTCTATTCGTTTGATTCATTTGAGATAAGATATAAATCTATTGTTAATACAATATATAGGTTTTGTCTTACAGTTGGTTCATTAGTGACACTGGTTGCAACAACATTTATGCCACTGGGATGTAAAATTCATGGAGCAGTACCACGCTGTTACCAGCAGAGGGACCTATATTCCTGTCAGGTCACACTCTGCTACATAATTCTTGGTCTGTGGTCAACAGTGAACACACCAGGCTGAATTAGCCAGGCTAAGGCTGAATGACAACACACAGGAGGTTCATAACAGCAGTAGTTCTCAAACAATGGGGTTTGCTGGTTAATCAGTAACAGGGACAAAAATGGCGACACCATAAAACTCTCCAAGGGGGTTGCGATTAATAAAAAAAAAAAGGCCCTGTTGGAACTGAATCATCAAAATATTCTATGCTATCCTTATCAAATTCCAGCCTTATCTATTTAGACTGAATGGATCAGGGAGAGGAAAGGTCATTCGACCAAATGGTCATTGGTCAGCTGGTCCTCTGTGTCCTCTGTTTCGCATAGACAGGAAGGGGTTATCAGATAGGAAGTGGAAGTAGGAGCGTCCCCCTCACACACACACACACACACACACACACACACACACACACACACACACACACACACACACACACACACACACACACACACACACACACACACATAGACATACACTACTCCCTGGGCTGTCCACTTGCCTGCCCATCCTGTGGTTGTTGAACGGTTTGAGCCAGGAACCCCCCCTCACTGAGGCTATGGCTGCCTGCTTATATTTTGGTAATCATCATCCTCTCTGACCTTCTGGCCCGATCCTGGCGCCAGGAGTCTCCACACCTCCCGTCAGCCCCCCACCAGTCTGCCCCCAGCTACCCCGACCCCGCTGATAATTCAGACCAGCTGTTGCAAGGTGCCTTGCCCACTCCCACCCACCACCACCCACCATACTCACACTTGCCTTTTCTATAAGCCTCGTGTTCGTCATTGGAAGAAAAATAGCTGGCATTGGGGCGTTTGCTGCCTGGAGGCCGCTAAACTTTGCATGGGGTCTCACTGGTGCATAAAATAAATCCCAGTCAATCATAGGCCTAGTTCCACTTCTGTAACTAATCAATGCGGTGTCTGGATTTAATGTTGCCAATGTGGAAAACGAATTCTGCGGGTCATGCAATGGCAGAGAGTCAAACTGCTGCATTGGCCCGTTTGCCGTCCCTGGTGTTGTGTTATTCTGCATGTCCGTCCGTCACTGACCTCTATTGCACTGTAGTTTCACAACCTGTTTAGACGTCATGGTATGGAATGTATGTCACCATGGTCTCAGAGCAACAAAGTCTAGCACTCACTCAATCTTTTGCTTTTACCCCCCTTTGCATGTCTTCATAGCCTATCTCTTCATTGGAGTCACATGAAGAGCATGTGCGCCCTCGATGAATAAGTGATACTGTGTGGGTATTGAGAATTACTGCATGGAATGTCTGCCGAGAGGACCAAGACCGAGAGAGAAAGGCTTCAATGTGCCACAGATAGCTTCCCTCCTGTAAGGAATTTGTGAAGCAGGAAAGGAAGTGTGTGTGTGTGTGTGTGTGTGTGTGTGTGTGTGTGTGTGTGTGTGTGTGTGTGTGTGTGTGTGTGTGTGAGTGTGAGTGTGAGTGTGCGTGCTCACACGCGTGTGCATGTGCGTATATGTGTACTTTTATTGTGCTTTCCTTTCGCAAACTTGAGTGTTTTTGGCATCTAGGGGCTCTGCGTAAAAGAGGTGCCTCTCTGTCTAAGGCCTAACCACAGAGGGACTATGCACCGAGACGTTGGGGAACCCTGAAGCTTTTGATCCCCCCTTCACTGCTGAGTAATGGCCCGTGAGTGAACTGTTGGGGTCTGTAGTATGTGGTGTGTGTTTGCATGTGTGTGTGCGACTGTGCATGTGTGCGACTGTGCATGTGAGAGCGAGGTTTTGATTGTTTTCTCTTAGTGGTGGTGGTGGGGTTGCTTCATACAAATGCAATGCATGATTTCCAGAGGTTGGCTGGTTGTGAGACGGGCAGGATGGAGGGGGCGGGGTGGGGAGGGGTGCTGGTACAAAGAGCCGTTCTGGTGGAACGGCGGAGGGGGAAAAAAGTTCATGCTGCATTGGGATTTCCTGCTTTTGCCCTGGCTGCTCCACCTCCTCCTCCTCCTCATATCTACCCACTATGGTACATATCTCCCCGTCCGTGGAAACTGCACACTTTCTCAACGGTGATTGATTCGGTAAACGGTTTGCAGCACATTGAAAAGCACCCCAGGGATCATAGGGAGAGACTCTCAAAATCTAGTTTCCATAATTCCATTTCCTGTCATCATCTATCCACTCAAAGGCTCGGGTGGATGGATAGCCGAGAGTCGCAGCCAACATGGATACATATATCACTCATGGCTTGCGGTGCTCCCACTGACATTGCAACCACTCTGGACAGGTGCTATCTGATCTCTTATCAGCCACAGCTGGAATACACATCTATTGCACTGACTTCGGGGGTTCTGTGGGAGCGAGCTCAGATATCACGCTCCTCCACTACATTATTTGCTCCCATTAAAACCCAAAGAGGACAGGTGCTTCCCCATTTGGCAGCCCTCAGACACTATCGTGTGGGTGTCAAAGAGGAGGTGGGGGGCAGGGTGCATGGAGGGGAGGGGGGCAGGGCATAAACCAGGTCCACTCTCTTCCAGGACTTTGATCTTAGGTGTTAGCAGCAGAGCTAAGGGACATGTGTCGCTCATTAGCAGTGTGGTGAGAGCAGTGCTCTTTGCCTGGCTACTCACATGGATGCTTCTTGCAAAGCAGAGAGGATGCTGTGAGAAGGACTATTTCTTGCAGTGATTCAACTAATAAACCCCACTCAGCCATGGTGCAAGTCACCGTGGTTGTGTGGGTTGGGGGAGGGGTGCCATGTTGGAGAACTTAGCTCTGTGGCCTGGGAGAGACTTTGGCCAAAAGCACAACACTCATTGGTCAAAGCATTTGCTAATAAGAGGCCATTTCGCTTTAATGTGCCAAACATATCTTACATTTGATCATTTTTTGGTGTAACCCTGTATGCTAAGCTGATAGCACAGGAAGTGGAATAGACGATTTCATTGAAAAGCCTTGCTGCCAGCGCTCACTGTCTTGCGAGGGGAGGGAAATGGAAACCAGATGTATGAGATCCACCATGAACATGTCAAAGCTCTCGGACTATGTCAGTTCCTCCCTGTCCCATTGGTGGAGCGGGCCTATTCTGCACTGTCATCAGTAATCGGTGCAATACACCCTCCCAATAGACAGCTCATACATTCGTGGTTGCAGTTACAGCCCAGAAGACACTGGGAAAATATAATTTTTAACCAGAAAAAAAAAGTTCATCTTCTCTCTGTTCCTTAGGTTTCATGCCTCACCACATTCCTCAAATTTCAGTGTAACTTCCCATATCCTAGGGCTCAGTCGGGTGGCAAATCTCTCAGCACTACTCTATGGATAGATTGCTTTCTCTTGGCTTGAGAAAATAACAAGCTACAGAGTAATGACTTAACAAGCAACAGGATAATGGCTTCAACATGTGCGAGGCTGTGTGTATGTCTTTGCGTGTGAGTGCATGAGCACAGCATGCTTGTGCGAGTGCTCGCATGTGTGTCTCTCTCTCTGAGTGGCTATTGTTTGCAAATCAACTACACAGACCTCTGTTTGGGGAGTTGTTTGAAAGCTGTACCGCTGATGAATAGACTCTTCTCCAGGTTTGCAGTCTCAAAGTCCTTGGAGAGTCAGCAG
>CM076971.1:30893156-30915656 GCA_039105355.1 Benthosema pterotum | reverse complement strand
TCTCCAATGTAGCCCCAGGCTGTTCCACAGCCTGATCGAATCCATCATTAGACATACTTGTGGTGTTACTGCTGCTGGCCTCTTTATTTACCAGATGCAGTGGTTGCGTCTCTGGCGCTGTTGGCAGCGAAAGGGAGTGGAATTAGCGTAGGGTTTTCATAGGTTAGCTTGGTACTCTGAGGTTCCTCATTATTTTTAGGTTTTTTGATTTGTTTTACTTAGTCTTTGTTTTGCATGTGGGGGGAGACTATGACTGGTAATGATCTTTCAGCTCTCAGAATGGGTCTGCTAGTGTGATCCTTGTGTATGGGAGGCTACGGGAGTGATACAAGGCAATAGAGAACGATGACAGTTTTAATGCAATCAAAACACCATCTGCACTTTTTACTTTGAAGCATAAAACCTGACGATGACCCCTGTTAGACTTATGTTGACAACTGCCTTCATTTAATATCATTAAAAGACTATCTTGACTTTCTCCTTCTAAGCATAAAACGCGACGATCACCCCTGTTCTTACTGAGCTGACAGTGCAATAATTAGACCAATCTCACTGCTGTTGCAATCCGGCATTGGACTGACACCAACAAGGCCGTGCCCGAGATATATCATAGCAATTCTTCAATCTGTGTGCATTGGGTAGAAAAAATGTCCTTAAAATGTTTATTCTACTACTAGGCAGCAAGGCTATGGCTATGGCAAAGAAAAAGAAAAAGAATAATGCATGCCTCCTTTCCCCTTGTCTCAATGGTAAACGTCTTGTTAGCTCAACTGAAGGCTATTCCAGCCTGGGTTCTGCAGGCTCAGAACATCATGGATGCAGCATGAGTCCTGTTTATGAGATGCTGACAGTTCTTTCCTGTCTCCCAGGCCACAGGCTGCTGCTGCTGCTGCATCGAAGGCCACGCTTTAGTTTTGTACCCTCCCCACTCACCTCCAAAACTGGGCCTGGGAGCAGGCGTGGGTGGGACGGCGGCCGATGGGGGGGATGGGATGTGGCGGCAGCAACAGCAGCAACAGAAACAGTACTTGAGCTCTCTGGCCCGGCCAGCATGCTTTTTTGGGTAAAGTAGGCCAATGTAAACTCTCACTTCCTGTCGGCCTTGTCTCAGAGGGGGAGAGATGATCCTTCTGTGAAGAGGGAGGGGGTCGCTGCTCTGCAGAAACCGTTCACCCACACACACACACACACACACACACACACACACACACACACACACACACACACACACACACACACACACACACACACACACACACACACACACACACATATACATAAATAGAAATACAGCCAGCCATAGAGGCAGGCAAAGAGTGAGTGGGAGAGAGAGAGCGCGAATGAGAGAGCGAGGAATACACAAACACAGTGGGGTTCTGGAATGTTAAACACATGCTTTATGGCATAAATAGCAGCCACTTTTGGTAAATTACAGTGAGTGTTCTGGCGCTGTAAAGCGCACAGCAGGAAAGAGTTCTCAGATTTCAGATCCAGGCCTTCCATTCTCCCTGAGGAACAAGAAGGGGAGCATGTTATGTCTTTATTTCTCCAAGAGAAACAAAGACAGAAATAAAATCATAAAAAAGTGAGCAATAGACAAGTCAAATTGTGAATGATGAGAAATGCCATCAAAATTAAACATAGTACTAGACAACAATGTCCTTGTGCTATGACTAAGAAGCAGGAACAAAAGGATGAAGAATAATTTGAAAATGTAGATTGTTTAACAACCTTTGAAACACTGGGTTATCTGGGTTTTCTTCAGCAGAGCTTCAGCTCATGTTAACATTTCATGATGTCAAAGAGGCATTTTTATTGTTATTGCAAATTTCCACAACTGAGATGTAATAGACACAGTTGAACAGTTGAGGTACACAATGAAGAACAACGAAATGACCCTCTATTAAGGTAATTCGCATTATCCAAGCATCTGGCCTGGTTTGTATCTGTACATAGACGTCGGAGCATCTGTCTTAACAAACCTGACGCAGCAAGGTGTTTATTTGACTCGAAGCTGCTTGCTGAAAATAACACTCATAACTTTGCTGCGCAAATGTAGGCTATGCACTGAATCACACTGATGCATAATACAACAGTCGTCCTGGCTCGGGGATGTGTGCATATTTCCCTGACTCAGAAGGAAATGAGGAGCCAGTGAGCCACTCCGTGGAACAGCTTACCTCACCCTTGCACTGGCCTGGGCCTCAGCCCACGCACAACCACGAAGCTGACTGCCTAGCTGGCTGACTGACTGACTGACTGACTGACTGACTGAGAGAAGAGCAGTGCAGTCAAGGAGCCATGGGAACCTCGGCTCCAGGCTGAGCAGACTCTGACTCACTGTCTAGGCAGAGGAAGAAGAGAACGTTATACTCTCCTAAAGGAGGAGGAGGGGGGAAATACATTCACTCTGTCCAAAGGCTGAAGGGCTGGATGTCAGCCCATCGGAATTCCGATGCAATTTATTATTCCGAGCCTTATAGTGATCACAATCGAATACTGTAAATCATGAAAGTGTTGAAATAACATGTGTCTGACTAAAAATGAACTACTTTCATTTTTAGACATGCGCAAATGTCTGTACACACGCATGCCAGCACGTGCATGCACAGCACACGCACGCGCACACGCACACGCACACGCACACACACACACACACACACACACACACACACACACACACACACACACACACGGTATGCAGTAGTGTTTGCACAGTGGCTTTGAGAAGTTGGTGGCAGGTGTAAAACTTAGAGCAGGTGCAATCAGTTGTCCCCATCCATCACTGTGTAACCACCTGCACAACTGTACTTGAGCTTAAGCACAATGGTTCATTTTACATCAACCAATATGAGATATAAACATCAGTAATATACCAGTAAACGCTTGTGTATGGTCTTAACCATTTGGACCACTATTGTTGGAACTGCTATTAAAATAAAGCAAGGGATAAAGTAATTCACACAGCAAGAGGAAATACCACAAGAGAAAATACAATAGAAACTTTCTATACATTTTTTATCTTCAGTCATTTTAAAAGTGAATATTTTAGACAATGTAACTACATGTCCTGCAAATATTATTCTATTAATGCAAAAGGACCAAAACTTTTTTATAAACATAAATTACTTTATTGAAATGCAAATTTCATGGAAAAACAAGAAATAGGAGTTAACACACAGGAACAGTACAAAATTTATATAAGACATATCTGGACATTGCACTATAAAACCACCATAAAATATTCAGGAAAAGTTTGAAACGGATCTCCATACAGACCGTTTTATTTACATGGTCTTGGGAAACCATACCTCAGTTGAGTAAACACTTGAAACACACGTTCTTTGGTCCCTGCCTTCTTGCTTTGTTTTTGGTGCCAATTTCCATTAATACTGCAAATGTTTCTTTTTTTGCTCGTTCTTATTATTAACTACCGACTGAGGTAAAAAGAAAAGGCACATTGGTTTCAAAATGTATAGGCTATAAAGATTTCAAGGCACAATTCATATCACATCATACATAAAAATGGCTTTGGTAGGCATTAGTAACACTGTGGTAACCTTGAGTGCATGACTTGAAATGTCATTAAAAAAAGAAAAACATCATTATAGGAACACAGCTTCCATAGAAAACACCAAACAAAATGGCTTCTCCTTATCTCTGAAATGCATCAGATAAATTAGAAAGAGTTTGGAACTTGGAAATGTGGTCAAAACAAAGGCTCCCCAGTCCTCACTGGATGAAATACTCATGAACATTCTCTGACGCAATCTTTATTGATAATAGACTTCCTCTTTTTTGTTAGCTATCTGATGGAAGTGGAAGTTACCTGTTATCAAACAGTGAAGGTCATGGCTGGAGCACCTGTTAGCACTTTGTCTATCTACAACACAGTACCAGGGACAGCTGTGTGTGTGTGTGTGTGTGTGTGTGTGTGTGTGTGTGTGTGTGTGTGTGTGTGTGTGTGTGTGTGTGTGTGTGTGTGTGGGCCCCGCTGAGAGATCTATTCCACCCACGCACCCCTACCTCTCAGCAGCCGTGTCTAGACCATGATCTTGAGTTGGCCAGTACCCATGAGTCCACAAAAGAGTTGGTCTTTGGAATCGAATGCACTTTGAAAACCAAGCCAGATGTTTGGTGATTGTCATGATTATTCAGTTCAGTTTTTGGTCCAGTGCCAATATATCAACCAAGAATGGCTTTAAATTTGACTTGCAGCAGTCAAACAAAAAATGTGTATATATCAGCTCCTCATGTGGTTTTGCAGCGAACAAAGAAGCCAAGACGCTTGTGTAACTCTCAACCATAAAGAAGCGTCTGCCCTTACTGCCAGGTTGTTGGCTCTTTGGATAGTCCCCATGCACTTGCGGTGCTGCTGGTTGTCAACACACTGCTTGGGACTGTGTGCATCTCTTCTCTGCCCCTGCTGCCACTGTCCTCCACCTTCCACTGGCCCTGAGGTCTGCGTGGATCTGCCAGCTCCATAGCCTGGCTCAAACCGCGGCTGAGCAACAGCCTGACGAGGTGTGTTTCTGTAACAGCGACATGCGGCTGAACGTGCGAGAGCAAACGCCACACTGGTACTTCTTCACTTCGGCGTGGGTCTGCAGGTGTGCCCTCAGGTTGGAGCGGTCAGCAAACGCCCGGTTGCAGTGGGGACAGGAGAAGGGACGCTCACCTGGAAGGGGGCAAGGCAAATGTTCAGTGAGCATATCATATGACTTTACTACTACACTTTCAATGATTCAATGGTTTCATCATAAATCCTAGGAACCGCCGTCTACATAGCAGGTTCCAGGTTAGTGCTGTGTTAAGAATGGATTGCAAGATGTGTTCATCAACCAAAGAAATGTGATCATATACAGTAAACACACACACACACACACACACACACACACACACACACACACACACACACACACACACACACACACACACACACACACACACACACACACACACACACACACACACACACACACACACGTACTTGTGAACATATTATGATGTAGACTGCAGTGTATTATTTATATGAGAGTATTGTTGTTGTTGTTAATGGAACCGTGGGTACTTTTGTTTGTACTTTTTTGAAACAATCTCATTTATAAATACTATCTCTGGCATTGTAGAAATTATGGACCATGTGAAGTCACCTAAAGTGTTTGGCAAAAGGTGCTAATAGTCACAGAAATGACAGACAGCCGTCTCCAAGGACAGAAGCAAGCCATTAACACCTAAGAGAATCCTCACCCACAAGTCATTCTGAAGCTAATGAAGAGACATGAGGTATTTCTGGAGGGGTCTGACTGAATTAGCATGATTTAATCAAGAGCTAAATGAGATTAGTGCACTAACATACTGCCACGGGTAGTAAGAGCTCAGTGATAGTAGGTAGATGTCCCTCAGACATTTTTCTTTGTACCCTTTGACAGAATTCTATTCCTCATCTGTGGTCTTCGTTCAGTCTGTGATAAGATAAGTACCCAGCAGGTCATTGTTACTGAAACACAGTGAGTGATCAATGGGCATACACAGGGCTTCCCCATGGGTGTTTACAACTTTTGTGATGAGCTCACTGTATTTAATAATATCCTTCCCCATAAAAAAATTTGCCTGATAATAACCATGCTCTAGAAGCAACCGATAAATAATGGTTACAACAACCAAAGTGAATTGATTTGTAGCTTGAGGCAGAGGCACGTATGATTTCTTACATGCTTATACCTCATACCTCATAAAACATAATGGAAACTTGGCAACCAAGTAAGGATTGTTGTTTTTACGTGTGGATCCTATAGAGCCAATGGCCCCATCCATCTTCTCAGCAAATCTTACCCGTGTGTGTTCGAATATGGCCACGCAGCAGCCACGGCCTAGAGAAGGCTTTCCCACAAGTGGTGCATACACATGGCAGAGTGTGTGACCGGATGTGCATCTTCAGAGCCCCAAGGCTGGTGTACTCTTTTGGGCAGTGCTTGCAGAAAAAGGCTGGCCTTGCTGCCGTGGCGGGGGCCTCTCTCTCCTCCTCTTCCCTTGGACTTCCGTGGATCTTGGAGCCGGTGCATTTCATCCGCTGGCGAGGGATGTAGCTGTGAACTGTGGGTTCAGGGCTAGGAGGGTCCGAGGTACGACCGTCGTCCTCCTCTCCGCTGCTGCTGGCATTGCTGCTCAGACTGGATGGGGAGCTGAGGTCCAGTGGACCAGGGGCAGCAGAGGGTTGTGTGTGGGAGGGTAGGTATAGGGCTGGGAGGACACTCAGGTCCCACACTATGCCTGTTGTTGTGTAGCAGGTGGCTGTTGAACCATTCTCCCCTGATGTAAGCTCAGAGAGAGGGTATCTATCCAATGAAGTGTCTGAGGGCGAGAAACAAGACAATCTGTTCAAACATACAGCCCGGCATAAAACAACAATATTTCGCTCTAACCGTGCATTGATGTATAGATGACACACACACACACACACACACACACACACACACACACACACACACACACACACACACACACACACACACACACACACACACACACACACACACACACACACACTCTTACAAAATCTGAATTATGATTCATGTTTATTCACATACAACTACATGCTGTATACACATTCAATGGTGACACCTATTCTACCCAGGCTAATTTGTGAAACAATTCCTGTGTTTCTCCTTAGAATATAGAGCATAAAAGCTGTAGGCAAGTAGAAGTTTCATGGGCCATTTCCTCCCACGTATTCACAAGGGGTTGTAACATGAATGGAGCTCTGTCTAGCAGTAGCAGCAAAAAGGGGGAAAGTGCATCTAACGGGCCTCAACTTGATCATGGAGCTGGTTTGTAGTCAAGAGGGAAAATTTGCGCACATGCCACATTCGATAGGATTAAGGAATATACCTGTCACTTGATAGGCTACTATATATACAATTATTCTATCTAAACAATTCAGAAATCAGGTGGCTGTGAAGTTTTATTCGCTTTTAAGTATGCATCCATGCTTATGCATATGACTAACCTTATAGTAAGAGTTGCGTAACTTACCATTCTGATATTCCAGTTCACTATAGTTTGGCTTTTGTTTGGCGAAATATTTTTTGACCAAGAAAGATCGAGGCATTTTCCCGATGTGATGTTAAAGGTATATCCAGCTGTGTGGGACAAGTTGAACAACAGCAACACGGTAGAAAACACAACGCAACTGGTTCCTCAGATCTTCCAAGAAACAACAAAGCGAAGAGAAAATACCATCCAATAATAATCCACGAGATTTTGGGGGCGACTTATACAACTCTCTGCTGTAGACTAGTGCTTGTTGCAGCAGCTCTCAAAATGACTAAACGCACTTGTGTGCTGAAATACTCTGACATAGGCAGTAGGGGTGTGATCGCCCCGAGGGCACACCCCACCTTCCAGAGCAATGGCAAAGTGCGCAGAAAAGAGAGACAGAGACAGAAAACATATGCCTCAAAGCTCCAACTGCTCAGTGCTTTAAAGGGGAATTCCACCCATTTTCAACATGTCATTAATTTAGAGATGTTGTGTGGACATGATAAAAAAAGTTCCCTCGATTCTGTATTTCCTAAAATGGAGGTCTGAAAAATCATTAACATGGTGAAATACATCTGATCAGATGTATTTCACCATGTTAATGATTTTTCTTACAGACCTCTTTTTCCTGAAAGGGTACAATTGGAACCAAATGGACGGGTCCATTTGGTTCACATTTGTGAACCAAATGGCTATAAAAATAGAACAACAACAACAACGACGACGACGACGACAACGACGACGACGACAAAAAACAGCATAAGTAGCAACAAATAATTTCTGAAATAGACCTATATTGTCCGACAAAATCAATGGGCTTGAAATTTAAAAGGAAACATGCATGGTTCCATTTCTAAATATGACGCACAATTTAATTGCATTGCCAACTTAATACTAAAAGTTAATTTGTGAGTTGGGACCCCAAAAAGGAATGCAGCTACAAGAAAATACAAAACAAAACAAAACAGCAGGAGCTGTCAGTCAGTCAAATCAGTCGTTGATTTGTTGTCGTCAGTCCAGTAGCACAATTGCGCCATCTTTTGGAATAAAGTAGCTATTTGCGATCGACTACACTGTTACTGCTAATTCTTACAATGAATGACCTGTTTGGTAGAGGTTTAAGTGAGAAAAAATGTCTAGCAGGGACAAAATGCATGCCTCTTTACTTTGTTGGAGAAGAATTGATTGATTGATATCAATCGATCAATATTGATTGGTCGATTGATTGATTGATCGATCAATTATTTTACAGCTTAGAGATTAACTGTAGGCCTACAATTCAAGCAGAATTCAACCCCAATAAAGCATTAGGCCTACAGTTGTTTACAAGTGGACACCAAGACATTTAGAAACTTACAACGTACAAAAACGTTGTTGTCTCTAGTCTGTATAGCCAATAACGGTAAGTGTAGGGTAGGACAAAATATAAAGAGGGGGGAAGAGAAAGGGTGGGTCGTGGGGCAATTGATTGATTGAGCTACTTTAATAGTTTGCAGTGCACAATAATAGGGGAAGTGATTTCACTTTTGTCAGATATCACAAAAAATACTGTTAAAATGCTATTATAAGGTGTGGAAACCACATATGGAGATGTTAGCAGAGGAGTAATAGTTCAGGTCCAATCAGGAGAGAGCAGCAGGTTCACATAGTGTAGCTACTTTTGGGGGTAGTGCACCAGGCTGGTACTACACCATGAATTTCAAATCACTTTACCTTTAATAGTTTGCAGTGCACAATAACGGGATAGGGTTAGGGTTATTCGGTATGCACGGTGTAGGCCATGGTATTGCTGTTAATTGAAAGAACATTGATATTTATTTAGATTTTGTGTGAGTGGGGGCTACATGGGCCTCCATATGCGACTTTTAAAATTCAAACGTACAGTATGGTATGCTATAGCCTACCCCAAACCAAACCAAAATTAGTTTGAACTTTTTCAAAGGAAAAAAAAAAAAAAAAAAAAAACAATAGCCCTAACAAATTATATTATGCATGCTATTTGGTGCAGCCAAATGCAGCCAGCCGCTGTTCAATTCAATTCTAATCAATTTAATTTGATAGCAACAATAAATGCCATACAGTATGCCTGTGTGTACCATAGTGTACACTGCATTTCAAATACAGATGGCTTTTCATACGCCCTATGATTGGTTGGTTGCAGCGCTGCCAAATTGTGTGAAAGAAACAAGCAACTAGCTCTATGAAAATAAGTTTGACTAAGTAGATGAGCACATTAGCTCATCTGACGCCGACGCTCTGTATGGATTTTTAAAATGATCATGGGTGGGAAATAAGCTCCACCTAAAATAGTTCTAGATCTAGGGTTCTTCCTATAAATATACATCAAAAATAGGAGGCAACTAAAAAATATTTAGAAACAGAAAACAAGCCCAAATTCACTCATAATAAGCGGACATGGCAGCACGGGCAGGGAGACCTCTAAGTAGGCGGAGAAAGAGGAGGCGCTCACTGCTGTGCCAGCAGCTTGTTATTTCCAAACAGCTGCAAAACAGCAGCCCACGAAAAGAATAAATATTGCTGAATACATGATCACTCCGTTAGGCTACAATTAAACTGAAGTGGCCTATTTGGTAAAACATTTAAAATTCACGTCACGATTTTAAGAAAATGGACAGTGAATTAGCTTGAGAGACAATCCCCATCATCCAGGTAAGGTGCATGTGATGTGATTATTATTACACATCTGTAAACAGGTCGTCCAACAGACTGAGGCACAATAAAGTATAGCCCACGATTGGGCGATGCTCTCGTCGTTTGTCTGTAGCTGCAGGCGTTGCATGACTTGCGTCCCCGGACCCTATCGCTCTATTCAATATCAAAATACTAGATCACGAAAACCGTTATGTTCGAAGGTGACCAGACGGGAAGAAACTATTCAGAATGTTGTTTTGTTTTTGTGTGCCACTCACATGAAGACACTTGTGGGCTACTGTTAAACAGGGATGTGTTATAAAGCCATACAGTAGTCTATAATAGTTTTTCTGTGGTCGCCTAATTAAGCCTATGCTGGTGCCCGACGATGATTTTGATGTTAAATCGGACCCGTTCGCATGTCCATGCTCACTGATCGACGACAAGTTATTATACCTAGGCTATAGCCTCTAGGCACTGGGTGTGTAATACCCACCCAGGCAGACATGATGTAGCCATTTGTGTGGCGGCGTAAATCATTATCGCTATTGAAGTCTTGAGTATGCCTACTACCGTACTACTGTAGACCTATGGTGGCCTACAACATCGTTATTATGTTACAACAACACCTGCAGGGAGGCAGACTGAGTGACACCGTTATCTACCGCGACACCAACAACAACAACGCACGATACTGACGACAGTAGTAGAGCCATCTAGTAGAAGAGTTGCGACATTGAGGTGTCAGAAACTGAGAGCTCGAGCGGTGTTCATGCAGCCCGAATAGGGACAAACTGGAGCTGGAAATGCATTGTTTTCAACAAGAGCGCCGCAAATAAAAGCAATTTCATGCATGTTTCCACATGTCAACGGTATCGTATTGTACAGTAACAATGATGTTACTGTACATTAATGTTTTACCTGTTACAAAAACGACCTGAAATAAAGCGCTGAGCTGTGGCCTACTTCAGGTCCAGGACTTGCCCCTATTTGTTGCCCCCATTCTCTATTCAAGTCCAAGTAGAAGAGCCACATTGGACTGGCCCTATAGTGGAGTTGTCGTAACTGATTGGAGAATGATAGAAGCCCCTCCCCTTAAGCAAAAACAGATGGAGGGACGCCGCGTCAGAGTTGATTATTCAAAATCACTGCAGGGCTCTCATTGGCCAATCAAGTTGAATATATTAACTTTAATACAATGGGCCATGCGAGTGTCTACGACCCTCTCAAGATTAGTTAGTTACCGTTATAAAAACAAATAAGGGGGGCAAGGATCATAGATGCTACCTGACAACAATGAAACAGAAAGCAAGGGCCAAGTAAGCGATCTGAATTGTGCCACATTTGCCTTTTTCTGTCAAGGTCTATTGCAGGGACATTCATTGAGAACTACAGGAGGGAGGCCAAGCAAGCAACTACCTCACATATACACCTGAAGGAAACCAAACATGTTCAAAATATTTACCAGTTTGTTTTTTGGGAGAGATGAGGATGACCAAGATCTGAAGTCTGGCGAAGTGGTTGACGATGAGGGCTGGCTTCTAGTCAACCATACAGGTCAGTTGTGCTGTAGCTAAATCTAAATTCGTGTTGTTTTTTCCTGGGATGATGCAAGTAATTACCCCATTTTGTTCAGAAAGTTCGTTTTTTCTTAAACTCCAATGTTGAATATAAACCAGAGCTTTGTTTTTGAGGGTGAGACTTATCAAAAAGATCGACAACGGTAGAGTTTGGCATGCCACACTATCCAGTATTTGTGCCTTACAGTTCCATACTAATGTATTTCTGCAGAAGCAGTACATGAAGTGAGTTCTGTAGCAGAGCAGGATACAGAGCACGATGACTCCTCTGTTCCTAGGAGTCCATCAAACCCTGCTGTCAATGAGGAAACTGATGCAAATCCAGAAACCGACTTTAGGTGAGAGAATGTGATGTTAACAAAGGAAGAAGTGAGGTCTTCTTTCTAGAACTCAGCAGGGTTGCTGTAGTATTCGTTATGAGATGGTCCACATAGGTTATTCTTTCCACCTTAATTATATTAACAAAAAACAATAAAGACACTGTGAAATATAACGTAAACTAACATTTTTACTTACTGCCTGTGTATATTCAAGACAGTTTTCTCTGTTCCAAACAACAGCTCTACTATTCTGAGCATCCGCAGCACTGCATCCCAGGCCAGAGCCTTGGCTAAGATTACCCAGGTGACTCGTGTCGAGAGGGCTCATGCATGGGTTAACCGTCACCAACTGTCCCGCAGCTGCATCCAACGCCAGAACTTTGTCTGCCAGCGAGCCAAGCGCCACTCCTTCCCCATGCACAGCACCTACTACCTCCACCAGCCAGGACGTCGCAACTGCACTCACTAAGGCACTACTATAGGTTTTCAACCTTTTTGACACCAGGGCCCACCATTTATTCAGCATTTGAGCCACGGACCACCATTTGATGACATTTTCACCCCACACACCCAAAACTAAAGATTTCTTTTGGTTTTGTCTACAATTCCAGGCTGGACTTTGGCAAACAAAACGTCAAACATACAGACCAAAAATGACCATTAATCTTCTATATTCTGATGAATATCTTAACTCTTGAGACATGAAACATGTAAACATGAAACTCCAAATGGACCCTTGCAGGTCCATTTGGGGTTTCATGTTTACACTCTCAAAGAGTTACATCTGGTTAACCAACTGTCCATCATTTAGCCAGGGGACCACCTGGAACTCTCTCAAGGACCACTGGTGGTCCCCGGACCACCAGCTGAAAACCACTGCTATAGAACACCAAGATAATGAGCACACAAATTGCTCAGGTCATATACTCAAATAGTAATACTAATGACTGAAATGATGATTTCAGACTCACTACATAAGCTACAGTATACATAATATGTACTCCATTGGACATGTCTACAAGGTGTTAATTTGGCCCCCTTGACAAGGTGGGAAGGGTGGTGGGGCATGATAGCAAAAAAGATGTTGGGTTGTCGTGTGAATATGGCCAACACCACAAAGCACTTAACCGATTATGGGCAGCTTTTTTATTTTTGTGTTTTTTTGTGGACTGTACACAGCCTTAAAATTAAGATGTACAATTGTTGCGTATCTAATGAAACCTATGAATAATGTATCCCCAAACAAGTCGTGTACCTCAATGCATTTACTTTTATGCTCTTGAGTTTGTATTGCCGTCTTAAAAATGTCACAGCAATAAAAATTTTGGTCTTGAATTTGCATTAAGTCTTGAAATGTCAAGCATTCTACTGTCTGTTCTGTTACAGAAGTTAGTATGTTAGTACAACTTCAATAGACTAGAGAGAGATCAGATGCAACTGCACATGCAAAACCTCATTGGTCAGGAGTTAATTACAACTCCTGTCTTCCATTACTGATTTGCGAAGCTGAGGATTGAATGCAGTTGGTGTTAGTGAACTGAACAAACACTATACTTAATCCCCATATCATTTCATATCTCTTAAAAAATAATGGATTTATCCCCTGAAACAAAATTGAACAACAACAATCAAACACAACTCAGTTACAAGAGTTTTGAAGGCTCACCTGCGGTGACTGGCAGTGGCACATTGACTAAAGAACAGGATCTTGATACAGGTATGTGTGCCGTTGTTATCCCTGTTCTACAGTATTGTGCTCAGGATCTAAAATCATTATTTTCTTGAAACAGATTTCAGCCATCTCCCAAACGAGATACCTTTGAAACAGCTGGTCTCTGGCGATGGTGATCTGACAGCCGAAGGCTTCTCTTTGAAAAAGTCTGCTGAGGACCCACCCCCAGCACCACCCAAGACACTTTTTTCCTGTCATGATAAACTTTGGCCACTCTATGCTGCCCTCGTTGTCTTTGCTACAGCAGCCACCATTGCTATGATACTGCAAATTTACCTGGAGAAAACTCAAGTATGCCATCTCACATGTACAAGTAATATTCAGTCTCAAACACAACTGTAATCTTGCTAAATTCCCCTTTCATCCAGATCAGAGAAGGTGTGATGGTGACAGATCATAAGTACTGCACCAAGCTAGGTCAGAGGGTCCTTCATGATAAAGGTTCCAGTGTAGATGCAGCCATCGTTGCTGTCCTCTGTCTAGGTGTTGTGCATCCGCATTTGTCAGGTATCGGTGGGTATGTGGCGATACAATTAAGGTATGTTTACTGTAAAATAAACAGAACTATATGAGAATAAACACTGTCTAATCTTGAATTATCTTTACGCAGAGGAGGGGTGATGCTGGTTCATGACATTTTTAAGAATGAATCCAAAGGAATCAATTTTCAGGAAAGTGCACCTTATGCAATAAAGGAGATGTTTCACAATAATTTCGAGCTAAAGGTAATATTAGAACAGGAAACATTTCATAACAAGTTTGAATTTGTTGAGTAATAAGATATTCATATATGCCATCTCATCCACACAGCCGGGTCTGCAGGTTGGAGTGCCAAGTATGCTCAAAGGGTTACACCAAGCTCATGAATTATATGGGAGGTATGAGACTGGATATGGCTTTTTACCTGGGTTCTTGCCACATTTCTTTCGTCTCCTTTTTTATTTAAGCACAACATTGCTTCATTCCAGCTTGTCATGGAATGATGTTGTCGCCAGAGCAGCTAGTGTTGCCAGAGATGGTTTCAATGTGTCTCATAGTCTAGGTAAGTCAAGCCTGTGTTTTCTCCAACCCAGACTCACAAGTTGACATGATTATGCAAGTTCAGTTCATGACATACAGTACATTCACAATTAGTATTTGACAAATTGTTGTTCAACAGCTGAAGCCATAACTAAGTTAAGCAATGACAGCCTGTTGGGGCGATTCAGGAGTACATTCTTCCCAGAGGGTCGGGCTCTTGTTCCTGGTGCATTTCTTAGAATGCCGAGTCTCGCAGCTGTCCTCGAAACTGGCCTGTCAGACTTTTACAGTGGGAACATATCGCAAGAGATGGTGGATGAGGTAACAATATTTGAAAATGTTGACTTTTGCATATATAGTGGGGTAATAGTCAAATAGTAATAGTAATGTCAAATAAAATCAATGTGTAGCAGAGTCTACCCGTAGTTGCCCGAAAGTTTGTCTTAACCTTGATTTTATCCATTGCATATTAACTACATTTGTCTTGTACTTCGATCATTCACAGGTGCAAGCAAATGGAGGAGTCCTGAGCAGAGAAGATATCAGTAATTATAGTGTAGAGGTTGTACAACCTGTGGAAGGCCTGTATCGTGGTAAATGCCATACTGTACACATACTGTATATTACATATTACATGTGTGTTTTCACTATGTATGTATTTGTATAATATGTATTTGGTTTCATGACTCTTCATTCACTTTCTACACCTGTGCTTTAATTCTATTAGAATTTAAAGTTATAGTTACCCCACTCCCATCTGTTGGGGCTGCCTTGATATCGACTCTCAACCTGCTAGAGGGCTTCGACCTATATGAAAGTGGTGTTTCACGTGACTCATACCATTGGATTGCTGAGGTACATGATCTCAACCTTAGACGTCATGAGCCTCTTTAGTCATTACAAAAATAGTTTTTGCCTTTATTGAAGGCTGTTTTCCCCTTTTTATTATTCATTTTAAAGTCTTTGAAAGAAAGTCTGGCTTTAACCAATGGTTTGGATGACGCTATGCACAACTCCACAACTTCAACTTCTCAGCTTGTTTCTGAGATGCTAAGGTAAACTCTTTTTACTAGAACCAATCTTGCTCATATCTTCCGGGCTACTGATCATTCTCACCAACTTTCCTGAAAACCTGACCATTTATTTTAGATTTTTACCTGGATCATTGCCTCTTACTGCTCATCTTTGTAAAGCACAACTTCAAAGTCATTTTGGTGGATCTTTTCTCTTACTTTGTTAAAGCAAGAGTTGGGCTGATATGCTACGGCAGAAAATCAATTCATCCCACACCTTTCCACCAGAGCATGAGCCAACTATCTCTATCAAGGGTGAGGCAGTGGCTAGCCAAGTGATCGTAATGGGTCCAGATGGCCTCATCGTATCCGTGACAAGGTAGTGTTTGATCCATTTGGATTTCATCAAACTTTAATGTCAACACAAAAGGTAACATTTCTGCTATGAGCCTCTGGGCACATTCTTCTCTTCATGTGTTGTTTTTACATTGCAGTTCCTTGAGCAGGCCATTTGGGAGTAGAATCATGACACCCTCAGGCATTCTCCTCAACAGTCACATCCTTGACTTCTCTATGCCTAATAAACCTGAAGAGATAGTCAATACTCTGGTAAATGACATAATTACAAAACCACAAGTTCACAGGAGCCAGAACTTTAGTAACTTTAGTTGTATGGATCTATATCTTGTTTATACCATACACATTCCTGCATGAATTCTTGGGAGAATGCACTAAACTGAAATGTGGCAGAAAAATGGTGGTGTGTTAGGATAGTTTATCATCATGTGCAACAATATGAATGCAGATTGTGCAAGAGAACGCTTTAAGGGCTTTATGACGACTTAAATGATTCCATGTTATTTGGTTCTCTTTTTATATTGCAGAGAAACGGGATCCAACCAGGGAAGAGGCCACTGTCATATCTCATGACTGCAATAGTTGTGCCACCCTGGCATAAATGTGGGAGCTATCTGGCATTAACCAATTCAGATGGAGAACACAGTCTGAGTGGGATTACTCAGGTCTACAATGATTCAGTATAGTTTACAAGGTTTGCCATTGTATATGTGGATGTAGGTATAGTTTTAAACAATAACAAGATGCTTTCCATTTTGTGATATTTGTTTACTTTAGGTGTTAATAAATGCTTTATCAAGCTATAAAAAAATGAATGACAGCTTGTCCATAGGAAGGCTTCATCCCAAGCTCCGATCAAACCGCCTTCTTGTAGACTGTAAGTAGTTATAGTTCTTCATTTAATATGGCCTATGTTTTTGACACTTACATATATACACACACACTCTCTTATGTTTTACTTCTGTCCTGTCTTTTCATATTTTTTTTAGCTCAGTTTCCAGAGGAGGCCGTGCAGATGCTGCGTGGAAAGGGTCACATTGTCCAAAGGGTTAAGACACTGTCTGTGGTTCGGGGTATCAAGTGGAGCAAGGACTTTATAGGAAAAAAAGATAATCTCAGATGGTTTAATTAAAAACAAAAACTATGACTATTGTTTATCTTGTAATGTGATACATCACATTGTGAAACATTACATTATCAGAAAGAAATGTGTCTTAACATTAACAACAAGGATCAAGAATGGTCTTATTTGAATATGGTGTAACTCGGGGATTGTATGTAACATCCAGTGACCAACAGATGGCAGAATACTCTAGATTGTTGTGATTTGTCTCATAAATCGTTAGCCTACATTTGTTTGTACATAAATGTTAAAAAAGTCAACTTGTTTCATGTATTTAATCAATTAAATATTAATAGTCCATCCCTGAGGGGATTCCAGGTGGTCCCCAGCTAAATGATGGACAGTTGGTAACCAAATGGACCTGTATAAACTCCTGTAGACCTGTATCTCCAATTGTTAAATTTAAACATCTGATTCTGAATTACTTAATTTTCAACAATTTACACATTTAGAAAATGTAGAAGGATTGTTATTTTGACCAACGCTTTGCCAATTTCCTCTCCTAAATTATGGACAAAAAGTCCTTGGTTTTGGGTCTGAGAGACTAAACTCAACATATGGTGGTCCGTGGCTTCAATGCTGATTAAATAGTGGGCCGTGGTGTAAAAATGGTTGAAAAATTGGATTTATTCCATCTTTCCTTTAATATCGGAACTTCAAGCTATATTGCTAATAGGCCAGAGCTATAATCAAGCTATAATCTGCTGTAAGAAGGTGACATGCCACTTGCAACATGTAACGTTAGTCATGCATCGCATGACGCGTCGTACTGACAGACATGTTTCAGGGCTACATGTAACCTATGCATCCACACGACCACATAGGCCCGGCTGGAATGATGTTGCACCAGGGCTGGATCTAGAGGGGGGCAGGGATGGGCAGAGCCCACCCAAACGTGCATCCTGTCCACCCAATGATATGGTAATATCAGTGGTTCTCAACCAGTGGTCTGGGGATCACCAGTGGTCCTTGAGAGAGTTCCAGGTGGCCCCCAGGCTAAATGAAAAGGAAAGGAAAGTTGGTTAACAAAATGTAACTCTTTGAGAGCTAAAAATGAAAGCAAATGGAACCTTGCGGGTCCATTTGGTTTCATTTTTACACCCTCAAGAGTTAAAATATTCATCATCTGAATTAGCCCAAGTCTACACAACTATAGAGAATGTAGAAGTTTAATGGTCATTTTGATCTGTATGTTAAATGTTTGACTGGTTTGTTTCCAAAATCCAACCTTGTATTGTGGACAAAACCAAAATAAATCTTCTGTTTTGGGGTCTGTGGGGCTAATTGTCCTCAAATGGTGGTCCGTGGCTCAAATGCCGAATAAACAGTGGGCCCTGGACTGGTGTCAAAAAGGTTGAAAACCACTGCTTCACTGCTTTGGAGTTGCCCACCCTGCCTGCAATTCTTCCAGCCCACCCTAGTAGGGTTGACTAAATCCGGCCCTGTGTGTCACTTGCCTATAGTAGCCTCGGGCTCTGTTTCTTTCCTGTCTAGCGATGCCCAGAATGCGCGCACACGTAGTGAGAGTACTAAGTAGGCGTCGCCGGTCACTGTCAGGTCACTATAACTCACTGGGAACGCAGGCATACTTCCTTATTCATACTGGAACTTTGTGACGAATTCAGAGCTCAGCTCCTGCTACTACAGCGATAGTGGAATGTCAGTGACATAAATAATTGCCATTTGAAAATCTTGAGTAAGTATAGACCATATACTGATTTCATCTGTTTCATGTTTCAATATTGGTGCAAATGAAATGCTTTATGGTATCGTACAGTTACCAGTCTTGTATTGAGTTGTGTTTGTAGGCTACTGTAATTCTCCACTGTTAATACAGATTTTAGACTTTGGACTGTAATCCTAGACAAGATCAAACGTTAGCTCGTGCTATTTTGCCACCACCAATTTTATATTGACCCTTATAAAATTCTGACAATTCATTGTTCAGCTGAAAGTTTACATATACTCAAATATGCTTTTTAAAGGGGAGTTCCACCAATTTTCAACATTTTCCTGAGAGGGTGTACGATTATGTGAACCAAATGTACCCTAGTGGGTAGATTTGGTTCCATTTGTACACTCTCAGAAAAAAGGTCTTAAAAGAAAAATCATTAACATGGTGAAACACAACCTGATGACATCATCCAGTTGTGTTTCACCATGTTAATGATTTTTTCAGACCTCTATTTCTAGGAAACACAGAATGGGGGAACTTTTTTATCATGTGCAATTTGTGCATACAACATCCCTAATGTATATTAATGACAGTAAAATGTTGAAAATTGGTGGAATTCCCCTTTAATGAGTTTATTTTATATATTCTGAAATGACTGCACACTACAGTGCACATTATTACACTTTTGACCCACAGGTTCTCTCAGCTTTTTTTTGCAGAAAACCGTAGGCCTATTGTGCAAACAAGGAAACTGATGGAGACCAAAGGAAAGGAGAAATTCTTCATTGTCACCAGAGGCAAGGCGAGGAAAGGCTTCTCCAGGGGATGCATTGGTCGCGTGGAGGCAGAGCTACAGCCTGGGGAGCTGAAGGGACTGCTCTATGGCAGTGGCAGCAACGCGGGCAGCCCCAAGAGTGGGGGGGTCGTGAGGACCGAGGACACGTACCCCTTAACCCGTCACCAAGCCCAGCTCCTGCTCTTCGTCTCCCCGTCTAGCAAGCGCCTGGAGCTGCTGTGTAATCCTCAGCTGTTTTCTGCCATCTGTGAACTCTCTCGGGATGACCTTGTGGTGGTGAAGCACAAGAAGGGACACATGCCAGGGCTGGTGAAGAACCTCATGCAGATTGGCAGGAAGGAGAACCAAGAAGACCTGCAAATGCTCGGCTTTGAGGTTGAATTTGTGGTGAGTGTGAGTCTTTAATTTGGCTAATATAAGCCTGTCAGTCATGTTGACGAGAATGCATGCACTTAGACGAGATGATCTAGGTTTGAATTTCCCTTTCTCGTGTGACCTGCATATTTCAAAAAGAAAACATTTTCGTATTTGAAATATGCAGGTCACACAAGAAAGAAATCCACATGTAATACAAAGAGTATTACTGCATACCCACTCGTGCAGTGGTTTTCAACCTTTTTCATACCAGAGCCCACTATTTATTGTACATGTTAACCATGGACCACCATATGATGTTGAGTTTAATCTCTCGGATCCAAAACTTAAGAATTTTCAAGTTTGTATCCACAATTTAGGAGAGATAACTGGCCAAATGTCTAAAATAACAATTCTGCAACTGTGTAGATTCTTGAAAATTAATTAACTCAGATGCTTAAATATAATTTAACTCTGGAGTGCATAAAATGAAATGATCTCAAGAGTTACAGATCTATAAGGGTTCACTTGGCTACCAACTGTCCATCATTTTGCTGGGGACCACCTAGGATCCTATCAGGGACCACTGGTTGAAAACCACTGCCGGAGTGTAATCGTGCACAGGAGTTGTATGTACAGTATGTAGTATGTACTTGTATGTTGTGTATTAGATGCCATTAGATGTAGCCCATTTATTTTTATATACTTCAACTTCCTTTTACAGGAGGAGTCTGCTCCTACGTCATCCAAGAAGCCTGTCCCTCTCCCCTTATTCAATGCAGCAGACATCATCCAGGTGGTCCCTGCTTATTCTGTCCCTCTTGGTTTTCACGGGAGAGACGGACACTCCGGGGGTCAGTAGCCTGCTGTTTGTTTATTTGCATTATTAAGAGCAAATGAGCAAACATTACAGTGAAATTATCACCAATTAAACAATGTAACAAGTGATATAACACAATTACATTGTGTGATTGTGTGAAATGTTATGAATCTTAAGTCTAAATAGCAAAACAAATAACTTTTCTCTGCAGGTAAGGTCAGTGTAACTATTGGTTAAAAAAACAAATATGAAATGGAATTCTCATTGTAATTAGTGGTTAAGATAAACCCTCAGGGCTTTTCAACAAAACATCATCTCTTACACAACACTTGAAGGTTTACTTTTACTCAAGTACCTGTGACTACAGTGAGGGCACCAATCAAGTAGCTTTCTACTGTACATAGAACCTGAAAAACCGGCCCCAGGTGTTCTGGAATGCAGAATGGTAAAGTTATCACATGAGCTGCCATTGTGTACATTGCGTGCTCAAGAGAGTCTGCATATCTCGTATTTAGACCTGTGGCATGTTTCCTGGAGGTCATCCTGATGGCATGCGGCATGTGACAGCGCACAAAAACTGTCACAAGACCAATAAAAACGTCACTGTCAGACACATGTTAAACGGTACTGGCGTCAAGCAAAACATGCAAGGTGGAAACATGCTATGCCTGGGAACCGGATGGTGGTCAATGTGGACTAAAGCATCAACATTTTGCTTCAAATAATCAACTTCATAATAACTATGGTTGTTGTCCCTTTGCCTCCAGGTCTGAACAGAAAGCCAGTGTCACGCATCAACTCCATGCCAAGTATAGGATCACGTGCCCGACAAATGAGGGAAAATCCTGACGTACAGAGTATCAGTGAAAGCCCCAACGGTTCCCATATTCACCTAGATGTAGGCTCTATGGTGGAAGTGATATCAAACACAGGGGTCACTGTATATGGGGTCATCCGCTGGATGGGAGTTCTCCCAGGAAAAACGACTGAGACGGCAGGAATTGAATTGGTGAGTTAAAGGACCACACTGCCATTGATGAATGCAATTCATATTCACCGCCTCTGTGTTAACAGCCTTATATTGTATTTATTTAAAATGTACAGTTACAGTATCCTATCTTTAAAAATACTAAAGCCATAAAAACACAACTTGGGATGTGTTCTATGTTGAGAGCCTGATTGCTTGGCTATGTAAAATGTATTAGAACACATCATTATACATGCTGTAGGCAGGCAGAAAACGTGTTATGTCAGATTTTCCTGTCATCCTCACAGTCTTTTGTGAGATTTTATCTTTACTCTCACGCTTTCAGGATTATGACATAAATGGCTGTTCTGATGGGATGCATGGTGGCCAGAGATATTTCTCCTGCAAGGGAAACAGAGCTTTGTTTATGCCCGTTACAAAATGCAGCCCTGACAGCAGATTTCTCCGCCCCCCTACATATAAGGAGAGCCTGCAACCCCAAGAAAGCCTGCAATCCAGAGAACCATCTCCAGCTCGCACATGTACTGTATTATGTATAATACATACATGTATAAGTTTGACACACAATTATATGGGAGTGGGATATAAATACTTAAATAATAAATACTTAAATAATGAATCTGTGTTTTCCTTTTTCCCCACCAGATGACTTGGAGGAGGATGCACCCCCTATACCTGAATCAGAGGCCTTGTCTTTGTTGGTTGGAAGAATGAAGGGTATTCAGGGTCACTTTAATTCCTGTTATCTGGATGCCACACTCTTCAGGTACAACAAGTTCAGCAGAACATACATTGTGCTTCTCCAGTGGCCCCCGTTTCAGATCAGATTTACTTTATTTGGGCAGTATTGGGGGACCATTTTAATTTAATTGAACCAACTTGTATAAGTAAAGTAAATAAAGTCATTCATTCAAGTAGGTCAATAAATTGCAGCATCCAAGTTGATAAAGTGAAAAATATCCCTGCACAGTCTGTTCAGTTCAGCCACAACCCTGGATACTGTCTGCAGCACACGCAGAGCAACAGAAC
>CM076971.1:30610656-30888156 GCA_039105355.1 Benthosema pterotum | reverse complement strand
TTTTCACAATAGTTAGCATTATTAGCATTATTAACAATGCTTAGCATTACCATGACTTAGCTTTATTGGCATTACCTAGCATTATTAGCATTTCACAATACTTAGCATTACTTAGCATTATTAACAATGCTTAGCGTTAGCATTACTTAGGACTCTCACATGGAAACCCCCCATTTACATTCCATATTTTGAAATATGTAATGCTTATTTACCTGGCAAGCATGTTAGCATGCAGGTAGTATGTTAGCATAGCTTTAGCATGTTAGCATGCTACTACGTTAGCATAGCATGTTAGCATGCCAACTCCCGCGAAAGTTTGCACAGACTTGGCGAGTGGCAGGCACACAGTAAAATTTCTTAGAAATTTTTAAAGTTTCATGCATAGTCTAAATTCTGCTTTCTTGCAGATCCTGAAGAATTCATAACAGTTCTGCTACAGAAGGGACTTTGCATGGAGCCCTTGCTTAAACTCAGGTATGAAACTGGTCCATTAATGTTAACCTGTTCTGTTTTTCTCTGCAAATTCAAGTCACTGAAGCTCTTATCATATCATCACAGATCAAAAGGAGGGGTTTCTCAGGGAGCCTATACTTTCCAGATCATTTTGGAAAAGGAGCAGGTGGTTCAGAAGATGCCCACTGTTCAACAACTGCTGGATACGTCTTTCCTCTCATGTGACCTAAAGTTTGAGGAGGTGGGTGATTAGCTGCTTTGTTAAGCTGAAGATGAAATACATTAAGCTTAATTTATACTTTTCACGTGGTAACTTGTCACACATGAAAAATAGTCACAATGCATCGCAACACAACATAACAATAATTGTCACAGTTAACTATGGAATTGCACATTTCACATCAGTGTGTCACGCGAGTATGCATTTAAGAGCGTCTTGGTCGTTGATTCAGTAAAACTACACCTAAACCTAACCTTAACCTCAGTAAAACTATGCCTAAACCAAAACTTAATTAACCTTAGTAAAACTAAACACAGTCGCTGAGGACACCATGTTTTTTGATGGAATTCGTTCTTAAATGCTTGCTTGTGCGTGACACACCACGGGTGATGTCATGTGATGTCACATGACATCATGTTCCTAACCGGTTCAGACATTCCATATGTTGATCCTTCCTCTTTGATGTCTCCTTTTGACTGATACCTGTCCATTAAACTAAAGTTCTTAGCATGCCCATAAATTAAGATCCCTCCATGCCACTAATCTATGGGAATCCTAAAGCAGCCACAGACAACGTGTTGTGGGCTACTTTCAGTGCACCCTCACAGTCGTAAACAGGCTTAATGACTGTCCCCACCATTTCTCCTTTCAGATTCCATCCTGTCTAATACTGCAGATGCCAAGGTTTGGAAAGAAGTACAAAATGTTCCCCAACATAATCCCCTCCACAGAGCTGGACATCACAGATCTGCTATATAACTGTGAGTAAGACATTAAAGTGTTTTACGGGGCTTCTTACTTTTTATTTGTTGATCTACTTTTTTCAGCTTGGTCCCTTTAAATACACTAGTCTAGACGGTCATACTTTGCTGGTTGGATTCCATACTTTGGGGGCATACTGAATTGTGTTTATGGATTGTCTACTTGCTCTAACAGCTCCAAGAGAGTGCTTTATCTGTGGGTGTGTGGCAGAGATGGAATGTCCACAGTGTCTTCCAGACTGTAAACTCCAACCAGGAAAAATCAAACAGTACTGCTCCACTTGCAATACACAGGTAAGCGGGGTTGTGGCATATTATGGTCTTAAATGCAAGGTCACCTCTGTTTCATACAACAGAATTGACATAACTGAAGGGCTACTGTTCCTACACTACATATAGTATAACTCTTTTTATATGTTTTTCTTAAGGTGCATTCCCATCGATTGCGGCAGGGCCACGGTCCCAGAGTTCTGGCAGTACCACCACAGATGCACACGGATAACTCTGTGCCAAGGCACATGATGCAGCTGTTTGCTGTTCTCTGTATTAAAACTAGTCATTATGTCTCATTCGTTAAATATGGCGCTGACACTCGCTCCTGGCTCTTCTTTGACAGCATGGCAGACAGATGCGGTGAGACGGATTTATGTTTGCCTTATCATAATTGAGATTGACCTAAACAAGTTCTATAGAAGTGTGTTCTTTTGACCTATCTTACTATCTTCGTGTATTGACTTGCATGTACAAAGAATTTGCATTGTGACAAAAACATGACAGTTCAAATGCTGTGGTGTTTTCTCTGCAAGATGGTTATTAGTGACTATACTTTGTTTTGTGGCTATCCAAGGTAGATTTGGAGATAACACTGCAAGCACACTGACGTCTAGGACTGGCCCTTATCTTGTATCTTGTGCTGATCTCTAATCTAGTATCCACCTTCTTTTCAGGTGATGACGAAAGAGGATACAACATTCCAGAGATCAAGGCTTGTCCGGAAGTTGGGGACTTCCTATCACAAACAGATGAGGAGCTAGCACGGGCCAATCTCTCTCAAGCCGACGATCTAGTGTGCAGGCTGCTGTGTGATTCCTACATGTTTTTATACCAGAGCCCATCCATGCAAATTGACAAATAAACACTGCATTAGTCTCATTAAGCAGGATAAAATGTCCCCACAACAGTGCCACAATAACCTTGACCTTGTCAGTGTCTTCTCGACATGGCCATGCATGGCTGCCATAGCAAGGTTTTATGATAACTGGCAAACAAGCAAGATTGGAAATGGGAGCAAATCGTGACTGTAAGAATTAATGATCAAAGTTGTGCCCAGTTAGACGTAGCCAAATGATCCTTGACAGAATTGTCCAAATCTGTGTTATCTGCTCGTTTTACCCCACCACAAAAATGCTGCAAACATTTGATCTCTCGTCCTAAAGTCATTGTCTGAACTTGTCTTAATGATTATTTATACTAGTTGTCTAGTTTTATTTTTTGTTTTATAATAAAATGTAACTAGTGATTTTGTGAATTTGTTCTCTTGTTTTATCAGGTAAAAGTAAAATAAAATGATGATTCTCAAGTTCATTTAATTTTGCGTCATATAATCTACTTCTGGTTAGTCTCTCTCTCTCTCAGTAAAACAAAAATTGGGATATAGCGATGACAAGCAAATCTTTGTTTCCTTACTTGTTGAGGAAGTAGCTTGTGCTTAAAATAGCATATCAATTGGCATGCTGAAAACATCTAATCATCTCAAGGATGCTTTCCCCTAAATGTTATTGTCTTATTGTAAGTTGCATAACAAACATCTCTGTTATTCACTTATTCCATTATGCTATTTAGTGATGTGATGTTATCAAAGTCAACAGTACACATACAGCATACTGATGACTTTCTCAGAATATTACTTGCAGACATGGAGTTCCTGGCAGATCAACTAGTTAAGTACATGGGCCACATGCTCCCTGTGGGTAAAGTAAAGGCAATCCTACAATCAGAGAGATGAGAGAACTACAGATAATTACGTTTTTTTTTTTTTTTTTTTTTTTTTACTTTTCTCTAGACTGTCTTTGCGCTCTAGTATTACAGTATGGACCCGGCTTTGGACTTGGACTTGCACTTGTCTTTTACCCAAAATAGTTGATCTAAAAGCTCACAACACAATTGAACACATTGATCCATTTTTTGGCTCTTGCTTCCCCAAGTATATGGATTCCTGAGGTTCAAGTGGATAATCCACATACAGGGAGATTTAATAGCCCGCCCGACTTCCTTGCCATCTTTTCATGTTGTTACACAACACCTTGACACACAGCCCACAGCCTGTTAAGGAATGGGCTGGTTTTATGTTACACGTATACAGATTGAGAGCATACCTTTTAAAAGCATAATAGAAAAAGGCTTGTAGAATTGTACACTCATGCCTTTATAACTGTGCATTTGTAATTGTTCAATAAAAATATAATGAAAAAGTTAAAAGCATGAGTTGTGCAGCATATAGGATATCATAGATAGGTGTAGAGGTGTTTAGTAACAACATTCTATGGCCCACCTCCGTTCAAGTCAAATTTATTTTATTTACTTATAGGCCCATAGTACATTTAAAAACAGCAGTTATGTTTTGCCTTCCAAAACATAACATGTATGTATGTATGGCTAATGGGTATCTGTTACCCTCTTGTGGAATATTTGAGGAGTGTAATTTGCTCAGATCCAGTAAAAGCTGATTCCTAGACTCATGAAAAACTGATCAAGTGAAACAAAAAAGATTCAGTGCCGGCTTCAGGCACAATTCCAGCAGGGAGGCATACATTTTTAAAGGGGGGCACATTATTAACAATAACCAGTGATGCGTTGAAAAAGCCTACCAATAGACTACAATTATGCAGCTGCATCAATAACAAAGACTGTATATAACTATTCAATGAATTTGAAAACGTATATATTGATAACCATGAAAAACATTCGATTTAAGACTGATATTGACTATTTTTTACCGATATCGCAATATTGCCCAACTCTTTATTTCTGATACAGTTATCAATCAATACCAATATATGCAGGCTTTTGTGGTGGACAAACAGACCAACAGCACGGGAACCAAGGCCTGCCACCACTCAATCGTATACATAACTGTAAACAGTGTTTTACCAATTAAAAAAGTCATATTTGTATATTTTCCCGATATTGTTATTTTCTGATATTGATTCTTAAAGCCTTTATCGGCTAATATCTGTATGGCCAATATATCTGCCCATCCCTACCTGTAAATCATAGGGTATGGTACTATCAAGATCGACTGGACAGGCTCCAGGGTAGACATTGCACACTCAGTGAGAAAACACTATCTGCTTATTTCAGAATAAAATCTGTGGTAAACATAGTGGTATTTTTTCACATTAATGAATTAAACGATGGGGTGCTTTTTTTTCCCCAGAGGAAACCGTAGGTAAAGCAAAGTAAGCCTTTAAAGTAAGCCTGTATATTGGGATTGGGAATTACTAAACACAAAATACTGATGTAGTAATTAAATTAAAACTATTCAAAACTTGTTGCAGTAATCTGGTTGTCTCAATTCCCAAGGCACTTGTCTGATGGCGATGATGGTTCACTAAGACATGGCCCAAAAATGGGCAAATGTGACAATAGTACAACTTTTAGTTGAGAAAATACAACTTTTTCTTAATCAGAAATGTTTTATTCCTCAATGCACAAATGAGACCCAAGACATTACAATCATACAGCAGTGTTATTTTAAATTCACATTACCATGCATTCTAGACTCACAGCACATGATATTTTGGATTTACAGTAAATCATTTTTTTTTAACTCATGTCTTCCTTGATGTGGACAGAATATCATTCTAATCTATAGACATATAGATATCAAATTACCTTCTAAAACAGTCAAGGTGCAAAGTAGTTAAGAAGTAGTTATTAAAGGAAAAGGCACATTAGTGTTGAAGTATTGCCCCAAACCCATTCTTAAAGCACACGAAACATCCTAACAGCCCCTCTCCCCGTAACCCAAATCCATAATTCCTTCTGTTGCACATGATTTTCACTCTACAAAAAAATCTGCTTCCACAATTTGTTATTTCTTTCAGTTATAAAGACATATTTCTTGTAGAGCAGCACTTTGTCACCGAAGACGACATCAGACACAAGAGTCCTATTACTGTACGCATCTGATGCCCACGCCCACATTGTCCACAAGCAGTGCTGTATTCCGCCCCTGTACACACTCTGTCTGTGTCTTGTGTTGCCTGTGCACGTTTGGTCCTGTAGTCAAGTTGGTGACATCCGCCAGCTCCTGCCTGTGGGACAGCATGCTCTTCATGTGCTCCAGCTTAGCGCGGATGTTACAGTAGCGCTGCTGGCGCTCTTTGGACAGCTTGTGGAAGCTGGTTCTCAGGTCACTGTCTGCGGCTACTGAACTCTGATGGATGGGAGGGCGGCTGTCCGGTCCACGGTGCAATCTTGGAGATGCGGATAAGGGGGAAGTGACACAAGCCTGGGCGGTGCTTGCTGGGTTACTGCTGCAAGTGGTGGATGTTCTAGGACTTGACTGCTGTTGGCCTGTGTGCTGGGGCAAACACTGTCTGTTGCCCTGGGTGCCACTGTCTGCTATAGAGCTGCCAGTCTGTGTGGAGATGTGACAGGACACAGCTGTAGGATTTACTAGCTCCATGACTGCTGGGGTATGGGTAGATAAACACTGGGGGGCGCCGTTAGCCAGCATCTCTTCTGGTTGCTGCTGCTCAACCAAATCCTCACCTATGGTGGAGGAGTTAGAAGCTGGGCTGCTTTTACAACCTGCCTTACCTTTAGGGGATTCACAGGGGGGCTGTAACTCAGGGACCTGGGCCCGAGACTTGTGGTTCGGTGTGCTGGTCAGACATACTGGCTCCACTGGTCTCTCCTTGGTATTATGAGGGGATTGTTTGATGAGCAGGTGGTCATAGATGCCACTGTTGCGAGCACTGGAGGGGAAACGAGGACCTATAGGCAGGGACTGAGCATAAAGGATGCGGAACTCCTCGTCAAAGTTCTCTGAGATTTGCCCAGACAGCTCAATGAGGTTACTGCTGTTCAGTTTACCATCTGTCCAGTTGAACCTGTAGACAATAATGGAAATTAGCAACATAACATAACAAATGCTGTGCTGTGGGTGATTTCAACAGGCATACCTGGCCCGTTTAAAAACAAGTGATTTAAGGCCATACAGGAGCACATGCAGGGAAGTGGCTAACTGGCTATGCAGGGTCTAAATCCTTGACAGAGTTCACCTAGGTTGAACTAAATGTGAGACAGGAGATGCAAAATTGCTTCACCGCCACTCATGGAAGTTCCACCCTGTCGCTTGTGGAATGAAAATGAAGAGGAGGCAAATATTTAATGTGTACACTATTTGGGCTGCGTATGAAGATGGGAGCTTATAAAATGAAGAATCTCACCGGATTACACCTGTAGGCCTGTGATGTAACAATCTTTGAGGTGGAGTTGGTGTTTACAATGACTACAGACTAATTGTTAATAGCGTAACATTTGGGACTTTCCTTGAACATCAGGGAAGTATAGCCAGTTGGAGTTTGTAACCAAGCTGATAACCAGGCTATTGGAGCTCATAACCATGGCCATACTCATTAGGGTTTGTAGTCGGGCATCCAACCAAAGCAGTCTGGCTATCAGTTGAGCTACAAGCCACAGCAGCTCAACTACCAGCCCCAGCTGTGCAAAGAAAGTCCCCTTTGACATGTTGCTTCAGTGGAAAGGTTGTTTAAGAGGTGCAAGATGCTACAAGCCAGAGCCTATGCTATATTTTTCTGAATTACAGAAGCTCCAAATATGTGTGGGGATTGCTAATGTGTATTTTTGCACATCAGAGTCTAATTACTTGACAGAGCAGTGTGACTGCCTAAATAAGTCACCACCTACACCACAAACTGCTAATAACATATTTAATAAATCAAAGCTTCTTCATTCATCAAACGCTTACTTGACTGTAAGTGGAGCTGTTAAGTGGGTTCTTACCTGTAGGAGCCTGTAGCCACTCTGTTTCCATCAATCAGCATAAATCGTTCATGAACTTTACCCATAATCCTTGCCCCTGATCTTGTGAAATATGTTGCACCGGTTATGGTTCGCACTCGCATTTGCTAAGGATTAAACAAAGAATAATATACAGGGTCTTTCAAAACAAGATTCAAGGGAGATACAGGTAACTGTTGAAAACACAACCTTTGCAGTTCAGTTATGCATAAACATCAAAACCACACCCAGTATGCTTATTACTAAATCAGCAACATACCTGAAGGTCATCCAACCTCACACCAAGGTTGCTGCACATCTTGAGGAAAGAGGGTGAATATGACTGATCAAGGAGAATGTAGACAGGGACCTTTCGGAGTGTGCATGCTTCCTTAAGATCCTTAAAGATATCCAGGTCTGTCAGAGAGTCTGTAACTATGGCAATAACCTGCAATGAAAACAATGATCCAGTAAGTAATGTTCATTCATTTTGGGCAGCAGCATTGCTATCCCAGATGCAGCATGTGATTGTGTTTTCATTACGATCAAATCCAAGGCCTTACTCAAACATAGAGGCAGCATCTCTCTGTTGGACACCCTGTATAAGATCTGCCGTGATGTGCAAAGCTTCTCTTTGACTGTGGTTTGTTACCATGACAATCAGTTGTCAGCAAACAAACAGATTCCCGACAGGTGGACATATTAGGGATCATTGCCTTTTTCTTCCAGTTTTGTCACAAGTACATTTGGAATTTGACATTGTGTTGTAAATGTGCAGTGTGCAACGCAATGGAAACATTTCCACGTTACTTCAGACTAGTGCTGTCAATGAGGCTTAGTAAGGCTATTGTACATAAACAGCGGGCAGACACCCAGCATTCAAAACACAAAAAACTGTACCATGGATATCATAAGTGTGCAAATGTGCCATGTTAACAATATACAATCTACACGTGACAGGCACAGTGCATTGTGTGCCATAAAAGGTGGAAGTTCGTTTACTGTAGAACCATCTGTGCTAGTACACTTCAAAAGGGACAATTACACAATATTCATTTTTACGTGGTTGAGATTTTTTTTTCTCCACCTTCACATTTTCATTTTACACTACACCCTCCATTGTGTAAGTAATGTGTAATTTGCTACTGATATACAGCCTCTGGTCACAATCCCATCCTCACCCACATTTGAATAAAGTGAATGAATTTGTGCATGCCAACATTGATAGTCAGAAGCAAAGCATGTTCAGGCACACCAGATTTAATATTATCCAATCTATGTTGGAATTCTTGTCGGTCTTCCAGCTTGACATTTAAACAGGCAGATCTCAACACGTCCACCATAAAAATATGGATATTTGACGATGGCTCTTAACCCCCAATATTGGAGGCTGGTGGGAAGTAACCATCTCAGCTGGTTAGAAATGGAAATTTATTTTTAGATGTTATAGGTCTCACTTACTCTTAGGCCTCACTTAGGCCCAGAGCTCTAAAGCCTTGGGGGCAGTATAGCTATGGACCAGAGCTAGGTCTCACTCTACTGTAGCCTAATTCCCACTTTTTCATGGACCCCCAAACTGACACTAATTAAACGGCGGACCCCATTTGAAAAGACATACCCCATAAAATATTTGTATCTCTGAGACCCCCAATTTAATTGTAAAAATCAACGTTAATTTAACTAAATTATATTGATTAGATACCCATTAGGTCCAAATGGTTTCAAACTATCATTTAGCTGGGGATCCCCTAGAACTCCCTCGATGACCCCTGTGGGTCCTGGGACCCACTTTGGGAACCACTGCGGCAATAGGTATTGACAAATTACCAGGCCCACTGCCTGCCATTTAGCTGGAACGGATAAAACAATAATAGGCTGGTTAAAGCAATGCGGCCACAAGACTGTCTCTACCTCTTTAGCACTTTTAATCATTCGCCTCGCAGCTTCCTTGCAACTATAAATGCATTCGCCATAACTGGGTTGGAAGTGTGCGACGGCGCGAGTGACCCCTCGGTAGGAGCCCGTGGTGAAGGCGGGCCAGCCGATCTCCAACAGCGGAGGCTCCGCGTCCGATAGCTCGGGGAAGTATGTGACGGAGGAGCAGTCCATGGAAGCGCTCACTGACTGCTCCATAGCGGACTGGTCGTCCCCGTGGACCGTTACCGAGAACCTCGGCTTCACCGCCGAGCGGATGATCCGCTGCATTTCCTCATCGGACAGAAAGTTGGGGATTTTCTCTTTTCTGAGGAAGTCCAAAAAGTTGCCGATGCCCCCAGAAACGAGCTCTTCCAACGCCAGCCGGTGTCTTTCGTTGTACAACTCCTGAAGATTCAGGTCGTTCCCTGGCTTCTTTGGGCCCCATCTCGCCGGTGAGTCGTCTAAACACTGCGATAGCGCCATGATGTCGACTCTTGTCGTTTTTTTGAATAAAAACGTGCACAAACAGGTAGCAGACTTGTGGGAGAGAATTTGTATTTCGCTTCCACGTCGACGTCGGCAAGTCGCCACTCGCATTGGCTGTCTAGCCTGAATGTAAAGCTGTGAAGCCTCCGGAAAGCGCCGATCTACAAGTCCAAGACGCGCTGCGTGAGCCACGCTTCGTGGACTTGTAGAAAGCCGATTTTTCGGAGCGCAACACCGTCGTACGATGTATAAACTCGGCCGAGGCTGTCACTCTGAGGTAAACAGACTCCCATTGGTCTATTTGGAGGCAAACAACCCGAATGGTACATCCCTCTCTCTGTCCGCCCAATACACTGTATAGCCTAGTTACATTCAGTCATCTGGCTCTGGTTACGGGTTACACTGTACAGCAGTGGCTTTCAACAGTGGGGGACGACCAGTGCAGTGGGTTCCAGATGGTTCAGTGAAAAATGATGAAGAGAAGGGGGTAACCAAATGGACCCTTATAGTTTCAACTGTTGAGAGCACAAAATGAAATCGAAATGGGACAATTTGGTTACACTGTTAAGCATCTGCATTAGTTTTTCAAGAAGTCTACAAAATTAGATAATGTAGGAGAATAGCTATTTTGATAAAAGTTTGCCAAAAAGCATGGAAATGCCTAGTCAACGTCCTATCCAACGGCAATAAAATATTCTTTATTTTGGGTTCTGAGGGGCTAAATGTCACCAATGGTTGTCCGCCTGCTCAAAAGCGAATGGGCCTTGAAATTAAAATGGTTGAAAACCACTGCTGTGTACAGATTATACAGAAATCAGATTATTCCATACACACAGGGAGAGAGAGAGAGAGAGAGAGAGGGGGATGCTTGAGGAATTTCAGTTATGAATCTGAATCATTTTAATTCAAGCTTTATGATTATTATTGTTATTGTAAGCAGTATGTAGCTCTCTCTGTCTCTCTCCTGTGTGTGTGTGTGTGTGTGTGTGTGTGTGTGTGTGTGTGTGTGTGTGTGTGTGTGTGTGTGTGTGTGTGTGAGTGAGTGAGTGAGTGAGTGAGTGAGTGAGTGAGTGAGTGAGTGAGTGAGTGAGTGAGTGAGTGAGTGAGTGAGTGAGTGAGTGAGTGAGTGAGTGAGTGAGAGAGAGAGAGAGAGAGCGAGAGAGCAATAAATTGTTGATTTATAACAGTTTATTTATTAATAATCTATTATATTTTTATTTATTAATAATTATTAATAATTTCTTTTAAGCTTGCTTGCAATTAGGTCAGAATTCAGGCAGGGGTTTATTAGATTATAAAGGGATAGACTAGTTTGCCCCATGGAGACTTGAGTAGAATTCATGACTATAATTTAAGCCAAATACTAATTTGATGAACAGCTGTAGTTTCCTGTGGAGAAGACACATAATCAAAAGGAAGGCAACGCTTACCTTTAGTATAGGCCCTATAATATAAAATCTAAAACTACACTAAAATCACCAGTTAAGTTTCATTATGAAACAGAAATGAGGGCCCTATTACTTTGCACCAAAAATAGAAGTAAGGTGCTGGTTAAAACCGTTAAATGGTTAAATTACAATATTAAATGACAAACTCAAAATGTTTTATGTCCTCATAATTAATCACGTATATGATGTTAGTTAATACTCTGATTAAATAGCTTGTTTTAATCATAAATATGCTATATAATCGTATCGGATGTTGAGTTGGTGAGCCATGCGTGCGTCTTTACGCGAAGGCCAGCAAGGTCACGTTTTACGAGGGTCACCACACAGGGGCGGATCTAGGCATAGGCATGGGGGGCAATGCCCCCCTAAATGCCCAGTCTGCCCCACCAAACATGATGGCATGCATAACAACCCAAGATTTTTCAGTGCTTATATTTAAAAGTATTTGAAACACTACTGAACATGGCTTATTTTCTTCTGCCCCCCCAATTGGGGAATATTACATCCGCCTCTACCACACACACACACACACACACACACACACACACACACACACACACACACACACACACACACACACACACACACACACACACAAACAGGGTAAACTAATATAATATATTATTATCGGTATCGTGCAATATAGCGCAATTCGATGCATTCATATTTTGCGCAGGAATGTGAAATTAAGCCATTTTTGTTGTTTTACTTTATGTAGCCTACTTGGGAAAACACTGTTTATTATTTACAGAGTCATTTTTTCCCAATTGAAATAGATTGAAATTCCTTGACCCGATTAACAAGATTTTAGGTCAAAGCTTGTGGAACGCAGCTACAATCACTGATCCCAAATCCCCCAAAATGCACACTAAAATATTGCGTTTATACCCCGCATATAGTTATACATTTACCCTCTTGAGTCTTGACTCTTGATTCGTGTATTACGCATGCAGAGCAGAGCCTACTATACTATATACCGCCTGTACGTCCTTCTCTGAGCAATGCCTGCCTCACTTACCCTTAACGTCGTGTCTGTGCCCATTATGTACCCGTACAGGGACGTGCAGAGAGTGTGTTAGAGGGGCAACAGCTGAAATCCCGTAAGAGGGCACTTTTGGGGCAAAATAGCGAAAATACCACATCTACCAGCAGATTTGCATTGTCCAGAGCTCGTGGATCAGCTATTTTCTAATGGAGATGCGGCGTGCGACATGTATTTCGAAACAATTTTGTTCAACACAATTACATGCTACATTTCAAGTTCAGGAGACTTTGGGGAAAAACGGAATTCTCCTAAAATGCTGCATTCTGATATGGAATGGAAAGGATGGGTCATGTGTATTTCTTATACCACCTGTAATTTTCAACCAGTGGTCCTTGAAAGGGTTCCAGGTGGCCCCCAGCTAAATGGACAGTTAACCAAATGGACTCTTATAGATCTGTAACTCTTGATATCATTTTACGCTCGTTTCAAGAGTAAAATTATATATAAACATCTGAATTAGCCTACTTAATTTTCAAGAATGTACACACTAATGAGATAACTGTATAGCAAAAGTTATCTCATAAATTGTGAACCAAAACTTGAAAATCCTTAAAGGGGAATTCCACCCAGTTTCAACATTTTTTCTGAGAGTGTACAAATGCAACCAAATGAACCCGAACCTGTACGCTCTCAGAAAAAAGAAGACAACCATTAACTTTTTATCATGTCCACTCGGCACCTTTAAGGTAGCCTATAGTGATGACATATTAGAATGTTGAAAATGGGTGGACTTCCCCTTTAATAGATCCTTAATAGATAGATCCTTAAACTCAACATCAAACGGTGGTCATGGCTAAAATGCTGAATAAATGCCGGGCTCTGGTATGAAAATGGTTGAAAACCAGTGCCATAAATGCTGCATTTGTGGTCTGGAAAGGGCAACTGTTTTACAGACTGGTGAAAAGGGCATGGGGGCTCAAGTAGTCCACTTTAATGTCTATGTGTACACGACACGTCCCTGTGCCCCATGCTCAATATATGTAGCGCCCCCCACCCTCCCCTCTCCTACCATCCCCTCCCCGCCCTCTCCCAAAATTTAGATGAAAGAGCTTTTGGATTTTGGGTGACGCTTTGAATCACGTGTTCATAGGAAATACACTCGCTATAATTTTGGCTGCCTCGTTCAGCCTCGTCCTGCACCGCCGCCGACCATAGTTCTAGCCGTGTGTGTCCATACAGTGCAGGAGGCGGTGGCAGAGGTAATGTACCTTACTGTGGTCACTTACGGGTTCACGCCAGTTCACCGGGTTCACTTGAGGAGAGGTCCCACCCCCTCCTCCCCTTCTCAAAGCGCAACGAACGGAGCTAATCTAAAATTATTCATTTATATATTAATACCGGGATTCCATTTTCTCCCCGCGACTAAACTATTAAGGTAAGGATGCATCGATCTTAATGTCAAAACCGAAACGTTCTTATATTACCACTGGCGAAGGCACGATCCCAAGTTGTTTACTGGAAATGAACAGATCGCGTATTGCATTTTATCTTATGCTGTAGTCTACAGGCAGTTTATATGAAGTCGCCAATGTATAAAATGGCGACAGTAGGTGGGGGTGGAGGGGGTGCCGAGTTAGTATTTTTTGGGGGGAATTATTCATTAGCTTATGTTATATCCCTCGGAGAGTTGCAGATCGCAAGTAGTAGCCCGAGAGGCTGGTGTTTGCCCACAGCATTGTGAAGGGAACGGGTTAACTTGTCAGTTTTGTTACAGTTTCAAGAATGTAATTCTTCCTCTCCGTCTTGCGCTCTCGCACGCTATACAATGTGACGTCTTTGGATATTTTATTGCACAACGCAGTATATTTCTTCCCCGTAGTACTAGTGAAATAAGAGTGTTTGCAGTTGTTAAAAGCTATACTTTTATTGAAACAGTCCCAACACTACGTTTATGATGAATTTATAGTCCATTTCCCATATATTTTCTAAAACACTTGCGAACTATCAATTATATATTTATTGTCAACTCCAAACAAATCCCTTCCTCCGATCAGGATGAAAGGTAGGCCTTATGTCTCTGTAGGCGACAGAACTCTTCTTTCATTTCCTCGTCTTCCTCTCTCACCAACATGTGCAGCTGCTCAAGCCAGACAATACAATATTGTCCTTACATTTGATGATTATACTGTGCAGAGACGAATATAGGCTCGCAACTATAGATTATTTTATAGAGGAGTCGGCGTATTTACAGTATAATAACCTGGACTAAATACACGAATAGCTCATGTGTATTAATGTTGTGTAAACTGTGACTGCCATGTGTCTCTCTGTCCGTTAGGGGAGGGACCTCTTTGCTGACTAATGTTGCCTCTTTGCAGGCTATAATGTGTGGGTCCTGTGTCCAAAACATAGGCTTAGAGTGTCTCGAATTGCTCTCAAAGCAAGCACATTTTCACATGACATTTAAGCATATAGGCTACACTAGTTTCAAACAATATAGATTATACATAGCCTTAGCCTGCTATAAATAAAATCTCCTGTTCAGTCACCATGATACCAAAATGGGTGCAAAAATGATGGCGTTCAGGTGCAACTAAAAGTATTGGCATAGACTGGAAGCCTTGGCATGGAATATTCAATCACTCATATTCTTAATTGGCAGGCGCTTGCTATTACAGTAAAATAACAAAGGTATATGAGTTCTTATCGCCCGGATCTGGTGGACTCAGTCCAGCTTGGCTCAGTAATTTTGGAGATTTCACTCCAGCAGGAGGGTTACCATGGGGGAATGTCAATTCCCTTTGTGGATCCCTGGGAACGCTCTTCCATCTCCCTTCTCGGAACTGGTCTAATGAGGCCAGGCATATTGCCTTTCATCCTTTACTCCCTGCAATTAGGGACAGCTCACAGTTTTCGTTATGGCCATAACAGAGTGTGTTTGTACACACAGACACAACGTAATGGACTGCATGCGCCCACTCCCCTTCCACACAAAAATAAATAAATAAAAAAATAAAGAAGGAAAAACAAATAATCCTCCAAGCCACTCCTTATGTTTTACTGTAAGACTAGCCTATACAGGACTTTTAGGATTTTAGATTTTGACTTCTGCCAGTAGCAATGAAATAATAGGTTCTTATGTGCGGCCTACGGTTTACTGTGGATTGTATGCCAGAGAGAGTACAGAGGAAGGTCATATGGTCATGATTTGCAGTTTTAGCTGACATCAAGTGTATAGCATTCCTTCAGTTCGGAGAGGAAAATCAACTATCTAATGCCAACCAGATCTATTTCCAAGCCGTTTCTGTACAAACAAGCGTTCATGATAATGGCATACCAAGTGGTCCTTACAGAACTCTCTCCAAAGCACAGCAGTGCATACTGTTTTTTCCTTTCCAGTTTGAAAGGATGCCTTTCTATACAGGTTCAGTTTTTATTCAAGGCTTTCATCCTTTCCTATTGCTTTTGTCACAGGACCACTGTTCTGGTATCGCAGCCCAAAGCGACTTTCTTAGACGGTGTGCGTTTGTACTGTTCCAACCGAAAGAAACTTCTGCATTGTAACAAAAAGAAGAAGAAGAAGAAGGGGAAAAAAAGCAGAGAGGGGATAGCAATCCCTGACACTTTGTCCTATGTAAGAAAGGTTTGGTCAGCAGCAGGAGTTTGCCAAGCTCTGGCAATTGCAAGAGGCTGTGATGTCAGCCATTTTAGGATGGACAGTACAATATTTGCGGTATGCCGCCATCTTTCTCCCCTTTCTTTTTAAGTTGCCAAATCAATGCCTGTAGTGCTGGCTACAGAACTGAAGGAGTTATTCATCAAAAGTGATGAAAAAGGATGCATGACTCACAATTTTCTCCCCCCACCCCCATCGCACAACATGGTTTGTTTGTCTGTCATTCATGTGGGCCACAGATAGAGGGTTTTAGAGAACAATGTAAGATTTCAGCAGTGAGGCGTCCTATATTCCATAACACAAAACAGTTCAGCTCAGGCAAAGATTCACCCAACAGGAAGAGTAGCAGTAGTTATACTGCACTCAGTCCTCAGGCCTGCACTTTGCTGCCTTAACAAGATAATAACATTGACAGAAGGTCGCCTGCAATGTATATTGCACTCGTGTTTTCTTTCATGTAGAGCTATGTCCTGAAGACAACAGACGAGTACAGTGCAGGTATTGTTGTATGGCTGCGACCAGCCGGCCAAAAAGGGAGAAAAGAAACTACGTCTTCACCACTGACCGCTGCCTGCAACTTATCTGAAACACACTGAATGGACCTTTCAAATATGGCTGGCAGGTCATGTGGATTTAGTTTGTCCTGTACCGGACGTATAGTCTAAGGAATTCTCTCTCTCTCTTTCTCCCTCTCTCTCTCTCTCTCTCTCTCTCTCTCTCTCTCTCTCTCTCTCTCTCTCTCTCTCTCTCTCTCTCTCTCTCTCTCTGTGTTGTGTCTTGAGGTCGGTGGGCGTGGGCGAGTGACTCCAGTGTGTGGTGTGGTGGGCAACGGGAAGAGAGGGGTTGCCATGGCAATGTTAACACATGAGTGGCATCACTGACTGGTCTCCCAGCGGATGGGGCTGCAGTCTGGGAGGAAGGGGGGGGGGGGGGGGGGGTGTTGGTGGAGGAGATCGTTGTCTAACAACACCTGCGTCTCAACAGACGTTCAGACACCAACACACCCACATGGGTATCCAGCACAGGGCCAAATAGAGCCAACACACCAAGGCTATGTCTTTGGAATGAACCCGGGACACATGGGAGTGTGTGTGTGTGTGTGGGGGTGTGTGTGTGTGTGTGTGTGTGTGTGTGTGTGTGTGTGGGGGGGGGGGGGGGGGTGTCGAGGACAGATGTGTACACATGGTGGATATGCCGGACTAATGCATATTAGCATTAGCATTACCATATTAGCAGCATGGTAATGACCCTTGAATTGACTCTTGAATTATTTTTCAGCACACGTTTAAGTGTGGAGCTCGCCACTTCTGCATGCTGGCAAGCGTGCCACGTGCACAGCGAAAGGAGTGCCCATGCATGTCTGAGCAAAACTCCATCCATACACTGTCCACAGCACATTGCTCCACACAGACGGGCATGACTGACACGGACACGCAGGAAACAGAATGATGGCAGATAGACAGTCTGTCGTCTGAAGGCTCCCGGCATGGATCATGTTTCTCTTATAAATGAGGCGCCATTGTTCTCAATCTTTTTGCTGTGCAATGGAATAATTGCTCTCTGTCTCTGGCTTATATTTGGGTGTCCAGCTGATACACTCACATGACGTTAATCTATTTAATGGACATTTGGCAGAAAATATTGTCCCTAAACTGATTTTTTGTGTGTGTGTATCATTCTGCCCTCGATCCCCCTCCCCTCCCTGCCACGCCCAACTGCCACCACCACAGATGCCAGGTGATATGAGCCGTTTTTTGGGATGGAGGCACGCTCTCGAGACAGCTGTGAATTATTGTCAAGACAAATTATAAGAAAATATTGTCATAAAGCAGCACCATGTCAGGCGTTCCTCACTGTCTAGTGGCAACCACATCAGAGATGTTTTCTCACTTTTTTTGTTGAAAAGAGAAATTTCACAGAATGGTGCAGGTGTTAATTTGTAGGGAGTTGCAAGGAGACTGTGTGTGTGTGTGTGTGTGTGTGGTGTGTGTGTGTGTGTGTGTGTGTGTGTGTGTATGTGTGGTGTGTGTGTGCGTGTGCGTGTGTGTGTGTGTGTGTGTGTGTGTGTGTGTGTGTGTGTGTGTGTGTGCACGCGCGCGCGTGCGTGCGTTGCATGCAACTGTATCATGGGTGCATGTGTGATTTTGGATGTGTCAGAGGAGGTGGTATATTGTACATGCTGTCATCGTTCATTGTCTCACTTCACTCTCAACTCTGTCTTTTTCTTCTCTCCTCCACCTTCCACAATCTCATTCATGTGACAAGTGGCGGCATAACAAACACCAATCTCTGTTAATGTCAGCTGTAGGTGACCCAACAAACTGGGAGTGTCTAAATCAGTGCAGCTGCTTTGAATTAAATTTTAATGTCTACTAGCAACCACAGTAGAAAAGTACATTACATGCACATCGCCATTTGTCTAACAGCAATTGCAGAGGCCATTAAAATAATGAATTTAGTGAATTTGGGGTGGTTAGAATATAGATTAGTTGAAATGTAAGCACTACACCAAACCGACTTCACACTATATCCCTAGCACAAATAACAATATAGAAATATTACAATGTTATTTTATTTTTTATTTTATTTTTTACAACCAATTTAAGCACATTTTATTTTGAAAACCAGGCCGTGAATAGGCTGAAATACATTTGTTTTGGTTCAATGCGTGAGACCCCTTTTTCCGTGAGTGTAGAGGCAGCTCTTGACTGAGAGCTCTGTCACTCTCCCTCAGTTCAGATACAACTCCCCGGCTCTGTGTAGATGAAAAGAGCTCCATCCCCTTGGTGCCACATTGCCAGTGCCAGTGCAGATACATACGACACACTGGGGACAGCGATCGTCTGAGCGTTGTCTACCTTGCCGCTGAAACACGAGGCCAGGCTTTTCAGAGAGCACCATTCAATGGTGCTCCCTGTCTGGAAAGCCCTTGTCTTGTGTCTGATCGCACGTCTCGCCCGCTAGATAAAGCAACCCATTCTTTTGATAGGTGACCTGATTCTTTATGTAACCTTTTCTCAACTTTTGGCTTGTTTCACGTTTTCTCATGCAGGAAGTTGGGTATTTAGTGGAGGGGTAGAGGCTCTCTTTATCAGGGCAGTAGTGTCTGGCCTGTCACATAGCAACATGCCCTCTGGGGCTTCCCTAAGGCCGCAGCTCCAGACACAGCATTTTGCCGTGACCATATTACCATAAATTGACATTACAGCCCATCAGCTATTTATAAAATATGGTGACATACTGTATGATGACATTGCTTAAACAAATGTCATATGGAAATGGATTGCAGATACTCCAGCTAAAGCTAAAACTGTTTTTTTTTTTGTTTTCATCTGCAGCTTATAGCATATAGCTATAGCATAACCAGGTCTCTTATACAGATGTTTTGGGTGTGCATGACTTCACTAGACCCCTCTCTTGAGATCCGACTTCTAAATCCCTGGTTGCGATGGAAAAAAAACTCACTGAACCCCCGTGTCCTCACCAGGGGTTAATCGAGTGTGTGTGCATGTGTGTGCGCGCGTGTGCCATCAGGGAGTATCATGACCTCGCCAGCGGCAAAACATACAGCACAAGCCTGCGTCTGGATGCAGCGAACCAGGATTACTGCATAAGATGCTGCTGACCTAGTTTTTATTTTTTTTCTGTGTGTTTGTTTTGTTTTCCTCTGTTTTTTTTTTGGTCAGAAGGCGACTGTCAGAAATGAGAAAGAGGCATTTGGGAGAACGTCACAGGCTTGTCTGGGATCAGCGTGTACTTTTGGCCAGTCATTTGGGGGGAGTTCCGGAACAGGTTCATCTTTTATTTATGAGGTCAGCAGGCTGGTTGTGGTTAATGTACACGTGGAGTTTTTTTTTTTTTTTTTTTTCTCAGACTGTGCCCAACGCTGCATGATACAAAATTCGTCTGAATTGTGTGCCATTGTATTTGTTGTGTGTGCTATGGCCTAAAAAACCCTGCAGTGTTGAGCCGCGAAAAGGTGCAGTAACGGCCGTGTAAGCCAGTAGCGTTAAGGTGTGTCGTTTTGTGTCATTGATATTCACTCCTCAAGACGAGAGGCTTTGGGAAGAGGGAGATGTATCCTAAATGATAGATTATGATAGAATGAGAGCAGTTTTCAGCTGCATGTCACACATCAACCAGTCTCTGCTCTGCTCAAGGAGGGAGAGGTGTGAAGAGAGACTGTGTGTGTGTGTGTGTGTGTGTGTGTGTGTGTGTGTGTGTGTGTGTGTGTGTGTGTGTGTGTGTGTGTGTGTGTGTGTGTGTGTGTGTGTGTGTGTGTGTGTGTGTGTGTGTGTGTGTGTGTGTGTGTGTGTCTGCGTGTGCACACGCGCGTTCGCACAAGAGAGAGAGCACTGACTACATGCTTGTCGGCAGGTGGGTGTGTATGTCAAGGGTTCATTTGGAGGGCAAGGAGGAGAAAAGCTGCTTCTTAACTTTCATGTGTTCTTATTTCTATAAGTCTTGTTTTACATTTTGGCAAACAACCAGGATTTAAATGTCTACCAATGGCAGTTATATAATAACTATGAAACATTAGGCTCAGGTGACTTGAAATGTTCTGAAAAGATCGACCGAAAAACCTTGTATATGTAAAATTAGGGTTTGCACGGATGTGCATGACGTGTGTGTGTGTGTGTGTGTGTGTGTGTGTGTGTGTGTGTGTGTGTGTGTGTGTGTGTGTGTGTGTGTGTGTGTGTGTGTGTGTGTGTGTGTGTGTGCGTGCGTGCGTGCGTGCGTGCGTGCGTGCGTGCGTGCGTGTGTTATACGTGGTATACAATCCATATCCATCTCTACGACTAGAAGTGTTTACCATACACACAACACATCCTATGGTCTTGGAGGACAATGAACTTTAAATGGTATACACATGTGATGCCATACCCTACTTGTTGAGTGACAGGCCCATTTGCAGGCTTATAAAATGGCTCCAGATATATTAGCAGTAACCTTGTCAGACATTATCAGAATGTTTCCTGTCATCAGTGTTGTTGACATCATACTGATAGAACATCAGTCATCCTATTGGTTGTGACACTGTAATATGAAGGAGTGGCATGATATAGAAAAAATAGATTGATCCAACCATGGCTGGGTAGGAAGAATGTATCTTTAATATGAGGCACATGATCAGAATTTACCAATGAAGTTTTCCTTCTCAATGTGAACATTTAGGCCAGTGTTTTGTAATTTTTTCATGTATGTTTTCCAAAGCACACTACTGTAAGACTACATTTTATATTCTATTTTAATATAGAAAGTCGCAAAAAATTAGTTTGACTCACAACATATTTACCGTTGTCAAGATATACTTGATTCTAAAATGGCTTCTAAACCAGTGTATTCAGCCACAGACACACAGACACACAGACAGACACAGACAGACACACACACACACACACACACACACACACACACACACACACACACACACACACACACATTTTTACATTTTTTTCTAAAATAGCAGATGTACTATACGCTTGCAGTGTGGGACAAAGTGGTGTGATTTTTGAGAGCCACTGTTCAAAATTGTAAGATGAGATTTGTGAAATGCTGCTGCTGAAATGTTGCTCTAGTAAAATCTAAAGTGCCACAGTTGCTTTCACAGCTTTAAATTGCTATCCTAGACATCCAAGTTGGATAGTGCAACTGCTCCTAAAGCTTTTTTAACCAGCAGATAGATGGACACTCCAACTGATGTCTTAAGGTTTTTACTTTTCCCCAGACAACGTGAAAAACTGCAAAAAAATAATAATTAATACATATATTTTAAATGTGAATGTCTTAACAGTCTTTTTAGTGTCCATGATAATGAAATGTTTTGTTTTGTTTTTGTTTGTTCACAATACACAAACACCGTGAAATGACATGACACAACCAAATAAAATTAACACTATTACACTATTATTATTAACACTGTTTACAAACACAAATAACAACAGGTAACATACCGTGTGCGCCTTCTGACAATGTTTTTAGGAGAGTCACATTGTTTTCTTTCATATTTCTTTATTTCAAAGACACTTGTCTGGCTTACAAAGAGCTCTTTTCCTCACTGAAACTCAGTCAGTTCTGAGCCTACTCAGCCCAGCTTACACATGTGCAAAGCTGCAATCAATGCTGCCTCACTAATACCTGCCTCTGCATGCCCCTACAACAGGTCATATAGAACAGCAGTAGATAGCACTACAAACACAAACACAATATGTTACGCAAAAAGTACACATTATTTTCAGAAAAATGAGAAAACAAAATAAAATACCATTGCTGGCCCACTGGGACAGCTACGAAACCCAAAAAACGAACACAAACACAGTGTTGCTGTGCTTTAGGTCTGAATACCTTGTATCATTTGAACATTAGTGAGCACAAACTTGCATGGGTGTGCATATATTTGCATGTTTATGGCATCTCAACATAACCTGACACATCGAGTTGGCAATGTGAAATGCATCTTTCTCTACCGCTAGCCTGACTTACTGATCGAACGAATCACACCCACTGGATATGCATCTTTTAAAAGTGGATGCTGGGCTACATTTACTCATTTTTGGTGTAAATATTGGTATTCATTTTTTTTCACTGTGTAATGCACCCTGACTAGACGATAAATATATAAGCATACACTTCACTAGTATATTATATAGCTACATATTGACAGTGTCTTAAACTTTCCACTTTTGTTCTTTTTTTCCATAGGTTCCCAGTGAGCTGTTAAAATCCAAGTGACAGTGCTCCTACAGAGGCAGACGGCAGACATGAAGAAACACTGTGACATCATAGCGGCTGGTCCATGACACTGAAGCTCATCTGGCCCTCTCAACAACCCACCTGTCCTCTGTTCTCATCAGACCAGACAATCAGTCAGTCACTCTCCCGTCTACACAAGGCTGCGCAATGGCCAGCAAGAGGAAGTCCACCATACCATGCATGATACCGTCCAAATCCAAACATGTGCGTGAGGAGATCATACTGGGCTGCCTGCCAGAACTCCTCCCCACCATCCCCGAGGATAGCATACTGAGCATCTCCGGAGAGGAGTCCAGCCATTTCTCCCACAACTCCTCCAAACCTGAAGCTTGCAACGGAAGAGAGAGTGGAGGCACATACAGCTGCCCGACGTGCCGCTTCGAGTCCAGAGATCTAAACTACTTCCTGGATCACATGCACAACTGCCACGTAGACTTCAGGGCCCAGCCCACCTTCTACTGCCTGAATTGCAGGGTGTCGGTGATCCGTTTTGAGGCCCTCGCCCTGCATAATGCTAAAGCCCACCCCGGGATAATGGAGGGTTTGATCACTGCCTCCCTCTCTGTCAACAAGAGGGATGGTTTGACCACTGTGGAGCAGAGACTCTTCACAGACAGTAGAGAGGACTCTAGAGAGTCAGGTCTCTCCCTCATCAAAACGCCCATCGCCAAGATGATGAAAGCCAAGGCAGAGCATAAAAAGATTGTGGTCTCCCACACTGTGGAGGTACGGAAGATAGACACTGGAAAGGAGGTGAACCCCGTCATGCTGACAAATGTGCCTGAACTCCAAAACGGGGCGACTAGTCTTTCTGGAGCCCCAACTATGCCGAGGACCACTGTCAATCATTTGATTACGACAACGGTGTCCAATCAAGTCTTTCACCAGCACACTCCCTCGCTTTACTCCTCCCCCACCTCTGATTCCAATAAGGACCTTCCAAAGGTGATGATCCCTCTGAGCAGCATTCCTACCTATGATGCTGCCATGGACACCAGCAGCTTTCTCAAGACCTCCTTTGGCAAGTTCCCCTACCCGACCAAAGCCGAACTCTGCTATCTGACGGTTGTCTCCGAGTTCCCCGAAGAGCAGATCAAACTGTGGTTCACTGCCCAGAGGCTCAAACAGGGCATAAGTTGGTCTCCCGAAGAGATCGAAGAGGCCAGGAGGAAGATGTTCAACACCGTCTTCCAGGGCGGGGCGCCCCCCAAAAACCCTGCTTCTTTGCAGCAACATGTCAATCACATCATAAGCCACCACACAGTCACCGCTCAGCCTCCCCAATCAGGCCCTGTGGCCCCAAACTACCAGATGACCAAACTTCCCTATGGCACTTTGAAAGGTAGTCCTGTCGGGGTGATAGCCACTCAGCCTAGCATGTCAACCAACCCACATGTCACCAGGGTGTCCTATCCTGCCCCAGCTGTCCCCCCAAAGTTCCCATCAGTGGTCAGACCGGCGCAGGTACTGGCCAAGAATACTCCAGAGACGGAAAAGAGTAACGGATTGTGCCCAGTCAGCAACACCAGCAGCAGTAGAAGCAGTAGCAGCAGCAGCATTAGCAGCTATTCCAGTTGTAGTAACGGCGGCGATTCCATCGCCAAGAAGCTAATGAACAACAGCAGCCCCACCAGCAGCATTAACAGCGTCGTCAGTTGCTCCGCTAACAACAATGAAGAGCACTGCCTCGCTGATTACACTGGCAAGCCAGGTGTCAGAAGTAACAGTGTGCCGTCTGGAGCAGAAGGTTTCAACACTAACCAGAGCAAAGTGATAATGAACAACACCAGCAAATGCAACACCGCCTGCAGTGATCATAACGGTGGCGGCCCACAGGATCAGTTCTGCATCAAAAAGGCAGACGATGAATTAAACAGCTACGTCCCTCCGCCCAACGCCGACAGCAGTATTAGCAGCGACTGTTCCAGCGCCACCTGTAACAGCGACCCTAGCCTGAACCATGCCAGCAAATCCCTGAATGAAATCACCAGCACCAGTGTCATTACCAAAAGCAGCAGTGGCTTAGCCATCACAGAGGACGAGGGTAAACGCACCAAGGACTTTCCGATCAAAGGCATGTCGATTTTGCAGCAGCTCATTAAAGAGGACGACCACCTCGAGGCAGACACGACCGGTCCAGAGCTGAGGGTCGACCCCATTAAGATCAACCTGAAACGGTTGAAGATGAACGAGCCTGAGGAAAAATGTGTCTCAGAGACGGTACCAGAGTGCAAGCCTGAAATCTCAGAGGTGCCTCAGTCTGTTTTCGCGCCCTCCTGGGGCAAAAAGTCCCCCGAGCAAGCACACATACTCCGACACGTGTTCTCAAGCACCCACTGGCCTAGCAGCCAGCAGTACGAGGAGCTTAGCATCATGACAGGCCTGCCCAAGTCTGAGGTGGTGCGCTGGTTTAGCGACAGCCGATACATCCATAAGAACGGTCAGCTGAAAAGGCTGGAGAGCTACCAGCGCCTGCCAGCAGATACAGAGGCATCCAGGGGCCATGGAGAAGTCGGTGCAGAGGTGGAGAATGACCCTCTGGCGCCTCAAGAGAAGCTTGCAGAACAAGACGTGACCAAGCACCTTGACGGAGGAACAGGATTGAACTCGGCACAGCAGGTCGTATGGCAGGATACATACCCACCGCTGTTGGGTGCGATGGTGTCAGAGGAGGCTACACAAGGCAGAGATGGGGAATTGGCGCAACCAGACGTTCTGCGGGATCCCTGGTCTGAGAGAGTAGACGGCCACCAGGAGCCGGTGGCCAGTCAGCCATTCATTGATCAGCAGACAGACGCCAACCAGGCCAGGTGAGTCTTAATCTTTTTATTATGACGATACTACACTCAAGTAAACCAGTAAGACACCTCAGTGGCGAGAAGCGACCACAGGTCGATGGCTTGGCATTCAACAAAAGTTGTCAACCCTGTTTTAATTTACTCTGTGATTTACTAAAGCTGGCAACCATTAATAAAGCTGTTTTCATGAAGTTGGCAACCCTCCCTGTTTTCATGAAGTTGGCAACCTGCGTGTTTTGGCAACGCTATTTTCATTGAGGCTACTAAAAGATTATAATTGTAATTGTATTGATATTAATTAATAATTGGAATGTAATAGTTTGTTTTTTACATGTGACTTTGTAATGAGATTGACATAGAAGCTGATAAGTGAGCTGGCAGGCCCATAACCTTAATTCAAGTCGCAGATGCACCCCCCCCCTACCTGCACAGCCTCAGTCGATCACAGATTGCAATCTATCTTTTGCGTACCCCTGGACTATGCTACTTGAATTCTGCATTAGAACCTTTTATGTCCATATGTCTAAATGCCAGTGAAAGCCACCAACGTCTATCACTTAGTTGTTCCTGTGTAGCGAATGATACATTTAAAAGACACCAAAAAAAAGAAAAAAAAGATGCACTCTCATGTTGTTGAGTGGCTTATTCAGACAATAAAGGGTCTGTTTTAATAAGCTATTTTTAGATAAGTAGGAGTCTGGCCATTAAATTATAGATTTAGAGAGCGTGTGTTAATACATGTGAATAAATCATCATGACGGATAATCCCAGGCTTCTTTTCTCTCCATTTCAAAATGGGCACACAAATGTTTCTGTTGGTCATATAGTACAATACATGGTGGTAGTCACTTCCATGTTTTTGTGTCTTCCCGGCCACTAGGGACCGCCTGAGAATGGAGATGCTGGAGGTGTGACAGAAGATGCCCTAATCTTACCCAGAGGGAAAAAAGGACGGTTAGGCTGGCTCACTCCCAGGCCATGGCCTGGAGTGTTCATTATGACAGCAGATGTGATTGTAGCTGGACCGCTGGACTCTGACTGTAACTGTGAATACCCCCCACCCCCCCTCCTTCCTCTTCCATCTCCCATCACTTCCTGCCATCATCAAAAAGAAAGAACTTGTCACCTTTGAGTCCTGTGATGTTTTAAGCCCTTCATGCTTTCTTTGTGGTTGTGTGGGGAGGGTGCACAATGAGGTCAGTATGAGGGATCTTACAGAAAGAGAAAGAAACGGGAAAAGATGCACATTGACTGGAAAACTGACTTGAATGGGAAAAAAGAAAGACAAAAGACATAGGAGAGGGAAGAAAGATATTGTTTTGGGGCTGAGGGAGAAATATATAATATGATTGAAACTGCACTAAACAGGAGGGTTTGTACTGACTGGACAAACATGAGATGTGTCAAGAAATGTTATTGTTGGCTTTGTGATATTTTTTACTTTTTTTTTTTAGCAACCAGTACTTCAGCACTGCCTTGAATTTTACTTTATTCCGTTATTTGGTTTTTCAATTCTATTTACTCTTCTATAGTCACTGTAAGTCCAGATGCAATCAAACATGTTTTATTTAGATCTGTTCTGTATAAATGTTGGTGATCACTTCGCAGTTCAGCTACACGCAAGACTATTTACATAAAATGCACTAATGAAGACAGCAATGCTAAACTCACACTGCCCCAGAATAAAGATATTGACAGATCTGTCAAGATCAGTACACTACACTGCCCTGCAAACCCAACAGAGAAGCCTATCACGCTAACGTTGCCTTACTCAGCTCTGTCCATGTGTTGATATGACCTGTCTGCCCATCACTTTGCTTTCCAGTTATTGTGCTGTCTAAACAATTACTTGCCAGTGCATTGATGGTCACTGTTGGTCTACATCTGTGAAAAATAAATAAATCTTGTGCTGCTTTCTGTACACTTGGAAATGTTTAACTTTTACTGTAAATGTATCAAATCTTGTTACTGGCAAAAATGTTGCTAATGGTAAAATTATGAATTTGATCCCTACACTGACAGAGTGAGATATCGTGCTAGCTAGAGAGCCAAATGAGGAGATGTGTCCTCTTGTCAGAACTTTGTGTTCATATAAACATAGTCACTACATGAATCCTATTGAGCTGCATCTTTGTCAAGCTGCTAATAGCTAAGAACGGTGCTATACCATCCAAAGTGAAATTGGAGGTTAATCTCCTACCAGCAGTGTATGCACTTGTCGAATGTTACAAATTTATTTTGGTTCGAGAAATGGAATCTGGACTTACGGTGTTATGATCACTTTTATGAAATAGTCTGATCATACAGCACTGTTGTATCATCCTTTCTACACTTCTAAATCTTTACAAAATAAACAGAATACTCACCAGGCATTAATGTCTAATTATTTTTTCACAAGTGTACCACACAATGTATTGAAATGTTTATCAATTGTACATACCATTGCATGATTAGCACAATGAATATTCATTGTTTTAAAGCTACACAGTACCAGCTAAATATGTGCTGAATGTGTCATTCTATTTTTGCAAACCATGGGTCACATTTACTATGAAGTCCTGCATTTGTGTCACATCACACCTCCATATATGGCCACACCTTGTGAGATCACACGTTCATATGGTGGTGATATGCCTCTATCTCCATATATGGAGATTTGAGATATGCTGAAAACCACCGAGTTAGGGGAAGGGGTACCTATAGGCCAGTCAATGACCAGAAGCCATATTGGAGGACGAGTTTGACTTAATAAAAATAACAGTCATGTCACCATAGAAAACCTGCTCCCCATTCCTAGCAAAATGTCACATTTGAATGCTTAAAGATGTCAAACTAGGGGTTATTCACATTGCACCGTAAGGTGGTGACTATGGAACGCACCCCGTCATTCCGCCCGTGTCTGTACCCCGTCATTCCGTCCCCGTCATTCCGTCCCGTGTGTGATGTAATGACGACGTCATAGATCTCATAGCTGAGCTATTCTTGAGCCCGGACGGTGGAGACCTGTGCCCCGTAGGGGCACAACTCTTGTTCACATTGCAAAGCAGCTATAGCCGCCTCACGTTTGGTCAAGCATAGGGCCATTTCTATTCCATGAGGTGCAAAAAGTAAGGAAGAGACCTGTGTCAATGTGAGATCACTGCCACTTTGTACAATACACGTTTAGATATTTTAGCATTCGCAAGACCCAGCCAAGTCTCCCAAACATTAAAATAATCAAGGGGAGATAAAGTGGACCTTTAGCCAACACAGAGGATGCTGAATAAGTCATGTTAGTGTTTGACTAAGTATTTGTTAGGGTCATCCAAATTCATTCAGAACCCACTGAACCAGAGTTCAATTTGTGGTCATTAGAAAAGTAATGTTTGAGAACGTCAGACTAAAATAAATGCCCATAGCCAAACTTCAGCAGATCTCTACAGTCTACTAATCCAAAACTAACAACCAGCTTGGCGTCTTGCTCTCAGACTCGTCTGAACTCCATTCCACAACACACTATGCTCTAGTTCAGTTTTCCAAATACGCAGGTTTACCAATTAAAGAAATGATAGTTAGAAGGATCACACAGACAGCCAGCATTTTCAGTTGTAGGATTTAATTAATTATCTTTACAACCTACAATGAGCTTGAAACTAAAAACATGAGGGGAAAAAATAAAACCATGATTGAAGGCTATAACAAAAGTTGGTAAAACAGTAAATGGACATGATTCAACTACCTACATCAACTTTGTCATACATGAGTGGAATAGACTGGAATCAGATTAATGGATATTCACATTCAAATGTTTTGTTTTTGTCCTCATCTCTACAATTGTAAAACTGCTAAAATTGTAACAGGTTTCTCTTTTTTTGGCAAAGTCAATATCCCTCTAATACCATTCTGAAAACACATTTACTGATTTGAAATACATTTAAATATTATCTTCAAGTAACAGATAAGGGTGTTTTTTTTCCTCTTGACATGTGAAAATAATTAAGTTAAAATCAGACAGGGCAATGGAGAAGGATTGAGGATGCTGGCAACCAAAAGGGGTGAAGAGAAAATTGGTTCACATTTACACTGAACAAAAAGTCCCTGATAGAGGCTGTAAAACAAAATATTCACATTCCGTTTGCAATATTGACATGGTTGCAGTATTCTTCCCCCACCCCCATCCAGACATGCCCTTTCATGTTACATTATTCGACACTCCAGTTTAAAATATCATTCATCCAAACACACAGCTTTCATGGTCTCCCCCCACACTCGTCACAAAACTAAAGCTCAAATTGCATTCCCGCAAAAGGCGTGTGGGTGTATTTAAGGAATTCATTTGATTTAACTTTCTCTTCTATCAAAATATAGAATCCATTAATAATACATGGGAGGGCTAAAAATACAGAGTGAACAAAGATATTAAAATGATACACAAAGCTTCTTTTTTATGAATACAGTAGCTATAGGACCACAGAGTTCGAAGTACAGGCATCGCCAGGTGTTGTCCCCAATGAGGGAGAAAAAAAAAAGTTCTCAAAGATTCTTCCAATTACTGGGACTATGCCTTGATGCCCAGTTGTGGGCATAGTTCAGCCTTGAAACCTGACCTTGGATCAGGTCCTCAGACCAACCACAACCTTCGTCAGCTCGAAATGCAATCAAAATGTAGTAGTTTGCTTGCCTGCCGTTGCCATTCTTGTCAGCTCACTTTATCCACAATTAATTGTCAGGTCTGGCCATCAGGTGAAATTCAGTTATGCTAAAAACAAGTATCCAATAAAACGGAGTATCATAGTTAAAACCACAAACTTGGATTTAGAATTCATAGTCTTCGTCTGCCATGTCAATAGCCCAGGCAAACTTTTCACGCTGGGTTTTGTTGTAGATCTTCTCGATGGGTACGTCCCACTTTTTACACCTTAAGAAACAAGAAATTAAAATGGGTACTCGCAAATTATTCAAGGAAATCACAATGCTCTCTACTCTCTGGTGTGATTATGTTAATTACGTCTAATTGGCCAACATCATAATGAGGAGCTGTAACACAAAGTCTTACCAGGCCACAGAGATACGTGGGTCCAGATAGTTGAGTTTTGAAGTGCCGAGGGCAATCTGCTTGTTCTCCTCACGGTCGGTGGCCTGCACCTCCAGCTTCATTAGCTGCTCTTCTATCCTCTGGACTGCCTTTTTCTTAGTCTCCACAGCCCTACAGGAAGTAGAATGAAATAATCACCTCAGAGAAAGTAATTTAAACAAAAACTACCTCATTTGCCACTGCAGTTTATTGGAGACACATCCATCTTACAGAAGACACCGTACTGGCTTATCTGTATAGTGGAGGCACAGCATGCTACCACTCAAGAATACTGGTCAATCACAGTAGTCTTCAGGGACTTGCCCCTCAGAGAGTAGTCCCAGAAAAGACACGCTGCGAGTAGCTAGTAGTCACTTCGTGTGGCATCATAATGCACCAAGAATTAAAATGGCAGCACATAATGCATCTACCTTTCATTTATCTAGGATCTAAAACTAGGGACCATGACCAATTCAGTGAAGTATCTCACAGGGGAATTAAACTAGTGTTTAGTGTTACTCACTTTTTGGACTTCTCATCTCTGTGTACTTTGGCATCAGCCTTGGCGCTCTTCAGATCTCTCTTGGCATCAGATAGCTGGTCCTTCTTTGCATCAATCTGAGAACAGTGGAGATGGTCAAGTTAACTCAGGAGACTATAGTATTTGCTTTTGATATCAAATGCTTGATTTTGGAGTGATAAATTCTGTTGCTCATTAGGATTGTGTGTTTGTTATTAGTCTCATAATCTTCTTTATAATACGGACACAGTAAAGAGCATCAAATAGTGCTAGTTTCCATGATCCATGGGTCCGACTAATACTTGTTACATTGTATAGTCACCAAAGCATGTGTTGCCACAAAGAAAAAGCCAACAGTTTACGTTGCACATAACATTTCTGTGGATCGAAATATTACTCCCAGCAACTAGTCCACTGTCTGTCAGCCCATAAACTATACTGCAGCAGATCACACTGAAATGTAACGCAATAGACGTCTGGGTCTCTGCTACATACTCTACTCCCAGCTGGAGTTAATCATTCCTCGCAGTACTGCAGAGCGCATGCAGAAAAGCCTAAGAGGAAGGCTCGGCCTCGATCCCACTCTGGTCCCATAGTAAAGAACGCTTGACCCCAAAACGTCCGGCAGGGGTGGCACTGGTACAGTAACAACTTAAGTACCTACAAAACTAAAATAAAAGGGATTTAATATTAAAGCCAGGCTGTTGCCAAATGTTTTAATATTGTACAGTAATTTAAGTGTAGACATTTTGGGCTATGGCGGCGTTGGATTGGGGCCAAGCCTTCTGGTATTCCATAGAATAGCAGATCTACAAGCTTATAGAGTGTGTCGTGCCCATTGTTTATGGATGAGAGTATTTTAGGATTGTTCATGGCGGCTTTCTCTCACACCATTAGATGCAGTAATTGTTAAATAAAACACTGGGATGATATAGGTAGGGATTATATGTCAGTCAGACTGTAGAGAAAGCAATGCCTGCTTGTGAACACTAAGTGACAAGAGAAATTGTCCCTAATAAAATGATAAACGCAAACACATGACCACATTAATAGTTGGACTGCAAAACAAAAATCAGGGAGTTTTGTTTATAGTAAACTGGGGTTTAAAATGTGGCAAATTGACAAACCTTATTGATTCAAATGTACTGGTAATTAACCAAAACAGAAATAAATCTCACTTTAGTCTGCAGGTTTTGCATAGACTTCTCAAAGGTCTTGGGTGGCGCCCTCTGATGGTTACAGAGGATGGCTACAGCTCTGTTTGCCCTGTTGTAAGACAGGATCTTGGCTGGAATGTTCTCATCCGCTAGAGAAACAGAACACACAAGTTAACAATCTACCTGTTCAGTGTAGCATACTGACTACATCATGTTGCACCCCCACATGCAAAAGCATTTTGTACATCCATCATTGTTTCATAGCATGGACACTTCCTCTACCTTAATTCAAAACCGAGTTGAAGATTTTCCAAGTAGGCCATGTATTAGTTTTCATTGCCTTGAATGGGTAACCAAAGAGATCTGCCACAAAATTACTTACGACTGGTCAACTCCTTCAGCTGCTGCTGGAGGGTGATTGAGGCGTTGTAAGTACGGAAAACTTTGGCTGTTAGACCTTCCATCAACTCCTGGAGGTGTTTGTTCAAAATGGAGGTCTGGAGGGAAGGCAAGTGGTAATTAGTGTTATAACACTGAATATGCAAAAGCCTGAGGCTCCACAGCAACTTTAATATCTTGAACCATTTTGACAAAGCACTGAAGGTAAACTATATTGTTACTTTACTCTTGATGAGATTAATCAAGAAGTTGAGCATGCGCAATTCATGAACCATTCATATCTCAGTCCTTGCATTAAGCATGGCAAAACATAAAATCATGGTTGACAAGACACAACATGACCAGGTGGGGACCTTGCACAATTACTTGGAATAAGTAGCCAATATCAAGCTTACATTGAGACGGTCAAACAGGTCATCTTCCGGCTGCTTATTCTCCATGAACAACTGGAGATTTTTAAATACCTGGAAGAGATTCAGGGACATTAATACTAAGAAAACCACAATAGCTCACAAACACCGTTGAAGCAAGATGGCCGTCTTTACCCTCTTTTCCACAGGGACTTTGTTGTAGTAGCGGATGGAGTCTTTACCCAGGAAGTCAAACTCCACCACAAACTCCTGTCCATCTTTTTCTGGGTATAAGTTGATGTGTTCCACGCGGAGGGAGCAGCAGCCGACCGTGTCCGCAGTTTCGCCTTCTTCCTTCTCGTTACCGGCTCTCAGAGCAAGCTAGAGCACATAGAAAAGGAACACTACCATCAAAGCACCCAGGTTTAGGCCGCGGTCCTTAAATTCAACACGAGGCGATATCCCTATATTTTATAATATCTATAGAATAAAGCATCTTCCATTATGCAACGACCAATTGCACTTTAACATGATACATTTACACAAGCGCAAGCCAAGACTGTACTGCCATTTAGCTTAATCGGCACTCATTACATTGGCGACATCTATACTCATATCTCATCACCATTTTGAACACAATACCAGCAATTGCTTACAATGTCCAAATATAACCAATCTACTGTACATGCAAAAAAGGTGATGCAACAGGGAGGTCAGATGAATCATTTTGCACATTTACTTAAACTTGTGAACAAATGGTATCCTAACCTTGTCAATGAAATAAAGTGCCACAGCCCTCTGTCGGATTCGCATCTCCTTGGACTTCCAGTCATCGCGGTACTGGGCCCTCAGGCGGTCCACACACTTCTTCAGTCGACGGGCCGTCTCGTATTTCTGCCAGTCTTTCTCTCCCTGCAGGCACACACGCACCACAAAAAAAAATGAGGTGACTAAGCACACAAGATGGAAAACACAAGTAGCAATTTGCAAAGTAACCTACAATTACTCATCTCAAAACACATTTTACACAGGTACTGTACAAAAAGGAAAATGCTCACATTAAATTTATACTTTTAAAGTATATCTTGCTGTCAAAGTAACTTCCATACAATGGAACAAAGACAATTTTTTGTACACTTGTTCACTATACGATAGTGGTTCCCAACCATTTTTGACATGCATATATGGACCCCGATTTAATGGCATTTCCATCTCTGGGACCCCCAATTTGTATATTGTAAAATTAATGTTAATTTAACCATGTACAAATGGAACCAGAGACCCATTCTGAGTTACAGAGAAATAAGGATTCATCAAGGATTCCATGGGGGTCCCCAGAACAGACTTCAGGAACCACTGCTCTACATAATCTTAAGTTGAAATGCATCATCAAGATCATGGGCCTACCTTGATCCTTGAACTGGGGTTCAACATGATGTACTTGATGGAACCTTGAATATTCTCAGTCCAGGATACAAGCCAGGTGACTTTGTTGTCATGACGAACCTCCTTCCACTTTGTGCCTGGGGGAGCCTTGGGATGCTTGGAGTCTCTGAGGGAAGGATTATAACATTTTACAATATGTTGGGTAAGAAGAGGGTAAATAAGCATTTGCTTCCTTGTCCCTTTTTGCTTAAAATGTCACGCACTTGCTGCAGTTGATGATTATGTCCTCTGGTCTGATCCTACGCTTCAGCATACCCATCTTGGGGTGGTCACCTCTTCCCCGGAAAAGCCCAGGAGGCTCAATGCGGAAATTGGCGATGCGCTCCTTATGGTTGTCCATGAGACAGAAACCATATTCCTGCAGGATGCGCTCATTCTCCAATTTGATTTTCTATAAAATGTAGAAAAATGTCAAATGATAGCGCTACAAGTGGCTTGAAGCCAGGGGTACATAGTCAAAAAGAAAGGACACAATTTCATTGCATGTCTCACCTGTTTCTCTTCCTTTGTCATAGCTTTCCTGGCCTCTGATTGAGCTTTGAAGTATTCGTTAATCTGGTTGAAGTCACACTTTTTAAGATCAGTGATAATGGTCTTTTCCTCTGCAGTCATTTCCTGTGGGTGGGTGGCAGAGAAACATTTGGACGATCAAAATGAAGCCTTTAGCTTACGCCCAGCTATCTCCCACTTTTCCAGCTGGGCTTAATCATTTCAGTATGAAGATCATAGATTTTACACATTAAATATTCACTGGAAAAATATGTGCATATTTCTTTGTTTAATCGTATTGACTCAAGACTATTGGTGGAAACGTCCAAACCATGTTATGCCGTGATTGGATCATAGCAGTTTGTGGAAGAGAACAGAAAATGACAGACTATGCCTTGTTCCTACCTTTCGCCAGTCTTTAAAAAAGTTCTTTCTGAAGATGTCTTTTGTGGTGTATTCATGGTCCAGCATTTTTCCAAAGAAGGTTGCCACTTCTTCAGCTTCGGGGCTGAGCTTCATGTGTTTCCCTAAAACATAAAGACTGGTTGATCAGTCATTAACGCCTATAAAGGAATCTCCTGCATATCCGTTAGTAAGTGAGAAAAGAAAAAGGTAAATTGTTTCACCATCATAGAAGAACTTTACGCGGCTGGGAAGAGGTTCATATGGTGGTGCCAACACTGGTCCTTTGTGTTCAAGAAATTTCCACTTGGAGCCATCTGTGGCCCTCTCCTCCTCCCACCTAGAATACACCACAGAATGAGTTGGGATAAGACAGTATCTCACAAGAGTGAGTACACCCCTCCCATTTTATGGGACAACACTGAAACAAGTAACGTTTACACATTGTAGTCACTGTACAGCTTGGATAAAAGGGTAAATTTTCCTATTTGTGTCTAAACTGATGGCAACAGAAGTCAGTGCACCCCCAATTAAAATGCCCACATTTGTCCCAAGTGTCAATATTTTGTGTGGCCACCATTATTTTCCAGCACCACCTTCATCATGGAGTTCACTAGAGCTTCATAGAGGGGATCATGTTCTGCTTCAGTACATTTTGACATTCATGGTTCCCAAAATGAACTCTGGATTTCCAGTGCTAGTGTTGTCTCATGAAGATATGAAATATTTGGAGAAATGGGAGGGGTATACTCACTTTATACAGTATATACACACTATATAAACAAAAAGGACTCATTGCCGTGTTGATAGAATTGCTTAGCAGGTGGCAGGCAAAGACAAAAACCAAGCTCACCATTTCCACTTCTCCTCCGGCTCCTTTTTAGCCTTCTTCTTACCATCAGCAACGACTTCGCCTTTTTTGTTTTTAGTCTTCTTGGGCTTGACATCCTGAAAAGGGAACGAAGACTGCTTTTAATGAAGCATTTTTAATTGTGGTATGGATCTAGGAAAAGGTCACATTCATGGACACGAAAAACCCAAGAGCAATTCAACAATAGCTCACCTCCTCATAGTCGTCTTGTTTCCTCTTTTTGGCCTTCTTTTCATTTTCAATCTTTATTTTCTTAGGCTTGAAATCGGAGCTGAAAGAAAAGACCCAAATGTTATTCAAGGTAACAGTCTTCTCCCATCTGGATTTGGCAGCAACGCTGTGGAAAATGCAGGTTCCTGCACTCTCAACAGTTCAAATCTGGTGCAGGTCAAATCTCAAACTGCAAAATGTACATGCCTACAGGTAGGTGCCATTCTACCCTCTCCTGTCTCACAGAGCACTAAATTTATATATAAAAATACAGACACCCTGTACTGTGTGGATAATCTTTGAAGTGAGCAAGACCACTCCCTGAAAAACCACACGTACAATGGATTACCGTTGGAAAAAAAAAAAAAAAGTGAAACTATATCTTTGTTGAAGTCAACTTGGGCACTCACTCATTGTCATCATCACGTTCTCTTTTTAGAGGCTTCTCAAATTTAGGCGAGTGGTAACTGTCATCATTTGGTTCAGACTTCACACGTGGAGGACTAGAAACAAAAAACAGCCACAGATGAGACAATTCAACTCAAAACATAATACATTTTAGCAGACATGCAAAATGTTCTACCTGCCAAAGCCATTCTCCTTTTCCTTCTTGACATCAGATTTAACCTGAAAGGAATAATATTACGTGAGGTCATGAACAAGCACATGTATGATTGAAACAGACCATAAGATTAGTTTCATGTGGCATTGCAACATCATTTGTTTCAGCATATACCACCCCTTCAGCACTCGCAGCAAATTGGCAATAATTCCTCAAGTGTAGTAATTCAACAATTCTTTGGAATAATGATTTTACTACAAAAAAGGCCTGCCTTCCATTTTGCACAAACAGAAGTGAAATGTCCCATTAGTACCTCAAGATAATAAGTCACGTCTCTTTAGTGTTGAAATTCCAAACAAGATGCTTTGTTAAGTCAGAAAGACTGAATAGACTTCTGTCTGAAGCACCTGTCGTTTTGAGGTGTATAAACGTCCTTTGCATCCCAAGTAGTAATTTCCCTTTAAGTTAATAGAAATGACACAACTAAAATTTGCCTATGAGAGCCTGATTGAGAGAGCTACTGTGTAGAATGTCCTGATTAGGAGTAGTGGGGATAAAACCCCAAAACCAAACAAAATGATAGATCAGAAGATAAGAGACTGGTCATCAAGTTAAGACACTAGAATTCCCTTTTACCCATAGTAGCAGATCTACAAAGCAAAACCTGTAACAAACACAAGATCTGTTGTTAGCTCTTCACCTTGTCTTCCCTCTTCTTGTCTTTATCCTTGTGCTTATCCTTGTGTTTGTCCGAGCTGCCGTCTTTGTGCTTTATCTTCTCCTTTTCCCTATGCTTTTTGTCAGACGAGTCCTTGTGGTCACTGTCATTTGAAGAGCAAAAGATAGACATTTTACCACCTCGATCTGAACACACTTTGTTGCTCACATGACTACATTGCCACAGCCACCTATTATAAGACAGGCACATACCCTTGAAGTGAAACCCATCTCCAACTGTGGTAAGGTTCTCAAACATCTAAATATGTAATAGAATGTAAACTGTTTTATTTGACATACCCACTGCCATACTTTGACTTGTCCCGTTCCTTGTCTTTCTTGTGGTCCTTATGTTTATGTTCCTTGTACTTTTCTTTATGTCTGTAGGAATCTAAAGAAAGGTGGGCGTCAAATGCATTCAAGATAAATTCCAGATGTCAACCAATAGCTACCCAAGCAACTAACTGAAGAGGTACAATTGCAGCTTGATAATTCACCTTCTGAACTACACTTTCATAGTCATAAACATGCTTTACCATCAACACCGAGCATATGACATTAGTGAGACAGCACCCTCTAGTGCCTAGAGGGGCTACAGATCTTTGTCAGTGAGACATTATGAAATGGAAGACACTAGACAGGTTACAACATGCTCAGAAAATACAAACAGGCAATTATTCTTTGCTTCAAAGTCAGTCATGAGGAAATGGTAATTCTTTCATTTTATTTTAAACTGGAATCATAAAAGAACTGACAATACCCATGACCACCATCTCATGCTAAACTTCCACGTTTCAAGAACATTAGGCATTTGTCTGAGATGACAAACAATTGAGCCACACTTATATATAAATATAAATGTGTCCTTAAATATCAGGGCATGCCTCTTCCAAGAGGTCATGTGTCGGAGGAAACCGAAAGATGTCTTTAACAGAAAGAGCCATTCCATCATTGCAAATTTACTGACAGTCGTTTCTATGTTACAACATTTTCACTGGAAGTAAGTCATTCATCATTTAGGGCAGGGAGGGAAAAAGGTCTTAGAGAAACAAGTTTACTGCAGAGACCTGAAAACGTCAACTGTGCAGTCAGTTAACTTTAAACAGATTTCCATGTGAAATAACTGCCAATACAAGGTTATATATTCTGCATGTGCATCCTCCGTTTATTCTATAGATATAAATTTCAACAATCAGTACCCAACTGAAGCCATTGCACATCATTGGCCATCTCATTATACCAACCCAAAGCGATGTTTTTCTAAATGATACATCATTCCCATTATTTTAGACATGTTATTCAATAACTAATTTGGCATCAGCAGTTTAAGCACATAACTGAGATAAATGTACAATTTTTATACCATAGACATAACCATCTTGTCTTACTTTTATAGATAAATTAAGCATTGTAAACCCGTTTCTAAATCAGTTATACATGGATGCATGTTTTAAGCGTCTGTGTGCCTTGCATGCACACAAGTGCATGTCTTATGAACACACACAACAAAAGTCTCAATACAGCACTGGATATATATCCATATTGCGTTTTATACATCCATGTTTGAATCAGTCCAATATAAATCTTCAGCTATTGCACCTTCTAATAGTAAGAAGCAATGTAAACTGTAGTGATTCAACAGTCCAACAAATTATACTAAATTGTGGGGAAGATAAAAAACAATGCATGATTATGAACTTATTGTGTGTGACTGACTTTGTGTCCATTCACAGTCAAGTCCTACCATTAATGTATCAATTTTAATAGTTACATTTGCACAGTCAAATGAACAATGGTTACTACATAGTGCCTGGCCCCAGGAAGCTAGAAGATAAAGATGTAACCAGATTGACCCTAATAGTACCCTTATAAGTCCTGATCTTAATAAACTAAGGGTTTATTTGGTTTCATTATGCACTCAAATTATTGTTAATTGTTAAACAACCACATTCATTACTTTACAAAGTCTACACACAATGATAAATTGAGAATGTAGAATTGTTATTCTGGTCCAACATTGTGGACAACATTTTATTAAAAAAAATATAGGCCTATATTATTCTTCAGTCTTGGGTCTGCAAGGCCAAATCTCATCAAATGGTGGTCCATGGCTCAAATGCCGAATAAATCGGTCCTTGATATGAAGAGGTTTGAAAAGCACTGCCCTAAGGGAACCTAGTCTCATCTGTACTTTAACAGCCTCAGATCATCTGCCTGCTATGGTACAGTCAGGCCGCTACTGAAAAAAGAAAATGGCGCAGAGACTAAGTCCTCAACCCCCAAACCCTCACTTTCAGTCAGGAAATAAGGCATTTAAAGCGCACCAACACGCGAGTCTAATCAGATAAACTAATAAAACACGCCCAAATGTATAGATATAGACGGTCCATTAGAGATAATAAACGGCCAAAAGGCTTTTTTCAAGGCCCCCCTTTTGAACAATAGGCGCTTGTGAGTGAGGCAGAGGACTTAGTCTCTGGACGCCATTTCTGTCATTCTGCTAAGAACAACGTTCAATGTGAATCGAAGACCGTGTCACCATTAAAGAAAAAAGGACAATCCGCTTTTATAATATAATCCAGATTATAACTGCAATCTTACCATTGATCCGGGAGCCACAGTCAATCTGAAAAATTAAAAAAAAAATACATATTGGTTAAAATTCCATAGTAGCCAACTAGCCCGGCTAACTAACTTTTAACTTCCAACTGGACCGCAAAGGCGACACTAGTCATTTAATTAATGGATACATCACTTGGTCCAGGCCACGGAGGGACGTAGCCTGGACAAAAAAAATAGCAGTATTGTCGATGTAACAAGCGGCAACACTTTTCCGTTTAAACAAAAAAAAAGTCGTGTTTGTCGGTCGACAAAGTAGACCTAAATTAGCCTTTGGCTACTGGGCTAGCCACATCAGAGCCTTGGGAGTATAGACAGTTACGCAAAGTCCGCTCACTCCATAGGGCCAGCCCAATGGCGGCTTTTCTATATAGAATTCTATTGAGAATGGGGACAACAAAAGGGACAAGTCATGGAGCCGATGTATGCAGAAACACTGGGCTAGGGCAACAGTCTAGAAGTAGTGATGTTAAACGCCTTTATTTTTAGGTAGTATCAATAGCACACCATAAACATTACAGAGACTTTAGTTGGCACTGTTCAATGGTTTATACAACTGTTGCCACGTTGCACACATGCCTAAAATGGCTTCATTTGCGCCGCCTTCGTTGAAAACAATTATTTTTAAACTCCGGCTTGTCCCTATTCAGGCCGCATGAACAGAGCTCGAGCGCTCAGTTTCTGAACCCACGATGTCGTAATCTTTCTACTAGAAAGTCCGGCTAGTGAGCTAGCCACACTAACTACACACACCGGCAGGCAGACAGTGCGCTGGCTGCTAACGGTAGTCGTGTACCCATAGTCACAAAAGTAGCCGTTAGTTAGCCGCATCTTCGACCAAGTACCAACGTTACTATAAAACACAACACATGCTCGTTCGCCAACATGGAGGTCACACAAAAACGCAGTCACAGGTAGGGCATTGAGTATCAAATGGTGTGACGATGTTTATCAAGTTCACGTTTACAACAGTCAAGCATTACAAACATGTCTAGCTTGAGCGGCACTGGTCGAGTGCTAGTTACGTTAGCTGACCTGTAAAGCCAGGCAAAAATGATGAATTAACAGCAAGTAAAACAAGACAACCTTTAAATGGCATGACTATGGCAAAATACACGTGCTGTTACCTGGTTGTCGCCATGATCTCCGCTCATTTCCTATGAGTCGTGTGATAAAAATAAAGAAAACAAAAACAAAGTGTGAAAACAGAGACGTGTGGTTAAAACGCCGGCTGGCCGGGGAGCTGAATGCACGACAGGCAGAATGAAGAAAGAAATAGTTGTGTAACAGACCAAGTCCGAATTTTATACTACTGCGCACGCGCAGGACTCTTTAAATGGGTGGAGAGACGCGCCGTAGACCCTCCCCTTCCCAAAAACGTGGTCGCTTCTCCAGCCCACGTTGGAGAAGGGAGAAGACACGCTTTCTTTCCTTAGAATTCATTTACCGTTATCGTATCATGTAATGTCTCTGTTTTTAATTGATTGATTGCAAATTGTATAATAGTTTGGAGAATTACAGTACATTTCAAGCACAAAGACTGCTAACTGTGATTGGGATAACACCATAAAGCATTTCTACTTGTTTACATAAGGCCCACCATGTTCATTTCATCAAAACATTTATGCTAGATAAGCCTATGGGGGAATTAGATTTTATGGAGGTGGTTTGGAATTGCAGCTGACCATAGGTGCCCTTTGCGAGCTGTTTTGGAGGAGTCAAGGGATTTGCTTGTCTTAATGACGGCTGGCATTCCATATTTTGGTGGCATGGGATCAAAATGAATTTAGTCCCTTGTTTGGACCGAATCTGGGCTGAACTCCTGGTGTTGTGGGAGTGGACTTTGTTGACATTCAAAGTGATGTTCTATGGCTTCTATCTTAACCCACAGGATGTGATGCATTGATTGTCTCAGTGAAGTGAACGCGGTACACTACGATTGATTGATTGATTGATTGATTGATTGATTGATTGATTGATTGATTGATTGATTGATTGATTGATTGATTGATTGTTGGCTTGTAGAGATCGGAATGAAATGTTGTTCTGTTGGCATTCATTCACTTTTTTAACTTCAAGTGCTTGCAGGTGTGCGTCAGTCACAGGCACATAAGCAGGGGTCCTGTCACTTATCTTGACCCTTGCAACCCACACGTTTAGCACTGTTACTCATTACTGGAATGTACAATCTCTACATTAGATTAATGACTAATAAACAATAAGATACACCAATTGGTATTTTATTAAGGTGGAGAAAATAATTCCCAAAAATAAATTTCCGAACTTATGTGGGACAAATACGCATAGCAAAAAAATCATATGGATAGAAAAAACAGAAAGACACAAAGATCGCTGTGAGTTGATTTGAAGGCTGGAGCACCTGCACCTAAAGATCTCAACGGGCCTGAAAATGAAGGCCCGGCCCTACCCGGCCCTAACAGTTCAGGCCCTAGGCCCTACCCGGCCCGACTAAATGGAATAGATTTTAGGCCCTACCCGGCCCTAAACTGTCGGGGTTGGGCAAAATTTGAGAATTCGCCACAGATTAAAATTGAAATGGCAATCAGCACCATCTTCATAATAGGTAAATACAGAAAATAACTATTATTCTTACTATATTAAAATAATCCAATATATATTATTTTTTCATGGGGCCCGAGGCCCTACCCGGCCCTATTGATTAGGATAGATTTTCGGCCCTACCCGGCCCTAAATGTCGGGTCGGGCCTGTTCGGGTTCGGTTCTGGTCGGGTTCGGGCAGAGTTTGAGAACTCTACCTGCACCTTCCGTTGACAATGCAGTTTTGGCTCAAAAGACACAGCATCTTGGGGTCACATGATGTGTTTTATACAGGCACATGATGGAAAGAAACGTCTTTTTGGCCGTGTGTCTTCTGGAACCAGGTTGCGGCACTTTGCCACACCGGCCATTTTTATTTCCCATCCACAGCCATTCAAAAACTCCAAACATGGCGGCTGCGTCTGTGCCTTTTTTGTGCTGTAATGTGCTTACACTTACAGCCTGCAGCCTTGACCACACCAAAAGACGCAGCGTCTTGAGGTCACGTGATGTGTTTTATACAGGCACTTGATGGAAAGAGACGTTGGATGCAACGTCTTTAGGCCATGCATCCTCTGGAAGCAGGTCTTTGAGGCACTCTGTTGCAACGGCTATTTTTATTTCGCATCCACGGCCATTCAAAAACTCCAAACATGGTGGCTACGTCTGCATCTTTTTCGCGCTGTGATGTGCTTCAGCCTTAAAGTGTTTGTGAAAGTGTCATGATGCAGCCCACATTATCATGTCCTTTCCTGCTCAAAGCCTCCTTGGAGTAGACCTACTGTGTCAAATCTAGCTCCTTTTATAGAAAGGTAGGCTTATGTCTAAAATGAAGCAAGCTCCTGTCCTGTCTGATACTTAACGTTTGCACCAAAAACCTGCTAGGTAAGTATGCAGTCCCTGTCCCAGATCCCGCGGCATAAAGACAAAAACAGAGATTTCACATTTGCATCCATATGGGGTCATTCTACTGAGTGGGCACAGTGTGATTGATTGGCTTGCCACGTATCAGCCTTTGTATGTGTTCTATGTCAGTGGTTTTCAACCTTTTTGATACCAGGGCCCACTATTTATTGAGAATTTGAGCCACAGACCACCATTTGATGACATTTTAGCCCCACAGAACCCAAACTAAAGATTTATTTTTGCTTTTGTCCACAATTCCAGGCTGGATTTGGGAATCAAAACAGTCATACATACTGACAGTGTAAAATGAAACCAAATGGCCCGCAAGGGTCCATTTGGTTTCATTTACGGTTTCATCTACGCTCTCAAGAGTTACACCTGGTTAACCAATTTTCCATCATTTAGCTGGGGACCACCTGGAACTCTCTCAGGGACCAACCACTGGTTGGTTTTTAACGAACACAAATTACCTGACTTTGTAGATGATGATGTTATAGATATTTAGGGGCCCGAAAGGATTGGAAAAGCTACATATTTACCACTGTAGTAGGCCTACTTGCGAGACCCTTCATCACCCAAGAGTCAGCCCAGCTTCTCATCCAGACAATAGTCATATCTAAACTGGACTACTGTAACTCCCTCCTTACTGGTCTACCGGCATGTGCACTTAAGCCCCTCCAAATGATCCAAAATGCCGCAGCCCACTTGGTCCAGCCAAAATTCTCACATGCCACTCCGCTCCCTCCATTGTCTCCCAGTCGCTGCACGCAGTGTTCAAAACTCTCACGCTTGCATTCAAATCAAAGGTTTAACTCCACCCTCCCGTGCACTCCGATCAACCCTACAAGCCCTCCCGTGCACTCCGATCAGTCGACACTGGGAAGCTGGCAGTAGCCCCGCTAAAAACGCCTGGACAACGCTCCACACGCCCCAAGCTCTTCTCCCTCCTGGCTCCAAAACTATGGAATGCACTTCCCACTGCAATCAAAACCACAGACTCACTACCTATCTTCCGCCGCAGTCTGAAAACACCAGTCTTCAGACTCCATCTCAGCCCTTAGCACTTACCAACCCACAGTACTTTCTGCATTGACTTATGGTTGTGCCTAATGTATTACAATGTTCTTAGCACTTCATTGTATATTGTAAAATGTATTGTAAATCCTGATTAAATTATGAACTTTTACCATTGTAAGTCGCTCTGGATCAAGAGTGTTTGCTAAATGCCTAAATTGTAAATTGCAAACTGTTAATAACGTTCAATTAATCAAGCAATCAAAGACAACAATGCGTGATCAATGAATGAAGGTGCTGTCATAGGATCCTGTGTATGTTCTTGGAACAGCTGGAGGTGGCGGACTTAAAGATGCTACAATTCTCAATAAGACTGACAAGGATTGACAGGATCAAAAATTATTATACTAGAGTATCAGCCCAGGTTAGAAGACAAGAGCAGCCATGTTGAGATGATTGATTGGACATGTCCATGGATTACTTTGGGACTGGGAAAAGGATGCTGAAGAGGAGAAGAGGAGGTTAGGCGAGAGAGGACATGTGAGTGGCTTGAATGTCAGAAGATGCAGAGAAAGGAAACAGATGATCCACTGGGGTGACCTTGATGGGAATTAGCCGAAAGAAGAACACACCGTATGAGCCCCCTCCCCTCTCCCTGATTCATACACCATGTCACCATGTTAGGAGCTAATTCCCCTCAAGGCAACTGATTAGGGTTGATGAAAAATAAAAATCTACACCCGAAATCTAGGCTTAGAATCAACTTAGAATCATGTCTCTACAAGGTGCTATCCTCCTACACACTCCAACCTAATATTATTTGTCATCTGAAAAGGTAAGGTCAATACATAGCTAATCACATTCATAAACACCCTCACACTGATCCTATAAATAACTAGATCAGCACTCGATAGAGTGCAAAACTGCACATTTTGCACAAGTAGGCCATGTCCTACTTGTGCGTGAGCGGAGCGGGCTAATACTCATGACATTAGGAGCCGCTTCGACCTCTATCCATCGATTGAATAGACACTTATCAACAGAAATGTTACGATCCAATCGTGCCGGTATAGCAGATATTCAGATACCCGCCGGGCAAGTAGATATTTTGTATTCATTGCATCGGTGGATCACGGATACTACTAGTAGGGCGGGGCGAAGCATAGTTTTACTGAAGTTATGTTTAGGGTTAGTAACCGCATAAAGCACTGTCTAACCCTAACCCTAGCCTAATCCTAAACCCTATACATAACCTCAGTAAAACTAGGCTATGCCTACACTTAACCTCAGTAAACTTATGCCTAAACCTAACCTAACCCTAACCATAACTTCAGTAAAACTTCCTTCGCCCCGCCCTACTAGTAGTATCCGTGATCCACCGATGCAATGAATACAAAATATCTACTTGCCCGGCGGGTATCTGAATATCTGCTATACCGGCACGATTGGATCGTAACATTTCTGTTGATAAGTGTCTATTCAATCGATGGATAGAGGTCGAAGCGGGTGACATTAGCTACAAAGGTCACCATTACGTCATCACCTAAACTGGCCAATCAGAGTACCTCGAAGGACCGACTGCCGACCACTGAACACCACGCACCGATCGTCTTTCTTGCTCCCGCAAGTAAATACTTATTACCCCCAGTACCCCCTATTGGTAGGTCAATTGGAGGTAATGTATGTATCGGCTGAGAATGTGTATGTTGCTCTACTCCACAGGGTTCAATGAATGAGCCTAGAAAACCTAGACAGCGGTGGAGAGCTTTAGGACTCAGAGCAGCAGTCGTACCACAAGTGGTGAGGCCAATGAGGCATCATGTCACCATTACAATATCATCGGGGCAACCCCACTTTGCAACTGCAAAATTGCCTTCACTCTAGTTTGGTCCACACTGATGTAAACTACTCCCCATTAAATGTTGGACTGTCTTTCAGCTTTATTTTGTTTCGTCTTTTGTCTTTAGTTTTCCTTTTTGTTTCTCAAACATTCAGTGGATTTTATGTAATCTCCATGTTCTGAAGCCCTTTTGAGTTGCAATGAAACAAACATCTGCTGAGATCACTGTTTTCACTGTTGGGATATTTTGTCTGTCAAAATTGCCTCTTGGCAATTCAAGACATTGATTCACACATTTTTGCAATAAAGTAGTGTGTTAGAAGTTATATAATGTGATAGTCAAGGCCTACGTGTTCAATAATAAGAGTCTAATTTCAGGTTGTGATAGCAATTGTATCTAATCAGGATAGAGAATGCAGTCAGGATACAGAATAAACAAGTGGAACTACAAGTGACGGCACAATAAATGAGCAGTCCTCCTGGTAACAAGATGTACGCAGTCTACAGTGGGGGGATTGGGGAAGTGCAACAGGTCAACAGTACATACAGTACACAAAGGCCCGCCTAGCCTGATTGTCAGACTCTGAGCCCATAAAACTCAGTGGAGTGGGCAGGGTCTATGGGCTGGAACCAGGCTAAGGCCCACCCCCACTTGTTCCTGATTGAAGGGAGGCCCTTAATTCTCATCATCCTGATTGGACAAAAGGATTTTCTCCCAAAGCCCAAACTGAAACTAGGGTTTTATTACTACTCAGGTGAAAATCGCCCGGCCACCCCCATCACACACTTCATTTTTGCTGGGCGGCTCCCTGGAAAAGTTCAATAAAATGTGGGACTCTTACTATAGCTATTTTAATGAGCTCAGCCTCCCAAATATTTTGGATTGATTACACAGTCATTTACAGTTCGATGGCGGATCAGATGGTGGATCGACTAGCATCATAACCCTTCAATAGTTTTATGAATATATATGTGTCTTTTTCCCCTTTTGTTTCTTCCTTTTTCTTGTTTTTCTTACCTTTTTACTTTTTTCTCTTGTGAAAGTGTATCAAGCTCTTTGCTCATACAGTTTCCTATTTACTTTCACTGTTTCACTTTTTGTTTTTATCATGATGAAAATTCAATAAACAGATTGTGGGGGGAAAAAAAGAAACTATAAGGTTTTATGACCACTGGGCTCGGTGACTATTGTAACTATTTATATGGTTACCACGCTCTATAGTTGGGAGGATTAGTCAAAAAAGGAGAAAAAAGGAACAATATTTGAATTAAGCGAAATGGCTAGTCTCTCCTGATTGGCTGAAATTGTGTCACTTATTCATGGGTCTCATCTGTAGTCATCCACCAGCCATGTTTCACTTCACAGGTGATTCAATGTCTGATTAGGCTAACCAGACTAATTGAAAGCCCAGTGTTGGGTATTAACTAATTAAATATTACATATTACTGTAATATTATTACTTTTTCCAGCAAAAGTAAAGTAGGCCTAATATGCTACTCTGGAAAAAAAACATACCTCATTACTTTTACTTTTGTTACTTTTTGTTGCATGTGAAAATAGAACAGATTTAAAGGCTATAGACAAATAACAACAGAAATGCACTAGTTTGTAGATCGTAATCTACCACAGCATTCTGCACGCAGAACATACACTACAAGTTATCTCAGTTGTTGCAAGTTGTCACTAAAGAGATTGTGTTATACATCTCTATTTCTTTGCGAGTTGGAGCAGCGGAGTTGGGAAAGTTATATTGTAATATGTGACCCAGTGTTGGGCGGTAACTACTTTTAGATTACATATTACTGTAATATTATTACTTTTGCTCTAAAAAATAAAGTAACGAGATTACTCTGCAAAAATGGGTAATAAGTAATGCATTACTTTGCAAGTAACGCCAAGTTACTTGTTTAAAATGAGCTTGTTGTTGCATGCAAAAATAGAATAGATTTACAAGCTATCGACAGGTACTGTAACAACAGAGATGTGCAGTAGATTGTAGATTTAGTCCACACGCTGCATCCTGCGCACAGTTATGTACACTACAAATCGCTTGATGCTTTATTTTGTATTTTATTTTTAAATACAAGACCTCAACTGTCTTTGAAAACAATTGTGAAAAAGTTTAAAAAGTCAGAGACAGATTTTGTTGGCTTTGTTTTCAGGTGCAGTTTGTGGGATTGGAGACTATCATCATTCCAATAAATTGGATTCAGTTCTAAAAAAGAGCTCGCTAAACAGATTATGTTGTACATCTCTATTTTTTTCAAGCCGGTGTTGAGAACTTGGGAAAGTAATAACGTAATATGTAATATATTACTCTTCGATTCCAGTAATAAGTAAAGTAATGATATTACTTTGTCTAAGGGGTAACGAGTAAAGTAAAGAAGTTACTTTCCTAAGTAATATTGACCAACAGTAAATATGTCATATATTATTCTGTCAAGTAATAAATAAAGTCATATTATTAATTTTCTAAGCGGGTCATAAGTAAAGTTAAGATTACTTTCCATTGCTCAACACTGCCTGTGAGGTCCTAAACATGGCTCAGATGTTATTATGAAATGATGCAGCACTATACCGGTATGTGCCTGTTGTGTACTATTAGTTCTGGCAATATAATGTTTTCACGCTGAGCTTCAAGGTCTGTGAAAATGTCCAAGAATGCTGTAGCTCAATTAACAAATATACTTGAAATGCCGTGTCTGCATGTGGGAGTAATGTTTAACCACATCAAAGGCGTGAGTAGGCCTAACATGACATACGTTGGACATAAGAATAGATATTACTGTTCAATAATAACCATTTTTCCATGGTTTAAGGCAAGTAATATCTGTCGCTCTTTAGGGTGAGCTGGACGCTTCTCGCCCTTAGGGGGTCTTACTGGTTATTGTTAATATAAACAACAACAACGATCAGTAGCATAACAAATTGTTTTAATTTATTACATTTCATTACTACTCAGCAGGCTGGTGTGCAAATTATTATCAGGGATAGCCGAATTCACAAAGTCTTCCTGTGGTGCATTCCTCTCCCACAAGGTATGCAAATCAAAATCCTTTGTGTTCAATATGTAAAATGGTGCAGCTTAGGGAATTGATCTAAAAGTATTAAATGCACGGTTGGCAATGTGTGAGAGAATATATTCAATGCAAAGCAACCACTGAGCTTGTAATGAAAGAAGCGACAGGCAATCCTCAACACAGCAGTCTGCAAATATTAGATCATCTTTTCTCAAAGATAAACACTAAACAGTAAGCTCTCTACATGGCCTGCCTAACAGAACAACAATTAAGGCAATATGCCTGTGTGATTTTCTGCAAAAATGTTGTTTTCTTGTTTTTTTACTCGATTTGATTGATTTGCCTCTGCTCTTTGGGCAGCAGCAACAATGCCAGGCTTTAACCACCAGAGAGAGCCCTATCCTAGGGAGTGAAATAGTTACTGTCTGATGTGGTTTATTGTCTTCCAACATCTGCTCTGTTACATATAAAAGTGTTTAGGCTTTCATTGCATATTATTTGAATTAAACAAGAAGAAGAAGAGAAAAAAAAACAGACTGATTCTGCATTCTCTAGTCTTCCAAGCACATCCTGATTCGCACAGTTTGCAGACACATCCTGCATGGTGGACTCAAAAATTACAAGTTAGAATCCCTGCTGTAGTCACTTTATTTCAGGTGTCACATAATAACATCAAACAGAAGAAAATACTTAAATATAATACAGTCACGTTTACATGGGCAGGGTGGACACATCAATACACCTCAATGTATGTCTTGATCTAGGTCTCATCAATTAGTACCCAGAGATCTCACAGTAGAACTTCTCCTGGTGCATGCTGGGAAAAGTGCTCTTGCTTGACATCAGCACACACTCGTACAGATCCGAATTAACCCTGTAGCTCCCCTTATAGTGAGCTGAACCCATTGTAGGGAATAGGGATGCATGTTGGTCAAAGACAGTTACAGGCGGCATAAGGGAAAGCACTTAAATTGGCACACACTAACAGTGTGGCAATTTAATTCATTCTGCATTCATTTATAATATGTTTATGTCTATGTCTGTCCACACACAATGCCACGAGACAGGTCAAAGGGAGCAGAAATCTTTCTTTTAACACACTGATATCATAGCCATGACCTCCTGAACTTCTGACTGGTCCAAGAATGATACAGACAGACAGACAAACTGTTTTCCTATTGATTACTGGATTTATATCCATACCTGCAACACCCACCCACCCACCCACTGAACCCTCCCTCTTTGTTCTTGGATGTTCTGTGTTTGACCAGTAGTGAGTTCACTTACATCAACATTTAGTTATGGCACAGATGTTTAGGAAAGAAGAGCTGAATACGTTTTAATATTCAAAGTAAATGTGAAACATTCTGAAATTCTTGTATTCTGGTTGGCAGGAGGATAAAATAATATATAATGTCTTTCCTGAAGTAAACCTTCATTTATTGCGTGATTTATGGGACTGAGTCTTGATTGCTTGTCCTTCATTAGACAGATTGTGAGCTATAGCCATTCCCAGAGGCACTGTTTAGCATTTCTAGACATGGTTCACCTTTTGCGATGTGCTTAGCAATTACCGGTACATTGACTCACAGTGTGAAAACATATACATACAGAAAGAATACATTGCATGTATGTAAAATGTAAGTGTACACAAAAACAACACATACCTACAGTATAATACAGAGGCATATACTGTATACTGCATGTATACATAAATCCGTATATAATATGTAGTATACATACACCAAACACATGCACGCATGCACACAAACACACACACACACACACACACACACACACACACACACACACACACACACACACACACACACACACACACACACACACACACACACACACACACACACACACACACACACACACACACACACACACACACACCTTCTCTCCTTTGAATGAATGAAATAACCTATAAGGGAGCAGATATAAAATGTGCAAGGCTTGCAGAACATTACTTGGTTGAACTGTCAGGCTGTCATAATTCAACCTCTTTGCCAGTCCATCCCCAGCATTGTTTTCCATGAGGGAGCCGGGTGGTATAGTCACCATACCAGACAGGGCAGGGAGTGTTCTGCCCGAGGCCAACTGATAATGAACTTTCAAGTCACCGGAAAATGAAGAGAAGCACAAATATGTGGTCAGATTTTTTGCTGATTCCTGGTGGTTGTTTGGATAGTAATGTGAGTCAGTTGCTGTGGTGTCACGCTATTGTAACGACATTTAATTTTGTGCAAAAGTCAAATGTTTCATCCTCTCTTTTGTTACTCCAATGCTGATGCCGCTGTTAGGCTAACGCAGGTAAAATACATTGTTCATATAGGTTCTTTTGTGCTAACTTTGTGGCGAGCTTGTACACACCGTCCGACAGCAGTGTAGCCGCTATTTTTAGATGGGTACAGCTGCTCCTTAGCACCCACCCTTTAAACCATCCATTCACCAGAGATTTATGGCTGGAGCCCATGTGAAACAGCTGTAGTGCCTTGCCTCTTATTTGTGTAGTACAAAATAGGGCTGTCTCGTGCTGCCTAAATATTCTATGTTGTATTGGTGTTTACTGTAGGCCTAATATTCATTAAAATTAGGTTGCTTCACTGGAAATACTTTACAAGTGAGAAACAGTCAAGGACCTCTAAAAACCCTGATGATGACTCAACTTTGTCCGCAACACCTGAGCCCCACAGAGGTTGAACACTTGTGGTGTCCACCACCATGTGTTCTAGGACATTAGGTCAGCATGCTTCCCTATACCATGAAAAATTACCCCAGTGCAGTTTGTTTATCTGAGGTCTATCCTCGCTGTACTGATGAAAGTGGCCTGGTGTTTACAGTATATGTTCTGTGCAGATTAACAGAGACAAAACAGCCCTTCACCCCAACTTGTCCTGGAACAGTGTTCTCTGTCCTTTGTTGTAATATTCTGTGCCTCTTCTTCTTCAGATGCTGTAATCTGTGTTCCTGTCTGTTTCCCAACAACCACAGTTTGACTCGGGTGTATGATCACATTAGTGTAAATAGCCAAAAGAAGTGGTCAAACGATACAATAATATGTGGTGTGTGTGTGTGTGTGTGTGTGTGTGTGTGTGTGTGTGTGTGTGTGTGTGTGTGTGTGTGTGTGTGTGTGTGTGTGTGTGTGTGCGCGCGCGCGTGCGCACAAGCACTTTTTTAGCACTTTAGATTTAAGTTTGGTTCATCACAGTCATACTCCAAAGTGCATTTTTGGTAACTATTAGCCATCTACATTGTGTGCTGCCTACGGTAGTACGCACAATGTTGTTCCTCACTGTTACCACATTAACTCTGGTGTCTATTTCAGCAGCTCCCTATCCCTTTATTGATGCATGTCTTCCATTGATCCAAGCATTGATTTGCCATGCAATCCATTACCCATCTGTCTGTTTCAGCCAGCTTTTAAATGATCCGTCAGATTGAGCTATTAAGGGGAGTGGTGGAGAAGTCCAAAGGTTGGTCATACATTCTTTGAGAAAGGAGTGCAGAAGGAGACCCTAATAATATGGGGGAGGGGGTGACTCATAGGACTGTGTTTTATCCCGCAATAACATTTTCAAGTAATTAACAGGAGTGTAATGGAGGGGGGGGGGGGGGGGGGGGTACGGCGTCCCCCCACTTCTCTCGCATCTAAAATATTTTTGGGGCAAAAATATGTTTGACTTGTAATTTACTTTTATTGATACAATTATCATTGCAAACCAGACATTTGTATGTTGTGTATGTGTGCGTTAATTGCGCAGGTACACGCAAATGCACATTCATGTGTGCATGCATGTGTCTTAAGAGGCGTCCTCCCACTTCTAAAAGTCCCACTACAACACTGGTAATTAATGATAATGATCTATACATGATTGCATTATATTTTGTCTGGTTCATGTGTGGAGCATGCAAGTTTATCAGACTACAAAACAACCACATGGATAAGCGCCATGAAAACAAAGTAGCAAATACTGCTGCTTTAAATAAAATGTGCATAATATATAAATTAGTTTTGAAAGGTTTTGAAGATGTTAATACAATTGTACTCATTCAGAACAAAGTACCGGTACAGTATATATGCAGACTCCTCATTGCAGCTTCTCCTGAGCACAAAGAGCCTATTGAAGGAACAGTCTTAAGAAAAGAAAAATGCTACCAGCAAAATGTAGATGAATGCCCCCCCCAAAAGGGTCTCTTTTGGATTGAGATGCAAGATAGATTCATATATATTCATAAATTCACACAACAAAGTCAAAGGAAAGCAGTATGATAATCCTGCAGTAATTGCATTTTTCCTCCAACCATTTTTGGCAGGTGCACCGAGGCACATGGTGAAACTGTATGACTGTGTGTAGTCACCAGGAGTGTCACAGCAGTGAATGTTGGATACAATCTGACCCTGTCTGTGAGGCCAGTCAATCCACAGTGGGGTCAACTGGTGGGTATGCCAAATCCTATGGATTCCTGGGTAATGGGATTGCTATCATTAGTCCTTCGATGGTCAATTATATGTTTAATTAAGTGAGACGGGCATCAGATAATTGAACTATTGAGTGCCCTCTCTTTGTAACATTTGTCTTAGGATTCATGGAGGGCTCAGGGACAGCCTTAAATGCAGACTTTAGATTTCAGTATAGATAGCATATATATAGGATAACGGTTGTCATTTCAAAAATATATTTTTAAATAATCATTCTAAAAATGCATTGGCTGACAGTTTTTTTTCTACTGTTTTTCCCCTCAATCTCTATACTTGATCCTTATTTCCCAGCTACAATTATGTACATAGGTGTGTGTGCACATGCTTGCGGATTTGCAAAAAGAAAACTGATAGGCTACCAAAACCACATATGAAAATATCAAGCATGTTTTAAAATGTGAGACTGCTGGGTTTGCTGGTTACATGTTGGCAGTCATCTGCAAAGTGCTGACACGGCTGCCCTCCTGTCCAACAGCCCCCTTCCTCTGTGCGAACTTGGATTTAGCTCAAGGGTATAGCAACCCAGCTAATGTGATGTTGCTCCAAGAAGGAAACAAATTGGGCTGACGTCTCATCCACCGCCTCATCTTGATTGTGTGATGGTTTCTGCTGCTAATGTGTTACGATGGGTAGACCTGCACAGGGTGGGGAGAAGTGTGTGTGTGTGTGTGTGTGTGTGTGTGTGTGTGTGTGTGTGTGTGTGTGTGTGTGTGTGTGTGTGTGTGTGTGTGTGTGTGTGTGTGTGTGTGTGTGTGTGTGAGAGAGAGAGAGAGAGAGAGAGAGAGAGAGAGAGAGAGAGAGAGAGAGAGAGAGAGAGAGAGAGAGAGAAAGAGAGTGTGGGGGAAGGGCTTCAGTCTGCAAGATCAGCACAACTGGAATTGCATTGATTCAGTTAACTGCAGAGTTGGAGGGTGATGTGGAATTCTGTTTATCGGGGGTGGAGTTTACACGATAGGCTCCATTTTGTTTTTATTTTCCACACCGTATTCATAATCCTTCACAGCACTCTCACTTAAACAGATGAAATATTATATGTCCAGTCCAGTCCACCGGGCTTTTCATTTGTTCAGTGATATCAGTGGATGTCTATTGAGGTTCAGATGAATGCAGGTTAAATATGATGGTGGAAAATTTAAAACAAAACATGTGAATGGCTTTCCTGTTTTTATAGGGAATTTTATATATTATATACATATGATGTCTGCTTAAGTACAGAGTGTTGAATTGGTGAAATGTCATTGTAAATACAACTGATAAATGATAAAACACCTGTACTATAGGGGTAGCCTACTGTATGAAAGGAAAAAGGTATATATTCAGTTAATATTAATCTAAAACATAATATGAAAATTAAACAATTAAATTATGCTATTATTGTTGCATTGCAGTACATGTGATATATTTCGAATATACAGTGTATATGAAATGTATAAATTCTAAATTGCCTTCATTCATGCACAGTATATGCATTCAATATTGTGGTTATCTTTTCGATTCAAATTGATACTAATCCACATCTAGACAGAAAGGTATCATGATTAATACCACTTTTGTGATCTGTGAAGTTTCCAGAATACTGTATAAACACAGACTTCAGGTAAGCGTAATGTTTCATGAGGTCGAAGAACAATGTGAGTGAAAGGGAATTGCTTTCCCTTAAAATAAATTCCATAAATACACTGTATGTAGGGGTGATTGGAATCGGATCACCCCTACATCATCTGTGAATTCATTAAACCATTTATCAGGAAAGCATCCTTTGTCCACAATTTTTGCTATGCTGGCAGGGTAATGCTCATTCATTACCCATTATGGAAATTCTATCTCAAACATAAATGTAAGAAAAACAAATAGCAAATATATATTTGCTTTATGTCTCTTTCCCTTTCACCATCCCTCTCATTTTTCCATTTAGCTGCAGGGAATCTGTCTCTAAGGGTTTATCATGACTGCCTCATATTTCCCCCTAGTTTGTCATTTTGCTGATCCAAACGCTTTTTCATATTTCAGTATTCTTATCATCCACCGGCAGTAAGATGATCCATTTCACGTACTTCTTAGACGTGTGACTGTAGCCTAAGTCACCATCTACTAAATGTATTCAGTGGATGGAAAGCTAGCTGAAAGAAAGGCTGCTAGTGAAGGTAGTTAGGGCTACCGTAGCTACTACTCGTGATGCCGTTTCTTTCTTTTTTTTTTCTTCCTTTTTTGTCCCGAGTCAGCAAGGGTAAAATGTCAAGCATTTCTTAAGCAAGCAGCTCCATAGGATTCCATTTGAAGCTTTAATCTTAATTGAGAGCATCGCACATTGATATTCCATAGGCCTGTTTGCCCTTCGCCTCTCAGCTACTTCCATTTAGAGGACAGCCATACTGCACTACAGCATGGAGTGGAAGGGAGGGGGGGCTTTGTCAGACAGCCAAGAGGCCAAAGGCAAGGTCAACCTCTCTTTGTAACTAGTGGCTGACTGGGGAGAGAAGGCCTCACCCCTTTGATGATGGCCATACCTTCGGTGAATCCTTCTGAGGTGTTTTGAGATAGAAAAAATACTGAAATGTAATCACTTTCTCACCCTGTTTTCATTGGCATGTCATATTATCAGATGAGTCACATTCCAAAGCATATTTTCTTCCTAAACAAGCTGCGTTTGCTCCATGTACATAATGTCAGTTTCCGACATGGCACGTTTCGTTCTAACCTGGTATCGTGAAAGGATCCAACGGATGAACAGGCCGACGACGGCCCTGTGTCACCATGTCGATCCGTGAAAGCTCCTGAGGGAGAATTATACCTCTTTAATTAATAGTTCACTACATGATCAATTTAACCCCAGCAGATCCAGGTCATGATAAGGCACCTTTCATGTGTGCATCTGTGTGTGTGTGTGTGTGTGTGTGTGTGTGTGTGTGTGTGTGTGTGTGTGTGTGTGTGTGTGCGTGCGTGCGTCTGTTTGTTGTGCCACCTCTGTCACCCAAGGTGACAAAAGACAGATGCTTGAACAAATAGAGCAGCGAACTACTTCATATACACACACTGTCATGTGCACGGCCACACGCATGCGCGCGCGCACACACACACACACACACACACACACACACACACACACACACACACACACACACACACACACACACACACACACACACACACACACACACACACACACACACACACACACACACTGCATGCACACAAAGCACACAATGGTTGTTTACTGCTGAGCTCACAGCCCCTATCTCTAGGACTGAGGACTGGGCTCTACTGTGTTTCTCATGCTCCTGTACGTCTCTGCCCACTGCTGACACAGATATGCTGAAAAGAGATAGGAGAAGATAGGTATGCATGTATGTATGCTACATGTCAAAATAGCGCTTGGGGTAAATGAGACAAGATAGGATATAAGCTTATATATCATATATATATTCTTATATATATGCAAAGAATATAATAATAATATTAATAATAATATTCATTAACTCAGAGAGAATTATACAGGATTTCTTTTACCATGCCTGCCTATTGTCAACAACTGAGATCTTCCATAATTTAAAATGGTGGGAATTTAAGCCAGTGAAGCAAACACATGAGGACTGACGAGGTGTTTCATCTGCTGATCCTTTGAAACAGGTATAAGGATTAAAGGATTAATCCCTCAGGTTGGTACCTTCAAAGGTTTGTTTTGCCAGTGCGTGCTATGCCTACACACAGGTACCTTTAGGAGGGAGTGACGCGAAGACGGCATCTGATAGCTTTATCAAGGTGATCAGTGCTTGATAAAGGTTCAGAATGTACTCTTATTTCAAAGTATCTTCCCGCAGCTCCTGTGGGAAAACCCACTGTTTCTACTTTCCACTGTGATTCCATCATCAACCAACCCAACTGTCATTCAGAAATTCAACATGGTTAGCCCACAGACATTCCCTAATGACAGCAAAGCTCTAGGGTATAGGACACTGACAGAAGATCCTTAAAGGTTGATAATGCATAGGCCACTTTGCAACTCATTAGGGGATGAGGTCATAAAGCATTTATGTTGAAAAACAATATATACCGTATATATTATACTTATACTTTTTATTCCAAATGTTTTGAAGACTAACGTTCATACGCTTAAAGGACCACTTCACCACTTTTGAACATGATAAAAAAACACTATTGTTTCCTACTCATTGTCATTGGAAGACAGGTTTCTGAACTACCCACACCCCACATCCCTCCTGTGAGACACAGACCGAGTAGAGAAAAATAGGGTATTTTATCATGTATATTGTGAGGACCTATGATTTGATAAGTGGTGAAGTTGTCCTTTAACAAACAAGGATCATGGTGTGGCTCACAGTGTTAAGAAGTTCTCTCCATGTTCCCAAAGTCCTGTGTGCACATCCCAACGCAGGTGTCTCGGTAAAGGTAACTTCCCATTCGGACCAAGCTCCTAAACTTAGAAGGTATCTTCAGTATTCCAGGTACTATTTAGTAGCTACTAAACTAAACACACACGCACACGCACACGCACGCACACACACACACACACACACGCACGCACGCACGCACGCACGCACGCACGCACGCACGCACGCACGCACACACACACACACACACACACACACACACACACACACACACACACACACACACACACACACACACACACACACACACACACACACACACACACACACACACACACACACAGTTTTCAAAGGAGTGCACAACAATCAAAAGTACATACCCAAATTGTTGATGTGGTTAAGTTCGTCTTTCTAGACTATGCTGTACATCTCGGCATCCATACCTCATCTTTAAAATAACTTATCAATTAATGCTGAACATATTCACTGTCAATAACCATAATGCTATCTGTGTTTGATTTTCTTTGCGTTTTTTAGACCACTTGAGCAAAAGGGTTGTGTAATTATTGTGAATGTAAAGAGGATGTGTTGGGTCCACATGAGTCAGTGTTGCTCTCACTAAAACTTAAATATAGCCCAACTACCCCTGTCAGTGGAAGAGTTATCATGACCTTTTGAACTTTACACCACTGTACAAAAGAAGCTTAGAGGAGACATACTTATTCAAAAACACTTTCATCAACGCAGCCCCAACGGTGATTGACTGATTTTCTATTTTCTATAAATATATTTAAGTACAAATTTTCATTTGTTGCTGCAAAGTACTTTACCTAAAGAAAACACAAATAGATAGAACCTGAAAGAAAAAAAGACAACCCAGCAATCATTTGTATGTCTGTGCTTTCTTGTTATGTTCTTGCACATTTCTATGCTCTTACGCTCTGTTAAAATGCACAACTATTTGTTGTTTTTATATTTCTTGAGTCTCTTTTTGTTGTTTCTTCACATTTGTATACCTTTATTAGAAGGGGAAAAACTCCCCAACGCATTCGCAGTAACTAAACATCACAACAGCTTTGGCTCTATGTAAGAGGCCAACAATCCATGTTGTGTACTTGTTTGGTATGTTAGTAATGCAGGCCACTGCTCAGCCACATGTGGGCGTTATGTTCCCTTCCAGGCCTCACTCTCTCCTGTCTGCACTGGATGGACATTCCACTATTTCTGCTTCATATGTGTATTCATTGTAAACAATTAGTAAGTAGTAGTTTCTCAAATTAAATATTTTCTCAAAGTAATAACATTAAACAGGTCATGCTAGTATGCCTAGTAAACGTTACAGTATATATTAAGTACTGTATATCAAACTGATGTGTGTGTGTGTGTGTGTGTGTGTGTGTGTGTGTGTGTGTGTGTGTGTGTGTGTGTGTGTGTGTGTGTGTGTGTGTGTGTGTGTGTGTACATTACTTAAATGTGGCAATCTTATAACAGTGTTTAATTGATAAAACATTAATACTTCAGATAGTCAGATATAACTGTAGTTTATATTAACTGTTAACAGCTTTCCATGCATGCATGTACAGTATTTCTACATGGTCCTCTGGTGGAACATTTTCACTAAGCAGCACAAGCTGCACAACAGTATGAGTTCATCGACGTTAACCACCAAGATTACCCTCGAAATCCATGTTAATTATTAAGTTATTTTCCCATTGTTCAGATTATAACATACTTAGCTAGCTTAGTTATAACGCATATGAACATTGAAATTAAATATTTTTCTCCTGTTTGGCCCGACAGGACCAGTTTAAATCACAGCACCAGCTTGTGCAAGTGAAAATAAAATGTCTTTTGGGGTTTAGACATTATTATTTTTACAATAAATACAATAAACTTTGTTGGGCATTCATAGCCTTTCATCTGATTTTGCTCGCTGTGAAACAACAGGCTGGGCTTTCTGTGTTCTGCTCTTAAACTGCTAGAACAAAGTTCTTCCTCTATGCTCACCACAAAAAGAGCAAACAAGTAGATGGGTTCTCTGCAGTATACAGGGCAGTATCCCTTTAAATAAAGTTCTCATACGCTTCGTGTTGGGTCAATGACAAGCTGCTCAGCAAGACCCAACCACAGAACACAGCTGGCTGGTCCTCAGTTCTACTAGTTGTAGCCCAGTCTTAATGATGAGAATGATGAGAGGCACTTGACAATCAAAGAATGGGCGTGTGAACTAAACGCTATCGCTGCTGTCAAGTTTGGCGGCGGTTTATGAGCGTGTCCAACTTGGAGAGACAGAAATGACAGAAGCTGCTGGGAAAGTAATAATATGGCTGGCATTGAGAGTTATGACACAAGGGAGATGTTAACATGACACATAAGTTGCAGAGAGACACACCCAATTCCATGGAGTCTCCTTAAGAGTTACCAAAGCGAATACCACATTCTCATGACAGCGGAGGCTACATGATGGCTTTATGGCATCAAACAAGGATGGGGTCTTAAGCTTTGGGTAAATTATTTTTTGCCTTTGTTTTCATGCTCTTTGATTATATTATTTCTGGTGAATGTACATTTTCACTTGTAACAAGCAGTCGGATGGTTCACGATTGTGTAACTTCCTTTTTTGGTGTGGCTAACTTATACTTTAGCCAACGACCTCTGAAAATAACAGACTTTTGATGAGCAAGGATCATATGACAAAGTATAAATGATGCATAATAAAGTAAAGCTTGCATGTACAGCCTTTTTGCATGTAGTGTTGGAATATAGGGCTACAGTCACTGTGGGTTGGAAATGCTTTCCACAGCGTGTTGAACCCCACAACATGCACATGCTGCTGCCTGACTGAAAAGGAACTGATCCCTAATCAGTAACTGAGAGCTACAACTATATGTTGTGCATGCATGGGGGCTATGGAGCGGGAAAAGGCTGTGGGGTAGGGGGGGTTGAGTTAACCTCTGTGGCTCATGTTTCTACCACGCACTAATGGATGCCTGTCATCATTATGGACAGAAACAGGAGGGCACCTGCCAGCTGTATGACCTCCATAAAACAGAGCAGGAAATCCTAGTTGGGAATGAGAGAGAGATAGTGCTCTTCTCTTCTCTTCTCTTCTCTTCTCTTCTCTTCTCTTCTCTTCTCTTCTCTTCTCTTCTCTTCTCTTCTCTTCTCTTCTCTTCTCTCTCTCTTCTCTTCTCTTCTCTTCTCTCGTCTCACAAATGACACTTCCACCATTCACTGACCCCTTAACTCAGCACAAAATTGAAACAAAAATGACTTTAATTTTGATATTGGAAAGGATACTGGCAAACGGTAAACAAAAATAGCCATAATATTTCATTTTTCATGTATTTTCTTTTCACTACATTCACTACATAATCACTACATTCACTACATAATCCATGTGATTTTTTTAACCTTAAAGTCAAAGTGGTTACGTTTGTCTGTGTTTGATGTTTTTTTAAATTGTGACACAAGAGCTTAATTGTGATACAATGACTACATTGCATGCAATGGTTGACATACAAGGTTTCCATCTGACATCAACACCCTTTTTATTTCAAATTAGTTGCTAATTAGTGTCATTTTTCCAGTGAAGAGAAATGAAGCTGTACAATGATATTCTAATCTAGACTAGTAATGGGCAACGACCTCTCTTCAATATCCTTGGTGATCCAACCATTATTATATCATTATATTATATAATACATATTATATACTTCATATAATATCCTCACTAATATACATGATCAACTACCACTATTTTTATACTCAGGCTGTCTCACAGGAGGGCTGTGGGTAGCTGTTGGTCTCACAGACAGAGTAGAAACAAAACACTGGTATTTTATCATGTACATTAGTCAGGACCTATTATATGAAGGTACTGTATGTTGAAAAGTGGTGAAGTGGTCTTTAAAGCCATTATACTTTGTTGTGATGATGACAAATAAAAAAATACCAATCTAGTAGTTCTGATTTTGACATTGGCCCACAGTAGGGATACCAAATGTGATTCATCCCAATCAAAAACAATTTCTGTAAGGGGAGCATGTGGGGCATGGGGAGATTGTCATTCTTAAACAGTAACAGCCTGTTCCACAAACTGTTACCACAAAATTTAAAATACACATTGTCTAGAATGTCACTGTATTGTACTGCAGCTGCGGTAAGATTTCCATTCACTGGAACAAAGGGCACTAATTAGAAAGAGTAATTAGAAAGAGCAACAGACTTTTGGTCAGGTAGTGTTCATGTGATGGGTGAATATTCACAGAAATCAAAGTCATGTGAATGGGCACAGTTGTTGGAAGAAACAATACTTTGGGTATAAAGTCCATCAAATTCCAGTGTTCGAAGTCAGTTAATTTGACCTGCAGGCTCATTTGGCAACCAATAAAAATACATTTCACTTCTGTTATGTTCTGGCTCTGTTTTATAGAATTCCATAACACAAGGAAGAGGCTAAAGTGTATAATTATTACATCCTGAGAGTCGCCCTTTGCCCTGTTTCCAAAGTCCAGCGTCTTTAATGTGACAGGACTTTGTCACGCCCCTTTCTATGGAACATGACAAGAGACTTTATCAAGGGGACATTTTTATCAGATCACAGTGAACTCGTGCACAAACACACTAATCACACGCCTCCCCAGGAAGCCAGGTATGGGCCCTTACTATAGATAACAAACCAGCTTTATTGTTGTGCTGGGGCTACATATTAATCCACTCTCAGCCGTGACTATCATGTGATAACCTGTCAAAATAAGACATTTACTGTAGTGCCATTGTAATTGTTGTAGTAGTACCCTTCTAGGTGGCAATTGAATCATTTTACAGCCCATGCAGGAGCCAAGGTTACTGATTCAGTTACAACATGTACTTGGGATATGTTTTTTATATCATATTTGAAACAAAAATGACATGTAAAAAAATGTGTGTGTGCGCGCGTGCGTGCATGTGTGTGTGCGTGTGTGTGTGTGTGTGTGTGTGTGTGTGTGCGTGCGTGCATGCATGCATGCGTGTATGTGAGAGGGAGAGAGAGAGTGTCACAACGCAGTGCAGATACGACTGGACATCCTGAGCGGAAACCACAGCCGGCCGAGCCACGTTTTCCTGCACCACATAATCTAACGCTCTCACAAAGAGTCACTTGACTAGATCCTCACATAGGAAGTGAAAGAGGAAGTCCCGATTCCATCCTGTCCTCCATCCCTCTCTGTTCTGTGCTTCACGTGAAGCCACACATCATCATTGATACTGGCCTCAACACCATTGCACAACGCCACTGGTTAAAGCGAACTGGTTGGGACCAGTGATGTCTTGTTGTTGGGGTCAAATGTCTGGTGGTCAGTTGACACATTGCCACAGAGGATTACTGATGGCCATCTTTCGTAAAACACGGAATTCATTGATTGGTCGATCTGTTTGTTTGACACTGGCATCTTGTCGAGACAAAGGCAAATTTGCTCAGCTAATCAAGGGAAAATTAATGTGATTGATTCTTATCATCGACGGCTCCATTATAGCCACACTGTAAGAATCTATTTGACACAATTTAATCAAAGAGAGATCTTATTTATTCAAGACAGTCAACACTTCTCAAATTAGATCATTTCGTTTTGAAGAGCCTAGTTGGACAATGCTGCCCTGCCCTAGACATTTGATCAGATACTGTACACTGTAATGTTCACAGTGTTAATTTATCTCTAACATTAAATTAAAGCTGAGATTTTTACTGTGCTGTGCATTTGTATTGATACATTGTTGTACTGTTGTATCATGCTTCCCTGTTTCTGTTATATTGTGTTTTCTTGTAATATTGTATTTCTTGTTGTTATGTTCTTGCTTTGGCAATGTAAACATATGTTTTCTCATGCCAACAAAGCCATTTGAATTGAATTGAATTGAATTGCATAAATGTTGAGTAATACTCCAATATGGGTGTCCTCTGAACCCACCAGCCTGCCCTCCCTCACAGCCTGAGGCCTCTTGCTGTGTCCACTGGTGACAGTGCAGCCTGGTGGCCTGCATTCCTCTGCCTCTCCCCACACAATGGTGAGTTACACCAACATTCCTTTGTCTGTGTCCGTTGTCTGAGGCAGTCAGGCCTCCGCAAACTGGCTGCACTCTGTCCCTATCCTTCACCTTGTCTGTCCACCAATCACTCCTGTTAGCAATATGCCAATAATGCCTTATTGGACTGAACATTCTTGTCTTTTAAATTGAAATGACTGCCAGACAGGCAATACATGGATGGATGGACGGACGGACGGACAAATGCAGTACATTGACACATTGTAGACTGACAGGCAGACAGATAGATAGACATGTGTACTGTCAATGATCGTTCAGTAATGACTATGGGTAGTGTTGTGAGGATTAGAAATGATGAATGGTGGTGATGTTCATCAATTTCAACATGCTCCTGACCATCCTGTTTTCTCTCCCGACTCATATTGGATGCATTTTATATTCTAATGATTTTCCTCATGCTGCTACCTTGTCTATATTCAGCTATTCTCACCATTTTCTTTGTTTCCACCTCTCTCTCTCTCTCTCTCTCTCTCTCTCTCTCTCTCTCTCTCTCTCTCTCTCTCTCTCTCTCTCTCTCTCTCTCTCTCTCTCTCTCTCTCCTCTTTCTCTCTCTCTGCTTCTGATGCCACAGCCGTGCAGACAACTTTCCCTCCTGCTGACTCAGTAGCCTCCCCCAGGCGGTGTGGGCTCGGGGTGTTGGTGGCAGGGAAAAGGGGGAAGTGCTCAGCTCCCACATCAGGCCCGCCAGCCTATCACATGGAAGGGAAAAGAGCTGGCTAATCGGTTCTACAATGGCACCCTGCAAGCTGTGTTACAGGACCACAAACCGCTGCCTTCTGCGACATTTTACTTCTCTTAACGGCGCCATTGCATGCAATGTACATGTTTGTGATATGCGAATGCGGCTCTGTGCACATGGACGTGCACTACTTGAGATGCACACATGCTAATTCGCAGACACACAAATATAATTTACTAATTGAAAATGTATTCATTTTGGGAAAGGAAAAAGTTTCACTTTGCAATTGTTATAAACATTGCTATAATATGGAAAAATGCTCTATAGTAGCCTCCTTAAATGTCACTGTTATTGTTACCTACAAATAAAGTAAAACAATTCAATTCAAAACAGTATTAGTATTATAGTGTAGCTTGTGTGCAGGAAATATAATAAAAGAAGAAACTTAAAGCGCATCACAAAGCATTAAATACAAAAATCGACAAGATACAAGCACAAAAGGATACAAGTGTGCAAATCAGGTCTTAGCATGTACAAAAAACAATCAAGTGTATTGAAGTGATTTAAAAGAGAACTGTGAATTTGCTGTTCTGATCGACTCACTCTAGTTTGCGATTACTTTCTTTGGGCAACATATACGGGTAAATAGAAAACGGTTCATCATATAACTTTACCATGGACACAACAGTATGATTTAGTCAAAATCTGTTCACACAAAAATCACACACACACACAGACACATACGTACACGCATGCACACTCACTCACTCACACACACACACACACACACACACACACACACACACACACACACACACACACACACACACACACACACACACACACACACACACACACACACAGGATGACACTTTGGAATTAGGCCTGTTTTAATGGAAAAGTGTTTTTGCACCTGTGGTGTGATTTTATGGCTGTCTGTACTGAACCACAGAGGCTGGGATCAGAGGGCAGAGGTCACACATTGAGAAGAGAGCCTCTTAGCCAGGCTAAAGGTAGGTACCATTCGTGTACACACCTGTCAACCAGCAAATAAAAAAAAAACGATCTTGATACTGTGCAGAATCAAGGGGAAATGAATGTGATTGAGTCCTATCATTGGAGGCTTTGTTACAGGCACTGCAGTAATGTCTTTGACATCATTTAATCTCTCTGACAGTCTGAGAAGTCTCATTTATTTATAGTCAACAGTTCTCCAATTTATTTTGATCTGAAGATTCCAGTGGAACAATGTGACATTTGATATAATACATAGATAAATAGCTTATTATGTCTCGGGGGAAATCACAGATACACTATATGTTTGTGAGTGTTAATTTATTCACAACAGTGGCTGTGATCAGATAGGGTCATGCATTGAGAAAATAACCTATTATCCAAGCTAAAGGTATATCTATTGCACCTGCCAAAACGTATAGGCATACCATGTGTATAATTATATTACATATGCTATTAATCAAATCCATGATGTGACAATTTATTGCATGACGATGAGACTTAGCATCAATCAAATACTGTTTTAGTACTGAAGTAAGTAAGCATAATCGGTGAACGGGGAAGCTACTATTAGGATTTCAAAATGGTGCCAGGGAGAGAATCAGAAGAGTGCACAGCAATGTGCTGTGGTTGTTGTTTCTCTTTTCCTCTGTTAATGAATGCAGGGGTGACCTGTTTGTCTGAGGAAGAGAGGAGAGGGGAAGCCTGATTTCAACTCCATATTATCTGTACCCCACAGCCCCTGCCAGTCAGTCCTCTGTGCTTTCACATGCCGGGGTCCCACAGGAAACAGCCCTCCACGAAGGGCAAAGGTCAGGGAAGAAGAGCAAGCTAACTCGTCCTTTCATTTACCTTCAGACCCAACAAACATTGGCATATTACATTGCTCAGCTCCCCTGTTCCCTTAATGCTTTTTATATTTATTATACTCTGGTTTAATGAGTGTTGTAATCAGAAAATCTAGACAGAAATCTATTTTAAATAAACAAACTCCCATGAGCGGTGGAGGTGGGGCGGTTGTTGTTCATCAATAAGTTCTAAAACAGACTTTGCCTACACCAGGCGGAGATAATTGACCTGATGGTCAAACAGTAAACAGCAACTTTCTGATTAGGTTTTGAGTTGATTGAGTGATAACAACATTAGCTGAAACCGTTGGTAAGTGTTGAATATTTCTGCACCATGACGCTGTACATCCACACACTGTGGCCTCTATTCAATGTATTCAAACATTCCTCTGACCCCAACATCCTCTGTATGCATGACCTTTCCCTGTGATTTGTTTATTATTATTTTTTATTATGGTTCCAAAAATCAAAATCTTAAAGTAAAAAAAAGCTAAGATGTGATGATTGTTCATATTAACATGAAAGCACCTTACATGAACGCTTTTTCTTTTCAAATTCGGCAGGAACAATTGCATATCCTGGAGAAATATTTTAAAATAAACATTAAAATCTTAAAATGTTTAGATTACAGTAAGTAAATATTAATATAATGGCAAACATATACCTCTTGAATATATTATTAGGAAAGGTTACTTCATAAAGTGCTTGTGACATGGTCAAACTAGCCAAATTCATGTGCTGTCTTGACTGCAGTAATGGAAAACAAGTTCGTATTTGCACAAAGAAAATGTATTATAATTGTACACATTTCCTTATATGTATGTCTTTGTTACTATAAAGCTCTAGTTATGAACTTATAACTGATTAATATTTAATTTCCAAGTTAATATTGTATTATTAACTTGGACTGCTCAAAAAAACTTTTTAGGTCTATCACCACAATGAAAATGATAAAACGTTTGTTATATATTAATTGTTGGTGAAATATCTGTTCTCTAGAATATGAACTATAATGAGAGATAAGAGGAGACACAAATGTACAAAGTCATGATGGCTTTATTGATCAATAGATGAAAACAATTTAAATACAAAATGATGTCAGCCAAATACATTTTCTCGAATAACTGACTATTATCTTTCAAAGGAAAAGGACCATTTCTGTCCAGCAGAATTATTTTCATAAAAATAATGGAAATTTCATCTCTAGTAGCCTATATCATTATGAGTGTGTTGTCAGAAAAATATCCATGTAGCCTACAACACCTGACAGAAAAGGAAAACTGAGCAAAGCAAAATCACGACAACAAGCAATGAAAGCCTATATAAGTAGCCTAATTGATAGAGAATAAGGCAAACATGACTTTCTAATAATAGTAAAGTGAATATTCTTGTGGGGATATTAGCCTATATTTCAAGTGTTTCCATTAAGACAAAATGCAGGCAGGTAAGCCTGTACAAAAAAGTCTCATAGTAGGCCTACATGTCCAGCATGCATGTCTCCTCCAGTTGAGTTTTGCTGCGTTGCTATTTCAGTTACATTAAATCTGAGTGGTAGATGCGGAATTGCCTCCACTTTAGTTACCTGTAGGCATAATTAAGGTCTAAATCGATTATTTGTGAAATATCACATGTAAAACGTTTAATAGGTTGGAGAGAAATCAGTTCATCGGTGAAAAAGCACCACTCACATCATATAGGACTCGGGCGAAGAGGGGTTGTCACTGGTGGAGCCAGTTTCATGGTAACCATTTGCGCCAGTCAGTTTCTCACATTTAAGTTTATAAGCGTCCCTCTCGCGTGCCAGCCGGTTGAGCTCGTGCTTCAGCTGCTCCACCTGCGTGGAGAGGCTGGTCTTCTCGTGCTCCAGAACGTGCTTCTGCTGGACGCGCTTGTAGCGGCAGGACTGCGCGTAGCCTCGGTTCTTCAAGGTGCGGCGCTTCTGCTTCAGGCGCATCACCTCGTCCTTGCCCAAGCCTCGCAGGTGCCGGTTGAGATCTCGGACGGACATGGAGACGAGCTGGTCATCCGAAAAGTGCTCGTCGCCGCCGCCGCCTCGCCTGCCCTGCTGGCGGTTGTGCTGGTGGAGGTGATGCTGCGCGCTGAGGACAGGCTGATGACGGACGGACTCCGGTGACTGAGGAGCGGATTCGTCGTCGTCGAGGTCTTCTTTGTGGTATTGGTCCGCAGGGCAGTGCGCGTTTGCCATGTCTTGCATGTCGGGGTGACCCGAGAGGGCGTCGGGTTGACGGAGGAGTCCCGGGTAGTGCGCCGGAGCGTGGTCACTGAGTTGCCCGTAGCCCTCGAAGTCAGCCTGGAAAGGCTGCGGGTGGCCGTGCGGCGCGGAGGGATGCCCGTGCACCGTGGTGCCGATGAGGGCCTCCACGGCGTCCTCGTGGGTCAGACCGAAACCCGGTGGGTACATCTGAGGGTAGCCCCCGTTGTTGGCTATCCAGAACTGCCCGTCGCCGCCGTGGTTGTTTCTCTGCTCGTTTGGGTTGAGGTTCGGCGAGGAGGGCACCGAGTTGCACGGCGTGCTGCCGGGGGTGGACGACACGGAGTCCGGTCTCTGGAGCTGACTGCACGCCCCGATGAACGAGCGCTCGATCCCGTGCATTGCCTCCTTCTTCACGCCGAACTTCATCAGCTCGAACTCGTTGACGAAATCCATAGGAGTTTTCTGAAGTCCCAAATGTAAATTTGCTTCGTTAGCCATATTTATTGATACTTTGCTGGCTCCCGGGGGGGGGTCCGAATTCTACAGTCAGTGGAATAATGCCACTTTGAAAGAAATAAAAAAGTAATTCCGAAATTAGGCTAACACAAACGCCTAATAGGAAAAAAGACGTCCCACCTTATTGTGTTAGTAAACTAGTTAGCCATGTATGCGGAGCAAAGCTGTGTGGGCACCCACCGGCGGCCGGCCACAACAACAACGCTAAGTCCACTGAAGTGACAGAGCAGAGGACAAGACCTTATGTACGAGAGAGAGAAGCCTCTGCCTTTTCAGGAGAAGCGCACTTTCTTCATGATGTCACGCGCTCAGACTACACCTCCACGCTCCTCTCCAATGAAAAGACAGTGAAGAGGGCGATTTGCATAAAAGCTGATGTGTGTGTATCTTAAGGGGCTGAACATGTGATGTGGTGGTAGGCTAATAGGGTGACCAGATCCAAACTGTTCATTTGAGGGACAGAAAGTATAGCATTGTAGGTCCCTGCACAATGTGTGTGACAAAGTAGGTAAACGGACCGAACGGGGTTAGCACATTGTTAATATCTTGATGTAATAATAACAAAAATAACAATGCATGAATTAAAATAAAATATTGAAAAATATATATCTACAAGCCCAAGTTGATAACCCAATGTGAGTAGGCCTATGTGACCCTCTGGAGAGTGTGCAAATATATAGTGTCCCTCTCCATTTTCAAGGTTGCCCACCAGTGCTTTGGGGAATGTTTTTCCATGTGATTTTTAGCAGATTTAAAACCACCTCTAGCAGGAAAGGGGGCAATGAGAGAGCTTCACAACAAAAAGCCAACTATTAGGGGAGTTAAACACTATGCCTGTCAGTCACAATGTGGGATCCTTCAAAATTATTTGAAATGAGGAACTGACCCACGCAAAGATGGGCATCTGGTCACCCCATAGAATAGCCTACTCTTTATTTTATTGGCGGGGGTTGAAAAACATGGATTGTGGAATTATCTTTCTTTTCTTCATTTTCTTTTTTACCCAATAGAGTGGCCTATTACTGTAGCCTTCAGAGGCCCCACCCTATAACTCTATGGTACCTCTGCTCATCGTGCTTGTAAAGATGTCAGATATATTGCTACTTGTCGTTATGCTGGCTCCACCAGCAAAAATCCACTTGGACTAATAGGCTTTAGCCAACTTGAATTTTCTGGGAATTCCATTAAAATTTCATTACGATTTTTTGTTTTGTTAAGTTATGTAAACCATTTCAATGTGCAGTTGCTGTTATCTATCCATTTGTGTTTTTAAAAATATGGCATGGACACAATTTCCATCTAACTAAAATAATGTGCTGTTGATTTGGTGAGTATACATACATTGGTCAATACTGACACCTTGTGGTCACTATCCGTGACTGCTGCTGGTGGCATTACAATGCCATTTTATGATCACCGTTTATGTAATTTTAAGACAAACAAATCATTTTGAGCACTGCTGCTTTGTGTGCATGTGCGCGTGTGTGTAACTACTCAATTTACATTTAATGCATTTCACAGACACTCAATTTCTACTTTTCTTTTGCCAATAGTGAACATTGAGTCAGTAGTTTTTGAATGATCAGATCTTTTTATATATTTCGAAAAGCAACAAGATGTATATTATCTAAGTATATTAATAGATTGTTAATATACTTAGAATATAATGCTTGATAAACATCTTTCATAATACTTGTACTTCCAGATGTGAGAGGACATTGCCTATAATGTGAGTTTTAGATCTCCCTTGTAGTGTCTTTGGCAATTGTATCAATTTTCCCTTCCTTTTTTTGATAAGAAATTAGTTAAATGATGAGAAATAATATGTGTGTGTGTGTGTGTGTGTGTGTGTGTGTGTGTGTGTGTGTGTGTGTGTGTGTGTGTGTGTGTGTGTGTGTGTGTGTGTGTGTGTGTGTGTGTGTGTGTGTGTGTGTGTGTGTGTGTGTGTGTGTGTGTGTGTACACATAACACCCATCCCACATGGCAAAAGGGTTCTGTTTATTTTCCGGGCTATTTGGTAAATATAAAGGACCATACAGACAGAGCTAGCTTTCTAGTCCAGTGGCAGAGAACAAACATGGAGCAAATAAGCACCATCAGGAGAAAACTAATGACGAAACTACACAAGGCTGAAGTTATGATTGCCGGAGAACAACTCAGGTATGTAGATAAATAAGAGAAAGAGAGAGAATGATTGCCGAAGAACAATTCAGTTATGGAGAGAGAGAGAGGAGAGATTGTTACAAGTTAACAATCTACAGTATGATGCCGTTTGTCTGTTGATAAAACATGGTAGACTTAGGTCTTCTTGTATGAACCTTATGTCTGTCTTTGATGACTGACTCACTTTGTATTTTATAAACTCACTTCAAAGACTGAGACTCCATGATGGAAAGCTAATCAAGGAACGGCGTTACCACTTGCGCACATATCCTAACTGCTTTGTGGCCCAAGAACTAACAGACTGGCTTGTGACCCATAAAGAAGCTCCAGATCGGACCTCAGCTATCTGCCTCATGCAGCATCTCATGGACCATGACATTGTTCACCACGGTAAGGAGAAGTGAAAAGAAACATATGAAAACAGAACTGAACCAGTATAAAGGCAGTAAAAGTTGTTAGGGGTCATACCAATATGAAGGCTCACTGGGGATGTATCTTGCCTTCCTCAGTCTGTGATAAACATGTGGTCTTCAAAGATGCAAAACTGCTGTACCGTTTCCGTAAAGATGATGGCACCTTTCCCTTCAACACAGAGGTGATGGTCTTCATAAGAGGACAAAAGCTGTATGAACAGTAAGTGCTGCTTTGTTTGTATATGATTACTTTATAAACTCCTGAAAAACAAAATACATTAAGAATTTTTAAATATTCCATCAGTGAAAATAAACATATAACACCAAAAAAAAAGGTCCAATCAACCGAGGCTGGGTTGCCTGGGCGAGGGTGTCTAATGTTGAAAGACCCGAAACACCTTAAGACCCCAGGTATCATTACTGATGATGTGTGCAGGTGCATCAGAAGAGGCTGATGTTTTTAAGAACCATTCACCATTCTTATGTAATGTATGATATACAAAAAAAATCCCAGTTGGGCCTTTAATAATCATAATAATTTAAAATAATTGTATGTCAGATTTCAAGTCTTCACCCATGTCTGTGTGTGAACAGCTAGTTGTGGTGGCACTTAACCGTTGGCCTGTAACTCTTGAAACTTAAGTCATACAATAACATCTTCAACCCTCATGATTCCTTGGATCAACTGGTTGGCTGTGACCTTGTGTTTCCTCGAGGGCTTGGACGGACACGCCCCCAGGCAATCAATTGGCTATCCTTGCCTGGGATAGAGGCTGGCAGGCTGCCTACCTAGCCTAGGCCAGAGCCAACAGTAGTGGAGAGTACCTTTAGAGAGTATCTTTAAAATCAGGTACCAGTGAGAGCTAGGAAACTCTTTATTCCACCTTGTTCTTGGGCTATCATAGCCTAATTAAGTGGTCTGGGGGTAATGTGAGTCCTGGGGAGCAGTTTGAGAAGCAATCTCACGACAAACTTATAGTGTCTGCTAATGTTTTAATCCGTTGACCATGTGTGTGTATAGCCTATACGTGCAGGGAATGACTATGCCAGAAATAACATACCACTGCTCACAGGCTTATTTTTGGGAGGGCTGCCATTTTGTTGGCAATATGGTGAGGAGTGCTAGTGTACAATGAGCCCTTAATCTGTGATATGCTTGTGCCATGCGAGCATAGTCAATGAGGCTTCTCAGAGGACATCCGTTGATGAATGAGGAGATCCTACCTAAATCTTTGTCTAGTTCAATCAATATCATCTTCGTTCTAACAGTAAATCAGTTGGAATTGAGTCTTGCAGAACGTGGAACTAATCTGACTGTAGTTAAAGGTCCTGTTCTTACAAATGACATGTACTATGCTGCCATGACACAACCATGTGTACACAATGAGATCTGGCAGAAATCTGTGCTCTCAGGAGCAAATATTTCTTGTTCTATAACGTACTTGGGCATTATGCGGCCCGGGGGCCAAATGCGGCCCTTTGGCTGACTCTGACCGGCCCGGGGACCACCAGTGGTCCTTGTTCCAGAGTTCCAGTTCAATATGGAAAGTTGGTTAACCAGATGTAACTCTGAGAGCGTAAAAATGAAACCAAATGGACCCTTTGGGGTCTGTGGGGCTAAAATGTCATCAAATGGTGGTCCTCTGTGGCTCAATTTCTGAATAAATAGAGGGCCACTTTTATCTTTAGTTCAGCCTTTAGTCTTGGCTTCTCCACAATATTTTAGGTATCTCATTTGGCCCCTTGGGAAAAATAATTGCCCACCCCTGTTCTATAATCTATGGTCTGGATATATGGTACTGTAGATAATTTTTGTGTAGAAGTACAGTGTCTAATATTGTATGTATGTCTTTTATCTTTAGACTCATTGCAGTCAAAGATTCAATTCTGCAGCTGAGAGAGGAGAAAGGTGTTGCATATCAGCGTTCCTTTCCTGGCTGCCAGTTCATTGACTGGCTCCTCCAGAATGGAGAAGCAGAGAGCAGGCGCCAGGCGCTGGACCTGTGCCGTGCCTTGCAGGAGCAGGGCATTATTCAACATGGTGAGAGAATGTGACATTCGTCTTTCGTTCTCTAGTGCTAGAAAGAAGCAGACCATCACTGACTGCTATCAGAGAGCAGCCAAATTGCGTCCTTTTTTGGCTGTGCACCCCCTGTTGTTCTGTAGCTGAGCCCACCCCCCGGCACCTCATTGTAGGCCTAGAATTTTATATAGTAGGTGAAAATTACGGTATATATTTTTATATGATCAAATAATCACAGAATGTCTCCCACAGCTGCTATCCCCCGTACAACAGTCAGTGTTTACTACATTTTGCTATTAATTTTAATACCACCATAAAACCACTATCACCCTTTTCATGTCACGCACCCCCTACGGGGTGTTTGTACACCATAAGAGGTGCATGCACCACAGTTTGTGGAGTCACTAGCTGTTCTAGTACCTTAACCTCCCCAAAATCTCCCTGTTTAAGCCAGTTTACCATGATTCATGATCCTATACTGTATCTCCCTGTGCTCTCACACAACAATTCAGTGTCAAAGAAGCACAACTTCTTTGACAGTGGGTTACTGTATCAGTTCTGCATCAATTTTCGCCGCCGCCGCCGACTGTCTGAACTCTTAAAAGAAAATGAGAGGGACAATGACGATGGATCAATTCAAACATCAGAGGACAGCCATTCTGATAGTCCTTTCTCCCTACGCAAGACTCCATCTCAAGAGGGCTCGAGTGGATTCCAATCTGGTAAAATAATTGTATGGTCTAGTGTACGCACGCACGCACGCACGCACGCACGCACGCACACACACACACACACACACACACACACGGACACACACACACACACACACACACACACACACACACACACACACACACACACACACACACACACACACACACACACACACACACACACACACACACCAAAGAGTCTTGCAAAATGTGGGTCGTCTTATAACCAGTGTGTATGAGGGTCTTGTGCCCACCACTAACAAGCAAACATAAGGTGTATGGCATGCCTTATTTGCAGAGAACTGCTTAATGATTATAATTATCATTGTTTGCTCAGTGAGGTCTAAGGATTTGACCCACGTAGCCAATGGCCGACGTGGAAGCTTGAATTCCATTCAGCTTCCTTCCTTGGGATTTTCCACCCTTGTCCAGCTGTCTTCTGCCCCACTGGTGAGAAGCAATCCAAAATCAGGCAAGTGTATTAGATTCATCGCAAATATTTTAAGTCTTGAGAGTGTCATCAGATGCTATACACTGTTTTTGCTCAGCATCATCATTTATTGATCAAACTATTGTAATGAACTAGATAATGCCAAACCAATTATTTAAAATATTTTTTGAAAATAAGGGATTGAGCTTGTTACAACATTTCTATTTACTGTATAATGGTCATTTTCCATAACATGGCATGAACATTTGTATAAACATTTTATTGATGGTGCTGCAGTGCTTCAAAGAAAAGTTACATGTGAAGAGTTACTGTCACCAGCGGCACCCTTCGTCAAAAAAGTGTTAACGGTGAGCTTTATGATTATATATTGATATATTATTACTACTACTACTACTACGGTGTCATTCAATATTTATACCGTACAAGGTCTTTGTACTTTACATAATCATCAAAAAAGAAAAGAACCTGTTCTTTCTAGCTGTTTGTGAGACATATTCATGTTCAAGACAAATAAGATGCCTGAGGGCAAGCTCCCATATATGGCACTAGCCATATGGGAGCATCTCTTGAATAGACAGACCAATAGAAACACCATTACATTGGTGAAAAAAATATTGGTAACAATTTAGTTCCTAGGTTATCATAACTTTCCCTAACTATATGGACTTCTTGAGTGATACAATGACCGACTGATTGACGGAAAAAGGACGATTCCATAGTTAACTGCACCCTTGGGTCGCAAAAAATAAATAAAAGAAATGATAGACTGTAGTGCACACTTCACAGCACAAACACAGTATAACGAATGGTAATATATGTGTTGTTGGGTAAAACCTCAGGTTATTGGGGATGCAGTGGGCTGGGGCTTGGTTGTCAGAGGCAGGGCCCCTTGTTATGTCCAGGCCGTTGATCCTGGAGGTCCTGCTGCAGCAGCTGGAGTTAAGGTAACTATTCAACAAAGTACACTCATGGTATATTGGAAATAATTTTCACTCTTCTTTGGCATGCTATAGTAATAGTAATCTACCTGCCAGTTTTGGAAGTAGCTCCTGTGAAAAGTCTCCCCACCCCATTGTTTAGTCTAGTGTACATACTGTATTTCTGGTTTCAACTTCTACTTGTCTATGTAGAGTTTATGTAAAGTTTTTACATAGTTATTTTATTATTTTTATATTTCTAATGGAAACAAGCACGTGTTTTATTGGGTGTAAATCCACATATCGTTTCTCTCTTAAGGTTCGACAGTTTGTGTGCCAGGTGAATGGACAAAATGTTCTTTACCAGGATTATTGGACCGTCTCAAGGTTGGTGATGACGGGACCTCGGACTGTTGTCTTGGAAGTTATGGAACCGCTTGGATGAGGGCATTACTCTCAAATATATCCTAGATTTATTGGATTCCCCAGTAGATTATTTGCACATTCTTCTCAAAATGTATATAATTTGATGTCTGATTTTACGTTTGCTAGTGGGTGTGGCGTGGTAAATTTGCTATGTAGTTTATTTATTGGCCTAAAAATGATGAATACAACTGGATCATTATTGTCCTATTTTACAGGGGTAACCTTTATGCAAACATTACCACCAAGTAAATACATGTTTTTTTTGTTGTTAAAGGGATGACCACAGTGCAGGTGGATTCATTAATATAGACAATATTTTAGGCCCATAAAAATAATTAATATATATGCTATAGGCTACCACATAACTCACATTGAACAAGGGGTTTGACACCGTAATTTGATTATACCGTAATCGGTTAATCACAGGTATAACTTTCCGGTGTGAATACAACCTAAAACAAAATAAGCATTTCATGCATACATCCCTATGATGTATGATGGTTGCAAATGTCATACTCATGTTTGTTCCCATTGGGGGAAAGTATAAGTAATAGTAAATAATTATTAATAAAATGTTTATAAATGAATAAATAAATATAAATGATTGAAAATTAATTGTCCTCTCTCTCACCCCCCCCCCCCCCTCCACACACACACACACACACACACACACACACACACACACACACACACACACACACACACACACACACACACACACACACACACACACACACACACACACACACTCTCCCTCTGTCTCTCCCATTTTATTACTCTATGGTCTCTCCTTCCTTCCCTCCCCCTCTCTCTCTCTCTCCCGCTCCCCATCACTTCCGTCTTTTTCTCGTCGCCATTTTGGATCGAGTGTTGACTTACTTTGAATAGGTAGCGCGTTAGCTCGCAGCTAGGGTGTCTTCTTCTAGATGACTTGCCAGTGAGGTCAGGGTTGTAGTGGGCATAGGAGGAGATCTGAGTCCATTCATTGTCGCTGGATGCTTCGTCTGCAGCGCAGCTTGAATGAGTCAGTCCATCCTTTATGGATGCACCCAGCTTGCCACAACACGACAAATGTGACTCGTTAGCGTGCTACAGTTAGCTTAGCTACTAGCTAGAGCATCAGCAGCCGGCATTGAACATCACTGACTTCGTCCATTGGGCTGGCCAGTGTCTTTGTTATACAGTGAGACTTTACGCAGCCGATTCCCCCTTTAAACACCGCGCAAGAGGTGAGTTAACGACATTGTGTTTATAGTGTTGAGCCGTTTCACCAACCAACGAATGCACCTGGATTGAAATTGTAGGGGAAAATTATACTTCGTCGCAAGAGTGTGTCGCCCGATAAATAAATGACGTATTTTCAACGGGGGAAAGTATCGTATTTTCTCCATTTTGTAATGTAACCTAACCTTGGTGATTTTGTTGAAATAAACGTGTTTTGGGGGGGTTGGGGGTTGTCGAACGACGTGAGCCCGCCATGAAGCATGAAGTTAAAGTCATCTCGTGCTAGTGGCCGAGGAGACAACATGCGGGCGGTTTGTCTGGATGTTAGCGTATATGCTAACCAGAGTCATCTAGTAGAATAGTTGCGACATTGAGGGGACAGAATCCGAGCGCTGTTAATGCAGCCTGGATCGAGGACTTGAAAATACAGGGGCGGCGTATTCTTTGGCACGTTTGGTGTGCAACATGTCGACTCTATTATACAGTACTGTAACACCTAAAGTAAAGTTTTTTTTAGTTGTACTATTACAAAAACACGATACAAAATAAATGGATTTAATATCATTAAAGCTGAGCTGTTGCCTGGGTCCAATGCATTTCTGCCTACTTCGGGTCCAGGACTTTTTTGTTGTCCTCATTCATTCTCAAGTCGCAACAGACGTCTATGTAGAAGAGGCGCCTTTGGACTGGCCTCATGAAATGAACGGAGATGTCAGAACTCTGTCTACACTCTTAAGGCTTTGACGCTAACATGTTAGCCCTTTTTTAGTACGCTTGTTACATTCATATTAGCTAGCCACATTCTAATGTAGGGTAGCCATTCTCAAAATGACCACATTCTCATTGTAGAACGAATCGGCCAATCTGTACTAGTACAGACGTATTGGGAACAAAGAAAGTTGAGTCTGTTATTTGATCCACCCCCATCGGTCACACACCGACGATAATTAGAGCGGAAATATCCGTTTTGTTATCGATAGTCAACATAGTCGATACGACTATCAATAACTAAAAGGGCCGTTTCCGTTCTGGCCTTGAGTTGGCCCAAACGGCTGGATTTCTACTTTAGGCAATACATTGTGTGTGTGTGTGTGTGTGTGTGTGTGTGTGTGTGTGTGTGTGTGTGTGTGTGTGTGTGTGTGTGTGTGTGTGTGTGTGTGTGTCAAACAAGACCCAAACAAATCACAGCAGAATTTAGCTTAAAGCTACAATATGTAAATTGTGCCTGGCCGATGTCCAAAATGGTGCAACTGCAACTACAGTCTGTCAAGCTCAAGTAGGGTCAAATTTGGTGTGCCCTCCAGGCACTGCATGATAATTAACTTTATTTATATATCCAAAACAAGATACACTTCCTACACACCAGGGTAACTGCAGAATTCAAACTTGAATAGTTCTCAACACCAATTTGGGGGGAGGGGAGGTCCAATCCCTTTTAGCCATATTGGCAGAATGTAATATGGGGACAATGAGACATTGTCACATTGCAATAAAAACGTCTATTTTAAATAAAGTACAATGACAATTATTTATATATTAAACAACCAAGTGGAGAATTGGGTCTCTGGCTAATGGAAATGGATGTAGACCTATGCCTTTTGATTGCTTGACAGCATGTTCAATTAATTAACAAAACAAATGCAACACTAAGCATAAGTTGTTTCAACACTGGTAACAAGAGGTTTAAATGTAATGTTAGATGAATCCTGTAGCTAACTACATATTTGTTTAATTTCTCTTTTTATAGAAAAGATGTATCAGCTCCCTGTTAACAACCTTACACGGATACGGAGAGCCAGGAAGCAAGTGAAAAAGGCACTTGGTGACATTGGACTGGAATACTGCAAGGAGGCAGTGGAGGTGAGTGTTATTTACTAATAATGTATTTACAAAATTGCTTTGAAGTAGGGCTGCAACTAACAATTATTTTCATCTGCTGATTACCGTATTGTTCAGAATACAAGGCACCTCTGGTTATATATATCGTTTGTGGAAAAAGAACATTGGATGTCAAATACTATTGCCCCCGAATATAATATGACTACATTTTTCAGGATATTTCCATTGGAACAATACGTAGTCTTCACATATTTGGATTAACACTTATTTAGCCATCACCTTAAAAATGTAATAAAAAATGCAGTATTGTAACAATACATTTTATTAGCTGCTGATTGGGCTGTTATTCATATAACAAATAGAATTAAAATTAATTAAACTCATGTTGTCTAAGCATATTCTGACTGCATACATTGAATTAAAGAGTAGCTACACTCTTCTGAACTCAATTAAGTAATTTAAAGATATTATATTACAGCAACTTTTGCCTTTTTCCCCTCTACATGGCTTCTACTTTTATGCTGAAGCTCTTTCAGACACTTACTTTGCCCTGCAAATGGCCCAGAACTACTGTTGTTGTCGTCAACAAATCATTGTCATCAGGCCCATGACTAGGCGGTGCTAGTGTCTAGGGGGAGGGGTTGTGGGGAGTGAGGCGGCATTTTAGTCAATCACATCGCAGCAGTCTCCCACATTTTCATAATGAGCCAATAGAGTGGAGGTGAAGTGGAGTGGAGTTATATTCAAATCTGTTTACAAACACAGATTTTGTACACACTAATGTTGCCTATGTTGCCATTTAAAAATACATATTAGAGCAATATGTTTCTTGACACCACACTATATTTGTGTCATATTTTGTTTGAAGTCACTACTGCGCATGTGCAACTATTATCAGATTATAAGAGAAAAGACATGGCTCAGTAACATTAACAATGGAAAAGCGGGAAAATGCCCATGGTAAATTACAAAAAACTACAGTGATTAGTTGCCCATTTGATTAATTGGTTACTAAATTAGATGGCAACTACTTGAATGATTTGATTATGACTAATGGATTAATCATTGCAGCCATACTTTGAAGATATTGGGAAATTTGGTAGTATTAATTAGTGGTTTAAATAAATGGTGTGTGTGTGTGTGTGTGTGTGTGTGTGTGTGTGTGTGTGTGTGTGTGTGTGTGTGTGTGTGTGTGTGTGTGTGTGTGTGTGTGAACTGACTGCCATGTGTTTGGAGGTGTTGGCAGAGTCGTACAGAAAAATGATACAATTTAACTGTGGGTACAATAAATGGAACCTGTGAAGATAATGGGCTCAAGACAAACTTGATTATCATCCCAAATATATTCATTTTGTCTTTATCTAATTTACGCAGGAGTTCAAAGAGTTTGGTCCCAATGACCAGTATGTGAAAAGCACCCTATGTCTTGATATTTGCTCATGGGATCCTTCATCGTCTAAGTCACAGGTAATGTATTCTCAACCTTTGTGCCTTATCAATTTAGTAACTTTTGTTCTAGGCCTGGTCAAATTCATAACAAAGTACATTTCTATATTTGGATTATAATATTTTTTCCCTCCCTCTCTCTCTCCCTCTTTTGTAAAACAAATTTAGCAGTATCGATCCAAGCCATTTTGCTGCACAGAGTGTCCATTTGCTTCCAAATACTACTCAGGCTACAAGAACCACTTCCGCAATGTACACAGACGGGACTTTGATACAGATATCCTACTCAACTGTCCTTACTGCACATTCACTGGGAGCAAGAGAACTATGGAAACGCATGTTAAGATATTCCACATTCCCAGTTCAAGGCAGAATTATGGGACCCCGCAGGGAACTGCTGCCGGGCAGAAGGACAAAATATGGCATGATAAAGCCAGACAGGGGGATAATGTAGAGAGAGCAATGTACTTTTGCAAGAAATGCACATACAGGGATCCTCTCTACAATGTTGTGAGAAGGCACATCTACAGGGAACATTTTCAGCATGTTGTCTCTCCCTATCTTGGCATGGTTTCTGAATCATCTGTCAAAAATGGTGCTAATACTGTGAACGGCAACAACATCCTATGTAAGCGCTGCCAGTTTTCTACCCGAAGCTATGAGGCATTGGTGCAGCATGTTGTTGAGTACCATGAGCGCATTGGTGCTCAAGTCACGACTATGATTGGACATGCTAACATTATGGTGTCCAGGGCACAAGCCTACCCAGGGATGTCTCAGAAAGCATCTATGATGACTGGAGGGCGCACACTTATGCCTGATGCACTAAGCCACATGGGCCTTTTAAAGCAGGGCTCCTCTCTTCTTAAAAGTCAACCCTCCATTGCTCCCCATCCAGTGCGTATTGCAGTTCCTAGCAGTGCTTTGACAGAGAGCAGCCCACCAGCAGTTAATGCAGTTAACACAGCCCAAACTCAGAAGTGGAAGATATGTACTGTTTGCAATGAGCTTTTCCCCGAAAACCTCTACAGTGCACATTTTGAAAAGGCACACAAGGCAAAGAAGATATGGGCAATGGCAAAGTATATCATGAAGATCCACAATTTCACTAGTAAATGCTTGCTCTGCAACCGATATTTGCCCAGTGACACACTGCTCAACCACATGTTAATCCATGGGCTTACTTGCCCACAATGCCACTCTGCTTTCCACAATGTAGAGAAACTGATTGAGCATGTGAATCAGGCTCACCCTGAAGACTTTGCTGGTCTTCCTGGTGCATCTCCATTGACCTTTGATCTCACAATCAAACAAGATAAGTCCAATAACATACAACTCGTTGTGATCACCTTCAATATGAAGGAGCCTATAAATGGTCAAGATGCCCTTCATAGCCCTCCACCGCAAGTCAAAGTAATGGCACCGAAGATGATTGCACCGAAGAATGATACACATGCTAGAAGTTTGCCTTCTGCAAATCTGTCCGGCAAGGGCGAGGTTGGGAAAACCCTTTGCCCGCTGTGCTTCACCATCCTCAAGGGACCCATTTCTGATGCCCTCTCTCAACATCTGAGGGAACGACACCAAGTCCTTCAGACAATGCATCCTGTTGAAAAAAAGATGACATACAAGTGTATTCACTGCTTGGGCGTGTATACAAGTAACATGGTGGCCTCCACAATCACACTGCATCTTGTGCAATGCAGAGCTGTTGGCAGGTCCCACGCTGGCCAGGGTGTCAAGTCTGCCTTAACTCTCAACTCCTCTGGTGCTGGGTTCCTAAAGCGGCAGCTACCCACCCAAGCTACATCAGACCCAAAGAGGATGAAGATGAACTCTGACTCGAGGCTTGGTACAGCAGGGAAGCGGGGAGAATCTGACGGCCTTGTATTGGATCCTCGAAGCTATGAGCACAAGACTTACGAGGCACGGAAAAACTTCCTCACAAACTACTTCAACAAACGACCCTACCTATCGACTGAAGAAGAGGAAAAGCTGTCTGGGAGTCTGTGGCTGTGGAAGTCTGATATTGCTAGCCACTTTGCAGACAAGCGTAGGGTATGTGAGAAAGAATGCGAGACCAAGAACGTGGCTGTGTTGCTTGGATTTGACATGCAAGCACTCGCCAAATTAAAACATGATATGACATTTGAGGATAGTGCTGGTACCTCTACAGTCAAACCAGGCACTGGAGGCCTCAAGTCTGGTACTCCAAGCACAGGCCAAAACAAGCAGGGTGGTACAAAGAACTGTGCTCCAAAGCTTACTACATACACCGAGACCATATCAATTGACTCAGACAGTGAACCAGAACAAGAGAGTAGCATTACTGAGAATGGAAATGTTGACGGAAACCAACAAGTGGCTGTGGTCTCTGAAGAACCAGCAGATGTGTCTGATGTGATTCCCCAAATGGACATGGATGGACCTTCAGAAATGAGCACTCTGCAAGATGGAAAAGCAAACACAACTTTGTGTTAGTGTCAACTGCTATCCATGTGCCTTGGTAGGGTCACATTTAGATATGAAAGTGCTTAAATCTAATGGTATAGACTAGAGAGAATCTTCAATGAATTTGTTGAGAACCCCATCTTTGACACTGTATGGGCAGTTAGAAATAAAAACATTGGTCTGGCATGGTTCGCATACAATTACAAAATACTGTAATTCCTAGTTGAAACAAAAGATTGAGGTACTCGGCAACATAATGCAAAATGTATGGCTTCTGTAACTGACACGTGACACTGTATATAATAGGGATTGTACTTAAGTAGATTATACATACTGTCTGTTTCTCATTTGTTAACTTAGTCACAAAGATTTATGAAAATGATCATATCCCCACTTTCATACCCCCACTCAAGTGTGAGATGGAACTGTATTCTCATTTCACATTTAGAAAGATAGGATATGCTAATTGCTTATGTATACTTTCTTTTTAATAAATAAATTTGTTTCATAAATATCAGGAGGCATTTCATTTGAACGCTTACATAATTCACCTTTGAAGTGTTCATTGTTGTTTTTAAGGGATAGATCATACAAGTGTTTTATTTATTTTGTTAATATGGTCAGCTGTGTGTGTGTGTGTATTATTAGCCAGGAATCTGAAGTAGAGATTACAATAGATTCAAATTCAATTAATCTATTCAGGAAATATGACATGTAAATATAGCATGAAGCACCATAATGATGTGGTTTAACTAAGTTATGTTTTTAACACATCCAACTATCTGTATCACTTTAGTGGAAGAATAATCCAAGCAATGGTGTTTTTGGAGTCAATGTCTATCTACGTAACACGACAGATCTAGTTTCTAGATCCTGTGTATCTACAGTACTATAACAAAAGTACATTGTGTGGGCTTCAAAATATAATTTAAATGATATATTTTATTCCAACTTCTGTGAAGACATTTTTAACAGCTGGTAGCGGTGTAGAAAGTTGAGCAGAGAGCTCCTTTGGTCAAATTATGTGCATCTATGGCATTTTTACAGGGTGAGACCCCCGCAATAATGACATTTGAAGCGTGTGTGTCTGTGTGTGTGTGTGTGTGTGTGTGTGTGGGGGCAACCCGGGAAGTACTTGGAATTGTTAGTAGTTCAGTTGAGATTACATTAGTTTACATTAATATAAACCGCTTGTAGATCGGCGATTTTCTCTTTCCCTCCTTGTATATTATGTTCCCCCATTCTGTGGGAGGGAGAACTGGGCCCTGAAGAAAATCATTAACATAGTAGTGAAACAACGTGATGACAACAAGTTGTGTTTCACCATGTTATTGATTTGTCTTAAATCTGCATTACACACACACACACACACACACACACACACACACACACACACACACACACACACACACACACACACACACACACACACACACACACACACACCATTTGCGGGGATCCCGGCAGTGGGGCGGCAGTGGCTCAGAGGTAGAGTTACCGGATGGTAACCACAAGGTTGCCGGTTCGATCCCGGGCTCCCGCAGAGTTAGTGTCGATGTGTCCCTGGGCAAGACACTTAACCCCTAATTGCTCCTGGTGTGCTTTCCACTGTCATCAGTGTATGAATGTGTGTGTGAATGGGTGAATGTGATACACAATCTATGTAAAGCGCCTTGGATAAAGGCGCTATATAAATGCACCATTTACCATCCCCCTAAAGCAGGGGTTTTCAACAGGTGACGAGAGGATTCCAGGTGGTTCTCTGCTAAATGATGCACAGTTGGTAACCAAATAAGCGCTTATAGGGGCACAAACTTGAAAATCCTTAGTTTTGTCTGAAAAACGAAATTCAACATCAAATGGTGGCCGTGGCTCAAATGCTGAATAGATGGTGGGCCCCCCTGGTACCAACAAGGTTGAAAACCACTGCCCTAGTGGTCCGCCCCACAGGTTGTGGAACCTCTGATCTCTAGGCCAATGACTGCCATCACCGTGCCGGAATGGACATCACACACAGGCCCCAGGGTCAGTGTTGCCAACTTGGCGCATTTGTCACTATGTTTAGCTTTTTTTCCGCCCAGAACCCGCATGCGCCAAAATTAGTGAAAAACTCTCGGCTTTTTTTTGCTGGTGAGTTGGGGCGAAATGGGTTGACAGGACCAGCCGCTTCGACCTCTATCCATCGATTGAATAGATAGACACTTATCAACAGAAATGTTACGATCCAATCGTGCCGGTATAGCAGATATTCAGATACCCGCCGGGCAAGTAGATAGCCAGCGTACTCAGGAGCCAGAGATAAAACCCTCGTTTTTCACCATTTTTCCTCCTATGATAGAGTCCTTCCTTCCTAGAAAGGACCATCGGTAACCAAATGAACCCATAAAGATCTGTAACACTGGTCCATTTGGTTTCATTTTACGCTCACAAGAGTTAAATTATATTTAATTAATTCTGAATTACCTAATTTTCAAGAATCTACTTTAGAAAATGTAGAAGAATTGCTATTTTGACCAACTTTTGCCAGTTATTTCTCTTAAGTTAGTCCTAGAGACTAAACTCAGCACCAAATGGTGGTCCTCTGTGGCTAAAATGCAGAGAATAAATAGTGGGCCCTGGTATGAAAATGGTTGAAAACCCACTGGTCTAGCGCATTCTAGTGCATTTTGGAAGTGCCACTAGTACATTTTGGTAGTTGGCAACACTGACCAGAGTGCGCAGCTGTAGAAGTGACGCTGTGTGCTTATGTGCAACGATAGATTTTAATACTTAAAAAAAATCCTGAACCCCTAACATTCAGGGAGTATGCCTTTCTTTTTGCTGTTGTAAGTACCGGCGTGAATTTTGATTGTTTCAAAAACATTCCCATAAACATTCAATTTGTTTGTTTGCTTTTTGCATGATTTGCACAGAGCAGCGTGTAGCCGATGCGAAGCCAGCTAGCTAGCATCTTTAGCGAGAATAAATAGAAATAGAAACCTGTATTAAAATTAGATGTCGGTGTAGCTTAGCTCCGGAATGTAATGGGTCAATAATAATAAGTCAATGGCATAGTATTGTTTTAAAAATGTCAGGCTCTAGCCTACGTTACTAAATAATGTAACACTGCCTGGTCTGGTTGCAGTTGAAGTTAGCGCTAAGCTGTTAACTACGTTCGCTAAGCGTCTCAATGAACGAACGAGCAAAAAAGCATTTTACTACATTGATTTGGTGACGCCAAGTTAGCAGGATTGGGATAACCAAACTACGGTTGAATTTCATATCGATCTGTCCATCTTATCTATTTTATTTTATTTAATATATAAACATACCCACAAGTTCAAAAATCTAACTTTAGGAATTATTTTCTCCACCGTAATAACCCAATACCAATTTGTATTTTAGCTTATATTGTTTTAATTGTTGATTAGTCACCTTTACAACAAGTGTTACTTATTCCTGGAATAAGTAACACTTAAACGTGTCAAATGTGCCAAAATGAAATGTTCTGCTCTCTGTTGACATTTACTGTTGGTTTGATTTTCAAGTGCTGGTAGGTGTGTGACAGTCTCAGGTGTGTGCCAGGCACATATGCCTGGATCCTGTCACTTTGACTTTGTTTATGACACTATATCTTCAGAATCTGCCTCACAGCGAGGTTGAATTTGCCCTCTTGGCAAAGATTTGGGGGTGCAACCTAGCTCTGGTCCAGAGCTCCACTGCATCTGATTCTGACTTGCATTGGAAGTCAGACTCAGAAGCAGTGGAGCTCTGGACCAGAGCTAGGTGCAACCCACACGTTTAGCAGTGTTACTCATTCCAGTAATGTCTCTACACGCTATACCTTGTTGTAAAGGTGACTAATCATAAACAATGGTTAAAATGATATAAGATACATTACAAATTGGTATGGTTAAATTAAGGTGGAGAAAATAGTTCCAAACTTATGTGGGCCAGTTTATCTATACTAAACAAAAATAGATATTAGGTCATAGGTGACACTGTATGGTTCTCCATGGTATGGTATACTGCCTTTGTCTAGGCCAATGTATAAACGATTTTGGTTAATATAGCAATTGTTTTGATCACAGGGATCTGCAATCAGTGCAATGCATCCATCCATCCATCCAACATTGCCAAGCTTACCCTATTTTAAGGGTATCAGATTAATTTGGGGGAAAAGTAGTAGTGATTGAATACAAATGTGGCATTTTGCTTTTTTAGTCTTATGTGACTACCTGTTCCTCCATAACATTTCCAGGTTATGGAAGTTGCCAACCACAAGATGGACATCCCACTGAGGTTGTGGGCCATGGCAAGAGGAACTATGAGGTCTGAGTAACTTTTCAAGTGTTGGTAGTCAGGTTTATAGTGTGGAAACTATGTTGTACAGCAACAGAGAACTGGTGGTGTTCTTCATAAGCTATAAATTGTCTCAGCGGAACTTGAAACTGGAGGATGCAAGTGGAAGGAACGAAGGAGACGACATAACCGCTGCGTTGCTGGTGAACAATGTAAACGGTTGTAGCCAGTCGGGGACATTATCTTCTCCAAATGGAGAGGAGCTGAAGGCAGCACTTCGCCATGCTGCTGATGAGTTTGAACTGCGCTTCACACAAGCCTTTGATGATCTCTCTTCCAAATTCGACATTACTCCTAGCACTGCCTACAACAGTTTTGAGGGTGTGATGGACGAGTTATTCAGGGACGGAGTCAACTGGGGGCGCATAGTGGGCCTGTTTGTCTTTGGGGGCACCCTCTGTGTCGAGTGTGTTGAAAAGGATATGGTCCCGCTGGTGTCCCCCGTCGCAGACTGGATGACCTTATACTTGGATAACCACATCGAGCCATGGATCCAGAGCCAAGGGGGTTGGGTGAGCAGACAGATAATACTAATATCTCAAGTCACAAATATCAAATATTGTTATTTTTAATCAAAACCACGGCCGTGTGTAGACTATAGACCAAGAAAATAGCTGATAAACATATATCTTGCTCTCTGTCTGATCCATACTTTACATTACAGGATACATTCACCAATATATTTGGTAGAGATGCAGCCAGGGAGGCTTGGAGGTCCCAGGAAACTCTGACAAGATGGCTGCTTGTGGGCGTGATGCTGCTTTCGGGAGTGTTGCTCTGCACTCTCATTGTGAAGAAAGGCCAGTAAAAGTGGAGGACCATAGAGACACACGGGACTACAAATTCAACGCCCCCAAATGAAACAGCGGCCACCCAAAAGGGTTCGTTAGAACAGGGTATTGCAGCGGTCAGTGCAATCCCAGTCATAAAATACCGTAATTTCACTAATTTATTACTGAGGCTGTTCTGATGACGTGTAAAATATGATTTATTTGTCCTTATTACTGTCACACACCTGCCATCTCAATATACAGCCCACAATGTACTATAATATACTCCATCAGAAATTCACATGTACTAGCATTATAAATCTCAAGTTAATATGGTCGCACAGTATATACATCATGGTCCCATCCCTTGAGATTTTCAATACTTGTTTTATATCCTATGTATTTGTTTACAATGATCCAAATGGCATTTTACAAGACTAGTTAATACTCATCTGCAGAATTCACTATGGTAGTTGAAAATGTCAGTATATGTCACTCCTCCAAATATAACTGGCTTATTTTCCCAATTAATCAGCTACATTTATTAATACAACAAGCTGACAACAGTAAAACAACTGTCAGAGCTCTGAGGTAGGTAAAACATAATAATAAGCTGTGACATGTAACAATTATAGACATGAATGAACAAAGTCAGTCGGGATTGGTGTGTATTGTTGAGAATTCGACTCTTCAAAGTCGGCGTTTGTAGCCTCGTAAAGACAGTGACGTCATTTAAAAGCGTCCAGGTTCTCTGTCTGCAGTCTCCTCTCTGCTCTGTTAACATTATGGGTAACTTATTCAAGTGGTAAATTAAATGTGAAACACATCCTCTGTTGAGAAAACAACAACATGTGTTGACAAAGACACTTTACATACATTTGGAATCATATTTTTTATTCAAATCAATATAGTCTTCTGTTCATTTCATATTGTTTTAAGGGTAGGCTAACTACAGTGGAATTTCAGTGGACTTTATGGGCTGCCTGCAGTACCCTGTTTCTAATGAACCCTCTTGGGTGGTCGCTGTTTTATGAAATTTGTAGTCCCCGTGTGTCTCTATGAGTCGCCTCTTGTTTACCCCATATTGTGCATACTGTGTGATGCCACGTCCACAAAACAAAAAACACAACAGTTAATGTTTACAAAAGTCTGATTGTGCACTGATCGAGAATCTCGACTGGCTAGGGCAGAGTTTGTGTTTCTCACTCCGTCTGTCCTGTGATATTATTTTTTTATACCCAGCAAAGCTCTTTGTTATAGCCAAATGTTTTATTATTATTATTATTATTGATCACTTTTTACTTTTTTCCTTTTTAATAAACAATTTGGGGCTTTAAAAAGCATAAGATAATCTAGGAATGCACATCGGGAAATTCTTACATACTCCTAAGTTACATCAAGGGACCAACTTTAATTATTTACAAATAAATATTTTACAGATAATATAAGTTCAATAATGTTTCATTTTATATTTTATACTTAAGTTTTGGTGCTGTACTCTTAAGTTTCAGGTATGCTTCAAAATTAAACAGACATATTTTATGCTGCTGTGTTTGCTGCGGTAATTGTGTGATTTGTCTGAAAAGCAACAAATCATATATTTTGATAATTTTTGTATCGTAGGCATAGATAGAGCATTACAACGACAACTTAAAAGCTATTACACAAAGTTCATTCAATAAAGTTCTTTAAAGTAGACCTGTAAGTGTATTTGGCTGTAGTCTTTTGTTATACCATTAGGGGGTGCTTGTTTACCAATTCTGATGAAATTGCATATTTTGACATTTATTATGACCGACTGTGATGACAGTTACAGTGCCAGCGTTTGCATTTTTATCACTATATAAGTATATGGGGCAGTTTGTACCGTATAGCCAGAGTAGTCTACTACATATGACCTTGGATATTTATCATCCTTTTTGTCATGACTCTAAAAATCCTATGTACAGTATAATGCGTTCACACTGGCAGATGCAAAGATGCACTACCATTCATTGTCAAGGTAATGTACATTAATGCGCCACTTCACTGGATTTCTACCTAGGTTCATGTAAATGGTTGCCACTATTTATGATAAAATAACATTTTTTCCCTACTCTGTCTGTGTCTCATGGGAGAGTTATGGCCAGTCCAGAAACCAGTCCACCAGTGACCTCATCAATGGGGAGTTTTCATCGGGTATGGAAATTGAGGTCCAGCCCTCACTGGGCCCTAATTGATCAGGCCGGGGGCCTGGCCCGAACCAACTGATTAACATTTTAGACCTAACCGTGCCTTAAAACGTAAGGCCAGGTCTGGTCAAGTTTGGACAGAATTTGAGAACACATGACACGCCAGTCAGTGCCATCTTCATAATAGACAAATACACACATATGAAGATGAGTTGAAAAGTGGTCCTTAAGATGCAACCGACGCTTGTAGCTGCTGCAAACAAAAAGCTTTAACTTCATATACACGACAAATATGCTATGTATCAATATCTGTATGTTCGCATCTGCCTGTGAGAATGGCTTTGTTCTCTTAGTCTAGGGACAATTGTTGTTCTTTTAGTCCAGGGACAATTTAAATGTTAGCAAAACAGGATGGATGGGAGAAGAGAAAAGAATAGGAGAGAGAAGAGCACCAACGGACAGCCTACTATGGAAGTTGGATCTGGCCTGTGGTTGCTAATCTATCCCTGTCATTTGTTACCATTTCCCCAAAGCTTAGCTGGCAGCAGAAACAGATAAAGCCATCAAGGAAAAGCAAATGAATTATGGTCTCACTCAAAGAATAATTAATGTTACCCCCTCCTTCCCCCTAAATATATAAATATACTACAACTGTTTATGATTCTGCACTTTCTTAGACAAATTGACAGTTTGTCTTAACTATATGTAATGGTGATATAGCAAAATCATTTGCGGTCCGATTTTGCAGAGCATCAATCAGGTAACTGCTTCACACAGTATTTGTTATGCCACATAGATAACTTGCATTGGCAATGTTTAAATGCACACAGTATTACCATTGTTTATAAATATCACCCTGCATACCCAGCAAGAGGCAGAGAGTGACTGATGGTAATCACATATTATATTATCTGCCTGGTAAACCATTGTGTGCATGTTCATGGAATTATATGGATTTGACCACCTAAAGATCTATTAGTATCAGATCAGAAAATTCACAGTATTAATTTATCCATTTTTAACTTCAGTGAAGTTAGAAATGGAACATGAAGTTGTTTAATGTAGCATGATGAGACTAAATTTAGGTTCTAAAAGGCTTGCATACTGTACCTGAACTGTACATGTTGTACCCTAGTGCCTAGTCAGTAACGGCCGGGGAGTGTATGAGTGTCTGTGCCAGCAGCAGGTGGATTCTCTATGGGTCTGTGGCCTCAGTGATAAGTTATCAGTCATCCACCAGTGCTAAGCAAGTGGCCCCAGCCCTACTCCCCATCATTAAGAACCTTTAACACAGTATTCACAGGTTTTAAACACCACTGTGTTGTATTTTAGTATTTCTGTAATAGTGTTTGTTCAGTAAATAGAGATAATATATATTATATTTGTATTAAAAGTATTATTAGTAAATATTAAAGTAAATATTAAGAGCAACATTCACAGTAATGGTCTTCCGTTCCTATAATACACTAAATGGGGATCTTAAATCTTAAATAGTACTATCTTTGCACTGTTTGCATTGATTATTTGCTACAGAGAAGCGGTGTGATATTTGGATTTGGTCTCTTCAGTTATATATTTAGAGGAAACAACAGTGTTCAGCATGATATAGTATTTAAGTCAATTATCTAGGTTTATTATTTTTTCCGATTAGATAATTGATAAATAAATCAAATACCCCCCTTAAAATAAACATTAAGTTTTTTTGTTGGCCAAATATTAACTATGAAGGCTTTCTGATCTTTAACATTTCGTTAGCAGATGTTCATTTCAGTTTGCTTAATACACTAGCTTTAATACCACGAAACAAACTACACTGTGTAACAGTGGTCTGTTTTTGTGATGTTGTTATTACTTATTACAACACGGCACATTATGGGCTTCTAGAATGACAAATCCTGCCATTTGTCAATATGGCACAATATATTGAGTTATTGATGTATGGTGCATTTCCATACAAAAACGAGAATTGTGTGTATCTCTGTGTGTGCTTGCACGGATGTGCTCACATGAATACACACATGAATGTTTGAGGCCAGTTTTTTGTTTATCAACTGATAACATCACACTAAATATAGAGCCTGGCACAAGAGTTGCATTTAAGTTGAATGTTTTGTCACCTCAGCTTAAGGGTGAATTTGCATGCCCAGTGCACCTGATACTATTAGACTGTCAAATTCAATTCTGTGACAAAGACACTATTATAGACTGTTAGATACCACTACTATAGAGGAACTCTCCACACAGAAGCTAGATATTGTACATGAAATGGGAATTCTAATCTGACGGATTTCATAACCAGATGTTATACATTTTATTTTAAACATATTTTAAACAAATCATATTGTACAAAACATATGCACACCTGTTTCTATTACCATTATAAAAAGTTTTTCTTTGTATTTACAAAATACAGCTAAACATTCCCATATACTGTGTTACATATGCAACAAAGTCAGCCGAGTGATTTGAACTTGACCTCAAATAAGTAGGCTACTTCAGTGAAATATGGCTTTTGTTGAAATAAAGTCATAGAAAAATTACACAGAATATTGTGTTAATTCCATTTAAAACTGATCTAAAATCAATATATGAAAATATGGACAAATTCACACAAATAACTGGCAAGCACGGAATTACTGACTCCAAAAAGTGTTTGATAAAATAAATCCTGTCTCCTGTTGTACTCACTGGGATTTTGCCCTCAATGATGCTTGGTGTAGAGTAAAATGAATGATGAAAACCACTTTAAACCCAGCATCCCTATTTTATTATAGCCTATATGTCATTATTCTGGGCACATCCCCAGAATACATGTGAGCTTGTAGGTTGGCTATGTAGTACAAATCTTAACCCATTCTGTACAGGTGTTTTAAGTTTTATTGAAAAATAGAAGGTGTTCACATCTCACAGATGAGATGTGAACACCTGCTATTTTTGGGGGGGAAATGTGAAAACACAACGCAAATCTTTGAATATTATATGTTCTTTCAGAGTTAACGTTTTGTACAATCTATAGTGTCAGGTCAAAATATATATGGCTGGGCTTGTCCAGTCACCTCTCACACCAAAGTGGGCACCATGCCACCATTGGGGTGATGTGTGTAGGACAACGTAGCAGAGGGATGCAGGGAGGATGGTTGTTGAAGCAGGTGTGAACTGTGGCTGTAGGGAAGCAGGGAACCTGGGCCAAACGAGAACTGCCCAAGTCCACCATTTTCATCCAGAGGCGGTGGTGGCTGAGTCAGGTCTGGGTACGGCTCAGGCAGGGCATTCTTCCTGCTCTTCTTGTTCTTATTTGATACTTTCCGGTTCCTTGTTTGAATGCCGTCCTTCTTCATAGTAAGGGGTCTGTTTACCTACATATGTAAAAGAAGTAATTAGGTTTCTACATTATCATTGGGGATGGACAACAGAATCAAGGCTTATCAATGCTGCGGTTGGTTTTCATGTGTAACTGATCTATAAACTAGCAGCACCATTTCACACATAGATAGACAGACTCACGTTGTGTAATTTGAAGTAGAGTCCACAGGCGTTACACACAGGCTCCCCACTGGCATTACGTCTCCACAGTGTTGTCGTGCTTGTGTGACAGTTTGCACATAGTGTACCTGCTCGCTTGCTGACGATCTGAAAAACACAGGACAATTAGGAATCTGCTCCAGTTATGGAGCTCTGATAATGCTCTTTTCCAAATAAGTGTTTAAACAATATCCACACTATTTCTCAATTTCTGTTTTATTGACTAATCATGTTATTGCACAAATTAGTAGTGTCTCATTAATTAGCCATTCACTAAGCTCTTCCCCAATCTGGCCTTAGTCCAATGGCCTTAGGTACGTTAGAATTGGAAAGCTTGTCCAGTAAAGCTTGACCTGGATAGCAACAGTTGCTATAGTATTTGAATTGGCATCTTTGGCCACCCCAAAGAGTGAGGTTTTGAGACATACCAGTCTTTTCTTTGGCCGGATCAGGGGTCTGTTTTGACCGTTCATCTTGTGGTACAGTCCGCAGGCATTACACAAGTAATGGCCCGTACCATCTCTGCGCCACAGAGGGGTAGCCGTGGCTCCACAGTTGACGCACTCTCTGGCCTCTGACAGAATTAAAATTCAAACATTTATTAGCCTATCCTACAAAGTAACCATATGGGGTGTAAAAAATGACAGAGACAAATCCAGGTCCAACTCAGAGACACATCAACACTGTTTTTTATACAATTTTAGTATTGCCTAACCGGTCATAAACCATGTACAAATTACAAACAAATTACAATACATTTGGCAAAATAGTATTTAGTCAAACACTGTATATGATAAACCTCAGTGTACTCACCTGGTGGGGATAGTCTCATCTTGTTGCGTAGTTTGGGCGAATAGGATGGGCTGATCCATGCCCCTGGGCTGGAGTAGAGAGCATTGTAGTCTTGCGGAGAGGTCATGTATGAACCGTAGGTGCCCAGCATATGGGAGTGAGGAGAAGGCGTGTACACGCCACCAGGCCCAGCTGAGGTCAGATTCAGAAAACTGCTTCCTCCCCCGAGTGGACTCAAGCGCTCGGACTTCAACGAGTCCTGAAACTGGGGGCTCTCCTTGCCTTCTCTGCTTGGCGAGGAGTATCCATCTCTTGAGCCACCGAAGGACGACATGGCACTGGTAGTATAAAGAGACGTTGGAGTTTGCGAGTGAAGAGGAGTCTTGGTCAGAGGGCTGTTACTCCAAGTTGAGGTTGCCGGGTTGTATGGAGAACTCAGGGAGTGGCTGCCAGGCCCATCTAGCCACTGCAGGTTGCTTAAGAGCGATGGGGAAGTGTACACCTGGCGAACTGCAGGAGAAAGCAACAGAATGTCAGAATAACCACCACTGTTCAAGTATACTTCATGAAAGTATACTTGATGACAGTGGTTGAGGGAATAAATGGATGGAGATAAATTGCACCAATGTGTGTAATGTACCCATTCTACATTGGGTGAAACGAAATGTTCAATCATTCACATAATGCTGACCTGAGCTGTGTCTGTAGGCAGATGGGCCTCGGTTATGGCTGGGGTTTGAGAAGTAAGAGGGCAAGCTTGTGTAGTCCATGTCAGCATTGGAGAAGAAGACCTCTCCATCGTCTCCTGGTGGTAAGAGACTGGCCTCGGAAGAGAAGCTGGCCAGGGGGTCGGAGCCGATCAGAGCCGGCGATGCCCAGTGGGACTGCTCTGAAGAATCCTCCATGTTGACAGCCTGGATGGGACAGGACATAATGGGAGAAATCTGCCCTGTGTTTGGTTGTAATTTGAAATTACTGAGATCTTATCCTATAACTTTACAATACTGTAATAACAAAGTGCAAGGTTAAGATGATTACACATAATATTGTACAGTATATATACTGTATATATATATATATATATATATATATATATATATATATATATATATATATATATATATATATATATATATATATATATATATATATATATATATATATATATATATGCACGGTTGTGATTTCTTGGTGTACTGTGCTGTGTCCAGTAATATGTAGGTTATATCTGTGCAATGTGTTTTGGAAATAAGTTCAGGTTTATCAGAGATGAGGTCTCTCGATAGCAGGATTCTTTAAACTTCCTTTGTCAGATCCTCATTTGACTGTGGCTGACAGAATGGCCTAAAAATAAATGCCCACGTGCAATGAGCACTGATGGAACTGTCACCAGGGCATTTTTATTAAATAGGTGTGTCTATTTAAAATGTACCCAAAACCCAAAATGTAAATTTATGAAATATGAAACTAAGGATACCACAGAACTCAATTGTGTATCTATGCATATGTTTGAGAACCTAGGGCAAAACTAAGGTGGGTGAACTGTAAAATAAATATTTATATCAATAATAACCTAGAGACAGTTCCCCCAAAGAATGTTTGAGACAGGATGCGAATCACAATCACCGCAGAGGTCCTTCAACAAATTAATCTGATAATATGGTTTGATTCATTCAGTGTTCAGTGCTAGTTTCCTATTTGTTTTCAGTTATTGCGGGGAAGGCTTTAGGTGAAAGCAAACGACTGACAAGCTCACAATCCATCACAGGATATTGGAGTTTACGTGGTTAGGTACATTTGCGGCTAAACGTGGAGATAACCAGATCTGCTGAAAATTTGATACAGCTAAGGAATTTAAACGTAACCAATTATTGTAGGATCATTTAATTGGGATAAATCATGTTAAATAATCTATTATGTTAAATCATCATCATATATGCTTAAATGCCCACAGACCTTAGTAGTATGCTTGTCATCCAACTTTTGGATTGATGAAATAATACATGAAAATGATTAGGCAATATCTATCTATGTGATAAGAGGGAATGTGGAAGCTGATGACTTCCAGTACCGATATAACACAACATGAACCCTAATCTAATAGTAAAAAAAAAAAAAAAAAAAAAAAAAAAAAAAAAAAAAATATATATATATATATATATATATATATATATATATATATATATATATATATATATATATATATATATATATATATATATATATATATATATATATATATATATATATATATATATATATATAAAAGAAATAATATAAATGAATAAATAGAATCCCCACAATATTACAAAATAAACAAAGAAAGCTTAATAAGGTTAAGGTATAAACTCCAGTCTTGAAATAACAGTCATTGCCACCCATATCTTTAGAATTTAGTCACTTGAGCAATAAACAGCCTTGGTTGATGCCAAAGCCATCACACATGTGTAGGTTTCAATGTTAATCTGATTATATTTTCCCTCCCAATTTATTTTCAAGCAAGGAATAACACATGGTAACACAGGACACAATGAGATGGCACATACCTGAGCAACTGCAGTAATCAATGTCTATGTGAAAGATAAGCAAGGTATGATCCTGATGGATGCTGTCTTCTCAGATGAAACACTGCTTCAGTCTATCTAGTTTGAAATAATGGACAGAATAACGTATGCCTAGTACCCTCACCAATAACCGGCTATGGTTTGGGTTAGGAGTAAGGCCATAGTGGGAGGGGTTGTAGCGAATATTTTAAATGACACACCTCTTTGGTCCTGACACAGCAAGAATGAAGTTGAACGCTCCTTTTGCTCCTTTGCTCTACTTTTATGGTTATAGTAGTAATGATAACCCAGATATCTCAGATTATTTCAAGAGATCAATCACATAGCAGTATACTAGCACCAAACCATCAAACAAACCACACAAGTTGGAGATCCCACTTCTTAAATGATGCAAGACAAGTATTGGATGCTTTTCTTTATCAGATTTGATTATTCCTGAGATAAATGTGGAACTGGAACATAAGCACCTCTTTTCAAGCATGCATTGCAGACAGTGCATTTCAGCATACAGGATGGACATTTTTTTGTCTGTTGATGAACATGCATACACTCCCTGATAAGACCAAGCCTGCATGGAAAAAAGTTAAATGGGCATTTGAACAAAGCAAATATAAAATGCAAAGACTCAATTTCTCTGTGGTCCCACAAAGCTTAGAGTGGAAGACAGTAATGCAAATCAGGAGAGGTGCTGCAATCATGGAGAGAGATATGGTCTGGACACTGCCAGGCCCCACACAAGCCTGACTGTAACAGACATTTGATAGTCAAAACAGGTACCTAACTTTCCTCTCTCTTTGTTCATATACAGTTTTCAGGGAAATTAGGAGAGAGTAAAGCCTAATGTATGCTTTGTCACGACTGTGTCTGAAAAATAAAATCGGTTATTGTCCATGAGTCACACTGTAGTGGAGAAAGAAGTGAACCCTTTCTTTTTCAAACAGCAGCCACTGCCAAATTAGGAGAGCTGTTTTGGGATGATGAATGAGATCAACAAACTGTCTCCATAATAATAATAAGGGTAATAATAATAATAATAGCATATTTTTCCTGAACCTGAAGTGCTGCATATTACTGCTATACACATAACCAATGCTATTGTCAGTTCTGTCTGTGAGAAAGTCTGTTCAGTATAGAGCCTTGATAGTATTTCAAAAGTGATAGAAATCCTCAAGTTGGTTAAAGACAAAGAAAAAAAGTAGAAGGGGCCAACTTCTCCGTGGACAGCTGGGTGGCACTCTACGAGCGAACTGTTCTGCTCTGATAAGAGTTTATCTAGATGAAAGGAAGAGGCCAGGAATTACGGGCCTGTCACACACAGCAGCATACAGACAGACAGACAGACAGACAGACAGACAGACAGACAGACAGACAGACAGACAGACAGACAGACAGACAGACAGCATACAGACAGACAGACAGACAGACATACAGACATGGGGGACATTGCTGCATGTCACAGACGCGAAGACACACATGCACACACGCACAATCAGTACTGTCTATGTATGCGTTGTACATACATTACATTATGTTTATTACAGTGTTATGTACAACTCACTCATTTGGTTTATTAAATATATCAGAGGTGAAACCATTTAAGGTGATTGAGACGGAAGTACATACTGTACGTGAACATAGCTGCCGTATAAGTTGATTTTGGGGGTTGTGTGTGTGGGGGGGCCTTTGGGGTCAGCTCTCCAATTCCCAAGAAACTTGCTTCTGTGTACACGGCAGTCTTATCTCTACACCACAGAGCTTGCTGAGCCATTCTCAGACTGCAGTATACACCCACGAGCTCTCTCACACACATGCACACACAGGCAAGCGCACGCATGCACGCACGCACGCACACACACACACACACACACACACACACACACACACACACACACACACACACACACACACACACACACACACACATGCCAACGCACACACACTTTTACCTCTATATTTACATATGACTACATTTCTCTTTCCATTTCCATATTCACCTAGCTCTATCCCTTAATTCTGCTTTCTCAAAAGCTAGTTTCCAGTCAGCATAGTGTTAATAAATTAGTAATTTGTAGATCTGTTCATACCTTAATTGCAAACTATACCTTAATTATAAACTATGTTTGAGATATTCCACTCGGTGGAATATCTCAAAAACAAAGTTTTGTAAAACTAACATTTGAAATACTAGAGGAATGCCCATTGGAGCCTATTGGAGCCTATTGGAACGGTGCAAGTTGGAAATATATTTCCTACACATATGCCTATTATGTCTCTGTCCTGTATACCCTTATTTGGAGTTGTTTGTCGGGCTGCATACCCTTATTTGGAGTTGTTTGTCAGACATACTCAATGGGACATTGCAGAGTTCAAAATGATGTCAGAATAGGCCAGCTCCATACATGTATATGGCAGTGGCCCTGTCCAGAGCACAGGACTTTTTTTTGGGTTGTTCTGGACAACTTAAATACTGTGTGTGTTGAGTGTACATCACACCAGTTAAACTCTATTAATATAATAACTCGAATTTTCGCAATTAAAAATTGCAGCGTGGTTGCATTGTGGAGGGGAGAGAGTTATCTAGACAATTTTTGGTTTAGATGATGAAATGGTGACGTAATTAAGTATTAAGTAATTAATTAAGTATTGTCACCAATAACCAAGTATTTCACAGTGGTCAGGGAACTTTTTTACAGGAGTCAATGATGTAAACAGCAGGGTCAAAGTTCCTACTCTATACATAGACAGATGGGCACACATGGACACACACAACCATGTAACAGAGCAATGTGTTGTACCGCTTACAAGAAAGTTACTTACCCTAACCCTGACACTATACTTACCACCCTCTAGTGGTGAACTCAAGACACACACACACACACACACACACACACACACACACACGCACGCACGCACGCACGCACGCACGCACGCGCACACACACACACACACACACACACACACACACACACACACACACACACACACACACTGGCTTATCCTCACTTTAAGCAAGGCTAAAACCTACACAGTATTCACACAATGCAATCTAATCTATTGATTAAATGTATGTACTTTGTATTTTGATGCAGGCTACATAAACTACACTACCTCTTTAATACACCTGCGATAGAACTTCCTCATTGACGCAACCTGACTTTATGACTTTACTGTGTGACTCATAGACTATACCAGTGTACCCTGTATAGTAGCACCTTGTTCTTGCACTAGCTGAGATGTCGAAAACTGAATGGAAGATTCGTCCTATTCATCTGAAAGTAATACTCATTGGGAACTCAGGGTAAAGTAATTTAGCCTTTTAAAAAGTATTAATAATTACACTATTGATAAATCTTGTGCTCAATTCTGTATGACCTTTTCTTAGATATTCCTGCCATTTTCATTACTGTGTGACTTTCCCTGATTTAATCTCTCTAGTCTAGATTCAAGAGAGGCAAATTAATAGAATTGAAACACCATAACCCTTTAGTTATACTAACTTTAGTTGTACTACTACTAACTTTAGTTGGAATTAGAGATTTATGAATGAGGAACATGTTCAGTTTATCAAGGTGGAAATATTATTCTGGTAGTAGCCTACGTTATAAGTTATCTTTGTTGTATAACTACTACTTTTGTGTGTGTGTGTGTGTGTGTGTGTGTGTGTGTGTGTCCACTGTGCAGGGTGGGAAAGTCCTCTCTAATGAACAGATATGTAAACCACCGTTTCACAAACCTGTACCGATCCACCATTGGAACTGACTTTCTCCAAAAAGAAGTAAACATTGAAGGCACCACCATCATCCTACAGGTAGCCTATTTCTACACATGTCTGTAATAGTCTGATTGTATCACATCAGTATCATGATGAAGACAGTATCATAAGGAGTTAAATTAATTTAGCTCCTATACAGTATGCCATTAAAAACTGTCATGTGAATCCCTAGCCTCCTTCAACAGCTATTAGGCCTACGGGAGGACTACAATTTGAAATTGGCTCCTCCTGTTTAATGTCCCCCCCAGCCACTTATAGCTTTAAGTGGTCATAAATGCCACAAATGTTTTCTAGATTTTCAGAAAAAAAAGAGAAAAGATTTGAAACTGCTGTTGTATTGGACCCTGGTCAACAAAGTCAACGGGTTGTGGTTATGAGCAGGCACTCGGGCAATGTGATTGCTGATTGCTCTTTGTCTCTCTAACCTAGATTTGGGACACGGCAGGCACAGAAAGATTCCAGTCCCTGGGTACACCCCTTTATAGAGGATCCCACTGTTGTGTCCTAGTATATGACGTTACATCAAAACTGTCTTTCTCTGCTCTGGACACCTGGAGGAAGGAATTCCTGATCCAGGGAGATCCCCCAGATGCAGCCAACTTCCCCTTCATTGTACTGGGGAATAAAACTGACCTGAACCACCGTGAGGTCTGTTCCAAATAGCCTACACAACTGTTAGTTATTGTATACCATAGCCTGACAGTTGAGGCAAAAATAACTGTAAATGTGACTTGAATGTTTCCTGTTGCAGGTGTCTCACAAGCAAGCACTGCAGTGGTGTAAAGAGATCGGTGCACAATACTGTGAGGGTAGTGCCAAGCTAGATGACCATGTGGAGAGCACATTCATTAAAGTGGCTCAGGCTGGTCTACAACAGGTAAGTCAGACCTGAACAACAGAGGGATGACACAAACCCGCTCTATGTTTAACATGTTTATTTTTGATGATAAAAGATACATTACTCCCTACAGTACAAAAAACACACATTGGAAAATACAGGACATTTCCAGATAACCTGCAAACAGCCAAGGGAAACTCGCAACAACTGTGAGTGCTGAGACCAGCACTTGTCCCAGTGTGGGAAGAAAAGTTCTGAGAGACCTCGGCACAGCGGATGATGACCTATCTAACAAGGGTGCAAAAATAGTGACCCAGCAAAGGTACTGAGGAAGGAAAGGACACATTTGTATATCACATGGAGAGAGGAACAAACTCATTAAATGTTTTTTTTTTCTTTTTCATTTTGAGAACCTTCAGTTTATGGTCTAACTTAAGGCATCACTACTTAAATACACTGCTTTTGCATGCATGTCTAGTTTTGTTCAACAGACACACTGACACGCACAAAATTATGAATGCATATGAAGAGAATTTTCAGTATAGAAATAAATCAGGAGAAATCGCAAACAGAAGCCAAGGCGTGACACCTACAAGCCCTAGAAAGGGGGCGAAGCCTTGGCTCTGTCCTATTGTAGCTGGCTGGCCATTACTATGATGACTGATCCTGTCCTTACTCGCGTCCAATCTCAATGGTTCCCCCCCACCCCCTGTACAAATTTGTAATGACCCTATGCAGTGATTCAGACTCATACAGAGAGTCAGTTTGACAGAAGCAAATTAGAACAATCAGGGAAACTGTATATATTTATATATATATTTCTGTTTCTTTTATAAGTAAAGACACAAAAGGCAATCAAGAGATGACCAACATGTAAAAACAGTTTGTTACAGGTAATATAAAAGGCCAAGATGTTCTTTTTTTATTCTTGCTGTATGAAGGAACTAATTTACAAGTGAGTACACTGGCTATGTAAGCTTTCTTCCCAAGATACCCCCAGTCAAAACATACAGGTACACGTCACAGTTAGCTTGCACACCCATCTGTAAAATACAGAGCCGTGGGAAAGAAAATAATAATAACAAATACAAATTTATGAAATGACTTCACATACATCTTATTTCTTCTTATCTTTTGGTGCGGGAGTCTACCAATAGAATGTGTCATTAAAAAAAGGGAAAATAAAGAGCTAAAACCACATTCATGAATAAAACGGGACAAATTGAGAAACATGGGGGTTGAGGGGGGCCGTTAAAGAATTGCGAAATTCCTCATTGTACTCCTTAAACTACATGTTTGGCAAATGCTAAGCAACAAAAAGTATTGAGCAAGTTGTGGTAAACAAAGTAAAAGCTTTCCTCTCCCTGCATCCACTTCAAAGTTCCCTTCTGTGCTAGAATATATGGTCCTAGCTGGAGCAAATACAAAAGGCTCTCTTTCATAATCGTTAACGAGAAAATGCACCCTACTGAATGAAGATTTAAAAGTAGGGTGGCTATCGCAACACAGCTGACCCCTCTTCCCACAACAAACTACAGGGATGAACGATAGTTTTAAAAAAAGTGTTTTTCTTTTTTTTTAATTTTAAAATGCACACTTAACATACACATACACAGAGGAAAAAAAGCTTAAAAAATACAAAAATAAACTACACAAAGATCTGCATCATTGCTTGCTAATTTTTTGGGAAGATTTTGCGAGATATTTTTTGTGTGTGCTGCAAGTCTCAGTCCTAGCAAAGTCTATGTCATTCATTCTCTACAAATCTCTTCTTCCTGTGTCATTTCTTCTTTTGTCCACTTCATAGCATCGCCCAGCGGTCCTCATCTTGGGGGTAAAAAGCGCACAGTGATGACATACCAGGAGACTGGAGGACTCCAGTACAATGTCTGTACAGAATTGGGTTCTTGATCAAGCAAAACAAAAATAAAAAAGGAAAAAAATAAAGATGTCCTCCTTTCTTTAAGGACAAGTGCTTTGTTTTGTTTCCATACTGATTATTCCATTTTTCTAAGCTAATGCCACCACTGCTTTCAGCACTGTACATCCTCATGTAGTCTCTCTCTACAGCCCCCAAAAATACAAACACGCACACAAAAAAAGTAACATTAAGCTCAGGCTGGCTCCCAGTTTGTGAAAGTTGTAAATGCTTCTCTACACTGCTCAACTACTGTAACTAGCGAAAAATAGATATTTAAAAAGATGGGAGGGAGGTGTGACTGAAAAGGCTATAATGTGCTTCTAAGATTGTGTTGTTCTAGAAATAGTTATGACCAACAGAAAGGGGAAGGGTTTATCTACAAAAAAAAAAAAAAAAACATCTCTCGTATTTGACTTTTCATCTTGGTTCCCCACTGTCTCCATGGCTGGATGGATCTTAGTCAAAAGTTGAGGATGAAGGATGAAATTAGGATGAGGATGAAGAGGATGATGGTCAGTCCTCCTGGTAAAAGGACAGCAAGTGGAAAAGGGGACAAGAGACTTGGGAAGGGATGTGGGGGTGGGGGGTTCTGGCCAACCTCACTGGTCCGTCCTTGCTTTCTTTAGACCAGTAGCCTTACTGCAGAGACAGGACAGAAACCGAATTAGGTTAGCCATCGAATTATTAATCGTTGACAAATTACATTTTCCAATGTGTCGGATGTACATCCAAAGTAATACAAATGAATAGGTACTTACGCATCAGGCGATGCGCCTGGTCTTTTGGGGGCTGGTTTTGCAGAGGCAGCATCTTTGCCCGACTCTGTAATGTATAAAGATGAGTCAATAAGCAGCATGTTCTAGTGATGATGCCTTTGACACCAATCCATACAATACATTACATCATACTGTAAATGTAAGAAAACAACCTCTGTAGCAAACAAAGGCCTATGATACTGAACAAAAAATTGAAGGTAACCTACTGTTAAGTCTACTGAAATCCTGTTAAAGAGTATTTAAATTAACAGTATTATACGCTAAAATAACGCTTTGCTAACAAGACAAAAAGGCTTAAGACATTACACCTGCCCTCTATAACTAAAATAAACAAAACAAAAAAACGCTTCAATTATTTTATTTCTTTCAAAATAGCAAATCTTTCACTCAGTATAGACTGCTCCTGTTGCAGCCTGATGATGTCACATGTCCATGTCCATGCAAAACCATAATACTTTGTAAATTTAATATATTATACATATATTCAATAGGACTGAACCACACACGCTCATATGACATCATCAACCTGCGACAGGAGCAGTCCCTGTTGAGTGAAAGGATCTCTATTTATGTAAAGTATTGAAGGTGTTTTTTATCTGTATGTTTTAGTTATAGAAGGCAGGTATAGTGTTTTAAGGTATATTCGTCTTATTAGCAGGGGTCCTTTTAAGTGCAATGTGAACTGGTTTCCCTACCTTGCAGCCATCGGACTTGGGTGGCTGGGCCATAGCCTTTTTCGTTGCGGGCAGCAATGCGGAAAATGATGGCTGGCTTGGTGGTGTAGTCGATGTGGGCATTAGAGAGACTGGAGGACTGCACCAGGCAGGAGGGGTTGGGCCCACAGTACACACGCATAAAAGCCAGCTGGGCTGGTGTTGACGCCTTGGCCTCGGTAGTCTGGTTGCTCTGAATGGCTAGGTACACAGAGTATTCTATAATCTTTCCTGACGTCACAGAGGGCGGCTCCCAGGTCAGATGGGCTCCATCTGGGCTCTGTGAAAAGTGAAGAAACACTTTGACAGTTAACACAAAGACTTGACATTTGTTGCCTATTCCTGTTAGGATGCAAGACATCAGACTTTTAATCAGTCATGCTGTTGACCTGTGACCTTTTAATCAGTCATGCTGTTGACCCGTAGTGGGCAAGCCATGATATTTAATGTTGCTCACCTTGCTGATTTTAATGGCGCATGGTGCACCTGGGAAGCCTGGTAGACAAGTCTTAAAAGCTGAAATCTCAGAAAAGGTCCCACGACCGCACGCGTTGATTCCGGCAACGCGGAACTTGTAGGCTGTGCCAGGCTGTAATTCCATTTTCTTCATTTGGGCGTAGTCTGGTACGACACCAGAGTCATCCTATCATGTAGAGATTTGGGTGTTAAGTGATTCTCTTGGCAAATCATGCTTCCATTTTTACAAATATGAAAGGATGCAATGTGCAGTGCACTTACATCTCCATGTGAGTCATCTGCTGGCACATAGAAGTGCGTGACCACCATATTTGTCACCTTGACGATTCCAACGTCAAACCACTGGTTCTCTTTCTTCACAGCTGGTTTTGCTGGGGCTGGCTGAGGGGTTTGTTTCTATTTATAAATGGCAAGTTATGAAGCAAGTTATTTACATTCTTTTCAAATAAACCAGTCAGCAAAGACAGATTAACTGGATGACTCACCCCTCCCTCGATGCCGTTGGCTACTTCTGCAAGAGCGGCTGCTGCTTGCAGTTTAGCTGGACTAGCCACCGATACAGATGGTGCAAATGTGCTTGATGGAGCTAGGGCTGTGGTAGATAAGACAAGAGGAAGGAACCATTCAGAAAGCTTTATGATCAACAATGAGATCACAACACACAGGTAAGTCAGGTGAAACTCTTATTCACGTTGGCCTTCAAGATTGCAGTTTAAAAGAGTAAGAAGGAATTAGAGTGAAAAAATAAATAAATAAATGTAAAATGCATGCAGACACAGCCTTACTCTGAGCAGTGGTACGGGGCAGCAGTGACGCCACCGCACTGGTTACAGCCGCAGCCATCTCGTTGTGTCCATTGCTCTCCACAGAGGGATCATTCAGGCTGTCAGCGGGTGCGAGGCCCTCGGTGGGCAATGCCGCGTCAACAACGCTGGCCTGTTGGGCGGCAGCTTGGGCCTCTTGGAGCTGCTGCTGCTGCTGGACCAGCGCTGCTAACTCCTGCTGGGTCAGTACGATAGGGATGCTTGTTGGCTGCTGGCTCTCCCCACTGGAATCACCTTCATCTGGAATTGCAGACAATATACAACCTCTCAAGATCATGAATAACTAACAACAAGAAATCTATGAAAAATGGCTATAGTCCCTCATGGAGTCATTACCACCAGGTCGTCAATTGTGCTTAGATTACACTTTTTCTAGATAGTATTGTTTAGACCACAAAATTAACAGGATTTATGGGAGTTACAGTACAAAATCATGAAAAAAAAAAACACACACTGTTCACCAAGTTTGATTAGTTCAAATTCTTCACTTAATGTCAATCACATTTTCTGATTTCACTTTAACCCATTCAGGTTTTTCAGAAAACTTAGGTAAGGCCTAAATGGGTCAACATTGTGGTCAACTTATAAAGAGCACATTAAATGTGCAAATTAAGCAGGAAACAGCTAAATGATTCATCATTAAACTTATTATTTTATAATGAAATCTTTCTGTCCATCCATTAACCCATTGTAGACTATCCCGATTCTAAAAATGTCTTTGAAATACTTACCTAAGTGTATTGAAAAACTTCAAATTATTGTGTAACACCATCAAATTTTTGACTTTTTTTATACTGTACATACTGTACAGAACCCCTGTAGGGGTTCCCGTCAACTAGGGTAAAACTACCACTAGGGGTACCCGTCTACTATCCATACTAAAATTAAGGAGTTGTCTGTCCGAATGAATGTCTGAAACACAAATATCTCCGCGATGGCCCCAGCCATCGCTGTAAGTTTTCACACAGCCGTTCACCATAATGTCATGAAGAGACTGACGGAGCCCTTTTGCCAAATTAACACACCGTTGATTTATAATGAATTTATTTGTGCATCCCCATTAGTTTATATGGGGAAAGTGCCCCCGCCCCTATCATGCATGTCACAAGCGACCGGCTGCCACATAGCCCATCTCTTTCAAGCTGGAGCTCGATCTTCCCCTAAGTGTTGCGGCGTTCGACACCAACATGGAATATAACTATATAATCCACCATGATGATGACAGAGGCGCATAGACACGAGTGAGACATACATACGACGAATCGCCGATCGTCCGTGTCGCCTCGCAGATCGTCCGTGTCGCCTCGCATTTCCTTAATCACCCAGTGGTTACTGCAGCGCACCTCGATTCAGTGGCGTAGCCACAAACTCAATTCAGGGTGGGCCTGAGCGATTCAGGGTGGGCATGCTGCGTGCGTGATGGCCGCAAATTTGCACGTGCAAGAAATCTATTTATTGCTATTATTGCCATATACGGTTATATTTCAGTTTATATAGAGCTGCGCAGTGACGTCACCGCCCCTGTTCCGGAAGTCTTTTCCCCATTCATTTTTCTCATAGACTTTTCGAAAATAATTTATATCAAGACGATTACGCCGCGGCCAAAGCCAACTCAGGTCGTGACAAATCATGACAACAAACAGAATATCGTCATATAATATATAATTGGGAAGAAGTAGAAAACGGCATGATATAAGACTTTTTGTTTTGTTTTTCATCTTAGAAATTATTTTATTGTCCCAAAAGTTTGTGTGTGTCATCATGATTCGTCACAACTCGAGTTGGCTTTGTCCGCGGCGTAATCGTCTTGATATAAATTATTTTCAAAAAGTCTATGAGAAAAATGAATTGGGAAAAGACTTCCGGAACAGGGGCGGTGACGTCACTGCGCAGCTCTATAACCTTTACTGTACTATCTTCTTGAATTAATGTCTTGACATGAAATAATAATCCTGTCACCAACACAGTGTTTTGTTTCATTAGCACAATCATTATCAAATAGATTTCAGCTGTTCACTATTGAATCACGGCCATTTATAAATTAGTTAACAATGTGTCTGCTGATCATGACAGATTTTCTTTCAGGAGAACAGACCAGAGTTAACTTTTGAAAAATCCTTGTGAAAGTCCCCCCACAGAAACAAGGGCTATTGTTTTGATACCTGCCAAATGATAACGATCTGGCAGGTTTACAAACAAAGGGTGAATGAAAAGCTCCATTTGCATTATACTGGGTGATTAGTGCCCGCAAATCACCCATTATACTGTAACTACAGTGAGTCTAGACCTCTCAAGCTCTCTCTAGAGGCTCTCTGGTCTTTGTCCTTTGTTTTCTCAAGTTCTTAGTCATGTTTTCAATGGGTGGGCCAGCTCTCTATTTAGGTGGGCAGTGGCCCACCCCAGCCCACCCGTAGCTACGCCCCTGCCTCGATTATCTGCCTCGCGGCGTGTCGGCTTAAAACAGTGGTTTTCAACCAGTGATCAGCGTGGTCCTTGAGAGGATTCCAGGTGGTCCCCGGGCTAAATGATGGACAGTTGCTTGAGAGAATTGCAGCTGGTCCCCAGGCTAAATTTTGGAAAGTTGCTTAACCGCAGCAGCAGCAGTGAGCAGACCCACCATGATAACGGAGGGTAACACAACTCCTGCGTCATGGAAACGCAAGGACAGCAGGCGCATTTCTTTCCCTGGCCGCCTCGCAAACGAAAACGGCCCATCTACAATCTCGCACGACCGCTGTTTTCATATATTATATGACAGGGGTTTTCAACCAGTGGTCCTTGAGAGGGTTCCAGGTGGTCCCGAGGCTAAATCATGGAAAGTTGGTTAACCAGATGTAACTCTTGAGAATGTATAAAAATTAAACCAATGACCGCTGTTTTCATATGACAGGGGTTTTCGGGGACCACCAGTGGTCATTGAGAGGGTTCCAGGTGGTCCCCAGGCTATCATGGAAAGTTGGTTAACCAGACCCTTGCGGGTCCATTTGGTTTAATTTTACACTCTCACTCTCTCAAGCGTTAAATTAGCACTATTTAATTAAGAAGTCTGCACTGTTTGGTTTGCAAAATCCAGCCTGGAATTGTGAACAAAACTAAAAGAATTCTTTAGTTTTAGGACTTCGGGGCTTGGGGCTAAAATGTCATCAAATGGTGGTCCGTGGCTCAAATGCTGAATAAATAGTGGTCCCTGGAGTCAAAAAGGTTGAAACCCCCTGTTATATGATGTTGACTTCTACAACAACAGGGACATGCACATTTTGCGATGCGTGTCTGCTAAGTACACAGGGATTGCCCCCAGCTGCAGCTTCCCCTGCCCAATGCGTTATGCATTGATATTATTTTTTCTTATATATATCTATGATATATACTGTAACACAAATAAGGTTACACTGTGCGTCTTCTTGATTCGGGCGTAGACACGCATGCACACGCACGCACACAAACACAGTTATTACGACCCCCCTTCACTTTCTAAACACCTTGCCACAGCCACAGGGTTGAGGCTTCATATGTCCACAGAAACAGATACTTCATCCGATTTTTCACCACGTTCCTGCATGGCACCCTTGCTTTGCTACAAAACTGTTTTCCCTAAAGTATAGCCTACTCACAACTAGGCCTACACATTAAAGCAGGGGTTTTCAACCAGTGGTCCGGGGACCACCAGTGGTCCTTGAGAGGGTTCCAGGTGGTCCCCAGGCTAAATGATGGAAAGTTGGTTAACCAGATGTAACTCTTGAGAATGTAAAAATGAAACCAAATGGACCCTTGCGGGTCAATTAGGTTTAATTTCACACTGTCAAGAGTTAAAATATTCATCTGAATTAGCACTATTTAATTAAGAAGTCTACACTGTTTTGTTTGCAAAATCCAGCCTGGAATTGTGAACATAACCACAAGAACTCTTTAGTTTTACGACTTTGGGGCTAAAATGTCATCAAATGGTGGTCCCTGGAGTCAAAAACCCCTGCATTAAAGCAATTACATACTTACATGATTGGTATAATCTATTAATTCACTTTAATTCACCCACTGTTATGATCTGCTAATTCACTTTACATTACACTGTACATTATTTGTTGCTCATATATTTACACTGTACATTATTTGTTGCTCATATATTTACACTGTACATTATTTGTTGTTCATATATTCACAACGGGTACGCGTCTACTATGGGTTAAATCGAGCATTGGATCATCCGTTTCACCCGATCGGAAACTAAAACTTACTCATGACGGCTTGCTGAGCTGCCTGGAGGACTGCCTGAATAGCCAGGGCCTGGGCTTCTTCGGTGGCAGCTGCCTGAGCTGCTGCTTCTGCTGCTGCAGTCACAGCCAGCTCCTCATCCGAAAGCCCCGTCACCATGAGGGTGGCACCTTGGCCCTCGGACATTAGCTCTGAGGGCAGGTTCAAGGCAGTAGCAGCTGTCGCCTCTCCCTGGAACAGACACATTGTCATTACGGTTCTAAAACCATTTTTTTGTTTTGCTATGAAAGTTAGATTCAAGACTAGTGTTCACAAATAACATTTTCTTTATTAATGGCAGTATAAAGTGTGTGCACCTCTGCTTGTGTTTCCATAGCTGTGGGTGCTTCTTCTGCCGATGCCACAGCCTCTGCCGACGTCTCTGTCTGCATGGGCTCCTCTGTGGTGCTTTCTGCAGTAGTCACCCCCTCTGTAATTGCTGAAATAGACTGTGAAGAGAAAAACGTAAATAAGTAAAACTGAGGAATAGTAGTGTAAAACTCAAAACTACTACAGATTAACTATTAATATTAGGATTACAGAACTTAAACTTTTGAAGTATAATTCATTTTACTGTCTGTTAAAAACAAAACTGTCTCATCAGTCCTAAGCCAGGAACCATACAGGGTTGGAGTTTGAGTTTTCTTCTAGAAAGCCAAGGCCCCATTCACACTAAAATCAGCCATGATTTATAAGACAAGCACCATTTATTTCCAAAGGGAGCCACGTGGTTTGACTTGGCAAACTTGTCCCATTTTCTACCCGCTGTACCCTCCTCCATCTGTGAGTGCAGCATGAAATGCAAAAATCACATATAAGGCCTCATGGCCTTCTTACTGGTACAGGCGTAGTTGACTTTGAAGACTGGGTGACAGTGGTGATGGCCTTGCCCGGGGCGTTTGTAGTTGGGCTGGATCCTGCTGTAGTTCCTGCTGTAGTCTCTGTACTGCTGGCACCGGCTGTTCCTTCTTCACTTTGTTGAGCTGCAGAGATGCAAATTGAAATGTGTCAAATACACAGGTATGTACTCAGGTGTGTCACTCTGGTATTTCCAATTTTCTCATGAACATTTTCATCACTAGAGGATGCCAACCATAGTTCAACTCAGACCAACATTCACTACCTTTCTATTAGGTCAGGCATGTCAAACTCAAATAGACAGCTGGCCATAGAAAAACTGGTACAAGCTGAGGGCCGGACTGTGTTTCAACACACAGGCACAGGTTACGAGGCAAACAGCAAAAAAGTAATTTTCCTTCCAAAATCAATGTCCTTTCATAGCAGGATAAATGTAAACATGAAACTGCATGAATTAAAAATGCTCTATTAAAGCTCAATTTCCTGTTCTATGAGGTTCACTAAGCACTGCTTTTATAGTAAAATGAGAAGGTAAATTAAATAATTTGCATTAGTATCTTATCATGGTATTTTTGTGTCAAATATAGCATAGGGCCAGTTTTAACACCATTTCAATATCATATATCAATATCATTAATTCCTGGACCCGATTTGGCCCCAACAACAGCTTTCCTTATTTTCATTGCATTGTGGCTGAAGGGAAAGCCAAAAACAAACTCGGCACTGTGGAACAACATTAAATGTTATATGTACATCATTAAAGGCACTCTAAAAAGACGTTCTTGGGGAGGATGCACTTTGCAAATAATCAGTCAAAAGCACCGATGATGAGGACTGAGTTAATTCTGTCAAAACACATATTGAATCTTGCACATCATGCTACTATGGCACCAGGCAGACTAACAAATATCAAAGACAGTCTAAATGACAGCCAAGAAGGCATCTCACAAAACATACTCAGTCTAATTTCACTTCAAGAACATACGGTAGCTAATTTGACAGTCACATGCTGTACCTGTGCCCTCGCCGGTCTCCATATTGCAGGTAGCTGTGGTGGCTGTGTTGGTGGTTCCTGTCTCGTGGGTTTCACAGGGAATGTTGGAGCAGACCGCTCTCTTGTCTGCTCCCGTCTCTGTGCTGGTGGTCTGGTCGCTTCCCATGCTGGAGGTGGCTGTAGATGCGGTGTTGGTGGTTCCCGTATTCCCATTGGTCTCACAATGCTGGTTGGGCTGCCCACTCTGTGTGGTGTCTGTCTGGCCCGCGGGACCCATGTTGGAGGCAGACTGGGTAGCAGTGTTGGTGGTGCCCGTCACATGGGTCTCACATGGGGGGTTGGAGCACACCTGCTGCTGCACCCCGCCCATGTTGGCAGATGCTGTGGTAGCTGTATTGGTTGTCCCCGTTTCGTGGGTCTCACATGGGGGGTTGGAGCACACCTGCTGCTGCACCCCACCCATGTTAGCAGAGGCTGTGGTGGCTGTATTGGTTGTCCCGGTTTCGTGAGTCTCGCAGGGTGGGTTGGAGCACACCTGCTGCACTCTGCCCATGTTAGCAGAGGCTGTGGTGGCCGTGTTGGTTGTCCCGGTTTCATGAGTCTCGCAGGGTGGGTTGGAGCACACCTGCTGTGGTACGCTACCCATGTTGGCAGAAGCCGTGGTGGCTGTGTTGGTGGTTCCCGTCTCGTGGGTTTCGCAGGGCGGGTTGGAGCACACCAGGGTGACCGTCCCAGAGCCCTCACCAGAGGCTCCGGCCTCTGTGGAGCTGGGTTGCTCAGAGGTGGGTGAGGCCAGAATGGAGACAGGTAGGTCCTGTACTGGCTGGGCCTCCACACCACTGGGAGTGGTGATAAGAGTCACCTGTGTGGGCTGGTTCTGTGTGGAAAGAAGGCAGGAAGTTGGGAACAATGCAGCGGTTATATACATCGGCTTCACTACAAGGAATGGAGCAACTGTTTGGATTCTGTGCCTTGATCAATATCAGTTAGGCAGTAGCCTAAGTTGGCGGGTACTGTAGATGCAGTACCAACAATCACAATCACTTTATAGCTGAAATGTAGCACAGGTAAGTTGTTACCTGCACAGACGAGGTTGTGTTGGTCGCTGAGACAGTGATGGCAGTTGGGTTGATGACCTGGCTGGACAAGGTGGAGATGGTGCCCAGTGTTGTGATGGGGGTAGCCAGGGAAGCATTTGCGCTAGCCACACTTCCACCTGCCAGGCTAGTGGAGACCGTACCAGTGACTGTCCCCAGGGTAGTGACACCTAGTGGATGAGGTGACAGATGCTATTAGTATGGACAAGCAAATGGTTTATCACAATCTATTATTGCTATTAGTTAGAACACAAATGGTTTAACACAATCACCAAATCATCACAAATTGCAAGAATGTCTTACCAGTGGTTCCTTTGACAACTAAGGTAGTGACGGTGGGCTTAACAGCAGATACCGACACTGGTGTGACAAGTCGCATTCCACCCACTGTGCTCATGGGCACAGTGCGCAGGATGGTACCTGGTTGTCCAGGAGCACCTTTCAAAACCACCTAAGGACACCCAAGAAAGCTTTAGTGCCAGAACAATGGTGGACCTGCAGCCTAATTTACTGTCGTACTTTTAAACATTCAATGAAATGTTCCATCAAAAATAATATCCTAATATCTATTGTAGTGAATTAAAGCTGTTGTCATCACTGAAAACCTACCCAAATGTTAAATGGTGCATTTACAGTGGCTTTCTCCAAATCACTTCATGTGTGAAAGTGTATTACATTCAACCACACACAAACTTTAAAAAGTGAAAAATATAAAATAAAAATAATAAATGAATAAAGAAAGAAAAGGAAGTCTACGGCTTATACTCTAGTTTTACTTCTGCAACCAGGGTCCTAAACTACTACTAGACGTATTTAAGACTGGAGTTGCTGTTTTCTGGGCATTGTGAGATTTTGCATACCTGAGTCAGTCCCTGCTGGCCTGTGCCAAATTTTGGCATGGTGGTGATGATTTTGCCTGGTGTTCCAGTTGTCATCATCTTTGTGGTGAGGATTGTGATGGGCGTCCTTGTCCCTGCAGTGCTTGTTACACCTGGACGGAGACAGCCAATTAAAATTAACTGTTCAACGAAATATTGTTATCCCCACCCATCTACAGTATTACTCTAGTGACTTTATGGAAGTGTTTTGGCGATTCATGTCAGCATATGATGAAAAAACAATTTCAGTAAAGCGTAACAGAGTTTGTTTAGGTCAAGGCAAACAATCATTTTGAACCTAAAGCTGCAGTGAACAAGTACCAATTATGTTTTTATTTTGCTGTCAAAAGTAGAGCTAATAGATTTATACAGCAGCAGACTGCGGTGCTGATACTTTGTGAGTTATTATGGTTTCTCAAAGGGTGCCCAAACCTGTGGCTCCTGGCTGGGTCATAATGGCTGACATGGGGATGGTCTTTATGATGGTGGTGCCCTGCTTGGTGGTGGTAGGCGACATGCCACTAATGTTGAGGATGGTGGGCTTGTTTCCTGTGCCTCCTGCTTGGGAGGTGGTGATGATGGTGGTGGGCTTGCCATCAGCAGAGGTAACCAGCTTCAGAATGGTGCCAGCTGGGAGAGGACCCTTGGTCTATGGAAAAAGGTGAAGGTTAGGATCGCCAATCAATAAAAGCTGCCTTTTCCCTGTCTCAGGAGCTACCTCCCGTTTTTACCGCACTCATGCAGATAGCTGACCTGTATGAGCTGTGTGAGAGGGTTAGTGGAAGCCTGGCCTGTGATAGCTGATGTCTGCACTGGCTTGGTTTGTACCACAGACATCATCTTGCCAAGGTTGGAGATCTGCCGACATAGGAGAGAGACTCAAGTTCATGAGCCACCAGAAAACATTGAGGAGCTCGTGCGGATCACTGAACTAATCATTTGAGCCCTCACTGACTTATCAATTCAAGACCAGAATTCATGTCTTTTTTTTCTTTTCTCTGGTAAAGTTCTCCAATAGGACATGTCGGTCCACATTTACTTTATTCCTCCACACTTCTGTAAAAGCACTTCCAAAGACCCCTGCATGCATTGAGTGCCTCTCACAGTAAATTATATGTACAGGGCCTAGACAGTACGTCAGCAACAATCCCTCTCAGTTGTGTTCCCTTACCAGTGTTCCACCGCCGCCCATGGTAAGAGGACTCTTGACCAAAGTGATGGTCTTGGTGACTCCTCCCACCACTGTGGTTACCACCTGGGCCTGTTGGGCCACCGTGACTGTACCGGACTTGTGCACGGTGATGATGGGCCTGGTGGTAGTGGTGGGAGAGGATGTGGCTGTTCCAACCTGGGCTGCAGCCGTCTTCAGCATTCGCGTGGCTGGGTTACTCACCTAGAAAACACGGTTGGTCTGTTAGACAATTTAGATAACAGCCAAAGGATTATTATTTATTTGAAGCTCAAACATTCCTACCATGACTGGAGAGGCCATTTTGACTGTGGTTGTGCCAGGAGAAACAGCTACAGTTTTGAGAATGGTGGCACCCGCTGGAACGTTGAGCACAGTGCCTGCTGAGGCCGGTGGGATCTTCTGTGTGGCGGCTGCTGCTGCAGCCAAAGCTGCCATGCCACTCATCTGAGGGCTACTACCAATGGGCTGAACAGAAAAAATAACCTTCCAATTAATTTACATCATTTAAGTTTGCAAGTTAATTGTTAGGTGCCATTTCTGGATTTATAACAGGGGGTTGTGCTCTGTTGTTCATACCGATCCTTGTGCGGTCTGAGCGGGCACCACCATACGAACACCTGGAGGGAGTGATGTCACAGTGACAGGGGATTTCCCAGCCTGGTTGGGGCGGACAGTGACAATAGAGGTACCAGAGGCAGGCTGAGGTGCAACCTTTAAGATAGCTACAAAAACAAGAAACCAACATGTGAGACAGGCAAAGTAGATCCCCAAGAGGAAACAATAGGCAGACAGAATAACCCATGCAGTGTACACCCAACATCTTTTGCAAGTGCAAATGAGTGAACCATAACAAGGTACCTGCTTGTGGAAGGGTCTGAGCTGCAGGTGCTGCTGTGGCAGGGGCTGGGCTCTTGGGCGCACTCGTAGGTAGCGATGGGGCGGCGCTCAAGGCTGGCGAGGTTGCAGCAGTAGCTGCTGGGATGTCATACTTTTGGAGCTGCAGCAGGTAGGTGTCTGCAGTGGAGACTGCGCCCCAGCTCACCTCCAGAGAGCTGGTGTTGGCACGGACTAATTGCACCCTTGCAGGGGCATGTGGCCGCTCTGGAGAGATGAACATAAAGTTAAGCTGTGTGTGTAATTTTGAGTCTCACTTGAAAATCAATTACCCCTAAATAATAACTATTTTCACTCTTTGTAGATTTTTAAACAACACATTAAACTTCATTGTGGCATTTCTTGATTTATTACAAAAGTCGTGATAAGTGAGGATTAGTCATGGTGTTGAATATAATTAACCATGAACTAATTTACTACCACTGTGTAGGCTAGGGATCAGTGCATAAGTGACATTGGAATGACATTAAATATAACCTTACACATGTTTCCAACATGGCAGTGCAAGCGAGTAACTTATTGGCGAAGTGACTCACCGCAGAGTAAGAACACTACCTACCTGTTTCCAGGTACCAGAGATCTTTACAGCAGACTTGGTTGTTCCATGCTTTGCGATAACCATCACGGCCACTCCAGACGTAGAGTCTGGAGTTGATGGAGACAGAGCAATGACCAGCACGAGCCCTGGGGATGTTATCCTCCAGAGTGTCCATCATAACTGTCTCCCAAAACATTGAGTCTATAAATATGCAAAACACAAGACATATTAATAAGTATATATCATTTTTCAATTACAATGTTAAAATGTGGTCCATCAAAATAACACACACCAAGGTTTAGGCAGGCAAGAGTGTTTGTGCACTTCCACTCCTTCTCGTGTGTGGCTACCTTCACGTCATCCATCACTAGAGGAACCCATCCTCCGAACACATACATCCTGCAAAGTGCCAGGTTGAAAACACTGTCAATCCTCTTTTCCCAACAACATGGAAAACAAATGCAATGTTAGAAAATCTAAATCAAATGTGCAGCAATCTTTTTTTTTTGTTTCATCAGTCCTCACTTGTTTGTGATAGTTGTAGCAGAGTGGAGACTCCTGGGCAATGGTGCAGTGCCATTTACTGTGGGTTTACTCCAAGACAGAGTATCTGGGGACAAAGTAGGAAACAAATATTCTGAAATTACTCATGTAACCTAATAAGATATATTTTGTTTGTGCTTTATTTAAACAAAGAAATCAGCTTTGGACAAAAAGGCACAATACATTTCACTAAAACCAAAAGCATGGAGGGGAAAACATTAAGACATACGGCTAAATGCTAAAATAAATGCAAAGAACAAATTTCAAAATGTGTATAAAAGGAGATTGTGATACGTGCACTCTGACTAAAATCTGCAGCACACATCTTGCAGAAACAGATTTTAGTAATCAGTATGGTCATACTCAAACTCACCAATGTCAAGTGTCCACAGATCTCCAAGGCGACAGCCACTCATTCCTCCATAGATAATGAGACGAGATTTCCTGCTGGTCTTTTCTGTGTACACCACAGCAGTGTGGCTCTCACGTGGAGGAGGCAAGACTCCATATGTGATTGGTATGTCCCATCCCACCACACTGGAGCCAGGGCGAAGCTCCAGAGTGTACAGATCATTCAGGTATCTAAGAGGCCAAACACAAGTCAGTCTAAGTCGTGCTCAATTTGCATCTCTGCACCTAGTACTACATTAAAGAGGGGATGCCGTGATTTTTGTATTTTTTCCAATGCTGTACTTGTTTAAGAAGTGACAGTATGTAAATAGACCCCTTGGTGTGTTTTCCCTTTATATTTAGGGTTTCTTCCTGGGGGCTGAACCTTTCCAGTCAAACGTGCCAATGAAAAAAACTTTAATAAGAGACATCATGCGCTCAGCCCCTCCCCTAATTCCTCCCCTTTATCATGCAACTAAAGCTGTGGGCGTGGCTTCAGTTCAGGTGGATCTCCACCCATCACCACCCACCAGGCAAACTTAATGAACTGGTTGGGTGGAATCATAAAAATGACAGTTTAGCAAACACTGTAGACTTTTTGGGAAAAAATCTTACTTCTAATATAACATTAATACCTGATGATCATGTTTTAGGGTAGAAAAAATTCATGGAACTCCATCTTTAACACAACATCCCCAAATGCCATCAATGACACAGAGACGGCTGTACCTGGGAATGTTGTTTTTGGGATCTTCACTGTCATTGGCAAGTCCACCAAACAGGTAGCATTTGTTTCCCACAAGAGAAAAACTGTGGCCAAGACGAGGACATGGCGGGGGGCCGTTTTTGGGACTCTTTGCTTTCAATTTCTTCCATTCCCATCTGCTGGCCTATAAAACACATTCAATTAAAGAAAAAAATGTCATGCAATAATCTAGTTCATTCCATCTAATACACAGTTAACACGACAACCATGTATTGTTATAATCATAGTAATTCTTATATATATTGAAATGGTAGCAGGCCCTGACAGCCTAAATATTTCCAATTCGGGCCTTTATAGAAGCAGAAGTGCTAAACACTAACACACCTATGCATTAATGCAGCTTATTACATGGCTTGAATGAATGCTCCAATCAGAAGCCAGCGTTCTGGTCATATGAGCGGTCACATAATACACTATAATCACCGCTCCTCGCCATTATTGACCGCTGCATAAACAAGTTCCCCAAAGTGCAAACAGCTGTGTTCATATCAATCCGCGCTGCGCTTCCGCATTTAGTTCCAGCACGCCGTTAGCGGGTCCATTTGGTTAGCTACGTATTTGGTTGTTTACATGCCTTTGTCGTCACCCTCTCAAGGACCACTGGTGGTCCTCGGACGTTGAAAACCACTGACGTAAGCCCGCGGTGCGCTTCCGCATTTAGTTCCAGCACACTGTTAGTGGGTCCATTTGGTTAGCAGCTACGTATTTGGTTGTTTACATGCCGTTGCCGTCACCCTCTCAAGGACCAAGGTCCTTGAGAGGGTTCAAGGTCCTTGGGCGTTGAAAACCACTGACGTAAGCCATGTAATAAGCGGGATAACACCCTTCGAGGCGGTGATTTGTTTCCTAACTTACTGACCTCGGCTGCGCCTCGGTCAGTTAATAGGAAACAAATCACCGCCTCGTCGGGTGTTATCCCTTACATATTGTTCAAAAGGACATGCACATACAGTAGTAACATGTGGTTAACAATAACAACAATGTCATATTGCGTTGTATATAGATGTCATTTTCATCTATGTCAGCTGCAATAATTTACAGTACAGTGACAAGCTTGTAATGTGAAAAACCTGTGTTCAATTAAACTAATTGAAATTGAAAAACATAAAAATATAATAACTATCTGGTGCTGCATTGCACTAGTTAAGAGAGAACAGGAAAACAGGAAATGCTGCAAAACTTAACCGCACACATGTGCAGTGAATGCAGAGTCATCTACATGAGTGCATGCAGTGTGAGGGGAATTACAAAGACTGTAGAAGTCTCCAGTGCACAAGATATTAAACAATAATTTTGGTTCTTAGAGATTGTTGTGCGTCCATTGAGAAATAGATCCAAAAGAAAATTCAGAAATAAGGAATGAAAACCATTCAACTAGGACAGATAAACCAATGAATTACCTGTAGTTCATAGAGGTCGTTGCTGTATTTTCCATACTCCACCATTCCACCAAACACCAACAACCTTGTGCCATCACAAACAAAGCCATATGCAGCACAACCAGGGGGAATATCACCTCGAACCGCAGGGATAAACCACTGGTTTGTTGCTGGAGAATGAAAACAAATAGAAACAATAAATGACAAAGTGAATGATTTTACAGTGACTAGGACAAAACATGCGTGTTGCATTTCAATTTCCAGCTTGCTTAAAAGCTTTATACAACAAACCCAATATAGATTTCATTAGTGTCCCAAATAGTGTACCAAACAGTTTTACAACCAACAAAAATCAGTAAGTATTTAAAATGTGCGTATTTCAAATACATATTTCCTGTATTTGAAAATACAGAAACTATATTTGAAAATACAGAAAAGAGGTTATTTCTTGTATTTGAAAATACAGAAACTATATTTGAAAATACAGAAAAGAGGTTTTCCAATTGATGTATTTCAAATACTGCCCATTGCTGATGGGACTTGTGCAATTGAATACATACTGTACATTGTATACTGGAACAGTGCTTTATGTTACCTATGATTTGTAGTATGCTGAAGCTGTAATGTTATTTCCTGCCACTTGGTGGTGCCTTGTGCAGTATTCTTACTAATTTGATAGAATTTGTGTCACTGTGACCTGTGTTAAGGCACACACCTGTGTTCAATTTGAGCTAGCTTTCTTATACACCCCTTGCCTGATTACATTCAGGTGTGTGCAGTCAGTCGGTCTGTTGGATGTAACCAGATGGGTTCCTCTAAGCTCCAAGACACTTCTGTTCTTTTAAGCATTGAGATTTCATATCTGTGAGTATGAGAGTTTGTTTTTGCAAAACGTTAATGTAAAACTTTTATGTGTGATCAGTCTTTACTGCAGTATTAATCTAAGTGAAAATGTTCTTTGTTTCTTTGCTTTTTAGTTTCACTTTGTGTTCATCAAACCTGGAGATTACTGCTGCCATGTATACTTGAGGTTTTTTGGATACTTAGCTACATGTACATAGAGGCCAAGACATACATGCACTGTACTTATTCAACCATTTTATTTTAGCCCGCCATTTTTTAAAAAGTGTATAATAATGTGTGTCCACTAGATGGCGACAAATACGATTGTTTGCCCACGATTGTTTACAAATACAGGCATATTTTACATGTACACTTTGACACTTCCCAAAATGGGTTCCGGGCAACCCTATGGGTCCTTGAGGGAGTTCCAGTGAGTCCCAGCTAAATGATAGTTTCAAACCAAATGGACCATTACCACAACTCAAGAGAGCGTACACATATTTGTATAATCTCAGACTGAGATTATATTAATTTTACATGAATTTTCGTATCTAAATTGAGGGTCCCAGGGATGGAAATGCCACTAAATGGGGGTTTATAGACTAATGCATGTCAAACTGTGGGTCCCAGGTATAGCTTTTCACATCTGGGTCCATGGACTAATTAGTGTGAATTTGGGGGTCGCAGACATGGAAAAAAAAAGTTTGGGAAGCACTTGCCTATACTCATTTTACAAGATGAGTATAATGATCTCACCTGTGTTATAAACATGTAATTCATCAACAATTCCTTCGTTTCCCCCTCCAAACACGACCATGAGTTCCTTTATGGCCACAGCTCTGTGTCCGTGCCTGGGCCGGGGTACAGGGCCAGACCAGCCGAGGACCCGCTTCCACCGCGGGGTCAGAACAGAGCCGGTGGTCCCAGCCACAGTGGAACCAGGAGTAGACATGTTCTCTGTGAGACATGGAAATAATAGATTAGAAAGGCTGGGGTTTAATTTAACTGATATAGAAGTTAAACTTCTCTTTTTTTTGTTTAAAGTACAAAATGTATTTCTTCAAGACTGGGGTGCCATTACATGCAATTTAAAATATAATTATATATTTTGTTGTTTTGTTTATGTTATCAGAACCGGGCTTGTTCCCATCATGTTAAGCAGTGTTTTGACATATTTATTATATTTGACATTCACACAGTAATTTCGGTGATAGTGTCACACACATTTTGTTACTGAGGGGATGTTAGTGGGTTGTTCTTTTGAAGAATGGATCTAAAAGACTTCAACGCATGCCGATGCGCCGAGGGTGACCAAATGTTCCCTTTACTTGGGACAGACCTCCTTTCACATACTTTCAAGCGTTCCACATATTGAGACATTGTCTGTCTAATAGTTGGCTTTCTGTTGTGAAGCTCTCTCATCGCCTCTTTCCCTGTTAGATGTGTGTTTTTAAGTCTGTTAAAAATAACAAGAGTAAAATTCTCCATATAAAGTGATGGGCAACTTTGAAGATGGAGAGGGGGCCACTATATTTCCACACTCACTCCAGAAGGCCACATTGCATGTACTGTCGTATCAAAAAATAGATCTATAAGCAGTCCTTCATTTTGTAGAACGGGTATTTTTGCTCTATTTTAATTCAAATCCGGATTTTTTTTAAAATGATATTAAGAATCATTTATCACTATTATTATTGTTATTCTTAATACGATACATGTAAACTCCTTAAATGAACAGTTCGGATCTGGTCACCTAGATGCGCCGCGCTCGCAACAAGCCTGTTAAAATCCGTTGTTTTTGAACCGCGGCGACACCGTCGCACTGCCGAGCTATAAATCCATTGAATCCAATCCATGGCGGCCGCCATCTTGCAACCAAACAAACCACCGCTAGTGCCAAGCCGAAAAATGGCGGAAGCGATTAAAAAAAGACAAAATAAATACCGGCTTCCATTAAAGACAACACCACCAACGACCACATACAGTACACTCTTAGGTGGTCCACCTCCACATATCTATAAACTGGACACAAGCACGATCAGTGGGCCGCGTTCCTTCATTACAGTTCGTTTACAGGAGACGGCTATTTTCATTTTCATGCCTCTCTGGGAGTCGCCATCTTGTAGCTTAGCTAGCCCTGTATTTATTTCTCCTACTTTCAGCAGTTCAGCGCGAGACGCACACGATTTTCGGGTCGCCCCGCACGGCTCTGCCCGTGAGCCCAGCCACACTTATCGATCCATGTCGAAAGCGGCAATATTAGTGGGAGAACTGCGTTGTTTTTGTAGAAACAACTGCGTTAGCACTTGCTATAGCTGGTATTCTTCGGTCAAGCCAATTAGCCCCCATGCTAACGTTGTTAGCATCTGTCAAACCGTCGCCGGAGTTTACAATTAAATGCAACGGGATTAGTCCGCGTCTCTTCATGCATCGTCTACCTGATGTAAACCTGGCTGCAGCACGGCGTGCACAACGTAGCTAGACGGAGATCTAACACACAATTAACATGTTATTGTGTTTCATGCCGTCTCTGGAAGCAGCCATCTTTTCGAGTCGACAATCGGCCCTCGTCTAAACTCCCCACAAGAAAAAAAAATGGCCGGGGCGGTTTTAGCCACAACAAAACCCAGCAACTCCAATGCACGCATGCTAATTCCAACGTCGCACTTACTCAGTTCGATATGGTGACTGCAGAAAGATGCGTAGGGGGTCTTATCTCGAAACAATATTCCACATTCATCCGATTTGTGAAGAAGTATCCCCTCTCATGCCTGCCTGCCTGTGGGAATGGAGATACCATGGATGCAACGGTGACGTCATGTAACGGAAACGGGTAAACCCAAAGTATAGACGGAGTTCTGACAACTCCCTCCACGTCCATGGGTGTTTTACGTAGACTTTTATTGAGAATGAAGACAACAAATGGGAAGACTGCATGAACAGCTCTCGAGCATTATCTGACCCCACAATGTCGCAAATCTATCTACATGGCTCTGGGTAAACCCATGGCAAAACTTCGCCGTTGTCACGTTCGACTAATTTTTGAGGGGCGCTAGTCCTTCCTATCAGCTCTTGCCCCCACAAATTGTCCGCAACACAAAAATTAAATGCCGTTGTTAATGACGGAGACATTTACGTCATATTATTGTCCCCAGTCTCCCACCCGTCTCACAGTCGCCCTCCACATTGAAAGTAGAACTTAGGTCAAATGTCCACAACACATAGAATGATGCCATTAACAATGAAGGGAAATTTAACATACGTCTCATGTTTTGTTTGCCGTCTAAAATGAAAGGAAAATCGGCCTTTACAGTAGGTCAAAGGTCCGCAACTCAATGAATGGTAAATGTACGTCATGCCATTGACAATGAGGGAATCTACATAGAAGCAACCGGCACATAGCAGTCTGTCATGTGTTATACAGTACTTATGCGCGGAATCTAATATAGGCCTACCCACAAACATCCTTCCGAAATATATATGAGCTGTGAAAACTGTTGCTCACAGTAATCCACCCTGGTTCTGATGTGATGGATTATTGTGTAGGCTATTAACTTGTTTTGTGCGTATTGTATGTTTATGCACTGACTATTATAAAGATTTCTTAATAAATAAAATAATAAAAGCAAAAAAACTACAATTGTGAATGCTCGTGACGTAACAGACCCATCCTTGCTATGTTGGTTCTAGATGCCTGCCTGGAAGCTGCCATCTTCTTGACAACCAGAGGCGGAGGAAAATGGCAGAGACTCGGCGTCGCCCACAGTAAACATGGCGACAAACACAGAGCCGCAAACCGCACAGCGCACACGGCCATTATTATAGTTTTTCTTACACATTTACATTTATAACCATGCAACCTATATAATCTATGCAAGTAATTAAATTAATGTTGAAATTTGAAGAAGTAGAGCCATACAAAAAAGTTCAATCACATTTCAGCAAGTTGTTTTAGTAAATAAATGTCCCTTATTGCAAAATATTTTCTATTTAATTTATATTTAACTTTTTGGCAAATATAAACGTGTTTAGCTAAGTATGCAAAAATGCGTAGACGTATTTTTTCACTTTTTCAGATTGGCAGTTTATGGATTTCAAATAAAAACGACCCAATCCCTATAATAAGTGCGCCCCCTAACGGATGTATATAAAAATGTCAATTAAGGTGTGATAATTACAATGGTATTATACATGGTGGGTATGTATGTCAGATATCTAGTTGCTATACAAACCAAAAGTTAGTTTTATATTAGGTGAGGTTTAGCCTAATTGAAGATGTCTTTTTGGTGGATTAAAAGAATACAAGAAAACTCTTGGGAAATACCTGGATAGCTCTACGCTCTTGCATTTGCAGCTTTGGCTGGTGAATGCAACATTTATTTTCAATAGGGCATACAATCAGACTCAACAAATACAAGAATATTATACAACACATAGGTCAAATCCATCTACGGTCAGACCCACTATAGGTAGGCATCACCAGAACCCCAGAACCAGATTCTATCCCAGGCCTGCCCAAATATAAAGAATACAAAGGAAAAGTAGAATTAATTGTCTCCACCAGTATGGTGGTGACTATGTTTTACCCCCTGTCCGTCCGTATGTCTGTCCGTGCAACTGTTACATCACCCGTGAGCCGTGAGGGTGCTGATCTAGGTCTATAGATATTATCAATAATAACTGGAATGGCAATTTTGCAATTGCAAAGTGTGGTTGCCCTATGTTGTAATGGTGATGTGGTGACGTAGTAAAAAAAAAAAGTTTTACATCATCAGACATCACCTTCCTTTATCAGCCAATCGAATCATTTTGATGTTCCTTCGTCAGCAAATTGACTGATTATATATTATCATCAGAAAACGCATCACAATAACAATAGTGTGGTTGCCCTTCAGGCAGCCCACTAATAACTAGAATCCAATTTTGCAATTGCAAAGTGTGGTTGCCCCGATGATGTTGTAATGGTGACGTGTGGTGACGTTAGAAAGTTTTACATGACATGACATCATGTAACTGCTCAGCCAATCGAATGATTATACAATTTACAATTTAGGCATTTAGCAGACGCTCTTAATCCAGAGCGATTTACAATGGTGAAAAGTTTACAATTTAATCTGGATTTACAATACATTTTACAACATACAATGAAGCGCTAAAAACATTGTAATACATTAGGCAACCTATATAAGTCATTGCAGCAAGTACTGTGGGTTGGTATATAATACAAGTGCTATTATACTGTATGTTACAGAGAAAATGCATCACAATAACAATAGTCAGGCAATAGTCAGGCAACCCCGCTAATAACTAGAGGATGCAATTGCAATCAAGTGTGGTTGCCCTCAACGATGTAGGCCTGGATGATGTAGGATGACGTAAAACAAACTATTGGGTTATTCTAAAACTATTGGGTTAAAACAAACTATTGGATTACTCTAGGGATACTCTACCAATAAATGCAATTAGAGTGCTTCAATCGGTGTGCATTTTCATATTCATATTATTATATTCATATTATTATCATATCAACAATTTAATAAACAATTACAGGCGTGGGGAACTTTTCACACTCACTCCAGAGGGCCACAGTGCATAACTTACAATATCCAAAATATATGATCCACTATCAGAAATACATGTTGCTGGTAGATGTGCTATGCCACATGTGGCCAATTGGTCCCAGGTCATCATTAGCCCACGTATGGGATAAGGGATGCATACAAATTAAAATAAACCTACTCCCTGTGATATGTGGCCCCCTTTCTCGTTGTGGCCCTAAGCGACCGCTTGTGCCCAAAACCGGCCCTGGAAACAATGCCTACCACACATACACAACTCTTCCCCTCTATGATGGGTCTCTAGATGGCGCTGGGACATAGTAACTTTTCAATCCAGAAACGCCCATTCACGTTTGGGGGCAGGGATTTTATTTTGACGTTTTTACCGGATGTTGTTAATGACGCATTTCAATGCACGTGTCAAAGCGTTTGCCGCAGGCTGGCAGCACATAATGACGTCTAAAGCTAGTACGTAATCTTATACTTTTTTATTTAATATAACCCAAAGCCTACTCATATTATTGGCAGAGCATATTCGTTTAAAATTAATGCTATCATTTATTGTATTTTACAGGACAAAAACGGGCGAAACGCCTTGGCTTCCGTGGAAAACCAAAGGTAAATTGCTAACGTTAGCCATGGGACTCATGGACCTTTAACTATGGCAGCAGTATCCATGCCACAGTCATGCTGATCATTATTAACTTTAATAGATTGTTTAGATACAAGCATACATACGATTGTTATGATGCACTGCTTGTGGGAGCATTATGTCATTGCTCACTTTTAGACTTGGTTGGTTGTGTGGATATGCAGGGTTCACTATCATCATACATGTTAAACAAATTTGGACTATGGATTTATTGATTGCAAATTGTATGCAGCATGTATGTAGTAGCCTATTTCATGTATTTACATGATCTACCATTCTCAATTAACCAGAAAGGGCTATGGAACAGCTGTACAGTTTCAAAATGGTTATTGTTGAATACCCAGTTATGATTTTTTTAGTCAGATGTAATTGGTACTAGTGTAGCAGTAGCTACAGCCTCTGTCATGATTGTACAAACTCTATCTACCCCTTGACCAAAACAATGTCTTGTGGTTAAGATGTTGGACTCTCATGCAGGGGCTAGCCCCTTTCGTCGACCACCGTTTTTTCTTTTTTCTTTTTCCAACGGGAAGGGGTCGTAAACACGACCTGAAGTCTTCTGTCGTATGTGGTCCCTCGGCATCGGTGCATCACGTAATGCTGAAGCAAACAAACCACTTTGATCCAAACACGCGCGATGCGTCCCCCTTACACCCGCAATCCAAAGTAACTCGCTCCACAAGATATTGAGATAGTTACACATACCTGTAGGTGTACAAAATCCCAAAGAGCTGTTATGCCGCTAAGTATTTTTAATCATTTCCCCGATTTTCTTTTCCTAGATTCTCATGCTATCTGTAAGCAACAGCATATCTCTCGACAGTTGGGATCTGTCTCGCCCCCCCCTGTTTGTGACTGGATATCAGAAGCAGCAACGCCGACGTTGCTGCTTCTGATATCCAGTCATTGACCAGTCCTCGACGGAGGGGTGGGACACGGAGATAGTTCAAGGATGGGACACAACATGAGAATCTAGGAAAAGAAAATTGGGGGAAATGATTAAAAATACTTAGCGGCATCATAGCTCTTTGTGATTTTGTACACCTACGTGGAACTATCTCAATATCCTGTGGAGCGGATTACTTTGGATCACGGGTGTAAGGGGGACGCGGATGGTTAGATCAAAGTGGTAAGTTTGTTTGCTTCAGCATTACGTGATGCGCCGGTGCTGAGGGACCACATACGACAGAAGACTTCGGGTCGTATTTACGACCCCTTCTTGTTAAAAAACGGTGGTTGACGAAAGGGGCTATCGGGGGACCTGAGTTAAAATCCTGGGTGTTAGACTAGCCTCTAATTGGATCAAGACTATCATATTTTCAAATTCTGACTAGAAAGAATAGATTAATACAACATCTATGATGTTGTGATACAAGTACAAAAAATGTTAGAGGCACAATTGGTCAATCAGTTGTTTTCCCAACATGCTAGTTTTGAAACAGTTGGTGTACCATTTCCCCTCAAAGGTTCAAGACGGAGGAAAGGGTGATGCCTCTGGTCAGGCAAATACAGCAGAGCGGTCATCAACATGGCGCGGCAAGGAACACAGAAATCCAGAAGACGTCAGGAGACAACGGGTGCTTTATTGACACTTTTCATCTCTGTTTTAACTGTACAAGGATTTTGCATTGTTTTCTCTATTGTAACCATTTGTTCTCTTCCTCTTGATGTTTTTTTTTTTTTTTTTTTTTTTTTTCAGCTGGAGGCCCTGCAAGAAAAGCAGAGAATCTCAAGAGGTCAGCAGCTGATGAAAAGGAGGAACTTGTTAACCTTTCAAAATGACATTCTACAGCGCCAAAGGCAGTTTGAGCAGAGGGTAATTACTAACTTATTTAAATAAGGGAGACATAAGAAAGTCACTTTAATGCATACATAATAGGGCATTCACTTGTCGACTAGTTGCCTGTCGACTAGTTGCCTAGTTTACTAGTCGACTAGTCGTTAATGTACCAGGTATTAAAAATAATTATATTAATAAAGAAAAAAGGTGGGGGCGGGAAAGGGGGAAGCCTTGCTCCTGACCTCCTGGGCTTCCAGCACTTGTTTTAAGCCAGGGGCAGACCCTACTCGAAGCGAAGCACCTTTCTGTGGCAGAGGCGAGCGTTGCGCTCATGTTATTATAATGTTTGTTATTGTAAAAGGAAAACTACACTGGTGACTATAATCCAGCTAAGATTTATGTTGTAACACTAAAACAATATTAATAATAAAAATAATATTACCTCAGTTTTTATTAATTTCTTATCGACTAGTCAACTAGTAACGAGGTCGACTAGTGGTTTTACTTATTGACAATCGACTAGTCGACGAGTTGGTTAATGCCCTAATACATAATATATTTTCTCCTTTATATTCGCAGGAGACAGAAATGCAGAATTTAGAGAAGCATGTCAATTTTGAGAGTGAAAGTTCACGAAAGGCTTATTACAGAGAATTCAAAAAGGTATGTCCAGTATGTCTATCTGTAGTTTTAATTAACAAGTTTAATTAAAACCTAGATTTAAAGTAAACCTGTCACTCTAGTCACAACTTATCTCGTATGATTTAATTGACATTGGCATTTGAGTGGAGCTAAAGTGTAGTAGTGACTATTTAAAATAACATTTTCTATTTTTCTTTGTTTAAGGTGGTTGAGGCCTCAGATGTTATTTTGGAAGTTCTGGATGCACGTGACCCTCTTGGCTGCCGATGCCCTCAAGTGGAGCAGGCAGTCATCCAGAGTGGAACCAATAAGAAAATTGTTCTAGTGCTTAATAAAATTGGTAGGTTGACCGGAGGATTTCATTTAACATATTTCATGATGATTTTACAAGGATTTTATGTGCATTTAAATTTGATCCAATCCCAGTTACCATTATTCCATAACATTTACTTTATGTTTGTATTATAGATCTGGTGTCAAAGGAAATTGTGGAGAAGTGGATCAAGTATTTACGCAACGAGTTTCCCACTGTGGCATTTAAAGCCTCCACTCAGATGCAAAATAAGAACTTGGTATACTTGTGATTTCTTTTTTGCGACCATAGGGCCTGTAACTGTTATTCTTTTGTTCTTTTTAGAGGATATGATTAAAGCTGTGGAGCAATGTTCATATGGAGGAGGTGTAATCCACTTAAACCTTTGTAATATTTGTTTGGGTCCCTCGATGAGCAGCAGCGAAGTAACGTACCTGTGACAAAAGCCACGTCAGAGCTCCTTGGTAGCAGCGCCTGTATTGGAGCAGATTGCTTGATGAAACTGCTGGGCAACTACTGTCGTACTGTGGACATAAAGACGGCCATCACTGTGGGTGTTGTTGGTGAGTGCCAATTTTCTCATCCTGTGTCATATTATTGCCCTACAAAAATCTAAGGCATATATGCATGCTGTATAGTGTATAATGACCAACCACCAATGTTTTATAGGATTTCCTAATGTGGGTAAGAGTAGTTTGATAAACAGTCTGAAACGGGCCCGGGCATGCAATGTTGGAGCCACTCCAGGGGTGACAAAGTAAGTATAAATTCAGCAATATGTACTGCTAAAGTTCTGCATGATGTCTCCTTGTAAGATACTATTATCTGATTTGTTCCAGATGCCTTCAAGAGGTGCATTTGGACAAACACATTAAACTTCTAGACTGTCCCGGCATTGTTATGGCAACTTCAACAACCGATGCAGCAATGATTCTTCGTAACTGTGTAAAGATTGAACAGCTTGTGGATCCCCTCCCTCCAGTAGAGGCCATATTGCGGCGCTGTAATAAAGCACAGGTATATGTATTTTGTTTTTAAGTTAGGCCATTTGGTACCTGGTTTGATTATGTATTTTACGTATTGTCACAAATGCAAAATTCCATCCAAAGATCATGGAGCATTACGGAGTTCCAAACTTCCAAACAGCTCCTGAGTTTTTGGCATTGCTTGCCCGACGACAAGGAAAGCTGAGAAAGGGAGGCCTACCTGATAGCGACAAAGCAGCAAAGAGTGTCTTAATGGACTGGACAGGGTTTGTAAACTATTGCCATTTACATGTAAAGCATTGATATAACAAATGTTCTGTGCTTTCTTCTAATATCTCATTTACATTATGTTGCATAGGGGAAAGATCAGCTACTTTACCCATCCCCCAGAAACACACAGTCTCCCCACCCATATCAGTGCAGAGATTGTAACAGAGATGGGCAAAGCATTTGACTGGGATGAACTGGAGAAGGGAAATCAGGAGGTATTAGCAGGTTGGTGATGAACAGTTCAGTTTAAGGTGGCAATTCATGCGACACAATCTAAGTTACATTACCCCTGGGATCTAAATCTCACAAAAACATTGTGGTATAGAAAGGACAACTAAGATATTTGGCTTGAAATGTTTGAAAGAAAACACTAGTAATTAATCTCATACATGTTTTATAAAATAAATCTTTCAGGATCATCTTGTGTGGATGTCCAAATGGGATTCTGCATGGAAACAGCTGGGATGACTCAAGGTGGTCAAGATGAACCAACTTGTGATCTGGAAATGAATGATTGCCATGTAGAAGAGAAAGAATTTGAAGATGAACTAGAATCAATGGAAGATCAACAAGACTCAGAGGTATTGCACTCTGAAACGTACAGTATGATTGCCTAGCAAAAAAACAAGGCTTTGAAAAGTTCTATTCTATTCACATATAACCTTTGTTCTCTCCTTTTTATTTCAAATAGTTTGGACCAATGACTGTAGAGATAAAATCTCAGAAGTCAAAGTCTGGTCCTGCAGATGATGCTGCAGCCAAGACTCTGGATTTGAAAGATATCTTGAAGGTAGACCCTCTTCAGCAGGGCCAGGCCCTCCAAGCTGCCAACAAGAAGAGGAAAAAGAAACAGAAGAGAGCAGGTATTAAACATTTGAATTGACAGGTTATGCCAGTAGTTGTTCTGCCAATGAATTTATGATAATTTATTTTGTTTTACTCTTTGCAGATAAAATTGCAACCAAACTCTCAGATACCTTGACTTCTGCAATGAACTTCACATTTTGAATGGTCTGCATTTCTAAATGCTCTGCCTATGTGCCTTTATTTCATGTGCTTGTGTATTACATTTACACACTCACACGGTTCACATCAACAGTGCGATGGACTAAACAAACCTCATTTGAGTAAGGAACATTTGTAAACGGAGATGGGGATTGAACCACAAACTTTGAGGTTCCCAGACAGTTATCTCCTGAACCACTGCCATGGAACTGATAAAAATAAAAGTTCATATGACTTCTCCATTGACTGGATCTATTTTGTATCTTACATTACTTTTTATTGAAATGACCAGTTGACATACTTCAATGCAAGGGTTTTTGGGGAGGGGGGGGGATTATTAATGGAAATTATTATAATCCAATTGAGTGACAAATGTATTGTATCATTTGTGCTGTGGAACTCTTGGATAATATAACTTGTTTGTAAAACTGACAATTCAGATCTATTTTTAAACATTTGTAGGACTTGGGGCGGATTATGCTTGTTTTTCTCTGCTGTTCTTTATGAGTCTATGATGGTACTTTTACAAATTATAAACCCTGTTTATTTAGAATAATATGGAAGAGATGGAACTCACACAAAGTTCTGTTAATGCCATTTGAAAAATCCCAGTTTAAATGGACTGAGGTCATGTGAAATCTACAGTAGATTACTATACCCTGCCTGCAGACTGAAACTTCATTTATGACCCATGAGGATTGTGTTTTATTTTGACAATCACCTTATCCCATGGCTGTGAAACATTTCCGGGTAACGTGCGTCAAATGACCAGAACCTTCTAGTGGAACAGTTGCGACATTGAAGGGCCAGAAACTGCGCTCGAGCGCTGTTCATGCAGTCTTGAATTGGGACAAACTGGAGTTTGAAATAGTCCTACATTGTTTTCAACGAGGCGGAGCGAATAAGAGCTATTTTTAACTATGTGTGCAACATGTCAACTGTTTGAAAGTATTATAGAGTGACGACTCGGATTTAAGATCACTGCAGCTGAGCTGCTGCCTGAGTCGAGTGCATTTCGGGTCCAGGATCGTTCCTTTTTGTTGTAGAAGAGCCGCCATTAGACCAGACCCGTGGAAGTGAACGGGGTTGTCAGACCTCATCTATGAGGCTCTGTAAATGACCTCAGTGTGGACTAGTAAACAACACGGAGCAGTACAGTCAGTTACAGTGCCGTTGTTTCAACACTTTATAGTCTCATCGAATAACACAAACAATGGCTAAAAACGCGGAGGATATGGGTGATTAGTGGAAGGAGTGGTCAAGTTGCACAGATACACCACCACAGTACGTAACTCTTTTACTCTTATACTAATAACACAAGAGTTACATAGCTAATTTACGCTAACATTAGTTTCATTACAGCCACTTCCTATTTTTCACTTTTGCTTTTAGCTGTAGCTGACGACAACACCGCTAGTTTCATCGATCTGGTCGTAATTAACATAAAAGCCAGTAAACGCGATCAACATTCTTAAAATGTGATAAATTAACGCGTATTGTGACTCTCCCAGATGAATAAGTGAACGTTTAAAATCGAAACAACACCAACTGTTAGCTTCCAGCCTGTTAAGCGCGTTAACCAGTAGGCCGCTGTCAACACAGCCCATTATACAACCAGCTACCTACCTAAGATTATTAGCACAGTGGGGTTTCAACCATGCTGCCACTGGTTCTTGAGAGGGTTCCGGGGTGGTCCATAGGTAATTGAATGGAGACCCTTACAGAACTTTAACTCTTGGGAGTGTAAACCAAATGGACCCGTAAGGGTTGAATTATTCTTAAAACATCTGAATTACTCACTGTTAAAGAATCTACACATTTATAACATGCAAAAGAATTATTATTTTGGTCAAGGTTTTCCTCTTATCTACCCAAAACCTCAAAACACAGCATGGAATTGTGGGGAATAAAACAACAAATCTTTAGTTCTGGGTCAGCTCTGGTGGTTCCTGGCGCAAATGTTGAATAAATAGTTGGTCCTGGTAGCACAAAGGGTGGAAACCACTGGATTACTTAGCACCACGACATGGGTTGATTTGTGGAAAAAACATTGTGGCTTTGGTGCACAGGTTTAGAGACACCCCCACCTTGACCAAATTTGAATAACATGTTAGAGCTTGTTGCTCTTGGAACAGGAGGAAGAGGTGTAGATGTTTGGCCTGTAATAATAGGTTCAGAACTAGTTTCTGACTAAACTAGTTTTTGTTTTGTTTTTTGTTGACGTGCCATATAGGTGGGCTAAAGGCACCTGAAGGTGGTGACCCGACCATTTATTCGTTCAGTTGTATTTATCCATGTATGGACAGCTGTAACCTTACCGTGATCATGGTCTGACACATAAGAGACATCACATAAGAAATCATCATTTGGCTTAATGTTTACGTTCTATGACCCATTGGGTGTATTAAAGTTTTGACTGTTAATAGCTATTACCTAAACAGAACTTAGTTGAGTAAATTCCAGACAATTTTATTTTAATTGGAGAAGTCATCTCAAGTGTGACCGATTAAAACCTTTACACTTAGTAAGCTTGGTCAGGCTCAGCTCTGTCTTTGGTCCTACTGAAAATGGCCGATTTACAAGCTCAGCCTTTTTTGTTTGCCTTGCTTTTCAGTTTCATCCCTAGATCTTGTTTCATTCATACACTCGCCATGTCATCACGGGTGCTGATGCGGCAGCAGTTGATGCGGGAGCAGGCCCAGGAGCAGGAGAGACGTGAGGCCCAGCATCAGGCCTCTGTCTCGCAGCTCAAGCCTGCTGACTCCACTCCAGCAATCTCTGTCACTCTGCCTCCAAACGCTGCTCGTCCGCCACCAGCACAGGTGCCTGTGGAAGTGCTGAAAGTAAGATTTTTTTTCCTTTAAAAATGTTTGTTTTGTTGTTGTTATTATTATTATTGTTATTTAGAAATTTGCATGATATTGTTTTGTTCAATGCTGATTATATTTGGTCAAGTTAGTAAAACATGGAAGCTGCATTTGTAATTATTATAAGATCCTATTTTTTAATATCTGGAACCTAGAGTTGCAATGCCAACCCTTGACAACCCAAATACTGTACATACCTACATACAAAGTTCCTCTTTCTTTTCTGCATTGTTTTCATTTCCTAAAAATCCACCCGTCAACAAACTCTGTCCAGATGATTAGCTTTCTGAAGTATTTTGAACCACTATTATGCTGTGATGGGGAGATTGTAGTTAGAGGCTATAGTGTTTTTGTTTCAAAAACAAATACAGCTATTTAAGGTAGTCCCTGCACTTCATGTCATATCAACAACACCGGTAGATGTAGTATCACAATAAATATACTGTATGACCCTTGTGCGTTATTGCTTGATTTTTTTAGACTGATTTTCTTGATTTTATTTTTAGGTGCAGTCCCACTTGGAGAACCCCACTAAGTACCACATCCAGCAGACGCAGAAGCATCAGCTGAAGCAGTATCTGTCAACCACTCTGGGCAACAAGGGGGTTCCTCAAACCCTGGTGGTTTCCCCTGTGCCACAGTCTAGTTCAGCTCCAGAGATGGGTCCTACAGCTAACAGTGTTCCAAACAGTCCCATGGCTCTGCTCAACCTTGGATCCAACAAAGAGGAAGTATGGGATATTGTTTTATACCATTGGATCATTCATGTATCTTCAGTGGGGTGGGTTTCCACATCCTTTTTAGTCCTCGTCTTTTACAGAAGTTGAATGTCTTACTTTCATTTCTTGCTTAGTGTTTTATTGTCTCCATTGGGCAGGCCGAAGTAGATTTTTCAGCAGGCCTGAAAATTTAGGCACGGGCCGGCCCTAACTGATCAGGCCCAAGACCCGGCCCGGCCCAATTAATTACCATAGATTTTAGTCCCTGACGCAGCCCTAAATGTCAGGTCGGGGCTGGAAGGTTTTGGCAAAATTTGAGAACTCTACAAAAGAATAAAAGTAAAATGCCAATCATCAGCATCATAATAGACAGACAGAACAGAACTATTATTTTTATCATAATAAAATATTTCACTATATATTATTTTTTCATGGAGCACAAGACCTGACCTGTCCCTATTGATCTGCGTACATTTTAGGCCCAAGTCCAGCCATAAAATGTTGAGCCGGGCCTTGTTGGGTTCAGGCAGTTTGAGAACTCTAGGCCGAAGGCAAAGCCAAGACCATGCTTCATTTTTTACATTTTTTATGTTACTCCTACAGATAAAACCCAAACATAGCACACACTTTATTACTATTGTTACGATCAAGATGGATCTGTCAGATATTTCATATTCCATCCTGATTGGTTATAAGACAGATGTTTTAAAGGCAGAGGAAGACATGCCACCCTTTTCATATAAGCCTATTATTACACCACTACATGGCAGATTTTGCCAAACATTTTGTTTAGATTATTCATACACAAGTTGTCCAATATCACATAACTTCTTACCGTACACATTGGTCTAGATTTTCATCACCGCTAAAACCCTTATCCCTTAACTTCTTTGCCTTTTTAAACTATTTAAAAAACATTTTTCAATAGTTAAAATGGTCAGTCTACAAGCCCACAATTTGTCAATAGATTGGCATGTTGAACTATTCCAAAAAGTATTTCAAAATAGTAAAAAAGGGATAAGGGTTTGGGATAAGGGGTTTACGGTTTAGAGTGTAACGAAAATGGAGCCTACAGTATATGTGTGGTTCATGACTGAATTCCAAACATTGCTGCCCCAATATAGTCTACCTAACCTGACGGAAACCTGCTTAGAGGAGCACGTTTATTAGTTTGTTCTGTAATGATTTGCCGAAGGTCCCACTCTGACGATGCATGCCTTCTTCTGTCATCTTACTCTTGTTGGCCTGGTGTCACAATATGATGATAAATTCTACACCAACAGCTTAATGATATCAGCACTTCACTTACACACCGTCCCCTCTTTTATGATTAGCCTTAAATGTTTTTATCCCTATATATATATATCCCTATATATATATATATATATATATATATATATATAAACCATTTGTTTAATTTTTAAAATGAATGTTAAAAGATGTCTTTTTGTCTGCTTGATTTCCCTCCAGATTGACGATGTAATCGACAACATCATTAGTCTTGAATCAAGCTTCAATGATGACATCATGTCATTAATTGATTCAGGTCTACAATTGCCTAGCACGGTATGGACAAATGCATTTATTAGATCATCATTAAGCTCTTAAGCTGCCGTAACAGGCTATGATTTCCTTTGTAAATGTAGTTTGCTATAATGAATAGTGTAGTATTATTACATATAGGATGGTGTTCTTGGAGTGGAATGGCTCTGTTGGAATTCTGAAGTGAGCGTTCAGTGTTGTAGGAGTAAATATATACTTTTGGCACTCAGTTACTATTCGTCAGGGAAGTGTTTGCTGGGCGGGGTAGGCTCAGTGGAGGCATGTTGGAGAGAAGCATCACAGAATGTTGTGCTCTTCAAAATTATTAATTGGCCTGCTGCTAGTTTTTTCAAAGGAAGGGAACTTTTATACATTTGTACAGAAAACGGAAAATGAGGATTATGGTTTTGTTGTTGGATGAAAGGATAAAGAAGCAATGTAAGGTAATTATCTTGGACATCACCTCAGATCCATAGTTTGGTGTGTGACATTGAGAAAGTGTAATTTACATATGGTTTTACTGTTCTGTGTGGTTTATGGGCAACAATATATTAAAATACTTTGCATGCATCAAAATATTTTGGCATGAGGCAGGATAGTTAATGTTAAGTATAACATATTAAATGTAATGTAATGTTGACCATCACATATTAATGTAAGTATAATGTTAATGTATCCTTTGATCTGGTGCTGCAAAGGTCTATTTTCTTATAACTATAATTCTGCATTAACCATAGAGGAATTGAGACTACAAGTAGCATTCTTTTTCACTATCTCTCTTCTGTATCCATTTCTCTCTTTTCTTCACTTCTCTTATTGTGATACGGTACATTGTCCATTTTTATTGCCTATAATACAACAACTGGTGTTTTGTGTAGCTCCCTGGGAATCTATTGGATGTATACCATAGCCCTGGAATGGCAACACCTACTCTCACTGTCAGCAACTCGTGCCCTGCTGATCTTCCAAACATTAAAAGGGAAATCACTGGTACAGTAAAAATATATTTATGTTGTATGTATGTTTTCTATGTTTCATATATGTTCTTCTTCTCAATACTGATGTTTGTTAGAAGAACATTTGTGGATGCATACTTGTCAGCAACAGAACAACTCACAAGAACTTATTTTTCAGATTCTGATGCCAAAGCTCTAATGAAAGAAAGGCAGAAGAAGGACAACCATAACCTTAGTAAGTTTTTTTGTTTTGTTTTGTTTCTTTTTAGAATAGATCTTTTATGACATTTCCATTGGACAGTGGAGACCAGCAAAGGTAATTGTGTAACAAATGTCACTCAGCCAGATTCAAACCCACACCATCGTGAGAATGCAACAAGACTAAAGAGCAAACTTTGTTGTCGGTATCATTTCCCTATTTTCTTTAACCCACTAGTGTCTGACTACTTCTTAGAAGTGGAAGTAAAATTGTACTGTTCCTTCTTTCTCCCAACTGCCTGGTTACTCCTGCTTGTCTACAGTTGAGAGGAGGCGGAGATTCAACATTAATGACCGCATAAAGGAGCTGGGGGCTATGATTCCGAAGTCTAGTGACCCGTGAGTGATTTCTTGCTAATTTGCTTTCAGGATAATAACTTTGCATGGCAACAAAACACACCCTCCCCGGGCCTTCGGCCTGGCGGAGGCATTTATTTGACATTCTGATTGACCACATTATTTGAATAATTCTGAACTGTAGATAGTAGCCCCCTATTTTTGTTGTTTTCGCTTTCCTATGCCACTGCTAAACATTTGCTGTCACTCATTACAGGGAGATGCGGTGGAATAAAGGTACCATTCTGAAAGCTTCAGTAGATTACATCAGGAAGTTGCAGAAGGAGCAACAGAGAGCCAAGGAGGTGGAGCTGCGCCAGAAAAAGCTAGAGCATGCAAACCAGAGCCTTATGCTACGCATTCAGGTGAGAAATCAACTGCATTGTTATTCAAAATATATTTAAATAAACCCCTTTGGGCGCCGGGAGCTACACACAAGCTGGGAACGATGCAAGTCGGCACTAAATATCCACCATAAGTTACACATACAACCTGATATAGTCATTTTACTGATGTCTGACATGTTGGAATCTCAAACTCATCCCACTTGTTCTCACACTTATGCAGGGATGGGGAAACATTCCTTACCTTGTGTGATATTTCTTTTGAAAACCTATTTTGTGGGAGGTGTAAAAGAAAAGATGAAACAAAAAACAAGTGATAGAAAGGGAATAGACGGAACCGAGAGAGAGTGGAGGAGAGAGATGAATGGCTATGGACTACTTCATTTGTTGGGTGGGAATACTAAAACAAGCCCCACTTCTGTCAAACCTAGAACTGGAGGTCACAGGGACATTATGTTGGCATACTCTGACCTAAAGAGTACAAAACACTAAGCAGGCGGTTCCTACAGAGATTTGGTGTGTCCCCTGCAAAGTGCAGACTTGTGGACAGATAGATATTTGTGTTATTTTGTTTGTCACACTGACAAACAGCTGTTTTGTGAATTAACCCATTTAGACTGGAAAGCCCTATAGGTAACTTTACCTCTAAATCCAGGAACCCCCTTGTACAACCATCTACAGTATCTAGCAACATACAGAATCATATCATCAAGTTCATTTCAGTCTGTGAGATCTATAGTGCAATTTGTTGATTTTTTTTTGCTCAGGAACTGGAGATGCAGGCACGGCTCCACGGCCTCTCAACCTCCAGCTCCATGTCTGGGCTGAGCTCGGATCCCTCCATGCTCCATCAGCTCCAGGCATCCCAGAGTGGCCAGCCTCTTTTGCCCGGTGCAGGTGGAGCCCCCCAGACCCTCCTGAATCTGGGATCATCAGCCATGGGACAGACCGTCCCCGCCTCCTTCCTGTCCCCACCCTCCTCAGACTCCCCCGCTGGTGTCACCCTCAGCAGTCCCCTGGATCTGGGCAGCCTGAGCTTTGCTGAGCTAGATGACCCCTCTGCCCCAGCACTCTACCCAGATGTGGGTTTGGGGGACATCCTCATGGATGATGGATGCACCCTGTCTCCGGAAGGCGTGGCAGAACAGGCACTGTTTTCACCTTTGTCACCCGGTGCCTCCAAAACGAGCAGCCGTAGGAGCAGCCTTGATATGGACGAAGACTTGTGACAAGATCAAAGTAGCAGTCCCATGGCCAGAAGGACAATGGAAGAATGTCAGGGAGCCTGCGTCTGTCCTTGATAGGATGACTATAAGTAGACTTGGTGAGCTGTATCATTGAACTTGGAATAGTAGCCAATATTAGGATCAAAACTAAGAATCCTGTATCAGCAGGAAATACATTCACTTTTAAGTTTTCTGCTCTACTTACTAAACATTAATGTTCCTACTTTGATCCTGCTCAGATGATTGTTTGGATCATAAATGCAATCTTGTGAAGATGGAATGTTGAGGAACGGGGCATGGGCTTAGCAATAAGATGAATTAAGTATTTTTTTTTAGTTTTCCTTCAGATAATTAATAATAATAAGAGAAATATATAATTCAAACATAAGAGAGGTTTGCTTGAATATATTATTGTAATTTTAGGGATGAGAGCCTTGAGGTTTATTTTCATTAATATTGGCATGACAAATTAAGAGATTCCATATTTATGTGTATGCGTGTGTGCGCGCGTGTGGGTGGGTGGATGTATACATAATAGTATGTGTATGCAGGGTATATGTGTGTATGCGTATCTGTATGTATAGACACATACACACAATGTATATATACAGTGTGTGTGTGGGTGTGTCAGAGGTTGTGCTAGGATTTTAAGGATTTTTATGTATTTATGATGAGCAGGTGCGTAAATGCAGCTTAAAGGCTTCAGGTGTGTGTGTGTGTGTAATGTGTATACAGTATATATGTATATATACAGTACACATAATATATATACAAACACATGAAGGTGTATCTTGCACAAATTCATTAATAAGTGATCATTACAAATGCAATGAGCACATGCATTGACCGTAATGGTTCTTCAATAATACATTGCGAGTTGGTGTTACTAGACCACACATGTAACACCAACTCGCAATGTAATGCGACCACACAGTCGCATTACATTGCAATTGCAGTCGTGTGAACACATTTTCCAGTCAAAGGGCACTGCCATCAAAACAGCTCTTCAGATTAAGCCTTCATAATGTGGCTCAGCCAACCTTTTAAGGCAATAAATTGTCTGCTGCTGGTTATAGTGATGTAACTAACAGGTGGTGGTTACCGTGTGTCTGTTTGGGTTGTAATGATTATGCATTTGTGGGGATCTTTTAGTGTCCTCAGAGCTTTTCTGTCCAAGTTGTAAACATTTTATGATTAATGTTCTGTTTCACCTGGATCTGCCCGTCGCAGTTTGGATGGCTTTTGTGAAGAGTCTTTGGGCACCAGTGCCCTCTCATTGGAAAATTACCTATTAACATTCATTACAACTTGTGTTGAGTGTTCAAGACAAACGTCATAACCTGACTGGCGCAACAACCAACAACTTTGCTGCAACTCTCATAATGCAGCACATTTTACACAAGTTATGAAATGCAAGAGATTTTCTTTGATTCAAATAAAAATCACTCTGGAATTGGGCTGGCTACACAAAGAACTGATATATCAAATGATCAAATTTGGACTAATTCTGTTTATTAAAGAGCCGGAGAGACAAAGGGACTGTAATTGTACAAATTTTTAACAATGAGCACTCAGAATATAGTGCTTCCAATTTTTTCTTAGATTTTGCTTAAATCAAAATTACTTACATTGTGAGTGACAGAGAACTTGCGAAGTGGAGAATTTGAAATGTGCCAGGTTTTTGGTGATTATAATGAACTGCTGTGTCATTGTCAACCAGTCAGGATGTCCGGAGAGATTATATATTCTGGTCTTTGTCCTAAACAATCATTCATAACCGACAGTTACCAGAATAATGCAAACTCTGGTATGTATATATACTGTACATGGCCTATATATTTCCCCCCATTTTTTCCTACTGACTGGAACCAGGGTTTAATGGCAGAAAGTGCATGCTCATTTCCATTGGGTTTTTCTGACTAAAAAATAATTTATTCAGGAAAGTGTTATGCAAATTGTTTCTGTTGAGCTATGTGTGATTATTTTTTTCCTTTTTTTTTCTTTTTTTTTTGCCAAAACATAATTTGGCATTATGTTACCAAAGGGATATCCATAAAGTGAATTGGCACATTGCAAAGTAATAACTAATATTGGAGAATATTTAACTTTGATTTACATTTGTAACCTTTATATTGCACCTTATTTTATGGTAGTCTATGCATTTTATGAAAGAAGTCCATTGTAATACTGAGTCAAGACCTGACACTCATGTTGCTTGCATTTAACAAACAATAAATGAAAAGAATCTCTCTTGCTGCTGCAGCTAGTTAGCCAAAGCAGGACAACTATCCAGAGTAGCCAGAAATATATTTCTGCATTTTATTTTTGATTACGATCAATTTAAGTGAATAGAAATGCTTGTAAGTATATCCTAAAAATACAGAGTATGCCATTTCATTATAGTAATGTAGAGCATTTTATTATTATTTTTTCTACGAGAATACTAGATTGACAAGTACTTTATCCTGACTAACAGTTGTGTTTTTGTGAGTCAGTATACAAAGTCTCATTGATAGGAAGACTTTGTGTTTTTGTACTCACAGTAAAGGCTAAGCCTAATTTATGCTTCAGAAAAAAAAAATGTGTTGTGCAACATACAGAGATGCCCTTTTTGACATGAAAAAACGGTCATTTTTGTCTTAAAACTTTTGCTGAAGTGTATATTGGACTAAAATATGTGAATGGATTATTAATCATTATTGTATGAACTAGGGGGGCTTTGGCCATCTTTAAAGCAACCACTATCCTCAAGTCTTTAATTTTGAGTTCTGTTTGTTGTGTGAAACCTAAAACAAAATATTCTGTGTGTCAGCCATTAACATTGGAACGGCATTGAATACAGCAGTATGTACGTGCTTATGTTGAATATGTTTTGCAGAAAAAATAGTTGTAGTTTCTGTTTTGTTTTTAACATGGATGTGTTTGTGCACAGTTTTACTAATGAATTATCTTTTTTTAACAAATCTTTTAAAAGTGACACTTGAATTTTATAGTATATTGTGAGCTGTGAAAATATGAAGTACAGTATATGAAAGCACAATACAAATAACATTCATCTTACAGCAGATGATTTGTGAAATAGCCTTCTCTTCTAGTGGATGATTCTGTTGTTCTGTTTTTACATTTTTCTTCATTTGTTCTGTTATTGATTGCTTCCTAGAGCCCTGTTTACAGTAGGTCATCATATCGCAGTGTTGCAGACCAAAACTAGCTTTTATATAATAACTATATAATAGCAAATTTATAGCTAACAACTCATAGACATACATGGGAGCTTATAGATCTGTTTTTTCTTTTGTCTACAACACAGTTGTGTTCTTACTACAGAGCATACATTTGGCTTACAGAGAAGAAATGATCCCAGAAATTATCTGTAATTCTGTATATAAAGAAGGAATATTACATGCACATTCTAGTTTTTAAATATGGTGCTGGATCCAATAAGTGATCAAATGAAGAAAAAAGCAGATTGCTGCCACACAAGACTTTCTATATATCCACTCCACTTATCCTCCACTTACAAGCACTTAGATGGGATTGCAGTTTCATCCCAGTAGATTTGTTGATCAAAGTTATTCACTGCTCTCAATGAACTGTAAAATGGAGATGTGCTGCTAATTGTGCTGCACCTGGTCCCATAAGGTTTTCAACAGCTCTTTAGTCACTCTTAGTTCTGCTACCCAAAGTTTTCCATTACTTAACCCTACTGGCACATTTATATTGAGTGCTAAATGGACTGTTCATCATAGACGTTCGTACACACTTATTCAGGACAGGCATCTTGTTTTTTTTGTCTTACCAAAATGGCTTTTAGACATGTTTTGTGAAATAAAGGAGTGGCATCTTTCCTTGTGTAAATATGTTTATTTGCTAGTGGTTAATGGTAGAGCATTTCAGATATTTCCATGGCAAAGTCCAGACACTCTGCAGCCTGCATACAGAGGTCACACATGGCACAGTCCCATAAGCAGGTGCACTTTCCCAGACAGCTACAACAGTTGACATGATAAGGCGTGCCCATTAAAGGCTCCAGCGTGGCACTCCCGCAGCCACACAAGGTCGTTAGACAGACATCGAACCCTCTCCCTGCGGCCAACATACAGTCCAGTGGCCTGCAGAACAGGCATGCCAAGAGGAGGGATGCACATGGATCTCATGGAAAGAAAGAAAGGTTGTGAACAAGAGAAGAGCACTTCAGATACAGTACATGAAGGGGCACAATAGAAGCTGAATGTATTGAACAAATCTAAGGCCACATTCGTTTGTACATTGTTGTACAACCCATGATGAAAATATATGACCTACAAGCACACAATGAGCTTGATACATATGAGCTTGAAGACCTTTTTTCTTTTGGCATGTCCAAAATAGGGATGGTTAAACGTGGTTAAGTGTTCTTACCATCCACATCTGACTGCTGGGTCTGGGCTGTAGATGTGTTGATGCTGCGATTGCTCCTACTCATCGATGTGCAAGACTGACTCATTTCATAAACTGAACAGTTGCCTTTGGAAGATGGCAGCAGTGTCCACAAGGGCTTAGGTTGGTCTTTCTCCACTAACAAAGCTTTCCGCAGTGAACTTGGCTCTGGTTGGTCTTTCTCAATATGCACAGACCAAGATGTCAGCTGTGAACATTGTGGCAGCTTGTGTTGGTCTTTCTCCTCGGACCAAGACGGCAGCAGTGAACATAGAGGCTTGGGTTGGTCTTTCTCCACAGACCCATCAATGCTGCAGATGATCAATGTGCTGTTGTCTCCACATGTTGTAATATTTTGCTGCATTTCGGTTGCTGGGATTTTTAAACCTAATAAAGAGAAACATTGTGCACAGGCAATAGAGGTTTAGTGCAAATTTGTGTGTATTTTCTCTATAGTTTATATTGAGAGAATGATAAGTTGCATATACCGTGACATGAGGTTTGGTAGAAGCTTTCATTTTCACAGATGTCAGTTAAAGACATTTTACTCTCATGAGGTGTCTCCTCTGACAAAAGTGTATATTCAGTCATGGACTCTGTAAAAAGTATCAATGGGTGTCATCATTATTAATTAATTTCAGAGAGCGTATCCTACAAATGTATAGCCACATTGAACACGTCTGGAGTCATTTATATAGATATTTATTGCAACATACATACATTTATTGTAACATACATACATTTAACATACATACACTACCTGTTTGACTCATTGTGGAGTTATGCAGTGTATTTGGTGAGTTGCACAATGTTGATTTGTCCTCACTTTCCTCCTCCATGGCCATGGTCACAATGTTATCATCCATCTTTTCCATCATTACATCCATTTTGATTCATCACCAACTTGAAGTTACATCTCGGAAAAACATGAAGGAACCATTAACCAATCAAGGGGGATGTGGGTGATAGGTCTACATTCTTTCAAAATCACCATCATTAAAGGACCACTTCACCACTTTTCAACATATATTTGTAATAGGTCCTCACTAATGTACATGATAAAATATCACTATTTTTTTCTACTCAGGATGGCTGTGGGCAGTTCAGAAACTTCTTCCAATGACATCATCAATGGTGGAATCCAAGCTACTAGAAACCGCAGGCTTTCTATTCCTGAAAAGCCATAATACAAAAATGGGAGCCATCGTTCTTCCGATAATAAAAATCTAAATATCTTTTCAAAAACACATTGTTTAAAAAAAATCTGCAGAATGATGATGTCATTGGAAGAAGTTTCTGAACTGCCCACAGCCCTCCTGTGAGACACAAACTGAGTAGAGAAAAATAGTGCTATTTTATCATGTAGTGAGGACCTGTTATATGAAGATACATTGAAAAGTGCGTGGTGAAATGAAAATCCGAGTCAACTCTAAATAATAGACTGCATGTTAACTCTGACTATTTCATTTGATTGATGGATTGATTGATTGTCGCTTGCTGCTGTATGGTAAGGCTTTAAGCAAATCATTTTTCATCGACTAAATGTAACTTAAATGTTTGTCGTGCTGTATCGACATAACCAAACCACAATGAGATCTTTACAGGGAGGCCTGTCAGCAAAGAGTGATCGTAATAGAAAATGCAGTGATGTTTATCTATTATTAACCACTTATAAAACATTTAGAATGTGGATAAGGACCCACAGAAGAAATGCTGATGTAAATATTTGAGGATGGAGATGCATAGTTCCACTGATTGCTTTCTTGGCTGTGGATGCTGCACTACAGTCAATACTTAGGGGAGGACATCAGATGAGTGGGAATGAGTGGCCATTCCAACATTATGGTGAATATAGTTATGCAGATGTAAATCTGAGCTATAAGTCTTGCATTTATTATTTTGGAGTGCTACATTTTATATACAGTATACGGTATGCGATTTGTTGCTGTTGTATTATGCAAGACCTGAAATTTGTTTTGGATACACTTAATAAAGCCCATCGTTCTGAAAATATTATACTGCCGTAGTTATACAAATCACCACTTTAAAATAACCTCAACACTGTTTTTTTTTATCTCTTTGAGGTGTGCAGAAGAAAATTACAAGATCCCAGGTTATTCATAATATATACAATATGTTTTACATGATGTCACTATTAGGAGCATACATTCACATGTGCTCTCTACTCTAAAACTCTACTTACAGTATGCTGTTCAATATATGCTACAATTCTTAAGCAAATTGTACTTACAATTCACAACAGTGTGTATTAAAAGTGTGGTTCCAGGTGTTATAAGTCAAATGGTTCTCCATTAATATATTGGCACCTTGTATATTTCGAAGCAATCGTCCTACTACTGCATCAGTCTCTCCTTTGCTCCTTGTCCTCCCCTCCTCAGGAGTGTGTGTGTGTGTGTGTGTGTGTGTGTGTGTGTGTGTGTGTGTGTGTGTGTGTGTGTGTGTGTGTGTGTGTGTGCGCGCGCGCACGCGTGTGCGCGCGCACGCTCACGCATGTGAGTGTGTGCCGCACGCATGTGTGCGTATGTGTGTGTGTGTGAGAGAGACAGAGAGAGAGAGAAAGAGGGAGATACTTTCATCATCACCACCACTACCACTCCATCATCATCATCATCATCATCATCATCATCATCATCATCATCATCATCATCATCATCATCATCATCATCATCATCATCATCATCATTTTAACAGGCTACTTTGGAAACGGTATTGAGGTACACAGACAGGTATGCAGACACATTTCAAGAAGCAAAAATGTGTCTTACTGTGCCTAGCCAGGCCAACCTCGAAGCGTTACGATTCAAAAGAGGCAATAGTGAAGCAACATTTTGTTTGTCTTGCTGATCTAAAACTTAAAGCTATGTAGGAACAGGGAAGAAATTACATGGTTATATACATTTAAGTTTTTAAATGTTAAGAGGATCCCTGTCTAATGCGACAAATATCGCTTAAAACATTATACTTTCCCTATATAACTAAAATAAATAAATAAAAACACCAATGGCATCTTATTTCTTTCATAAATAGAGAATATTTCACTCAACAGGAACTGCTCCGGGCACAGGATGATGATGTCACGTGTGATCTAGCTCTATGGAATACATGGATGAACATGCTCTGTGACATCATCATCCTGCGACAGGAGCACCTCCTATTGAGTGAAAGATTCTCTATTTATGAAATAAATAAAGTATTGAAGGTGGTTTTATCTGCATGTTTTAGTTATAGAAGGAAAGTGTAGTGTTTTAAGGCATATTTGTCTTATTATGCAGGGATCCTTTTAACAAAATTTTTTAAACGTATACCCTTTTTATCCTATTACGTTCTGGACTACTTGCATTCTAATATCATTTTTTAGTTCTGTTTGTATCAAGTAATTGTTAATAATGTTATTTGAGGAAACTTTGCAGCTGGATGTGGCACCATATGCAAGGAAACTGAAATTGATGAATGGATCTAGATGGCAACTTTGGAGTGACTGAAAAGATAATGCTTCAAGAGAGCGTTGGCTACATTTTTCTGAACTAACTCCATATGGTTTCTGAATTTTGGTTTAACTTAAAGAACCACTTTACATGGTCAATGGAAAAAAAAGTGTTGCTTTCACAAAGCAACACTTTTCCCTTTTTAAAGAGGGGGTGCTGTGATTTTTCTTTTTCCCCCCCAATGTTGTACATGTTTAAGAGGTGACAGTATGTAAATAGACCCCTTGATGTGTTTTTTGTGTGCAATGATGTCTTCCCTTTGTATTTAGGGTTTCTTCCTGGAGGCTGAACCTTTCCAGCCAAACGTGCCAATGAAGAAAAATTTCAATATATCACATGCTCAGCCCCTCCCCTAACTCCTCCCTCTTTATCATGCAACTAAAGCTGTGGGTGTGGCTTCAGTTCAGGTGGATCTCCACCCATCACCACCAGGGGTGTAGTGGAGGGGGGACGCGGGGGACGGCGTCCCCCCACTTCTCACATCTAAAATATTTTTGGGTCTGAAAAAAATCATTAGCATGGTGAAATACATCTTGATGACATCATCAAGATGTGTTTCACCATGTTAATTTCCTTTTTTCTGAGAGTGTACAAGTGTACACATTTGTACACTCAAATGGGGGGGATTCCCCTTTCTCCAATGGGGGGGATTCCCCTTTCTACCCTTTCTCAAATGGGGGGGATTCCCCTTTCTCCCCTTTCTCAAATGGGGGGGATTCCCCTTTCAGAGGCGTCCCCCCACTGATCACCACCCACCAGGTAAACCAGGCATACTTAATGAACTGGTAGGGTGGAATCATAAAAATGACAGTTTAACAAACACTGTACACTTTTTGGGGAAAAATGTTACTTTTCATATAACATTAATACCTGATGATCATGTTTTAGGGTAGAAAAAAAACAAAAAAACATGGCATCTCATCTTTAACTCAGGACAACAACCTGTGGACCATGGATGGATGGAGTATGGGGGAGGGTCATGGATGGATGCATGAATGGATGGATGCAAGGGGGTGCGTGAAGCTCCCATGTGGAAGCTTATTCAAAATAAAAGCTTACTGTGGTGATGCTTAAACTGGTTTGTTTCTTTTAATATTGAAATAGGTAGCCTAACAGAAGTGTTTTCTTGTGTGTACAGGGTTTGATGTGGTCAGACCAACATATGGAATCCTAGAACAGGACATCTACATTAAGGAGCATTAAGGCTGAGAGCACACGATAGCGAACAAAGTCCGACATCTTTTCCACCATGTTTGGAGTTTTTGAATGGATGTGGATGGGAAATAAAAATGGCAATTGCGGCAAAGTGCTGCAAAGACCTGCGTCCTGGGGATGCACGGCCATGCAGCACTTTGCCGCAATGGCCATTTTTATTTCCCATCCACAGCCATTCAAAAACACGTCACATAACCTCAAAACGCTGCATCTAAAGTCTGCAGTTCTTGAGTGTATAAAGTTTAATGACGGGCCAGTTGGGGCGGGGCTGAGAACTAGTGTGGCATCAAGGGCATGTGTTTGAGTGTACAGGGAATTGATAAGGGCCCAAGTAGATCTCTTTTTTCCGGCTGCTGTGGCTACACTAGTAACTTTGAGTCATGCTGGTTTAAGAGTTTTAAGTTCAGGTATCAGTCAATAGGGACACATCGAAGATATAGGATGGATGGGGAAGGATCAACATATGGAATGTCAGAACTGGTATGGAAATCTAAGGGTTTGAGGTCAGATGGAGTTGCTGTCCAATATTGACATATCGCCTAATCACTTATGACGATGTCACATGATGTCACAGGGCATGATCATATATGGACTGACTGACAGACGTGAAATTCACAATGTCTGTGATTGCGACCATGCAGTTGCCAACAACAGCAGCAGCAGCAACAATAACAACTCTTCTATATTTAATTAGTTTATTAGCAAGTCCAAGTCCAAGCAAGTCTTTAATTATATGTATTGGCATAAAAAACAATTACAATTATAACAATAACAATATTAATACATTATTATTAGCTATGCATCTTATTTTGAAGTCTGCCGCCGGACATCTGCGGTTTAGCGACGGAGACAACACCGAATGGTGAAAACAGATTATTTACAATTTCCATCTTTCGTTTGCATGCATGGTTGTAATCCAACAAATACAACGAAGCTTCAACAACATCAGTTTTGTCTTTTGAAATAAAATGCTTTATTGCTTTTATGCAGTTTCATCCAGAAGAGAGGAGGAGTCAAAAGTTCCTATAACTACTTTAACGTTGTTGTTGTTTTTTTCTCGTTTCTAGAGAAAAGAGTAAAAAATATAAAAATGTAAAGAAGAATGTAGGATTAATATGGCTTAGGCAGTGCATTGTGCTCTTTTTCATCTGTGTGGTGCATGCTCATTAAATAACCCTCACATCCTCACATTTTTGTCCCATTGCATTATGATTGAATATCATCTCCAGGTCTGATCGATCAGCACCACTGTAGGATAATGCATTCTGCTGAGGGCTGGGAAGAGTGCTCTGCGCTCGGAGAAGGCTGGAAACGCAAAGAAGTTGTTCGACGCTCAGGTTCTAGTGTTGGGCAGAAGGATGTTTATTACCTCAGGTAAATGTCTCAGTGGCCAATGGACAACTTTTTTTTTTTTTTTTTAATAAAGGGGAACACCACCATTTTTTCAACATTTTAATGTCATTAATGTACCTTAGAGATTTGTGTGGACATGATTAAAAGTTTCCCCAATTCTGTATTTCCTAAAATGGAGGTCTGGAAAAAAAATCATTAACATGGTGAAATACATCTGATGACATCATCAAGATGTATTTCACCACGTTAATGATTTTTCTTTCAGAGCCCTTTTTCCTGAGAGGAAAAAAATGAAAATGGGTGGAGTTCCCCTTTAATGGACAACTTTTTTAATCAACCGAGGTTCATGTTTTAGGTTGTTATTTTAGCTCTTTTGACAGGGCTGCGGAGGCATTCAGACATGACCCTACACTTGTTTACATAATTTTAAAGTGCATTTCTTTATTTATTTGTTTTTGTATCTACTAAAGTCCTAATAAATCCCACGAAATTACATCTAGCTGCAAAGAAATCACAGGATCTAGTGAATGTGAAGGAGGCAGCACACCATGCTGTACTTATAGGCCTACTTATAATAGGCTATATTGGCAATTTGTCACATTCAGTAGATCTTTTGTTTCCAGATGTAATTCCCTGTTGTAGATAATACAAAAAGAAAAGCTTTAAAATTGTATATACAAATATGTATTTAAGACCTTGTTTGAGCTTGCCCCCACCCCTGTCAAAAACAGCTAAAATCCCCCAAAACAAAAGAAAACAGCAAATGAAAACAAACTAACCCTCAATCTTTTAAACCTGAAACATGAACCTTGGTTTAAGGTGGAGTTGAACTTTAAAGGAATTTTTCACTTAAAAAAATGGTAATTTTATCATCTGGTCAGATATTGTAGATTCAATATAGCCTAGATATTTGAGATTCATCTTAGATGCCCCGCCCCCTCCCTCACGCCCTCACAAGCGTGTTGTAACGTAAAACTCAATTATAACCAGACATCAAAAACACCCATTCTTTTTTTCTGGTGACTGATATTGTCCTTCTAATACGTGAGGGGGCGTTAATTACAGCTTTCATCTATTTTTAATACATTGTTTTGAGAAATGTAGCAGCTCCAAATCTACTCCATATAAAACAATATCTGTAGAAAAGAAATCATGAAAACCAGAAAAAGACAGTTGTTTTTGACCAAGGTTAAAATTGAGTTTTAAGTTATAGTGGGTTTCAGCTAAAACTTATATCAATTGTCTAAATACTGAATCGAGTAACTTCAGAACTGTCTGTGGTGTTCACATGAGCCTGCGAGTAGACAATAAAATTAGTGGTGAAATATTCCTTTAATTTTAATCTTTAATTCGCCAGAGAGAGAGAGAGAGAGAGAGAGAGAGAGAGAGAGAGAGAGAGAGAGAGAGAGAGAGAGAGAGAGAGAGAGAGAAATTTCAGTGCACACATGCCTAACAGAGCATAGAAATATACCATTGCCATTCTAATTGTTTTTCTGTTTTTACAGTCCAAATGGTGACAGATTGAGGAGTCGTATAGAATTGGCATCAATGCTGGGCCATGATTTGTCATCATATGAGTATAAATCAGGACATTTTTTCAGCAGTGATGATGTGTCAAGCAGAGTTAAGGTAGGCTACTGACATGTTTGACCACTTGTGGAGTGAATATTTGTATGTATTTAAATATTTGATCAAGTGAACAGGTGGCTGCCATTGTAAACAAGTGTGGGGCCTAAGCTTGTTGGTTGGATTGTCCATTCACAGTTATGCTTGAATTATACTCTAAATCTCCAAGCTGCTAATTAATAATGGTTAATCAAAATCACATTAAAGGGGATATCCACCCATTTTCAAAAAAATCCTGAGAGTATACAAATGTGAACCCTAGCGTGTCCATTTGGTTCCATTTGTACCCTCTCAGGAAAAAGGGGTCTGAGAGAAAAATCATTAACATGGTAAAATACATCTTGATGATGACATCAGATGTATTTAACCATGTTAATGATTTTTTTCAGACCTCCATTTTTTTTAGGAAATACAGAATTAGGGGAACTTTTTTTTTAATCATCATCACACAATATTCCTAAGGTACAGTATATTAATGACATAATGTTGGAAATGGTTCTTAAATCACAGGCAGCTAATAGTAATACATAGAATCCAGTAGGGGGCGACATAGGAAGTCAACTAATGCTGGCCAATACTGCCCAAGAAGAAGAAGACATCCGGTGGTGATGACGACCTAGAGGAGATTCATTTGCCAAACAAGCTTTTTACTACACATCACCCGGCACCTGAAAAAAGGCATATATATTTACTGACTTGGCTGACTCGGCCGTTAATTTCTTATTATTTGCATTTTGTTCGAAGGACCAAGTCGATCTCAAAATGGTAATATACGAAAACATTCCTTCGCCATAACATCAACGTTACCGCTTGAATTGCTAAACCAACGGGGCTAACGCTACTTTTAGCTATGGTTTTCATGACAGGAGCTATGTAAAAAATAATACAAATAAGAACAATAATGCAACACCATCCATGTCGTTAGCTATACGTCTGGTAAAAACATGTATAGTAAGTGCTTGTTAGGTCTTTAGCTAACCATAATATTATATGACGTTGACGTGTAAGCTAACATTTGCCGCTAACGCCGTGTGTAAACAAAGTAAGCTACAGCCGCAGGCCAGGCCCTCTACTGCTCTATCGAACGGAGCTAAATGACTGATATGATAGATCAGTGGTTTTCAACCTATTTCGTTATCGGGGACCATTCATTAGTTGGCATTTTGAGCCTCGGATCACCATTTGATGACATTTTAGCTTGCCCTCGGAGAGGTATTCTGACGTCGAGTGATGACGTCAGAATCGACAAATGCCTCTACGAGAGTGTAATCTTTATTTAACATTAACTCTTTGACAGATCAGCAGAAAAGCTAGGCTCGCTCCCATTAGGCTCAATATTAACACAATAATTTATAGAAAATCCTCTGTTGTGAATTTGTACAAATGAATGATATCCAAAGACAGTTTAAGGTGTCTACTTTAAGGGAAAAAATAAAATGAGTTGATCAAGTGTTTCGGCTTTTTTTTAATACATTTGGCAAAACGGGCTGTATTTTCACATTTCACTGTTTCCAGGGCTCATTCAGAGATAAATGCATTTAAAGTTATATAATTTATCATTTATCAATGATAGTTGTAAAGTGTGTGAGGTGTTTTCTGGGTTTTGTAGTGTAATCACCACTCAAAGGACTTCATCAGGTGGTGTGCAGTGAGTTAATGAGCTTGTTAATAAAACAAAACCCAAAACGACTTTTGGAGTGATAAACAGACAACAGAATAACCAATCACTCCAAAAGTCGTGGTAAAACAGTTAAGGAGTTAAAGTCTCGGACCCAAAACTAAAGCATATTTTTGTTATCCATTTGTTCTATTAAGGTACAACAGGCAGATAATGTTCTATTAAGGTGCAACAGGCAGACAATCACAAATTTGGTTTCATTTTACACTAAATTTGGTTTATCAAATGTTAAAGGTGAACCATTTGGTTACCAGCTCTCCATCAATTAGCTGGGGTCCACCTGGAAGTCTCAAGGACCACTGCAATTGATTGTAGTCGAAAACCACTGCAATTATTGGTTTTTTTTTAGCTGTCTTGTTTGCCCACAGCACTAACCCTAAACTCTTAATCAACCCCCCAATACTAAAATAAATGCTGTATAAAGTACCATTGTGTGTATATATTGTTTTACTTTGTGGGATATGTGTGATAGTAGTAACTGCTGAGTTGACATACAAAAAATGGCAACCGCTGCAGTGATGTGAATAACTTAATATCAATGTTATAGCACGTTAACTTTCTTTATTTGAGCAATTCGATATTGTGATTCTGTGAACTAGAGCCAAAAAGAAAAACTAATAAAAATAAAGGCCAAGGATTTCATTATGCAACTGAACAAGCTGATTATTATTTGATGCATACATTGTTGTGTATTTCAGGACAGTGAAATGTCTGACATGGACCCTATGCCCGGGCCTGAGGGCAGTAGCATAGAGGGGGAAAATGCACCACTTTATTGTATCTGCAGGAAACCGGATATCAACTGCTTCATGATGTAAGTAATGCTACTGGTTTTGTTCTCATTCATTATATTTTTTGTGGAAGTGATACTCACACATTTGTATCTCTTGTCAAAAGTGGCTGTGATAATTGCAACGAATGGTTCCACGGGCACTGCATCAACGTAACTGAGAAAATGGCCAAGGCGATAAGGGAGTGGTACTGCATGCGATGTAGAGGTGACTACTTTTCACTTATCTTATCTCAAAATTATAATTTCTGAATGTTATGATTTGAAGGTTTTCCTAATTCAAATAATTACGTTTTCCCATTTCCTAGGTAAGAACCCTACACTCGAGATAAAGTATCGCTCAAAGAAATCGCGTGACAAGGACCCTGATTCGGACCGATATGAAAAGTACAGCAATCCGAGTACTCCAGAATATAAGGGTGAGAGGCGACGTGGATCAAAAGTAAGTGTATTTTCAATACAATGAACCTGCCAAATGCTTCAATAACTGAAGTCGTTTGAATCTAAAAGATAATTTAATGTATGTCATGTGGTAATTGAGTCTTTTCTGCAAAATGCATAGTTTATATAACTTTGTGACTAATTTCCTTTGTAAGGTAAAGCGCTCTGTCCGCATGTGTGGGGAATGTGAGCCCTGCAGAAGGACTGAAGACTGTACCCTTTGTGACTTCTGCAAGGACATGAAGAAGTTTGGTGGCCCAAACAAAATAAGACAGAAGTGTCGGTTCAGACAGTGCGAGGTTCGAGCCAGGGTAAGGTTTTTCCTGACACAAGTAGAAGTAGAGATGCACTGCACACCATTCCTTAGGAGGTGCCAGCCAATGGCAAAGTAAATACTAAAAGAGAAAAATGTTTATAGGTGCACACTTATAGCTGCCAATGCGAGTTTAATGAGGACACACAGGGAAATCAATGTTTTGGACAGATAAACTGCCTTTTTCTAGTCTTCTAGAAGAAGGCAGTTCTGCCGTTCCTTTAGAGGTGTGTGACCTGTTTCTTGATTTTTGTTTCAGAAAATGCTGCGTGTGAAAGAGGAGGAGTTTGCTTTGCAAGAGAGGCGGGACAATTCCTACCATAGGCGTCGACATTATTCAGATGACTACGACAGTGAGGCGGAGCTGTACCAGCAGTACAAGGCAGCAGGGGAATATGATGATAATATGGTAGGAGAAGTAATAAATCGATGATTTGCAAAGATTGTAAATTATAGGATCCCCATAACTATGAGTTACAGACCTGTCCAGGTTTGTAACCCCTGCCACCCCCAAGGAATCCTGATGGTCCCTGCACACCACTTTGAGAACCCCCTGCAATAAAGGAAGCTTTACAGATGGGGAGTAATAAATTGCACCATCTAGTTCATTTTCAATGGAACCAGCGCTTTATGCGTTCAGTGTTGTTTGTTGCGTGTTCTCATTTCGTGCACACGCCCACGTTTGATTTTAGACCTCAATTCTGTGCGCTTTTTTCTCGCTACGCGATGCTCGTCTGTCGACACTGAGTGGCACGGTGGAATCGCTGTGATAATACAGGTGTTTATCACTCCCTGTCTGTTAAGTTCTGTTAAGTATAAGATTGTGTTCCACTTCCAATTTAGTCTGCTCATTTATATAGTTGATATTATTGGTATCCTCCTGACCAGATCATTTGTTATGTTTAGTAAAGAGCTAGAAAGGCAGGATTACCCCTTTGTTTCTGAACAACACCGTTAATAAACTATTTTCCTTGTATGTGTTGTCCTGACTGAAATCTTATCAAATGCTGTCATACAGCCCTGGCTCAGCGATGAGGACGATGAGCCCCCTTTCAGTCCTGTCTTGCGTAAGAAAGCTGTGAAGGTGAAGCATGTCAAACGAAGAGAAAAGAAGTTTGACAAGAAGGTAAGAATATGTCTATCCTCATTTGGACATGGCTAATTTGTACAAGAAAAATGTGTATACAACAATTGAATACATTTTTGTTTTGTTTTTCTTCGTCCATCAGAAGGAGTCACGACGCCACAAACAGAAGCAAAAACACAAGGACAAAGTCAGGCAGAGTGACAGGGTGGAGGGACGTGACAGTGGCGGGCTCCGCCAGTGCCTGGGGCCCAGCTGTGTGGAGGCAGCACGTCCCAACTCTAAATACTGCTCTGAAGACTGTGGCATGAAGTTAGCTGCCAAGTAAGAATGGGCTGGAAATCTGTCTGTTGATCACTCTTACAAATTTGGTAGATTATGCCTCTGTTTTAACAATCCATCTTGGCATTATATTGGTGGTGAGACCCATCACCAATATAAGTTATTACCAAGAAATGTACTGTGAACCAAAGAACATCCCACTCACCTGGTGAGTTGAATCTTCTTTGGTTCATCATTTTATTTGTGTACTTAGGCCGGTGAAAATTATTACCTACCGTACTATAATTAGTATTTATTTTTATTATTGTATCTGTCATTTCTTTGTATCATATGTTTCCTCCAGTCGGATCTATGAAATACTCCCTCAGCGTATCCAACAGTGGCAACAGAGCCCCTGCATTGCTGAGGAGCATGGTAAGAAGCAGCTGGAACGAATCCGCCGAGATCAGCAAAATGCTCGACTGCGCCTCACAGAGATGGAGCGACGTTTTCATGAACTGGAGGGCATCATCGCCAAGGCCAAGCAGCAGGTGGTGCAACTGGACGAGGAGGTGAGATGTAGCTTGTTGGAGTCAGAGGGAACTCCCACTCCAGATTTTCAGTGCAGAAAATTAGATATGTGACGATTACCTAAGCCTGTGACTATGAGAAGTTGACCTTCTTTTCCAATAATATAAATGACATAACTCCTTAAAATGTCTTAAACTGTTTTTCTGCTTTTCTATTTTATTGGAAATAAAAGGTGGAAGTCATAATCTTAATTTGTTAAAGCATAAATCATGTGATTATCATAAACCTTTGTTTGTAATTTATCTAAAACAATCAGGCGCCTGCATTAAGTAATTCCCAGGTTATCCTCCAAAAATTCATAATTATCACTAGAACAGTCACTCTAGTGTGACAATGTGCTTTAATGTAAAAGCCTTTTCATCTGATTATTTTACTTTTGTGTTGATTTGCAGGTGAATGAAGGGGATAGTGAGGACACAGACCTGTCGATTTTTTGTGTGTCTTGTAGTCATCCCATTAACCCAAAGGTGGCACTGAGACACATGGAGCGGTGTTATGCTAAGGTAATGCTATGTTTTGAATAATGTACTATGTTACTGGAGATAAAACACATGCTTGTATACTAGAGATGCACAAATCGCAGGTATATTAATTAAATAGAAGTTATGTTTCTTTTTGTACTCATGGTCATTTGCTTTTATTGTCAACTTCTCATAGTACTGATTAATATGTTATGCCTGCAATATCCATCTTGTAGAAACGATTCATTTGGGTAAATTGCGGTGGTATTTTTGCAGATTCATATGATGTAAAATGTGCATCTATATTGTACAATAACACATTAAAGCTGGTCTTATTCAATGCTCTTCAATGATCTCTTTTTCATTAACAGTATGAGAGTCAGACCTCTTTTGGTTCCATGTATCCAACAAGGATTGAAGGGTAAGATACTAATATAGTACTGATATAGTATAGCACATATGTAATGCAGGGATTAAAGTTCTCAGTACTGGGTACTGATTTCAGTCCTGAGGATTTCACAGGGGTCATTTGATTAGCTCAGTGCTTATTTGCAAAAGATCATTTTCAGTCTCAAGATTTTTTTTACTTTAATCCCTGTGTAATGGTTGTGTGGGTGTGTTTTTGTTTTTGTCACTGAGATTCTATTTTGTTTTTGTTTCCAGAGCAACCAGACTCTTCTGTGACGTGTACAACCCCCAGAGCAAGACGTATTGCAAAAGGCTCCAAGTTTTGTGCCCAGAACACTCCAGAGACCCCAAGGTCTGTAAGGTTTAACCAGAGGAATCAATTGTAACCAATTGACCTATGATTCGTTAAAAATCTGTACATACTTCATCTGTACATAGTTTGCGTCATTTGCTGCAATTTTTTAAAAAGAACTGCCTTTTCCTGTTTCATTTTGCGGTTAGACCCCAGTTGATGAGGTGTGTGGCTGTCCCCTGGTTCGGAATGTTTTTGAGCTGACAGGAGACTACTGCAGGATCCCCAAACGGAAATGCAACAAGCATTACAACTGGGAGAAGCTTAGGAGAGCTGAAGTGGACCTGGAAAGAGTTAGGGTGGTAAGTCACAACTAGCCACCATATCTATGAGAGTTAAAAATGATCACCAGGCAGGAATGACAGGGTGGTGTCAAATTATTCCCCCTGTTCAATTATATGTATTTTGTTTGATTTTTGGTTTTCTTGAATAGACACTGATTATCTTTTCATGTCTCTCATAGTGGTACAAACTGGACGAACTCTTTGAGCAAGAACGTAATGTCAGGACTGCTATGACCAACAGGGCTGGACTGCTCGCTCTCATGTTACATCAAACTATTCAGCATGACCCCTTGACGACTGATCTCCGATGCAACAAGGATAGATAGCCTGCATCTATTACCCATGCTGTGCATAATATTGTACATAATGTGTGAGACATTGAGCAATAAGAGATTTAACCATAGATTTTACCCCTTTACACCATTTTAAATACACTTTGGTAAATGAATTATTTTGGATTACTCTGTACTGAATGCTAAATGGATATATTTTTCTCACTTGCAGTAGATTATGAGTAAGATGTACTTTTTCTTATGATTGTCCATAATAAATACTATAACAAACTGCAACACTAATCCAGATCCTTCCTGTGTGAAAATTATGGAATGTTTCTACTATCATGGATATATATTAGGTAACATGTCATTGGTTCGACCTCCCATTAGTCGAACAATACTAACCCTACATCTAAACCCTGACCCTGAACGAAAGCACAGAAGCAGCATGTTTGCCCACATTAATGTGCTTCACTTTGGATCTACAGTATGTACCATGAAGGTAATTAGTAGTCTTAGCGCATCAAACTTGGCTATAATGATGGCAAAGTTTCTCGCAACTGCAATGTTATTTTGGACTTGAAATTCTGTATTTTCACATTGGATTTTAAATTACTAAGCACTATTATGGGCTTTAACTAAATGTACTTTGAAGGTCTAAATAATAAACCATAGCACCATATGGACCATCTTGTGACAGCTTGATTCTGAATGAGGGAAAATCCATATTGAATCTGCAATGGAACCCAAGGCAGTAGCTCTGCATGAGCTTTTTGAGCAGCTGTGTAGTGTAGTGTAGGTCAGATCTTGAAGCAAAATCTGCATCACAGGAGACTTTGAATGATTGCAAACTCGAGACTGTTAGGCTAGGATCAAACCGATTTATCCCAATTTAACATCTTCACATTTAATGTGTGAACTATTTATTTATAAAAACAGTAAATGTTAGTATTTACTGTTGGAGAATGGAGCTTACATAACTGCAAAAGAGCTATGCCTGGACCATAACAATAATGTAACTTAAATGAAAACCCAAGGACCACTGTGCAAACCACTGTAGCCTGATACACACTCCGTTTCAGCAGGTGGCAGTGGGACAGGAGGCTTCAGCTTCCACCAGAGGCAGAGTCACACAGTATTGAAGTTTACGCAAACTCACTTCACTGCATGGGGCCAGTCCAGTGGCGGCTCTTCTACATGGACTTCTATTGAGAATAGGGACAAGTCCTGGACCGGAAGTAGGCAGACATGCATTGACCTCAACCAACAGGCCAGCTTTTATGATCTTGATTCTTAAATAAATCGCTTTATTTTAGTTTTTCTAATGGTAAAGGTACAACATAAACATTATAGAGACTAACGGTTGGCACGTTGCATACCTGCATAAAATAACTCGTATTTGCGCCGCCTTGTTAAAACTATTTCCAACTCCAGGCCAACGGACTGCATGAACAGCGCTTGAGCGCTCAGCTTCTGACCCCTCGATGTCGCAACTCTTCTGTGAGATGGCTCTTGGCTCCACCAGAGGGCGACTCATATTTCGGCCAGCTTCATTCTCTGGAGAGGTCGCTCCGCGCCTGAGTCAAACATTGATATCACGTAAAAGGTAAATTAGTAAATTTATATTTTCAATAATAGAAAACAATATATTTCGCACTAAGTACATGATTAATATAATCATTTATATGACTAATTAGCCATTGCAACAAATTAAGTGGATAAATAAGTTTTTCATTTTTGGTTTACAACACATTGTATTGTTTCCTACCATACACGCACCTATCTTAGTCTATTAAAACACGTAATAATAGCACAATTTGGAATAATATATTTATTGTTTTTTGGTTTACGACCCCTGTTTTACAAACCCTAGACCCCAAAATTGTCCCCATTTGGGGGCTTCGTCTTGTTTTGTTTTTTTTCCCTCTGTGCTAGAAGTGTTGTTTATTTATTCTGACTGTGGATAGGATGATGGATCCCAGTCTTTGACTTGATTGTTTATTTTCTATGATTACTTTGTTTTGGTGGTATTTGTACTGTGTTATTTGTTTTATACGTAGTAGCTAGTAGTGCCCTGTGTTCTTCGATGTGTGTTCGATAAAGAACCAATGGGTTTATTTAAAGTCAGGTGGTATATATGGTGGAGCTGGTGATGTTGAAGTAGTGAAGAGGTATAGCCACCAGCAATTCAGATGTTATTTAAAAAAGGTAAATGTCTGTTTATGATGATGATGCTCTATCGTCTAATGTAAAAGATTATTACAACAAACTCGGAAGTATTCAACGATGGCAGGGGCTGGCTAATAATCAATGCTAATGCTAGCTGATGCTATGCTATGCTCGCTGTGGGGTTGGGTATATACGTATATATAATGTAACATGTCAACGTTGCTGTTACTTATAATGCATCATGTACCACGTAAAACGTCACGGACGTTAGCACTGTTCCATAACATTGATGCAGAACGTGGCATGTGATCACCAACAGTTAACCGGTGAAGCATAACGTGTTAGCTGGCTTAACAGATGGTCAGAGCCATCTAGTAGAAGAGTTGCGACATTGAGGGGTCAGAAACTGAGCTCTCGCGCGCTGCAGCCTGAATAGGGACAAGATGGAGTTGCAAAAACATTGTTTTCAACGTGTGCGGCGTTGTCGATGCGCAAAGCATTGTAGATTACAGGACAACAACTAAAGTCCCTGTAATGTCTATTGTATTATTACTGGCAAAATATCTAAAATAAAGGGATCTAAGTTCAATTCAATTCTGCCTATTTCTGTCCAGGACTTGGCCCATTCTGAATAGAAGATCACGTAGACGAGCCGCCATTGGACTGGCACTATGAAGTCAATGGAGTTTGCGCAACTTTGTCTGTACTCTTACACCCTCTCTGTATAACAACGTGATAAATGTTATGGTAACAGCGTAAACATTATGCAAAGTGACGCTGGCGTGTTGTCATGATTGTATTGATGGCATGATAAATCTGGAACTGTTTATTGTTAACATATTCTTCCATGAAATGCCAAATCAGGGTATATTTAGCCCCAATTAACAGGCTTGGTTTTATATTTGGTTTATTGTTGCTCGTGCAACTCATTAACACCATACCAAGATACATTTTTCAGCGACACCTAAGGCGTTATTTACTGTATAAATAACACAAGGGTGTCACAAATTCTTGATATTTGTACAGTAAGATTTCGTCCACATTTTTAAATGTAATGGTTTTAACTTTGCAGAACTCCCTAACATACTTTACCTGTCGGGCAAGTTTCCTTGTCCCAGCTTTCACATCGACTGCATCACTCTAAACATTGTCCTTTTCGTTTCAGGTACTGCCTTGGGGAATTGATCAACCACAGCTCTCTTGGTAGCTAATGTACCATGTACAGAATTTGAGGCTGACATCAACTCTATGTATTATAGTCTGCACATTTTGCACTGCACAGTGTATATTCATCCCTCATTCAATGGCATGTAAATCTGATCATAAAAGAATACTTTTATGAAAAGAGTTTGGAACCATTGACTAGGCGGGAAAATGGATGAAGCACAGACAGTGAATCTGTTATCTGGAGGAGAACCTATGGACGACAACAACGCAGAGCAAAGAGAGCAAAGTAGAAAGAAACAGATTAGTGAATCAGAAAATGTCTCGGAAGGAGTATTGCCTCCGGAGCCCTCTGCGCCACCAGACAGTCATGAAGGAACTGTCCTAACAGTCCTGCCGGCCCCGGCAGTCCTGCCATCTCCTAAGGAATTACGCCAAGAAGAGAATAAGCTGGGGGTCAATGCAGATGCTGAAGATCCTCCTGTTGACTGGCTAGAGCCTGTTGAAGATGACGATGATCCACAGATTCTGGACCACCAGTTTTTTGACCACCACTATAGTAGAAAGAAGGATCCAGAGGTGGACAGTCTTGCTGGAGAAAGTGAAAAGAGTGCTGCAAGTGGAAAGAAAAAAATCAGGTAAAGAATTGTTCACTTTTTATTTGTAGCCTGTTTCAATTTTACCAGCTCAGTGGCCTTGTGGTTAGAGTGTCCGCCCTGAGACTGGGAGGTCGGGGTTCGATTCCCGGCCAGATCATACCAAAGACTCTAATAATGGGACCCAATGCCTGCTTGTCACTCGGCATCAAGGGCTGGATTGGGGGTAAATCCCTGCGACATACTAGTGTCATGTCCAGGGGGTGTACTTGTACATCAAGCTGCCTCCCACTACAGAAACAGGAGATAGGCTCCTGACCTATATGGGCTTTTATGGCTCAGCCGAGCCTCCCGACATCATGGCCTGGCAAGGCTACTTACTTAGTGTTTCAATTCCTTGACTGTTTTATGGATGTATAGCACTGGTACAATTTAGAGAATCTGTATGGTTTTTGTTCATTGGATGTTAATGTATTTTTTTCCTCTATTCAACAAGTCCCTGTTTGTTGTGTTGTTATCTGGGTAAATGTGGTATTTGTGTTTCTCCTCATCATATTGAAGTGAAACCACCACCTGCTATAACACATACTTGACTTTATTTTCATTGTTGAGTTTGAAATTCATCCCAACTTGACATATTCAGGACAGCTTTTGAATGCACAATACAGTGTCAAGTTATTGCACTGCTTAGTAGTTAAAAAAAGGTTATATCTTGTATTTTTGTAGCCTAAGGCAGCTTGATGTACAAGTACACTTAATTTCACCAGATATGTCTGTCATAGCCCAAAAAACAACACACCATTCTGTTTCTTATAGCAAAAAATGTTGGGCATTGTTTTCAAAGAGGGAGAGACTTAGCAGAGAAGAGGATTATGACTAACATCCTAATCACTTTTTATTTACTGTGAATATGTTACTTTCATATGATTAGGATTAATCAGCCCCGTGGTAGGAGAACCCTACCAGATGAAGGATGGGATGACTGCCCAGCTCTTGGAGAAGGCTGGAAACGCAGAGAAGTGATTCGGCGCTCGGGTAGTAGTATTGGCCACAAGGATGTTTATTACTGCAGGTAAATGCTGTCTACTGTCTTAGTTATTAATGGTGTAACAATTTTTTGTGCTCTACCATCAACATTCATGAGTTTATTTTTCTTATATGCCAAGTCTTAAAGGGGTAATAACATGAAATTCAACTTTTTTTTTATTATTTGTGTGTTTTTGGTGCTCCCATGTTTGTTTTCCAATTTGCCCCCAAAAGTTTAACCACAAGAATAATCAGACTTTCATATCATAAAGGAGCTTTGATGGGAATTGTTCTCAGGAACAGCTTGTTTGATTTTTTTTTAATGATGTCATGTACTTTGTATAATTCCTCTTCTTCAGTTTTCAGTTCCAAATTTGCTTTAATATTTTTTTCTGTCCTTACAGTCCAAACGGCGAGCGATTGAGAAGCCGTGTGGAATTGATGACATTGATGGACGGGCAGATGGATTTGACCTCATTTGACTACAAAATGGGAAGGTTCCTCAGCGCTGGTGAAGCGCCACCAAAACGGAAAAGAGTAAGGGTACAGTCGCTCGCCAAAATAAATAATACGTTTAACCGTATGTAACTGTATGAAAGCATTTGTTTCATGGATGTTTTTCCATGATTTCTCTTTAATTAGAGGAAGCGAGAGGTTCAAGACTCTTCCTCAGAATCCAGCTGGTTCGACAGAGGAGATGGCGCAGAGACCCCAGACTCCCTCCACAGACTCACCCCTGGTGCCAAATCAACCCGGATGAGTCCCTACCTCTCGGTCTCGGGCACCGCCAAAGTCAAAGACGAGGATGATGTGGAGGATGACCGTATTAAACTTCCCAATGCCCATTCATTAAAGCAATGGGCCAATGGGCTAGTTGACCCAGAGGACACCCTTCTGTGAGTTAACTCTCTGTTTTAAACCACACCAATGATTCAACTACTTCTACTGTTCTACCTCTTCTCAAACTGTCACAGGTTTGACATTACAGATGTTTTGTGTTGGGCAAGCAGCAGCTGGTTGTACAATGGAAATGCAAAAGCAAAACATTGAAATGCTATTGATTTGTGCATGAAAATCTACACTCTGAAGTCCTCCTATCTGAACAAAGTGTTCATATTTCTACAGGCAACCTCTCCTACAAAGCTGATACTGTCCAAGTGTGCTTTCATACTGCCCAAAGCCTGATTTTGGTTACTTTAAAATTGGTAATGGAAGTCAGCTTTCAGATATAAAACAGCATGACAACAAAACAATACACCATAGAATAAATATATTGCAGTATCATCCTGCAAAAAGGAATGAATTCAACACGTTTTACTATACCTGAATTAATGTAGAAAGTTGGGGGCCAGCCTTGCAAAAGGTGCCACTAGAAAAAGAAATTCAGATTGGTCGCTGCTTGTTGCAATTCTCAAAGTGACAGCAAGTTCATATGATCTGTAGTTTCACTTGCAAGCCTTCGTAGCCTTGAAGGAACTTTTTGAAAATCACAAGTTGAAACCCCATGAGATTTGTCAATGGATTCTGTTACTATTGGTTATGTTAAGTAACATACTAAAAGTTAGGAAAAATCACTACTGAAAAGGCATCATTTTCAAGACGCACACATGGATGCATTTCTCTCACACATCATCTTTTTCTCTACAGCATCTGCTCCAAGTGTGGCATATCGTTTGTAGGGACATCGTATGATAAACAGCGAAAGAAGCCTTGGTGTCCCAGGTGTTGGGGTATGTTCTTAAGTCTATATTTCCCCACAAAGCCAAAGTGCAGTAACTATAATGAAAAAATACAAACATTTTGTGGTTAAAAGTGTTTCAGCTGGTCAGTTAAAAGACCTTGGCATATAAGTCGTCATATGCCAATTGTACTATATCTGTTCAATTGTTCATCTCCCAAAATTGCAAACCAATTTGATTTTTGGGATGCACAAATGAGTCTTGTGTCCAAAACGTAGTGTTACTGCACTTTTTATAGCTGTACTTACACTTAAAATTGAACATTTTTTTTATCCCCCATTGAAGCGTAAATATTTGGATACAAAAATGCAACAAATACTTTCAATCTTTCCATGATAACCTACCTTTAGACCTTTGGGGCTCCATTTTCGTTATCGCTAAACCCCTTATCCCTTAACTTCTTTGCCTTTCTAAACTATTTAAAGAAATATTTCCAAAATGTTTTTCAAAATAGTAAAAACAAAATAAGGGATTAGGGATAAGGAGTTTAGCATGTAACGAAAATGGAGCCCTTGGTCTGCAGTGTGGAGGGAGATGTGTAAAAACACTAGTCCTTATACTAACCTTTCTTTTTGTAATGATTTAAACAGGCTCGAAAATGAGGGAACACCCTGTAATTCGTTTCAGAAAGGTAATTCTTTTATTAGGTTTTGTGCTAGTGAACCCTAAACTTATATGTTTTTTATATATATTTTTGTTTTAAATAGTACCATTTAAAAGTATCTGTAAATGATGCATTTACCAGTGTATATATCCATATATGCATAACATTAATTACAAAAAGTTCAGAATTGTGGATGTGATGATGTCTAGGATGGCAATATCCCAGTGCACGCAGCACAGTTGGTCATTATTTGCATAGATTATCTACTGTATATTAATAAGGTGTTAATGTAAAAAAATACATTTCTTTAAATCACAGGGATTATGTTTTGTTTCCTTTAGTGGATTCCCTGTGGGCAGTGTGTGGCTTGTCGTAATGCAGTTAATTGTGGGCAGTGTGCTAACTGCAAGCATGGAATTGAGAGTCCAGAAGCCCGAAAACGCATTTGTAGGAAGCGTAAATGCATATGTCCCCTTCGTAAGGTAGGCTGAAAGAGAAACATCAGTTATTTGTTGGCTACTTGCATTTTCGAGCATTAATCTGTGTATACTTTATGGTAAAATAGAGCGCTGCGACAGGAAACCAGCCACAGAAGACTTCTAACATTGATGTTCCAGACACGTATAACAGCATGTATCAGGTAATTAAATTGATCTAATCATTTAAACAATTTATAGTGACTACCTTTGTAAACATTTGCAACTAAATAACATTTTTTAATGTGTGATTTATTTCACAGAATGAAAGTGTAGTACCAAAACAGGTAAGTGGTTTGTTTTAATAAGAACAACCACCTTAGTTTTTTTTATATTTTTATACTTTACCCACTCAACAATGTTTATCCCCACAGCAGTCAAGCTATCAAAACAGCGATACAGAGGATTTGTCAGTGAACCCTTTTGAGGATTTTGATGATGAGGATGACTCAACTGATGACGATGATAATGTGAGATCCTACGAGTTTTTCCAGTTCTCTGTGACACAAGAAAAAGGGGAGGGGGGTTAACAAGTGTGGATAAATGACGTTGCAAGCCATAATTTGTATGTACATTGTCATGATTTGTATGTACATTGGTAGGTAATTGCATGTCCAAACTACACTCTCGAAAAAGAGATTGAGGATTATGCAGTGTATCATGACGTCACATTTGCGTATAATAACGTTTGGGTATATATTGTCTCTGTATGTTTCAGTGGCATAAGAAACGGAAGCGACGTGCCTGTGGAGCTTGCAAGGCTTGCCTGTGTAGGAAAGACTGTGGCACTTGCGATTTCTGTATAGACAAGCCCAAGTTTGGAGGCAGCAATAAGAAGAGGCAGAAGTGTCGTCTCCGTCAGTGTCAGAGACAGGCAATGGTAGGTGTTGTCAAGTCCCAGAAAGTGTTCTTTCATTTGTACAGTATACTTGAACATCCGATGGCATAGCCTTGTGTTGTGATTGTCTAACCACATGAACCATGACATTCTGACATCCTGGCTCTACAAGTTCATGTTGCATGCATTGTGTGCTTGCAGATCAACTATTTTTGGAGATAGTTTTGGTGAGATGATGATGGAAGGAGCATAATCTAGACTTGTAAACAAAGTAAAAATTTAAGTGCTTAAAAAAGAAAATAGAAAGCCCAGTGACACCCAAGATAAACTCATAGAGATGTTTATGTTTGACAGAGACACTTGTTGCCTGGCTTCAGCCAGCATGAAGAGCGCTTGATGATGATGGGCAGGCCTAAACCTCAGTACACATACAGTCGTAAGACAAACCCAAAGAAAAATAAAGGGCGATTAGCTGGGTTGGACTGGACTGACAATGAGGATGAAGATCCAACAGTGAGTAATGAGGACAAGTTTTGTTTTGTTTGGTTGCTTTCACAGATTGCCTTGCTGTACATACAACTGCTTAAGTGGCGTCATAGTTTCCACATGCTCTGTTGTAGATGAGTTGGAGTTATGAAAATACCAGTGATGGCAAGTACTCAGAACTGAATTACAATGACCACCAATCAAGTATGCAGGTTTGTTTGCCCCCCCCCCCCCCCCCCCCCCCCACACACACACACGCACCGTGCCAAACACCCACATGTGTAAATATTCTTCATACATATCTGACAGAGAAAATCTGAATTTCAATTTGATTTTATTGTTCATAAGGTGAATCATTTGGATATCAGACATAGCAATGGTCTCTACAACAACGTTGCCAAAATCAACAGTGTGTTGCCCCAAAAGGTAAGTTACGATCTTGTGACCACACTTGTCTGAACATTCTATGACAGTGGTGAACTTATTTTAAAGGTATTCTAGGCAAGTTTAGTGTGTACACAATCTGTTTGTAAACAGATTTGAATCCACTCCACCCTACTCTATACACACACACACACACACACACACACACACTAGCACTCACTTTGTCATGGGCCCAATGAAAAGGATTTGTTGACAACAATAAAGTTCTTGACTGTCTACAGGGCAAAAACAAGTGTCTGTCTTCAGGGAAACAGCTGCAGCATCAAAGTAGACACGACAGGGAGAAAAGACAAAAATATGAAATACCTATACTGTATATATTTTGATTTTTTAGCTAACAAGGCCTAGAATAGGTCTCTGCTAGGCCAAAAGCAGGGGACAGAGGATGGTGTTTTGCTTTCTTTGACTACTGCCAGCATGCATTAAAGGTTTGCCTTTGCTAAAAGGCTTAATTTGGTCTATAACTCTTGATCCGTATCTCCTAAAATCAAAATTTCCTTTGCTTGGATTCTTTGGATCATGACACAACTCCATATAGGCAACGCCACCACAACTCGATTTCCCTCCTTTGTTTTTGCTCCTGCTGCAACTAAACATTTTGGGCTCCATTTCTGTCACACACTAAACACCTTCTTGAACTTGAAAAACCTTTTAGAGCATTTCAATGTGCCAATCTATTGACCCGTTGTGAGCTTGTAATTGGCCATTTTAACTATTGAAAAATGTGTTTTAAAAAAGGCAAAGAAGTTGAGGGATAATGGGTTTAGCAGTAACAAAAACCTAGGGCCTAGTCCACAACTAAAATTGCTGATGTCATACCATTTAATATTCCATTCTGATTGCCTTCCAAAGTTTACAAAGGAGTCTATTGTATGTCAAATACTAAAATTGGGTGGATGTTACAAATGGAGCATCTGAACTTGGAAAGCACAATGTTGCTCTAATCCACACCAAACCTGGCACAAACACAGTTCAGGCAAGTATCGTAACAATAGTCAACACCAGAGGGCACCAATTTGCACTGGTAGTCATCCTTTAATATAGTTGCTGTTTATATATAGTTGTTTAAACTTGGCACAAACAGGTGCCTGCCATGACAATAGTCATGGCACTCCATTGCAATGTTAACAGAAATATAGTCTGTAACACTATATAAAAAAACGGATATGAATTTCAGCCAATGATTCATTAAAATGTTTTGGGAAAAGTAATTAAAGACAACTTTAGGGTTTTTCTTTTCCAACCAAGGTTAATGTTTTAGGTTCTTATTAGAGATTAAAAGATGGGAGGGGGCATTCGAACATCACCCTAAATACATTTATTTTTTTATTATCTACTACAATTCTAATAAACCCCACTGTAGTGCCAGTCCTAAACTGAGCACCACCTGGTTGCTGAAACCACGAGAACTAGTTTAAACGTGTGTACTAATAAAACAAAAAGAACTGAGGTCCAAACGTTGACTTGGGTTAAACTGAAATTATTTATTCACCGTCACGGTCAGCAGGTAAGGCACAGTGATGATACGACCACGCATCTTAGTCTAGAGCAGCACAGCGTTTTCTCCTTGATACAAACACAGTTCTTTGTTCTCTCATAAACACAGTATAGCACAGGCAACAAACTGTGTGCCTCCCAGTTCAGCAACACCTGAACACTGGTTGACACTTCCTGATATAACCTGTGTGGCCAATCTTGACCCTGGCCTTCCTGGGGTTTATTAGGACTGTAGTAGATGATAAAAATGGAACCGCCTTAAAACTTTGTAAACCAATATGTATTTAGGGTGATGTTCGAATGCCCTCTCCCATAGCTAAAATCCCTAAAACTAAAGAAAGCAAGGAATGTAAACCAATTAACACCCATCTTTTACATCTAATGGCATCTAATACCAACCTAAGATATGAACCTTAGTTGAAAAAATAAATGAATAAAGTTGTCCTTTAAATATATTAAACCTGAGAACATAACATTTTAGTTTACCTTTAATATGCTAGGAACAGCTAAGCAGGCGGGATGCAGACCGATCCAACACTGACAGAGTTGCAGAAAATCATTCTGTACAATTGGAGGAACCCATGGTACCCCAGGTAAGTACAATGCTATACCAGATTATTCCCTTTGAGAGTTTATGCATCAGTTCACTGGTTAAACAAACCTAATGAAATGGTGTGGACCATTTCTCGCATTTGAAACATCGCAGATCACGCAGATCTACAGCATGGCTGAAGACACTGCTGCGGGGAGCGGACCAAACACGGATGACCAGCTCGTAGAGCTGCTGCAGGCATTGCGAAATACCGCCCTGCCCCATCTTTGGCACGTCATCTTGACAGAGGGGCCTCAACTGCAGCTCATGCAGTGTGCCAAACAATCCAGCATGACTGACACCATGGTGCTTATTGACCCAGGCTATTACTATCAGGTCACTGTCCAGAAGCAACCACTGCTGCTCACACACCCTCTGTATGATGACCGCCCATCACAATTGAACACTTCATTCGAGGTGGTGAAACTCCTCCTGGACATGGAGAAGTATAGGGTGTGCCAGGGTCTGCCCTTGTCGGACCACTTATCCCAAAAAGGGATAATAGTTTTAGCACGGGCTTCAACATGTGACTTTCTGGTTAAGAAGAATCAGGAGAGCTGTGTCAACTGCAAAGCATTATGTTGGTAATCAAACTGTTGACCTCAGCGGAGTTGGACCATCATAAAGCCCTTTGACCACCATGAGGTCTGATTTGAATGGGGACGCACAAACTGGATTACATGTACACATTTACCTCTGCACTGAAATAATGACTCATTTAGTGACTCACCAAAGGCTTTCCAGAAGCACTAATGATACCATTTCCAGTTATACTGTATTCTCTGTATTATTACGTTCTGTTATATCTGCTTAAACTGTAATACTTTAAAAGGAAGAAACATCTGCAAAGTTTAGAAGTCTTGTTGAGTGGTGCTAGTAGCTAGTGATGCACTGAAAGGAAAAAAATCAAAACCGAATATGTGTCTGTATTTTTTTCTACCAATTTGGGACGAAACCGAATAGGCTGAAAATGCAATTTATGCCATTTTCCAAATAGATTTTCTGCAGCCAAATATTCAATCCATCACTATTGCTACCCATTCCTATAGACAGCCAAGTGTGTCCCTGTCTGTGTCTGTCTGTCCGCCTGAACATGGTAATATTGTTTGTTGACTACCAAGTGTCACTGTTCCCCTGTCTAACACAGAGGATGGCCTGTACAGGAGTACAATACTAGAGCACAAGTACAGTACAGCACCACTCAGTTCAAATGGGTCTGATTGTTTTTGTTGAAGCAGCAGTCAACCAAACACAGACACATACTGCAGGACTTCCTCGATGTTCCTAGTTGCATAAGTAACATGACAGTTATTGTAATAATGTATTGAGAGATAAAGCTATCTTTTGTTATAGATGTAATTTAACCATGAGTCTGACATACAGGTGTATGATTTGAATTGTCCACCATCTATGTAGTTACACTTGTATGCAACTAGTAACAACGAGAAAGGGCTATGTTGCAAAACACGTCTTTTTGGTTGACTGCTGTACAGATCATCAACATGAATTTTCAGTGTATGGATGTTTCTTCCATTTAGGTATCATCAAATCTGCATCCAATTTATTCAAGACGACAACAAGACTCTGGGTTGATATTCTTTAGGGGAGAGAGGGGGGGTCCATTAAACAACCCCATTGCTTATCTCTGTTTAGCTAGCTCAGCTAAAAGTGCATCATTGCACTTTAACTGGTTACTGTTGTATGTTTTGAAAAGTGTGCCTAGTTTTATGTACGTAAGAGTCATTCATTCTAATATTGCTTCCCTCACTAAATTCAATTATGATTTTGTTTCAAATTTCTAACCCTGTAATAATGCCTCCACAAATACAATTTAAATAGAAATAAAGCACTATCATAATGTACATGAGGTTGTAAAGCTTTGTGTAAAATGTAGGATTATCTAAATGTAACATATGCCTACTATGATGTTGCATACATTCGTTATGGGCTATATTAAAAAGAATATAAATTTCATTCATTGATTCATTAAAAACACTTGGAGCTGTTGTAACGTTTTTTTAACCTTTTAATCTGGGACAACATCCTTGTCACATTAATATTTGCCATGTGCTATATTAGGGACAACATATTTGGATCCTAGTGTCACAGTATTCAAATATTTAATTTGCCATAGGTCAGGCTAAATGGGTTAGCAACATTATTTTTCAGAAAACTTGGAATTAGGATTTAGAGGGCATTTTTAGAATTATGTCTAAATGTGTTAAAGGTTTGGGGGGGGGGGGGGGGCAAATCTTTCATCCACATGATGTTATGAGAAAAATTGTATGTCAGGTAATTTCAATAACAAAGAGCAACACGGAGGCAATCTATAAATCTCCCTTACTGTTGCATTGCTTCACTACCAGCTGGTGAGGCATATTTTCTTTATTTTCTCCTGCCTACAAACTTTATCACATGGTTAACATTGTTATAAACACAGAAACACACGTTCTTTCTTTTTTTTCTTTAACATGTTTTTTTTGCGAAATTGAGATCTCTAGAATTTCTAGAATAGATTTGCTAGAAAATGTGTTTTTTGTTATCTCAATTTCACCAAGGCATTTATCCTATGAGGCTAATGAATGTCTGAGAAAGACTATCATGCATTCACAGCCTATCATGAAATTATTTGGCTTGCGGCAACATTTATTTCATGGGATAAATTTTGATGATTTGTCAGTCTGTGTGTGCCCCAAATGGGAGAAAGTAATCCAAAATGGCATACTAACTTTACCTGGGTGTCTACAATCCCCAGTAAAAGTTATTTTTCGACTTTCCACACTGAATAAAATGCCATTGTTGTTGTCATGGTTATTGGCAGTGTCAGTCCACTTTTGTATCCTTTTTGCTTAAAACTATTTGCAAATAGTTTTAAGCACCTTTGTGACTTTTTACACTTCATGTTTGCATTGACAGACACCAAACTATGTGTCAACATGAAATATGTGGCCAGTCACAAAATGGTTATCTTTTATAATGCATTGAATACAAGTACCTATTGAATTATCGGAACCGTGGGAACTTGTGATTTCTATTTCAGTCAATCTGAAACTCTGTCTCTGACCATCAAACTGTTGCTTTGCTAAACCGTTTAGTCAGTGAAAAAAGGATTTTAACCAGAGCTGAGAAAGGTGGTTATCCCTGGTCATAACAAATTTCAATCAAGGTTTCAATAGGAACCGCAAACAACGCCTTGATTTGAATTATACATCTGGTGAGCCTTCATTTTATCATGCTCAAGTCTTCCATATGTTCTACCACTAGTCTGTAATTTTGAAGATGGGCTGCTGGGTGTGTTGTTAGATTACAGAGTTGCTGTGTCTTCTACAGCCTGGTTTATAAATAGCCTATATATAGAATGTTCGCATGGACAAAGCGTTTATGTTGAAATAAAGATTTTGTATTTTGTTAATAGAATTTGTTCATATAAGGGGTCATTTCTTGTGTAATTTCTTAAATTTGGTAATATGTTTTATATTCTTTGTGTCGGCCTGTCATTGCTGATCTGTTACAATTTTAAGTTGCTGGTATAATAAAATTAAACAAACCTTTAATTTATTATATTTTTGAGTATCAAATGTTTTACAATATAGATTTTTTCTATATACCGATATAAGTGATCATCAGTGCCTTGATGACCCATGTGATTATTTAAATCATTAATTAAAAATGCTAGATTTTCAATCAGTGTGTGTGTGTGTGTGTGTGTGTGTGTGTGTGTGTGTGTGTGTGTGTGTGTGTGTGTGTGTGTGTGTGTGTGTGTGTGGGTCAGTTTTGAGGGGTGCAGGAGGCAGGAGTGGAAACCTTGCTTCCGTTTGAACACACGTTTACTGCCTGCCTGTGCGTGTGCGCGCGCGCGCGTGTGTGTGTGTGAGAGAGAGAGATGATGATGCGCAAGGCATCGACGACGCGCTGCTGCTGCTGCTGCTGCTGAATTACATTGGGGGGATGCGAATTAAGCTATAACGAATGGGACGAGCTCGTTTTTCCAGCTCGATGGTCCATTATGATGATCGTGGTCATGACGATTTTCAAAATGAATCGGTCTTTCCGAAAGGGTTTTAGCGAGATAAGTAGCCGATGTTGAAATTATATTCAGCGTAGCATTTCCTTACAGCAACCACCACCACTACCAATGGAGACCTCCATATAGACATCGGTCATGCTCTCTGGTAAGGGATTCTACTTTGTAAAGATGTCCTTCTTCTCTCTCGTATATTATAATAACGTGACACTGGGCGTGTGGCGGAGGCTGTGCGAACAGAACCTTAGTGTAGCCTGTTCTGTCAGAAAATGCAGCATGGCCTACATCTACAAGTCGGTGTTGGTTGGTCTGTTGAATATTTACCAGTAGCGTGATTATTCCACGTTTCCGTTACATTTAATACGTGTCTGTTTGTAGGACTGACATACCTGTGATGCATGCAAGACATTTATTACTACAGTGTGTTTTTTCCTCCCCCAGCATCAGACTGCATGTGTTTTCAGCCTGCAGTGTCTATGCAGATACAGTTGGCTTGTTGCAGCTCTTGCAGAGCAGGTTCAATGTTAGGAGCGTGTATGCTTTGGTTAATAAAACAGTATTGTGTATGGCTATTTTTTACAAGTTGTTTATTATAAGCTACTTAGACTACTGTGTTTTTAATAGGTCTATATATTTATGGATCAACTTCTATTAACCTTAAAATAAGAGCAACGTGTGGTTTTGTGCTGCACAGTTATTAACGGATTAGTAATGGGACCAGCAATTCAGGACTAGAATAGCTAAAAATATGTCATGCTTCTATACAACTTCCCTAATGTTGCTGCAATTAGGTAGGCTACTCCTTATAGACCAGTCATTGATTAGAATGTCCTCATTTCCAAATAAAGCTGTCTCCTCTCATTAGCCTATAATATGCAGTCTGACGCAGACTATTCTCGCCGAACCTATTCCCACGGAGACATGCACCAATCCAGACACGATTATGAACACATTCTTGAACAAGGATACCCAGAACTGCCAGACAGCATATGGGACTTTTCCAAAATGCTATGTGTACTCCCGGACAGCGCCTCAGGGTGATTCACTGCTAGTGCAGCTTTCCTCTATATGGGAAACACCTTAGAAGAGGATGTGCTATGCACATTGTTGCCATGCAGTTGTTTCCTTTTGCCAGTCTTGATAACTTTTGTATTTTGCAGCGATGCTCTTGTATATTTAGAGCAATTTCTCTAAAGTTCTTAGGCAACACCACAGGGCATAGCATTAAAGACCCGCCAGAGAAAACAATGTTGGGATCACAGTTATTGCAAGTAAAGTGTTTGTCGTACTTAGGCCTGATATGTTAGCCGTGCATTCTGAAGTTTATTACACACAGAGGAATATATAGAGTAGGACAGTAGATCTATGACGTCCCTAATACTGTAGATTATGTAAACCGAACAATAAGAACAGAATGAGCAGGAACATGCTTGCATCTCATATTGTATACAGTCAGTCTCTCTGATGCACCCTGCATGGTTATCAATATGCATATGGAGTAAACCACAACACTTAAGCCCAAATCCTTGCAATTAGTATAGCAACTACTTGCAACAAAACAGTTTTAGGGCGTCGCTCCGACACCAATGTGGCTCCTTGCAACTTCCACTGAGGATAATGATTCAGTAGTTGCATGTTGCAATGAGTCGTTTGCCAAATCATTGGTACGATTTAAAGGCAATCTTAGGAAGACCATTCATGGCCACTGGTCAGTTTCATTTGGTCATAGAATTGAACATGCCATTGTTGTGTCCTGTTCTATTGTTTCCCAGTCTTCAAAAACTTCTAGGTGTTCTACTTTTCGACAAATGCATAAAGCATCTGCATACTTTACATGGTACTGTGAGCATTAAATTTCAATTCAGACACCATGGGATTGGATCTTGACTCACATGGGACAAACATGCTAGTATTCTATTGGCCAAGGTGACACCATGCCATTTAGATATGGATTGCAATGATGTGAGCAGCTGGCTCAGTGCCACAGAAAGATACATCTCCCCTGTTGATAGACACCTAGCAAGTTCACAGTGTAGGTACTGTGTACTGTACGTCCATGATTGCCCCAGGTGACATCTCTATGGACTTTCTCCCCATGCCATCATCACCAGGGAATTAAAGCATATATAACTTTATATACCAGTACCAGGTTGTACTGTTTGCATTCTAGTACAGTTAAATTCAAAGTGAAGATTTGAAGTGGCTGGTGAACCAGACCTCAAATGTGTCCAATGTAATCATGCAAGAAATCACAGTTGAAATTTAACTAAACGAAATTTAACTAACTAAAAGTTAGGATAGAATGATATAACAAGAAACATACAACACATGCCATTCAGAAAGTAAACAAGAACAAACAAAAAAAACGAGTACAATTACAGTGTGTGACATCTGGAATTGACAGATGTTTTGAAAAAGCCAAATATTTAATTTATACAATATACACCTGAATATTTTTACATTGACTTATATTACAGTGGTCTATTGTTGTCAAGCTGTCTGTGGTTGTGCAAACATACACTCCCTCCAAAATCAACAGTGCAGATTACAACCACAGTGCAATAGGGCTTTGAATGGCTGGGACAGTGAAAGCCTTTGGAACACATACAGAAATCCCTCCAGGTGTTACAGAGCAAAGGGAAACAGTATAGGTATAATCCCATGGACATTAGAACCACATTCCATTCTTTATTGGGCATGTACACGCGTGCTCTCAAGCATGCGCGCGCGGCCGCGCGCGCACACACACACACACACACACACACACACACACACACACACACACACACACACACACACACACACACACACACACACACACACTAGGATCCAGGTGGACAGCATTCACCAAGATTGCTTTGTTTCACCCGGTGGTAGTCATCATGTCAAACCTGCAAAGGTGAGCGTCAAGGGCAAGGTGAGAAGAGATTCAGGACAGTAATCCTGCCTATATGATTGGACAGCACAAGGCAAGTGTCCCTGTGGTCTGTCTGTACTGATATAAACATGTTATAAACCAATATTTCAGGGATGCGCTGAGAGGAGATTATATTAGTGAGGAGGAGGAGGTGGGGCTGGGGGGTTATGACAGGTCACCTGACCTCCCATAAGCCCCCTGCCCTTCTCTGCTGCTGATTGGGCAGTTGGAGTTGGAGGGAGCACAAGTAGTAAATCCTCAGCACTCTGTATACGCTCCATATGCCCCATGGACCCTAACTGATCCCTTAATAGAGAAACCCTCCATCCATTACGTCTTCAGGTATTGGAAAAGTAGTGCAAAAGTAGAATATCACTCAGGCCAAATTTCCTCAAAATCGCTGACCTACAAGCTCAAACAGCATATTCTTGCCTTTCTTTTTTGTTTTTTGAAAGAAATAAAAAAAGAAAAGAAAAGGAAACACATTATCTATGCCCAAAATAGGGACTCCAGGTTGAAAGTGAGACAATCAGGACTTTAAGATCGCCCTCCCTGCAACTTCAAAGCAACAATAGTTGTAGGCGTGCTCCATCGCAGTCGCCACAGAATCCCCAAATAGTTAAAAAGTCCAGTGATGCCGACAGGGTCCACCCCTTCCACTGGCGTCTCCTCTGCAGGTACCTCTTGTCGACATTGAGAATAAGACAACCAAAAGCTGCATTTTGCCGTCAGCGGACAGGATCCAACTGCCAAAAGGCTTATACTGTATATCGTTTGCCGGTGGCGTCCCACATCGCATGGCGGACCGACCTTAATCTCTTTAATTCTTGATTGTTGATTTTACACTCATTCTGTATGATGCTGTGATTATCACCCTCACAGTTCATCCAGATAGGTATTAGAATCTCTTGCAGTTGGACTTTGAACAGCAGAGAGTTTGTAGTACAGAGAAAGGACACAGTAGTTTCTCAAGCGCTTTTCTTGTCTTTGTAATGACAAAAGAGCAGTATATTTTATTGAAAAGCTATTGGTATTTTCATGGTGGTGTGTGAAGCCTGCTTTTGACATGTTAGGGTTTGAAATGGTTATTGAATCCACGTGTCTCCAACTTAATCTGCACCATTGGAGGCTTGATGTAGTTGCCATGTGTAAGTTCACAACAACGACAGCTGTGTCAACACCAGTCAACAAAAGGGCTGCCTGCAGTCTCACCTGTCTATGCCAAGGTAGTGGTGATATTTCAGCTGCTCTTTCAATGTGTCAAGTGGTCTACAGCCTGTAACAGTGAGTCAGCTCTCCTGCCTGTTGTAAGCGATTAATAGATAATTCTGCACAGAAGTATGCTTCGCATGTCAAGAATTGATCCACTACCCACTCCAACAGGTTGGATAAATTAAGCTATTTATCGGATGAAAGGGGCAGATAAAGGAATACATAAGACAAGCTGTGTCTCTTGAAGTGTTAGAAGTGGCCAGAGTGATATTCCCTCCCTTTGAAAACTAGAAGTCTATTGCCTACAGGGGTTTACCTTGGCAGGAGCATAATATCTCAATCTATTAAACCAGGGGAGTATTTTGGTTCCTTATGAAAACATGGTATGGGAAAGGACCTACCGTACCTTAAAGGCGTGGGTGTTTAGCCTGCCGGACCTGAATATTAAACCACTCCCTCATTTGCATTCGTGTGATGTGATCTGCACAGGGGCAGCCCGCTCTCACTGCACAGCTCATGTTTTAATCAGCATGCCTCTCGAAAGTGCTATCTATATCACCATCCACTCTCAATTCCCTATGTAATGTTAAGTCAACACATGTTTGATAACTGCTGCTTTCTTACACGTTACATAAACCATTTATGGGTGCCACTTTCACCCCATAATCATGCCTTTGATGTTGTGCTCTGTGATTCTGTTCACCAGATTCCTCATTGTCCTGCCTTCTTTCTCAGAAGCTGCTCTCTGGAATGTGATGCAGTTCTGTGTTGTTCTACCTGTAGTAAATCGCACATCTGGATACCAGATGGTTTAGATAACATTAACTGGTCAGATCAATCATCTTATCAGGTATATAGTTTGCTTCACTAGCACACAGATGCTATTTGTTATTAATTGCAATTGTAGTCACAAAGTCAGATTTCAGTGAGTGACTAAACCATTACTTTGCCACGCAAATGTTTGTTGTTTGTTGTTTTGTTAACTTGTGGTTGGAACTTAGGTCAGACGTGGTTGCCTGAAATTGGCCCCATGTGGACGGAGCAATCAGGTGACTAGCAGTAGCACAGAAGCCAACCAAATGGCTCTGTTTGTTTTGTCTTGTCATGACTGACCTGCTCAATGGCCAGGCCTGCTTGGCCTTTTACTGCTGAATAGGACTTTGTTTACAGTAAACATGTGAATTCTTGGCATATTAGATTACGTTGAATCAAGAATTTTGATCAGTGGCTTGGGACTTCTGTGTGGTGAGGTTTATGTGACTCCCTCTTTTTTTGTCTGACCAGTGGCTTTCAGTTGCTTTCACTGAGCCATAATAACAGCAGTTGTTTGCTTAATGGGCTCCTACTTGTCTGTCAATTTGGAGGTCACACACACTGGGGGTTTTCACAGGGAACACAAGCAAACAGCAGCTACTGGTTCAGGACTGCAGACTTTCAAGTATATTACAATACAAAGCCATCCTCATACATCCTCCCGCTTTTAGTGTTATGGCTTAAAAAGAAAACAGAAACTCCCCTTTTATGGATGCATTGGTTGGTGAATGTTAATCATGGAACCTGTTTAGTTCAGACAGTTACTCGGGTGTCTCAAAATTACATCTTGTCATTATAGGTCAATTATATGATATTTATATGATCTGCTTACATTTAGCCCATTGAGGCTTTCCATTTATGGATTTGCGGTTTAGATGGAATTGTTTCATTACGTCCTAGACAAGCAAGAAGAGAACGTGATACTTCCTGCCAACAACGATTTGTGGTGTTGAGAGAAAATCAAACAGCATTGCTATTTTTGGGTCTTTGGGTCGTGCTTCTATACAGTGATGGTGGAAGAGTGTAGTTGTAAATGAACTTACATCAATATGGGGAAAAAGTGTGACTGAAAGAAAAACACATCATACTCAGTTAGCAGATGAGTTGAGATAGATTAGTGCGTTGTTGTCAGAGTTTGTGACAAAACATTTCTCTTATATTTCTATGATGGGGGTGTTGTTCTGTTTGTTAGACATATACAGTAATTTCATTTCACTTGTTTTTTTGTTTTGTTTTTTTTTTTTATAATTTTTAACCCCACGTTTTTGCAACCCATTTTTTCACCCAGTGCCAATTCCTAATCACGGGTGTAGTGGAGGGCGGACACGGGGGGACGGAGTCCCCCTGCTTCTCTCACATCTAAAATATTTTTGGGGGCAAAAAATGTTTTTTTGACTTGTCATTTACTTTTATGGATACAACTAAGCATTGTAAACCATCTTTCTCAATATACTATTCAATATGCATGCTTTAATAGTGTGTCTGTCTGCATTGTGCAGGTGCACGCGAATGCCCCCCCCCCCCCCCCGCGAATGCCCCCCCCCCCCGCCAACCTGAGGAGGCAGCGGACTGGCCTCATGCTTCCTTCAATGCATGAGGAGTCCAAACTGCCTTCTTTTCACCTGACAGGGGGGAGTTTCCCTGGTTGGACGTAGCGCGTGGAAGGAACACGTTATTCCAACCAGTTCCAGTCCCCTCCATCAGGCGCCCCGGCTGGCCAGGGGGAGGCAGTTTAGAGTCCAGGATTACAGCATGTTTTTGTGAGGGTATCTACCCTAGGGGACATGCAATTTCATTTCACTTCTTATACACAGATAAGTGGACACCATTAGCAGAAATTGAGTAATGTAATCAATAGAAAACAGACATAGACACTGTTTTATCCATTGCCATTATCCATTGAGAATCAACCGTTCATGTTATTTATTAATATCTTGTTGTCATTGTAAATGTCATTTGTCTTTCTCTACTACTAGTAATCCTGTGGCTCAATTGTGTGCTTGTCCAATTGTGCTTGTAACCATTGAGCTATTGAGCCGTAACACATGGTATAGGTTTTCTTTTTCTATGAATTATTCACCCTGCCTGTCAATTCCTCCTTTGTTCCTTTTTCACTTCCATTTTCCAAATTAACTGTTTGCTAATAGCATAGGATTCTAATCTTAGAAGATAAATTGATGATTATATTCAACCATTCAATGATTTCCTGTTTGAGAGACTTCTTAACTGCACGTTTCCAAGAATGTTTTATTTTTTACTTCTCTTTCACATATACAATCATTATTCTTATTCCTTATTCTTATGAATATATTTTATGAATATTCCTTCCATTATTGATATCAATACCTATATTCAACAATATTGTTTTCAGTGTCTTCTGAAGAGGAGTGCAGTGGCTCCTCCTAGTGGAATCTGGGATAATCTGTGCTGGGAGACACCCATAATATCTGCTGACTTGCTGGAAGTGAAATGGCCAGTCTACACCACAACAAAACATATGGCTGAGACCGCAAGGTTAGGGGAACACACACATTTACACTTTAATGTGGTTTCTGCTGATCTGTCCCAGCTGTGACACTTAAAACTCTACATCTATCTCATCACAGGTGAGGGTTTGTGCTGGGAGCGCAGAGTTGTAAAGTCCCCCTGAATTACATCACATGGAGGTCAAAGGACACATGATCACATCCATGGGCTTAGGAGGTCCAGGTGAGTAATGTTGCTTGTTTTGTCATGAAGTATTGACAACATTCCAGTGTGAGCACCTTGATTTAGTTTGCACCAACAACACCCAGAGTGGACAGCCAGTGTTGTTTAGTTGTTGCCTGTACAAATAATCAGTTTGATACTTTGGGGAGCATCCAGCTGAAAGAAATAACACATGTGTTGAGTTTAATCTCTCATGCCTAATTGTGTAGAAAAATGAAGTAATTCAGATGTTGCTCTTGAAAGTGTAAAATGAGAGTGTAAAATGTTAAAGCAAATTTTAATGCTCTCAATTTTAACACTCTCACGTTACAGATATATAAGGGTTCATTTGGTTACCAACTGTCCATCATTTAGCTAGGGACCACCTGGAATCCTCTCAGGGACCACTGGTGGTCCCTGAGAAAACCCATGGAATAGTTGAATACTGAAGCACATTCACTGAAGAAGCTGAAAACTATAGAATCGAAACAAACAAACAAACAAAATTTAGTTTATCCAGCGAATTTAGTTTATCCAGCGAAGAGTATTTTCAAACAACTTCTGGAGATGATTTATGGATGTCTTTTCTTGTGCAGATGTTCATGGCTGCCAGGACAGCAAGCTGCAGGCAGAACGTGTTGCAGCGCTACAGGAGAGAAAGCAGGCCCTGGAAGCACTCCTCAACAGCCGAGTGGGAGAGCTCAAACAAGTTTGCTTGCATGAGGCGGTCAGTATTTGTCTGTATGTCTGTCTACAGGGCAAGTACTACACACCTTATACGTCAGTGGTTCCCAAAGCACCATTCTTCATGTCAAGGACCCCTAAATTGACACTAATTTGAAATGCCAGGGGGGAATGGGTCCATTCACTTCATTGGTTCCATTTGTATACATAGCATGACTGTGTACTGAGTTACTAACTATCATTTAGCTAGGGACCCCCTGGAACTACATCCAGGACCCTTCTCACTTTGGTAACCACTGCCTTACGCTGTGTAGCTGTGCAGTACATCTATGTGTTTTGTATTGTCATTGCTTCCTTTGTACTGTGTAGTAGACAAAGAAAGGAATCTGAGATGCTGAGCGTGGCTGCTCAGTGGTCATATTACCATAGAAATACGGTGTGTAGCAACTTGTTAGAAAGCATAGTTGTTGTCGAGTAGTGCTTCATCACTCAACAAAAGAATGTGCTGAATGTCAGTGTTTTCGTGATTTCTCCAGAGACCATGGCAGTATAATACGTAGTACGGTACAAGGCGGCAGCTGCCTCAGCTTTTCATTGACAGCTGTCTCACTCTTGTTTTGTCTACAGTATGCTCCCTCTTCTCAGCCTGCCTCTGCAAAGTCTGCATGCATTTTACTGTTCCCTGCTGTACAATTGATTGAGCTTTTTAGTAACCTGTTTATGATTATTATTAACGTATCATGTAGTGCTTTAAATTACACACAAAAAAAAAACTCAATTATAAGAAGATATAACCATATTCGCATGTTAGACCGCCCCCCCAAAATTTAATAAATATGAAATCTAAATGTGTTTCCTTGACAGGAACTGACAGGGAAGCTACCACGTGCTTTCCCTCTGGAAACAGGAGAGAGACCCCCAGTGGTGCAGCGCAGGGCTGGCCTTTCACCCAACACCAAGGCAGAGGTAAGAGTGAACTAGGGTCACTAGTGTAAGGCGAGACAATATTCTATTATGTTTTAATGTCCATGACATCATAGGGAGGAGTAGACCAGTGGTTTTCAACCTTTTTGATCCCAGGGCCTGCTATTTATTCAGCATTTGAGCCACAGACCACCACTTGATGACATTTTCATCCCACAGACCCAAAACTAAAGATTTCTTCTGATTTTGTCCACAATTCTAGGCTGGATTTTGGAAGCAAAACATACAGATCAAAATGACCATTAATTGTATACATTCTCTAGTTGTGTAGACTTGAGTTCATTCACATGATGAATATTTTAACACTTGAGAGTTACCAAATTTCCATCAATTAGCCTGGGGACCACGTGGAACTCTCTCAGTAGTCCCTGGACCACTGTTTGAAAGCCACTGCGTTAGACAACACAGTCTTTCACAGACCGGTGGTAAGTTTGTTCTGCCTACGAGCATAGGGTTCGGACCATATTTAAACTAGCTACTGCAAGGACAAGCTGCACTAGAAGAGTTAAAAAACAACCACTATCAGGCAATATAGTATAATAGACATCTTGGCCCCTATAAGTGAGAGGTCCTCTGCGTATCAGCCAGAAAATGGTAAAAGGCTTGTTGCTGCGCAATTGTGACAACTTGCATCAGAGAAAATAAGAATACCTGGGCACTTAAGGAGAGGCTACCCAATTAAAATATATAATAATATATAATATACTGGAGCACTCAAGTGGTCTGCGCGTGTTTTATTGTTGTTGTTGGGGTGGTTTACTTTTGTCGTCCTCTGGAGTAAAAGAAAAATACTTTCACACTAGTTGAGGGCTCCATATTTTATTTCAGTAGTCTATCCTGATGTGCCCACATGTATTTACTTTCTCTGTAGCAAATATAATATCATCATAATGTTATGTATTATATACTGTACCAGTATTATTAAGGGTTAGCTGCAGACAGGCATAATACAATATAGTATAATGTATAATTCTTCCTCACTGTGCATATGTATACTGTGGTATGCTGTTCTGCAGGATGAATCTGGCCAGAGAAGACAGATGAAAGCCCTCTTCACCGGTGCTTTATACAGACATGGTGAATCAGACCGATATGTGCCAAACAGCAAGAGAACAGTCCATCGGGGGTGCCATACAGGTAAGGCCAGTAGGCCAGTATTGTTACATTTGCCTAAAAGGTCGCCACTGCTGAATACCAGAAAAAGTGGTAGGTAATGTTAGAAATCAGTGTGAAATCGGTATTGCACTGTACATGCGTATCCTTAAGATCTGGGTCTTCTTCTTATAGCTGAGAAGGATGCCCACATCCTTATATGAGTGTAATTGGGTTCATAATAAAAAAAAAAGGTTTCCAGCAGCTCCAATGAATACAATTGGCAGTGTTTTTGGAGGGAAGCTGTTATGCAATCATGCCCTTGTTTGCAAACCCTGCTAGGTGGTTAGCTGAGCCTGTTTAGCAGGGAGGGGACATGGGGGGGAAATAGCATGAACCACATGTATTAGCTTTCCAAGTGAAAGCTGTCTGGTGAAAAGTAGCACCTGCTGACCTCCTGATGTGTCAGACGAGAAAGACTCTTTACACCCTCCAGGGGTAACAGTATGGTACTTGGCAGTGACAATGAGAGAATTAAAATCAAGCGATATGGAAACAACATAGCCTCTTTGCAAAGACAGGTGCTTAATCATTCACTCATTTAAATGTTAAAAGGTGCTTTAATGGTCAACCAGGTAAGATTGCAAATCTGTATCTGATCTAGGCTATATAAGCACTTATGCGAGAGCACAAACTGAAGTCACTTATATGCACAAGCTATGTCCTCTGGAAATATGTAGTATGTACACACCCAATGCTCCATACCTGTGCCCAGTGCAAGTGATCTTCACGCTGTCGATTTATTTGGACCACCGGGACATCGGAGCATCACAGCACACACCAGCCTTGATGCATTCATTCATCATTCACTCCATAAACATTCAGATTATGTCTGCCTTAATGCCGAGCACACACACACACACACACACACACACACACACACACACACACACACACACACACACACACACACACACACACACACACACACACACACACACACACACACTGGTTAATAAGCCAGACTAATTTCCCACTGCAGGCATTTTTTGGCCAACAGCTGATTCGGTCTGGCTTATTAGGCAAGCTAACAAGAAGTAGCACGCAGAGGCTTAAAGTGTCCTACAATGATGCCCTGAGCATTCTACTTATGCTTCCTAGATGGCATAGTGCCAGTCACTTCTTAGTACTCATGCCTCGCCTGAAGGAGTCCCGCAACAGTGTTATTGAGTATAAACTCAATCCTGGGAAGAACTGTCTTCGGTACTTGTTTCGGCACTGGAGGGCCAGCCTCTATTTATGATGTAATGTTTTTATTTATTTTTAGATTTGAATGATATAATGCTATAAGTTCTGTATGTATTCCCTGTGTCTGTATTATATTTTGAATATATAATATATTTAATTTAATTAATCCCAACTGTTCTGTATGTTACTTCACTGTCTTTTCTCTTGTCTTGTAGAGGACACTGTAATGTCAGAAAGTACCAGCTCCATATCTGATTCAACGTCACATGAAAATGGTAAGTAAGGCCTTGCCTGGACCCAATCCAAAACAATATTTCCTTAAAGCTTGGTTCTCTCAATAATTAATATTTTATCACTTGCAGTAACTGAATCATAGGTGCTATTAAAAATGTAATTGTAAAAAAGAGTAATAGTGAATTTATATTAATATTTATTTATTCTCATCGTTGTCATCATCGATGTAGCTGGGCCGCAGAGAAAGTTTTTCTTGTCCAATTCTTTAAGAGCCCGAGGAACCTTGAGACTTAAGAAATCACTAGTTCTCGGTCTGATAGGTGCTATTGTTCAGTTCCAACGTGGAACAGATCATCAGGGAGCATCCCGGCAATGGTATTATATAAAAATAGGTGACAGGGCTTATCTCGCCTCTCAGTTAGAGAGGATAAGCCTGAGTTCTCATAAAGTGCACAGCAGTGGGTACCATAATAATCTCCAGGAGCCCACCGTAACACAGAATGGTAGATGCTGTCTAGCCACTTTGAAAGTGAAGGAGCAGGAGATCAGGAGAGCAGGAGATCTATGCCATTATACCAATTCTAGTTTACATTAAAGTGTACATGCTGACTTGTTGTGGATAGTCGTCTCCACCAGGCTATAAGCAAAATACACCCCTGATCTGCAAATTTCAGGGACATATTCACCCCTTTATGAACTGCACATTGTTTTTTTACATCTAGAAATTGTTGGCCACTCCTCCTTTGGTCACTTTATTTACACCTGATTGTAAACTAACTTTAGGCCCAGTATATTTAGAGTCAAGTAGTCAAGATGAATCTTTCTAATATTTCATATTCAATCCTGACACAAACCTGACAGACACAAAAAAACTGTATGTGCAAGCAAAGCTGACATTCTTGTTCTGATTAATGTGTCATGTGCTTGTGCGTGCACTATGTGTTCCCCCAGCAGAGTCCTCTCCCAGTGTGGCTGGTGATAAACGCTCTCTGTCTCAACCTCGCCTCACCCTTGGCAGTCCTGACCACAGGATCAGCAGGAAGCTCTCACCCGTGGAGATCTACTATGAGATGAGGACGCGCCGCAACTCTGTCACCAGCTCTGTTAGGTGCTGTTCGTCTTTCGTGTCACATCATTTGTGTGTGTGTGCGTGCGCGTGTGCCTACGTGTGTGGCCGCGTGCGTCTATTTATAGCTGCTAAATGATGAATACAACCTTGTCCTGTCATGTCTGACTTACTGAACTCAAATTTTGTTTTACAGCCCGAGTCATTCTTTACCGAGGAGTGCATCTAATGTTGAAGGCAGAAGTGTTCCTGCCACTCCTATGCTAGCCCGAACTGCCCCCATCAGCGTTCTTGTCAGGTAATCTACCTCTGACTCATGTCACACTCCCACAGCTACACAATACAACTGTAGCTGTGGTGGAGGCTAGCATACAGTAGTCTTGAGTCTACAAATGTAAACATTACATTTACAAATGTAAACATTGCACGATTTACTTCTGTGCAGAATGTAGGCATTATTTTACTCTACGTAACAAGGTAACAGGGAGGCTCGGCCCAAATAATACTTGGCAAATAATACTCGGACAAATGGACCCTAGCGGGTCCATTTGTACACTCTCAGGAAAATTTTGGAACTGTCCCTCTTTTGACCCTCTTTCAGGCTGCCCTCCGGAGAGCTCAGCTCAGTTCCCTGACCCCTCAATGTCGCAACAATGTCACTGGCCCGAGTATTATTTGGGCCGAGCCTTCATGTATTCATGTAACAATTATCATTGTGGTATATGAAAATTATATTGTTCAGACCAATTAATTTTCTGTGGTGCAAAACAGTGTCCTGTCACTTAGCTCTCATGGAATTTGCTGTACAGGATGAATCCTACTGATTTTGGTGACCCAATGATTTTTCTGCTCTAGCACCACTCTTATACTGGTGATGACCTGAAAGGTAATCAAGGGCATGGCACCCCCTACGTCCAGGACACCCCTACACCCTTTCCCACACACTTAGATCAGGAGGATGTCTGTCTATTCCCTCCCTTTCATATGTCGCCCAGGCAAACGCTACAGGCGTCTTAGCTGTGGAATGATGGACTGCACTTCCCATTATACACCACTATCTCTGTACCTCTTCAAACTCCACCTCCCACCCCCAGCACTCATTTCCCTTTATCACTTGTTATCTTATTTTTAGGACTTTCAACTTATATTCACACATGCTATGCTATATTAGACACATCCTTGTGGCTTTTCCACAAACGCTAAGAATTCTATTTAGATAGCATGTTGTTTAGACAGATGCTAGGTTCTATGTTTGTCTGCTAACCTACTTACTTTGTAACACTGCATTGATTTATTTGTACTCTGTAACCAATTATCTTGTTGTTTGTTGACTAGGCTTCATGCCACTTACTCTGATATGGCAAATTGCAACTTAAGCCGCTTTGAATAAAGAGCATTTGGCTAAATCCCAAATGCACACAAGATAGTCATGTGGGTGGAGTGTTGTGAAATGGACGATGAACCCTAGTGATTCTGGTGACCCCATGACCTTTCCTCTAGGAGGGGGCATCCTTATGGCCAAAAATATATTGTATCTCAAGAAGTTGTTCATTATACAATCTGTATATGGCCATATCAACTTTACTTTCATTTCCCTTTATACGGTAGCTCCTTTGCTGCTAATTACATTATGTACTGTTAATCCTTTGGTGATTATACAATGTTTGTTTTTTGATGGCCGCCGTGGTTTCTCTCCTACTAAGAAGTCTTTATGTTCAATCTCTTTGTCAGATCGGACCCATCGGGGGGCAACGTACTGAAGCAGTGGTCTGGCAGCCTGGATGTACCTCACATGATCCCCTTGGCACAGGAGGGCTCCGCCTCTGATCGACGAAGCTGCCCCTACAGCTCCCGCGCCAGGCGCAGCAACAGTTCGGAGGCCCTGCTGGATCGTTCTAGCCTACCCGACGATCCAACCCCCAGAAATGGGATGCCCTCAAGGGGCGGCCCCTACAAGAGCTCAGAGACTCTGACAGATGGAAAACTGCGGCACATTCACCTGGGGAGCCCTGAGAGACACATGGACGGCTCAGTGGAACAGGGGAAAATGCGTCTATCTGTGGGTGGCAGAGGGGCAGGGGGAGGCTACAATGAGCTGTTGATGGATTATATCTGGGGAAAGCAACAGAGGATGCAAGTGCAGCATCATCTGTACCAGTCCACAGGCAGGATCTGGCAGGACGTCTCCTCTCCTCACGGCACCGCAGCAGTACCACCGCATGCCAACGGCTTCTCTCACTCCCAGGTGCACCTCCCCAGCGCCGCTCCCCCTTACAGCCCCATGGTGATCAGAGGGTCGCAGGCCGAGCCGCGGAGGGTGAAAGTTACCAGAACCAAATCCTGCGGGCCGTTCATTCCCTTGCAGCAACAACACCAGCAGGATACCATCTTGCTTTCGGCTTACGAGTCTCCCCTTCCGGCTTCAGACACCACCACCTCCTCCATACCGAACTTGCACCCTTACCAGACGGAGCTGTCTGGTACTTCTTTTAACCGCAGGCCCCCGCAGTTTTCCCTCCTCACCCCAGAAGACTCCACGCGGAGCCTGCATAAAGCCCTGGCACTGGAGGGTCTTAGGGACTGGTATTTGAGGAACGCCTTGGGCTACCCTCCTGCTGCCGGAAAGGGCCACGAAGCAGGAATCTCTCGCCTCTCACATCCCCATCCCCTGGTGCACCAGTCTCAATCTATCCAAGGCGATCCAATAAACCTCCACAGATCTCAGATTCCCCAATCAGCCAGCTTCCATGGTCACCCACTGCATGGAAGGTGAGTATTTCTCTGTTTTTATTGAGTATTAGTGTGGTTGCCCAGAGGGCAGCCCAACTTTATTATTCTTGTTATTTATGTATTGAATATATGCATTAACCCAATTCATCCTGACATTGTAGACTCTACAAAACATTCACTCTGAAAGAACATGCTGAAAGATTTGTGCTCACATTCTCCCCAAAATATTATTTTTGTGGCGAATGTGAGAATAATAATATATTTTTCATTAAAACATACAGAATGGGTTACATTGAACATTTCTAGTTCATGCCATGGGTGTAAACTGAAAAGGCACAATTCCAATGTTGTTGCCATAAGTACAGGATAATGATGATGTAGTGACCCACCTGATGCCACAGGGACCCTAAAAGGTTCATATGGAATAAACAAACAACAAACAAATAAATTATTAAAGAATCAAATAAATAAATGAATGTGGAAAATTACTATAGTCTGTATTAGTGCCAAGCACACTAATGACCATAATATAATAATGACCATATAATTACCAAATATATTATTTACGTTGTATTACTTGTCTTTCTCTACAACAGGTCAATGGAGTTCTCTCTCTACCAGGAACCTCCTCATACGCAGAATCAAGATGTAACCCCAAAGGAACCCAGTGCAGACCCTGGCACTCTGGTCTGAAGTAGCAAATTACATGCACACAGGCAGACTCACACATACTGTATGTATGCTCAAAGGCGCGCGCGCACACACACACACACACACACACACACACACACACACACACACACACACACACACACACACACACACACACACACACACACACACACACACACACACACACACACACACACACACACTATTGTAATGTGACCTCAATAGCAAAACAAAACATTGAAACCTCAGAAGAGACAGAAGATTGAAATGAATAACCTGTAGCTGTACATTGTGAAATGCCTCTGTGAATTCCCTTATATTATTTAAGGGAAGATTTAATTGGTTATGAACAACGTAGAGACAATGGGCCTGATCCACTAATATTTTGGGTGTAATAATGCAATTTGTCAAACTTCCCACATTAGTGCTCTAGAAAAACACATGTCTGTCTGCATCCTAGCAGACTTGGAAAAAAGATTAGTGAATCAGACTAGTGACATGGCAAGTGTGGAACATTCCTTTACACTCAAATTATGTGTGTAGACAGCTTTATGAATCAGGCCCAATACGTTCATGAGGATTTATGCTGGATTTATGGCTAATTCTTCTTGGTGAGTCAAATAACATTACAGCTCTACGGTAACTTCATAATATATCATATTGTACTATTGTAAACAACAAACAGAAGAAAAGACAAACACGCCCCTCGTTACTTCCTGATAAATCTCCCAAGGTATACTTTTTTACAGAATATATAATGCTCTAAATTACTATTTTGTATCTTCTGAGATATAAAGAAGAATTATATTAAAAGAGGTAATTTATTGCTCATTAGTCTTGTGATATACAAAAATGTTATTTGAACTGTCATTTAAAACACTATTTAGACATGCCAGTGAATGTGTGTTTGTAAACTAAACTATATAGACCGCAAATATACTGTATGTTTTCATCTCCATCTGCCATTAATTTGCCAGTGATATGTATTTTCCATGTTTGTTATACAAAAGGGGCCATGGACTTTAGTTTTTGGAGTAGTGGATGGGAGTGCCTACATGTTTGAATAAACAAAAACTAAACCTTTGTTAGAAAAAAGAAATCATTAAAGTGCTTTCTAATCACTTGTGATGCTAGCATTAAGCCTTTTTAAGCTTACCCTTCAATCAAAAGATAAAAACAGGTCATGATGTCACAAAACGAGGGTAGTTCGTATGATGTCATTTATTGCAAATTCCCCTTGTTCTGAGTCAAAATTTCTTGTCCTGACATGACATAGTAATTAGACCTGTTTTAAACAATATACTTGATGGCTGTTATGAGAGCTACAGTATGGCAGCAGCTCATTGCTGTATGACACCTTGAATAGCTTCAACTCAGTTATTCCGATCCACAATCAGTTGTGGATAATTTGTCAGTGTCATGCAGAGCACTTTATGAACATCTAAAAGCCTTAATACCAAGGGAAATTGTCACCATGCAGGAGGATTTGGACATGGAAGGTTAGACAGGGTAACATGTTTGAATAAGGAAAGGGTAGGTGTGTCTTGGTAATGACTGCTGATAGTCTACCACCTGACTGATTATGTGTATATAAACTGCTTTAATGAGTTAATATTGCAATGCCATAACAATGATGAAGCATATACTTGTACACTAACCAAAATAGGAGATATGTAGTCATAATCCCCTGAAGTATAAAGTGCAAGGATTATATAATTGTTTTAAATTGGAAAATTGTGAATAGAATAGGGCTACTGGAGGTCTGACTGATTGTTGGTATGAGCAGGTCTCATGCCTGACCATTGAAAAGAAGTTCATCCCATCCTGTATGAGGTTGACATTTAGGTTGTCTCTGTTTCCTTTTGTTTTTCAACCATTTCAATATTTTGGAATTTGTGAGCCGTTTTCATAATTCTGAAACATATACAAATCTATAGTGAGAACTTTGAACAAGGATAGAATATTGGAAATAACCTTCTGTACTACATTAATTGTTGTGAAATCCGAATGAAACGTTCATATTTCTTCAGACTTGTTTTGTCAGTTTGAAAACCGAATGAAGCATTTTTTATTTCTCCAGACTTGTTTTGTCTATTAAGTATATTTTGTCTTCGTCTGAAGTGAATGTCATATTTAAGTCTCAAATGATATTATGCATTATACAGTACAATGAGTACATCATTCTCCTTTCTTTTAACTTTTTTCTTTTTTTTTTTTTTTTTTTTTACTGATGGATTAGTTGTAGCACACCATGGAGTGATTGTTCAATGATATATTGTTTCACATTCAAAGTGTGGTAGATCTTCGATTACAGTGGTTTTAATATAGTAACTGTACAAATGGAACCATTTGTACACTCTGAGTTACAGAGCTGTAAGGGTCCATTTGGAAGCCCCTCAAGTAACCCTGGGGGTCCTTGGAACCTTCTTTGAGAACCACTGTTCTACTACTACATGTTGTTTTACATTCTTTCAGCATCATTGGTTCTTCCAGCTGGTGAAACCTGAAATCAATGACCAAACTGCTGTGCACTGGGGGGGGTCTTACAGTAAATGTATTTTTCATAAAATGTACTCTGTAAGTTGAAAACAAATACTATAAATTTAGCTCTAAAGCAAATCTATTCAAAGTATATTGTATATTTATGAAACCTATAAAGTTTTTTAGCTATATGTAGCTCATTCCAACCAGCAAGAATGTTGGTGCCATTTCAAAGTATGCATTGTATAAATTGTTGTTCTTTTTAGAGCCTGCAGCAGTTTTTCTCATGTCGTTTTTTTTTTTCTTCAACATTAAGCCTATGAAATGAGGGTCTATAGGCTGTAATAGGGCTGCCCTATATGTATGATGGTGCATTCATTTTTATTAAATAAAGTGTCATGTTAAAATAATCTAAATTGAACTGCAATTAATTCATATATTCTACAGAATATGTATCTATCCCCCAACCCCCCTCTGTTTTAGGGGCATCCAAATGTCAATGGCTCGCTAAATATCTTCTTTTAATGTTTGGTGAGAGCCCAATTATAAAAATGTCCCATTCCAGCCAAAGTTTGAAGACTTTAATGTTTGTTTAGGGTAAATTATGATGTAATCTGTGCCAACCAAGTCTATGGACTTATATTTAGGGTAAATTATGCTTCAATTTGTGCCAGCTAAGTCCATGTTTCTTTAGGTTCAAGAAGCAACAGCGTAGTCTCGCCACATGAATACATCTTGTAATAAAAAATGTATTTCATTTTCACAAACAACATGCCAACAAAACGCTTGGGGGCAATATGCAGTGCACCCAAAAGCATCAGGGATCTCCATATATGGGATAACAATAGGACGCATACATCTGGAATGTATGCGTCCTATTGTTATGTGGGCATGCCTATAATTTGGTAAGGTATGGACAACTGAATATTCATGCAAATATACTGTACTGTACATGGACGTACGTATATAGCCAGGTCGGAAATGAATCAATCAATCAATCAACCAAGCAATCAAGCATTAAAAAGTTAGGCCTATAGCAATTAACATAACAGTAACCTATCCAAACAGTAGCCTAAAGTTTAAACGGTACAGTTCAACGAGGTCAGTTTGCCTGTAATTGTCTTGGAATAATAGTGATGACAAACTGCATGAGGCATGAGCTTAGGTCACAGCCTCGTATAGGCTACTACTACTACTTTCAGTCGCTCACGCACGCGCACTGCAGGACACCGTATGAGAGAGAGAAATGCTCTGCGGCGTTTTCCGCTGTCAAATCCCTGCTGAGTCAACTTCTAGGACTTATTAATATCGTATCCTACACGAGGGTAAGTGAAGTCGAGACCTAATACAATAGTGTTACAGTTTATTGTTTGGATCTGCAAAACAACTGACGAACGCCCAACAAACCCCACAGCCGTTGAAGTTGTGTTTGTAGCTACCCACCGAAAACTTAGATAAACTTTGCCAGTTGCAACTCCAGTAACTTAGTGAATGACAATAGTGCAAGACACGAAGCTTTAATTGTCTTTCGCGTTGTAATGTTTACAAATGATCGCCCCTTTCTTGTTTGATTCTTGTATCATGTTAAGAACAGTGAGTGGCCCACCAGTCAGGGGCAATCAATACAATCATGGCACATGATTATTGTAGGGGCTGTCCAGAGGCATAGGGTATAGACAGAGTTACGCAAACTCCGTTCGCTATATTGGGGCCAGTCCAATGGCGGCTCTTGTACATAGACTTTTACTGAGAATGGGGGCATCGAATAGGGACAAGTCCTGGACTTGGGGGAATGGGAAGAAATGCATTGTTTTGTAGTACAGCATAACATTAATTTTCAGAGACGAGTGCAATACTTTAAAACAGTTTGCACGTGGCCCACATACCTAAAATGGCGCTTATTTGCGCCGTCCTCGTCGAAAACAATGCATTTATTTTCCATGTATTTCCCTCTTCAAGCTGAACCGCGGTCGAGCGCTCAATTTCTGTACCCTCAATGTCTCAAGTCATCTACTACATGACTCTTGAGCTGTCCAGGTCCACTTCTAGGGAGAGTGTAGTTGCAGTAGGACTGGTCACAGTACAGGGGCTATTTACGTTTACATGCCATTCAAGCAGCTAAAAATAAACTCAGGCCTACACATCAACATGGCCCATTTGAAATGTCATGGCAAACCGCCTGCTTTAATAATATATGCTACAAATGGTGAAATTATGGTTTCCTGCTCTATCTATCTATCTATCTATCTATCTATCTATCTATCTATCTATCTATCTATCTATCTATCTATCTATCTATCTATCTATCTATCTATCTATCTATGAGAGAGATTGTTATAGTGATTGTTTCGCTACTTGGTTTGATGTTGATTTCATTGCTCCTTTTCACATGTTTCAGAGTGGTTACAATCATCATCAGGGCCAGTCTTCAGTTGTGTGAGAAGTGTACTGGGTCCATGATTAAAATATGTCATCTGCCTATGCTGCTGCAATATCAGCCCTCAGTGCAGCAAGTACACCAAATTCACCTGTGAAGTCCGACTCTCCCTCTACCTCAGATGGTAGTCCCACTCCCAAACCATGTCCCGACCCAATCACACCCAGTTGTAACCCACCAGTTGATGACCTGACACTTTCTACGTCTGAACATTTGTCACCTGATGATGAGCAGCAGGAAAATGCTGCGGAATACTGTGTGGGTAAGGCAAGCAATGCTGCATTTCCAATATCACCACACAGGTTTAAACAGGCACTTTGACTTAAGGCTAATCTTTGTCTCCAAAGGTGGGTACTGCCCTGTGGAAATAGGAGAGATATTCATTGATCGTTACCAAGTGGTCAAGAAGTTGGGATGGGGCCATTTCTCTACTGTATGGCTCTGCTGGGATATAGAGTAAGTGAAAGTGTTGCATCAGCATAGATAGACATTTTCATAATTATTGCATGATCCACTAATGCATTGAAATCACAAATTGCCTGTCACAATGATGCTTTTTATGCAGGAAGAGACGTTTTGTGGCACTGAAGGTAGTGAAGAGTGCGCCAACCTTCACAGAAACTGCATTAGATGAAATCAAACTTTTGAAATGTGTGAGTAAAAATTTCCCCTTACTTTACTCAATCTGCACTTTACGTGTATTATTATGTTATGTTAGTATTTGTATCTAATTTGTTCGGGTCATATAATTATATAATGATTTCCTACATATAACATATTTTGTGAAATGTTTTAATGGCATAATGGTCAACACACACTTGTGTTAGAGTCATTCCAAGCTAGGGCAGGTCCGTGATCATCATCAGTGATCATTTTGTCATTCCTTCCATAGTTACAACTACCCTCAGGGACCATACAAGTTTGGAACAATATAGGTTGGGAATGTACACCCAGGGCCGCCTTGCTATTGCAATACCCAAGTTGGAGTCGTAGTAGTTACATTAAATCGCATTTTAGAGATATAAACTAAATTTATATTGTAAATAATCTCAAGCGTTAGCATTGTTATGAATTATCATGTACATATTTACTATTTATTAAAACTAAAACTAAACTAATTCAGGTCAGGGATAGTGACCCCAAAGATCCTCAACGGGAAACAGTTGTGCAGCTCATTGATGACTTCAAGATTTCTGGAATGAACGGAGAACGTATCCTTTAAAAAAAGATGACCAGATTGTGTCAGTAGCCACATTTCCATAAAACCTTTGCGAAAATAGGAAGAGTATGTTAGTTAAGTCGAAAAAAGAAGAGCGAATTGTCCGCTGTTTCCATTAACTGAGGAAATGCGACTAGTGGGAGTCTAGGGAAAACAAAATAGGTTCATGAAACAAGCAATAGGTGGTACAGTTTTGCCAGTAACGTGATACGTATGGTTATTATTTTACATATATTTTTATTTTTGAAATTAATTTAGGCTTTACACACGGACTGCCTGCTTTGGTCCGTTGTGCTGTGCAGAGGCTGTTCTGGCTCTGCTAGTAGCAAAAACAATAATTAATATAGCCTACAATCCTAATACATAATCTACACAACTCACTGTTTTCCTGAACCGGAGCGCTTGTGAGACTCGGTAGCCTACTGATTTGGTGTGTCTACTTTGTGATATTGTAGACTACATCATGTTATCTGCAGCGTGACATGTGCGAGGGAAAAGTTTTGAACATTATTAACGGAATAATATCTATAAGGGCAGAGCCCGGTCATGTAAAACAGCTGTTTATGTCTGTTATCACTTGCGTGTCTTAGCTATCATGCATGATGATACAGATAGCCTATAGGAAATATATTTTCATGAACAAACGCGATGGGTGTCTGAACGTTTTGGCCATGTACGTGAGTCCCCTTGGCTTGGATGTCTCTGTGCGCACGGCCCTCGTCCGTTTTGAGCGGTTTTGTAGAAATATACCCTTAACTTATATTAACAAATAACAATGCTCTCAACGGCAGACCAGAACTCTTCAAATGCGCTATAATGCGTGCCAGTGCTTTTCAATACAAAGTATTTTCGCAAGCTGTTTCCATACCTCATTTGCGCATTAGACTCTTTCGATACGCTCCAAAATACGGCACCTTTCAGCGAGAAAATATTTTTGCGCAAAATGGAAACTTATTCGCATTTTGAAGTGTTTCCATTCAACATTCTCTTCGCAAGAGCCGTTTTTGCGCAAAAAGAGGGCTTATGGAAACGTGCCTAGTGTTTTGACATTTCAATGTTACAATTGGCATGAAGATGTTAAGTCACATGCGTGTATGTTGCATGCTGTGTGTGTGACAGATGCACAGAACATCCATTGATTCACTTTATTTTTGTCAGATTACTACACTGCATTTAACTAATTTAGTTAAGCAGTTATAAAGTTAAGTAAATTGCTCCTAATTTGATTTAGTAGAAGCTTTCTAGAGTATTCTTAATGATCATCAAGCCAATAGAAAACTGTTGACTTGTTGACTTCCGTCTAATGTGGTTAGTTGTGTGACATGTTGTCCACTGAAATTATCAGATCTACAAGCTCAAAAATTGTCTTTCTGTGGCACGTGGGCTTCAGTATAAATCAGCTTCAAGTATTAAACCTGGTTCTCCCATATCTCAATGTCACTAAAAACCCAAACTTGCTAGTTTAGGATCAATGTAGAAGACAGGCAGGGTTATTAATAAATGATCAATGGGATTGGACAGTACCCGCAATACTGTGACAGTGACACCCATAGCCACAACACAACACAAAATTCTATAAATAATACTTTGCCCCCAATGTGCAATGGAACAAAGTTAAATGTATTCATCATTTATGTTTTTTTTTTTTTTTCATGACGCCACAAAGTGTAAATGTAATTTTTCATCTCCTTTATAGTGTTTGTGGCATGTATTATTGTGTTCATTTTGATGAAGCATTTATGAATTGAATATATAAAATACCACAAAAGAAACAAGTCGCCATTACGTTTTGTGTTATCCTTTTTAGTCTTCATGTACTATTACCATTATTGACCAGTAAAGTAATCAATCAATCAATCAGTCAGTCAAACAGGAGTCCTTGACTTGACTGTGTCCCAGATGTCTGTATGGTGCTGGAAGTACTTGGCCACCAGCTGCTGAAGTGGATTATCAAGTCAAACTACACCGGCCTACCGTTGCCTTGTGTCAAGAGCATCGTCAGACAGGTGCGCCCCACCCCATGACGTCTTAAATCCTCTACTGTGCAATTTCTGCTGTTCAAAAGCAGCCTTTTAATGACTGCATAAGCCTCTTTTCCTGCTCCCCACTTACGTGTCCATTTGGGTCCATTATAACACTGTTGTAGGAACACTGGGGTTTTACTTTGCATTGACATACAGTGTAGTAACAGTAATTCAGTTTGTATTCAACACTGCAGGTTCTCCAGGGCTTAGACTACTTGCACACCAAATGCAAGATTATCCACACAGACATCAAGCCAGAGAACATCCTGTTGAGAGTGGATGAGGTTTATATCCAGGAGCAGGCAGCTGACACCAAGTTGTGGCAACTCCCAGATTCCCCTGCTCCCACTGGTCCCTCAGGTTAGCGATGCTCTAGTTCAGTATTAGCAGTAATACAGCAAGTACAGTAGTAAATGCTGCTCAACATACGGAAATGTGTTAGGCTTGTTTCATTGCTGTGCTTATCTTTTTTTAGTCTTTTTGACCCCTTATAAACTCTTGACTTCTTGACCTTTTACCAATGTCCAGGGAACAACAGTCCAAGAGAGAAACAGGTGTGGAACTACAACACACTCAAAACAAAAACGTCCGATTGGCTCTGCTAATAACCATTAACTCAATAATTCCACCAAACTCTTTGGAATATTTGGATGAACTTTTTATATTATTTCTTCATAATAACTTTTCTAGATTTTGCCCAACTTGCTGGGCAAGTTGACAGGGGTATTCCAGACGCTGGGCGTGTGGGTAAGACAGTGTTAGTCTTTTTTGACATGTGTCTCAAAGCATCTTGATTTTACTGTTGACTTCAAACCTTATTGCAGGAATGGATAGTCAACAATTAACCATAATCATCATCTGCTGTAATTGAACATTTGTTTTGCATTAATTTGTGACAAAAGGAATGATGTGATGTGGATGGCCATGCTTTAGGATTAAACTTGGTGATTTTGTGTCATACTCTTGAGTTGCTCTTTCATGTTTGTCTTGCAGCAGTATTATTGCATGACGGTGTCCTACAACAAAGTTTGTCACAAGACAGGCGTAACAAATGTGAAATACTAATGTAACCCCCCCCCCCAAAAAAAACAAAACAAAAACAAAACAAAAACAACAGGCATGAAGTTGCAGTGAACATGCTATTAAGCAGTGGTTTTCAACAGGTGGTCCGGGGACCACCAGTGGTCCCTGATTCCAGGTGGTCCACAGGCTAAATGATGCAAAGCTGGTTAACCAGATGTAACTCTTTGAGAGCGTAAACATGACAATATTAAACCTAAAATATTTACCATCCAAATTAGCCCCAGGATACACAACTAGATAATGTAGATGATTCATGGTCATTTTGATCTGTATGTTTGACTGTTTTGTTTTCTCCCAAAATCCGGCCTGGAATTGTGGGCAAAAGAAATCTTTAGGTTTGGGGTCTGTGGGGTTAAAATGTCATCAGATGGTGGTCCGTGACTCAAATTCTAAATAAATAGTGGGCCCTTGTATGAAAAAGGTTGAAAACCAATGCCATTAATGATTAATTTCTGCCATGTGACAGTTGTCTCTGACTGTTTTCCCATAAAACTAACTGTCAAACCTCTCCTAGACGGGTAAAGCCTCCAGGATCCAGATGAACATGTTGACAAGGAAGGAGAAGAGTCGACGAAGAGGAGAGGAGGGTGTCGTTGGCAGCAATCAGAGACGCAAACCTCGTGTGTCATTCTCTGATGATGCTCCTGCTCCCTCTAACACCTCTAGCTCCCCATGTTCATCTAAGCCTCCAGGGGCAGGCCATGCTGCAAGGAGGCAGACACTGCTGCAGGAAGATGGGTTGGGCTCAGCGCCACACATGGAAGGCAGCCAACATCACACCAACCACCCACAACCAGACCTTGGGTCTAGATCGCTGTTGTTGCACCCGACTGCGGATATTCAACCTCCGCCCCCTCTACATGGTCAGTCACATGTCACCTCCCGTTTTTCTTTTATTCTCTCCGTTCATGGCGTGCAGTCGGAGCACGACTCAAATATTGTATCCGCAATAGGGATTATGTGAAAAACACATCATCGTTCAACTTCTCTGTGTCTTTACTTCTGGGCGACAATGCAGCATCCATGGCTGCTTCGATGCCTTTTGGCACCCAATGTGAGATTAGTAGAGGTCGCCCCTGCACGTGCATGTGCAGTGTGCATAATGCATGTGCATTATTTAAAAAACGTAATATCTATTCTTAGGGTTGTGATTTTCTGTCCACCAAGCAAGGTATTTGTAAGAAGTATTGTAACAGACAAATTACTGGTTAGTTTGTCTCTTTGTTTGTGTAGTAAGAAGCTGTGAACTTGGGCTTTGACAGGATGAGAATCCCCTGGTATCTCATTCCGTTGTGACTCACTGCTGTATTCTTTGTTTCTGCCCTATGTTTTGGTTCCTAAGCACATGGATGGAACTCCACTCTTTTTTTTACATAACCGCCTGCTGCAACCATCTTTGGTGCTTGAGATCATCTATGTACAGTGTTTGCCATGCCAAGTTCCTGCTAAAGCAATTCAACAGTTAACCACAGTGGCACTTTGGCATGTGCTAATTGCTCAACTGTCATTTTGCCATGGGAAAGTACAACAGCTGACCAGTTAGGCTCAGCTTATCACCTTTGTGATCCTTTTATCACCCCAAAGAAAGTGGATTATATATTATCGCTCCAGTTCTCGGGGCTTAATACTGTCTCCCTGTTTGTAAAAAAATACTACTATTGTATGAAGCATTGAAAGGTTAACAGGGAAAATACATTCATGAGCTTGAATTGATTTAGCACAGAGTAATACAATAAAACACAAAAAAAGGAATCCCTGCGAGCTAGATACAATATAGACATGATTCAAAATGCCTGAGCTTTACTGGAATTAATACGAATCATGCTGCATATTGTAGGAAAGTGCATTGGGTTTGGCACGTGTGAAGCCTCACTGGAATCCTAATGTGCATGAAAGAACCGCATTCTACCCCATAAAACAGAGTTTTCACTTCGCTTCCAAATCGCACTTGATTTCAATCCGGTGCAGGTGTGAATGCAGTACCATAGCAAATGAAGCAAACTATGTGGCATTTGTAGACAGAGAAAGCATATTAATATTTACGGAACACAAAGATGTCCCGTTAGTAGCCGTTATAACCTGGACAGATGTCCTTAATTGCTTAAGGAAACCCATAAAAACACTGTAGTGTACAGTCTGTGCGTAAACATGGAGTGTTGTCATTGCTGTCACAGTGTGGGGAGGTTGGATGTATTTTGTGCTGCTGGCTGTGCTGTGCCAAAAAACAGTTCACACACGTGTGTGTGTGTGTGTGTGTGTGTGTGTGTGTGTGTGTGTGTGTGTGTGTGTGTGTGTGTGTGTGTGTGTGTGTGTGTGTGTGTGTGTGTGTGTGTGTGTGTGTGTGTGTGTGTGTGTGTGTGTGTGTGTGTGTGTGTGTGTGTGTGTGTGTGGGGGGGGGGGGGGGGGGGGGGTGGGGGGGTGGGGGGGGGGGTGTGTGGGGGTGTGTGTGTGTGTGGGGTGGGGGTGTGTGTGGGGGGGGGGGGGGGGGGGGGTGTAATCCCTGACACACATTACCCTAATTTTATGTCTCTATTATATTATGAATTTAACACATTGATACAGGTCCCTGCTACATTTCCAAATGCTGCGGTGGCAGTGCAGTGAAGGCAAACACAGCAAATTAAATATGCAGAATGGCTCAACTTCTTAAAAGCACCATCTACCATTTATCCAGACATTTTTTATCTGCAACGGGACTCCTTTTTTAACCCAGAATCAGAACTAAATGTGGAGAAGCAGATGTCTAGTCTGGAACAAACTCCCAGAAAACTAGGTCTGCTACATCTCCAAGTCCTTAAAACATACTGTAGGCGAAGACATTTCTGCACTGCCTTTTAGTTTTTCATTTCGCCAACCATATCTCCTAAACTGTAATTATGTTATCCTCTGTTTTATCTCAAATTTTCACCAGACTAATATGCCCATTGTCAAAGACTCAAAGCCAAAGTGCGAATCCCCAAGACTAAGCTTGATTAATAAATCGACTTTTCACATTCAGTTCCCACTCTTCAGACCCACTCCACATACCTTTACCACACAACACATGGACGCATGCATAAAAGGGACACAGATGGTTACACTAACTTTTAGGCCAGTATATTTAGGAACTAGATGTTTACTAATATATTTGTTTTGTACATTGTAGGCACTAGAGACTTGGGTGGACAAGTGGACCTACTGAATCCTCAGGATGCAGATCACATCTTCATAAAGATTGCTGACCTGGGAAATGCCTGCTGGGTGGTGAGTGACTGTTTACTATCTGACCTTTGGTAGTAAACTAAACTATCAAAATGTCATTAGTTTACTACCAAAATGCCATTTGAAAAATTATATCTGTTGTTGATGTAAATGTAATATTCAACATTGGTTATGAAAGCATGACATATAAACTATTGTCCAGTGTATTGTGCTTATCATGTGCTTTCTTGATGACTATTATAGTCTACATACGAACAATATTTATGATACAATAATCTAACATAATTTCTACTTTCTGTTGGCTAGTCATGGTGTTTCTACAACACCATGATGCCTTTCATAGCCAGCACCTACCTGGCACTCCAATGCAATTGCAGCAATTCATATTCATTTTATTTAAGTCCCAATCGGTAAACATGATAAACAATATCATAGCCAATGTGTGGGCAGCAAATAAACAAGAATAATGTTTTCACATTTACAGATTTTAATCCAGCACAATTAGAGGTTATCATATACACAATTTCCTACAATAGGTTTTTCTAATATGTTGAATCTAGAATTGTAACAAAAGCCCATGCAGTCCAGGGATAGAGGAGTATTGGATACAAAGAGTAATAACTCATATCAGACCTAGATCTGATAACAGTTATTAGTCCTAGCCTAGCTCTGGTATTACTGTAGCTGCTGGAAGATCATTTCACGCAGGCCACATTGAACAAAACACTTATTTTCTTACTTGGCATAGCCCTTGTGACTAAATAAGCATATTAATACTTCAAAACAAATTTTGTAGATATAAAAAACAAACCTGGGCATTCATGGTTGATCAGGTCTATATATGAACATCATGTGTTGCTGTAGATTTTTACATTTTATTCACATTTTAATGACATTTTATGTCATTTCCCATTTTGGGACTTGGGGCTTTTGTTTTTGGGGCTGTGGATGTTGAGGGTGATGCTGTTGTGAATCATTGGTTGCTGTTCTCCATTAGCACAAGCATTTTACTGAAGACATCCAGACTTGTCAGTACCGCTCTGTGGAGGTACTTATTGGTGCTGACTATGGCACAGCTGCTGACATCTGGAGCACTGCCTGCATGGTAAGGAGGAGCATTCATTAGCCTCAACAATTTGATTTTTTTTTTTTTTTTGCCAGCTGCTTGAAAAGCGGCTGGACAAAATGTTCACCTACCTCTACTGGCAACTGTAGTCAACACCTTTTGCTAATTGGCTACCCTGAGGCCAATGGGAGCCTTAAGTAAAACCCATATTCTGAACGCTGCCACGTGAATCTGAGCAGAGGCTGCGGCACACAAACTGATAATATACTCAACAAAAATATAAACGCAACACTTTTGTTTTTGCTCCCATTTGTCAGGGGATGGACCTAAAGACCTAAAATTCATTCCAGATATACAATATTACCATTTCTATCAAACACTGTTCACAAATCTGCCAAAATGTGTGATATTGAACACTTCTGCTTTGTTAAGATAATCCATCCACCTCACAGGTGTGCCACATCAAGATGCAGATGTGACATCATGGTTAGTGCACAGGTGTACCTTAGACTGTCCACAATAAAAGGCCACCCTGAAATGTGCAATTTTGTTGTGCCTTATTGGGTGTATGGGCCTTCGAAACAGTCAGTATCTGGTGTGACCACCATTTGCCTCATGCAGTGCAACACATCTTCTTCGCATAAAGTTTATCAGATTGTCAATTGTGGCCTGTGGAATATTGGTCCACTCCTTTTCAATTGCTGTGTGAAGTTGCTGGATATTAGTGGGAACTGGTATGCGCTGTCGAAATGGTAATAATGTGGTAATAATGTGTTATCAGTATATATGTTCATAAACTAGGGTTTGCAGCAGCTGGCAATTATGACTGAGTCATTCTGGTTTCTTTTTGTAGGCCTTTGAGCTAGCCACAGGGGAGTATCTATTTGACCCCCAATCGGGGGACAACTTCTCCAGAGAGGAAGGTTTGTAAATTTGTTTGCTAATTAATTATTTGTTCTCTTCCCTCACTGATTAGACTAAATGTACTTTACACACATCTCTTATCCGTGTCCCTCCAGATCACATTGCCCATATTATTGAGCTGCTGGGACCCCTTCCAACCCAGTTTGCACTCTCAGCAAGAAATTCCAAATTATATTTCAACCGTAAAGGTAAGGTGCACTTTACTTGCTCATTCCTCACAGCTCTTTGATGGCTCTGAACAATTTCAATTCATGAAGCAGTTTACTTAAGGTTTGAAAGCATCAGCTTATCAAACTGTATCTGCGTATGACTTTCTTCAGGACAATTGCGGCACATTGCAAAGCTAAAGCCCTGGAGTTTATGTGAGATTCTACTGGATAAGTACGAGTGGCCACGCGAACAGGCTGTCCAGTTTAGCTCTTTCCTCCAGACAATGCTGGAGCTGCTACCGGCGAAGCGAGCCACAGCAGCACAGTGCCTGAAGCATCCCTGGATCACATCCTAAGCAAACAACACACTCTAGAGCTGCTTAGTCTTCCGTTTTAACATGTTGCAGCTGACAAAAGTGGGCATGGTAAAATCCTCAATGCTCATTTCACAACTTTTAGTTAAGAGGATTTTACTGTGTGGCCTGATGTTGGACTTGAGATTAATTCAGTTGGTGTCTTTGTGTACATAGTGCTTTTTTAAATTTGATTCATGCAAGCAAGATCCTTAACATGTAATTTATCCTACTTAAGTCATTTGTTCTTGTGTATCTTAATGCACTCAGTTCTCGTGTTGAAGTGCACCAATGACCAAAAACAAAGGTAAACATTTGGAACACCTCCATTGACATTGTCACAAGTACTTATTTCCTGAGTCTCAATAAATCAACATGTGAATTCTTTTTAGTGCTTTTATCCTTTTAACAGAAATTTTCTGAAAAAGGTAGAGACCAGGGTTTGAGAAGGTTGAGGCATTGTACTTCTAAAGTGTCTAGTAATTGGATTGGATTGAAACGGGCTTAACAAGATAATCTAATCACAACTCTAGATGGGGCTAACTGTTATGCAGACAGTAATCTTATTTCAGATGCTTTTTAGAAACAAAACAAATTTGGAAAACCTACAGTGTGGGAGATGATCTGAAAAGAATCGTAATAACTACAACATCTACCAGTAATTAACTTTGTACCAAAATAGCAGTACATAACTTCAGGTCAGTGATCTAGTATGAAAGAAAGCATAAAATATACAATCACCCAAACAAAAGTCTAGGCAAACATCCAAACTGTGCTGTATTTTGATCACTTGTTCACCAGTTAGATCTGGTTTGTTACGCATTCCTTCCATGCTCACATTAAATCGGCAGTGCAGACAGAGACAGACAGAGGGAGAGAAAGAGCTAGAGGGAGAGGGAAGGAGGGAGGGAGGAGGAGTCTGTGCCATGCAAACAGGAGCATATGTTGGTGTGTGAAACTCTTCAGTGCCTGTATTTGGGGAAACGGCTACCAGCAACACGAGGGTGTGAACAGGACAGCGACTTGCCACCTTCCTATACATGTAAGCCCTGTTTTTATATTTCCCTGTGAAAATGTTTAATAACCTTTCCTTTATACAAAGAATCCAAAGTGCAACTTAGGTAGGATGGTAATGTGGTAAAGGTTTTTCACTCCAGTTTCAGTTAAGTTTCATAGGCCTGTATTTATGCTTGCATTTCTTTTCTTCACTCATGAGCAATCCTCCACTTTTCTCTACTGTTGGTGTAGGCTACATGAAACCTCCCTGGGGGGGGGGGGGCTGACCATGGCATGTATGGGGTTTTGTTACAGTGATGTGGTTTGTGGTCTAAATTCAGATGAACATGTGACATCAAGTTAGCAATCCTGCAAACATCTAATTCCATTAGCCTCTGTGTTATGTGGCCCTTGATCATGAAGAAAGTATGAGGCATGACGTTGGTCATAACGGTACATCTATTTAAATTATACTGTACTGTCAATGCACACACATCCCTGTGGACTGGGTGTCCCTCAAGTATTTTGGGGATTCAGTGCATGCAAGTATTTTGGGGATTCAAGGGCATTTAGTCATACATAATGCGCGATTCCATTCTTCAGCAACCAGTTCGCAACCGATATGCACCCTCCTGTCAGCTGGGGATTGAACAATTTGATCGATCAGTTACATGGCCAGGCTCTTTACCTTTGCCTTTTGGCCATCCTGCCTCCCCTTTCTTTATGATGAAGGGATAAGAGAACCAACCACAGTTATGTTAAGGAGCTTAAATTGAACAAACTTCATAAAGAAGGTGGTCTTTGTCACAAGTTATGTCTCACATTTTCTGTTGTGAGGAAAGACTTGCCCACAGGCTGTTCATGCCATGCAAGTCAAAGTCCAGACCTCATGGGCTTGTCATTTGCAGTTAGAATATCTGTCAAGGCAGACTGGGAACCCAGATGCAGATACAGGGCGACAGGGAAATGTAGTGCCAGAATCTAGTCTACAGTATTATCAAAAGCACAGGTCTTCCAAAACATTCAATGGAAAAATATAACTCAGGTCCAAACAGAAACTAAAAGTCCAAGCTTCCAAAAGCAGAAAATAATACTTAGGTCTTCGGTTGGAGCGGTGTAGAGAGTTGATCAGGCTAAAAGGCAGGCACTGAGGGAGAACTTAAATAAAAAACTTCACAACTGACCTAGTAAGTAAGGCACACAGGTGTGCAATGGCCGGAGGATGACTTGTATTTGTAAACTCCCAGGTGATTGCCTGATGGAAACCAGTCAGGTAATTGCCAGGACACACCTCTTCGAAATTGGAACCCAGCTCCAACCTAATGAACATAGAAATAGAACAGTCAAAACAGAAAAGCTGCCGTGGCATTATCAGAGATAATAATGATCCATGTCCTGCTCTCTATTGCGATCCCACCACTGACTTCAACTATCTTCCAACAGAAGAATTATTTGTTTTTTTTCCTCTTTAATTTCTCACTTTGTCTTTCTCAAACCATGCATGCTAAATTGTAAAAATAGTAGACAGTCTAGATGGGAAACAGTATGAAATTTGCTGATAACTGCTGTTTGTCAACACAATTTTTTCTTGCTGACAGATGGCATTCTTTTGGTTGATATGATGCATGTGATATTGATGAGTTTGCGGTCGGGGTGTGTGTGTGGTTGAAGCTTTGAGCAGTTCTGTCAGTGAATGATAATTACCAGGAGAGCCCTATGAGTGTCATGCTGCATAGTAAACACCCATCTCATTATCTCTGCACAAAAGAAGTAATGAATGTAGCGATGATGAGAGCTGCTCTCTCTTCATGTAGATTTCTCTGTTGCCGTTTCTATTTTGTACATTGATACATGTCGGACAAGAATGACAGTGTGAGAGTGACTGTCTATCTATGTTCATGTCGTAATGAATGTTTTTGTTTGCTCTGTCCTGTTTGCTTTGTCTAGGATGTGGCTGACTCTTCTTTATAGCTGTGCTGGAGTGCTGTTCGTGCTGTATGCCCTCTACCGCTGGGTGATCCCCACCGCTGTACAGTACCATGCGGGACTAGCACTCATGTGGCACGATGGCATAGTCGAACGAGTGCTGGACACCGTGACCCAGACGTCGCGTCCACAGGTGGGTTTTGAAAAGCCCACACGATTTAAGCAGCGCAGACCTTAAACTTTGAGGGCCAGACGCTATGAAAACACGAGTGGCATTAGTAATTAGTTAGTCGTTACTGCGATGGCAGTAATGGCATCAATGCAAAAATAAATTTAGATTGTGGAAAGAGCATTTGATGAAAACAGCCCACTTTACTGTACAACTCCCACCAGACAAATCTGCCATTGAAAGAAATGTGCACTGGAGCGTGTGCATAGATCATACTCTAAACAGACAGACACATAGCCTTTTTATGCAAAAACAAATGACCCCCAATAGGCCCTACTTTACTAGTGCAGATCAAAGTTCATTTCATGTTAGTTATTGGCTGTTTGGGCTTTGCCAGACTTTGCCAGACATTCATTAACATGAAATCTTTAGTGTTCATTTAACCGTATGAAAAGAGCTGTAAAAACAGATCCAAATGGGTGGTCTAATTATGTCCATTGTTACAATGAGACTTAATGTAACACAGGATTTATTTTTGTGTACCCTTTGCTGTTCATATGTTATGTAACACGAGACAAACAAATTGTGTTGAGCATACAGCAACATAGTAAACTGCAGATAGTGTTTCACCAGTGCAGTAAAATGAGTCCATACACAGCGAGCGTGAATGGTGTAGTGGCTGGCTGCAGACTGTAAATCACACCCTTTTTAAAAGGATGATTGTGGTTCTGATTGATGAGGTGATCAAAATATTTATAGACAGGGCCCACTCTGCCCTGATCACTGAAACTGCTGGATGGTCACAGTGGAGGCAGAGGGGCAGGGCCGACACCAGCACAACAACCAATCACAACTTGTCCAAAATCAAACAAATCATACAGGGACCATGTGATCTTCTTCAAAACAAATATGTACAAATATACAGTACATACCCACTACTACCTGTTTCCTTTCCTTGCTAGACCCTCATCGTGCCTCCACCCTAGGCAAACCTTGGTAACAGGAGCAATTTAAGAAAGCCTGAGACAAGTTAGTCTATAATGGGGAAAACAAGCAAACATAGAAGATGTAAACAGGTTAACACATTAGTGTACATGTGGCAGTGCAATGAGTGCATCTAGCATTACGTTCACTCAAACAATAATGCCCATGAACCTAAATAAACATTGAAATCGCACAAAGGAAATATTAGCCCGAGAGCCTCCTTCTCAATAACTGAGTATTGAACTTTTTTTGAAGAGAAAGCAACCACTTTATCAGCACCCTGCTCATGTGCTTGCAAAAGGGCAGATTCGCAGCCCACATTTGAAGCATCGACATGTAGCGAAAAAGGACCTCTCCAAACGTCTACCAGCCATAACCGCAGCTGGACACGGCAGAGCTTTGAGATTTTGCAAACACTGTTACAAAATGCCAAATTATAATAACATAAACATGTTAATGTTTTAATGTTAACACGTATGTCTTAAATTAATGAAAACACATGTAAAGCCAAGGTAATAAAATATTCAGCAATATTCAGAGATAGTTCACCTCAGTCCATGGAGAATTCATGGGCTTTTTTATCGCATTCCTAACCAATAATTTGTTGATCATGCTGGCTTAGATGTCTCCATGCGGTGATTTTGTTATATAGTATATACTGAAACCTTAAAAGAAATGTGTCTCTGAGAGAGCTACTGTATATTTATAAGAGACCATATTTTTTCACTGTGCAATTAAACATTTTGTGTAGATACTTACACAAAATGAATTTCATTACTACATAATTTATGTGTCATGTTTCCATTTTGGAATTCTACATAATTTAATTTTGACAATTTGAAAGAAGAATGCTGCCATGGACGCTTCAAATTAGCTCTGTGAGCTGTCACAAGACCTGTTCACGGATGGAACCAAATGGAAAACATTTTGCTTACATTTGGTGAACACTTTCATTATTGTGAGTCGGTAAAGTCGGTTAGTCTCTAAATGCAGCTGGTTCCAAACAATGTTTCTTGGAAACTAGTGGTGGGATTCTCGTGAAATCTTCTCTGCAGCGTCATCCACCTCGGGATGAACCCTAGTGATTAGGTTAACACTGTGTCCTTTGCTTTAGTGCCTCATCAGGCTCAAAGAATGAACCCTCCAAATTCCACCAAACTGCTCACAATATTCTTAGGGGTGGATTGCCATGCAACTTGCTGAATGCATTCAGGCTCGCTTAAGGAACTGTTTGGATGTCCCTCTGACCTTTCGTCTTATGGGGCACTCTGGCTCTAAATAGGCTTGCTGGATAAACATATAGATTTTGGCGGCACCGTGGCTGTTCTTCTTGCTCCACCCTTTAAGAAGTCTCTTTTGCAAAGCAGCAGTGGATGTAGTTTCCACTGACACAGTTGTCATTTTAGACCAACTGTCCAAGTTGTTTAAATATCAAATGATCCTTCAGCAGCACGGCCGCTGCATTTTTTCCATCTTCTTTCCAGGGAGTTTTTGTTTCATCCACACTAGCGTCATTATATCATATTATTCACATCACGTATGTTGGAATGTCAGTTTGTTTTATTCTCCAATTTGCTATAGCAATTTAATTACACAACATTATGATGAGGGCGCAGCACCCATGTATGGTTAACACAAAGTCTAGCTAGTAAAATTGGAGTGGAAATGAAACCCAGACTTACCAGCAATTTGTAGCTCCGGCCTGCATGGTAGATCATCTAAATAAGGCCACAAGTCTTATCAATGTCCCTAATATTTTTTGCTCTTCTCTCCCTCTATTATCTATGTTCACTATCATCCAATTTCGTGTGCAAAAATACAGTAGTACTATTGCTACTAATACTGCTAGCAAAGAATTCTGGTTCATTGGTTCATAGGTCACACTATCCCTAAATACTATGAAAAACACTTCTATGTGCTCTTTCACGTGCTTCATGCAGAGAATCCTGCGTGCAGTACAGAAGAATGCCACTAGAGGTGACCCTCGGAGTGTGGTAAAAACCATCGACCACTACTGCAAACATACAGAATGGGCCATGAACGTGGGGGATGAGAAAGGTATTTATGTTTTCCATTTCCATCCAAAGGGTTTTCTGTTTTCTTCTCCTATTAATGCCCTTAATCGTTTTGTGTTTGTTGTTCGGCACAGGGGCCATCCTAGACTCTGTGGTGTGTGAAGTGGCTCCTAACACAGTGTTGGAACTTGGAACCTATTGTGGCTACTCGACAGTTCGTATAGCCAGCCAGCTTCCCCCTGATGCCAGGCTGTTGACTCTTGAATTTAACCCCAGCTATGCTGCTATTGCCCGTCAAGTCATTGCTTGGGCAGGACTGGAGGAAAGGGTAAAAGATGATGTGGCATATGTTAATGAATACATTTTTAATTAAAGGGACACCATTTTGCAAACAATAAATATTAATGACATTAAATATTTATTAATATACTGTGGGTACTGTGGATCCTGAAATGTTTAATATGTGGTTTAGATATTGTCGATTTTAGAGGGTGAACCCAGTGTCTCGAATGTCAATGACACTCACTCCTGGACAACAATTCCCATAATGCTCCATGTATCATTGTGGATTGGGAGAGGGCTCCCTTAATAAGACACCATGTAGTCCAGGAAGTAGTGGCGATGACATCAGAGACACTGAGCCCACTGATAAAATCTAAAACACAAATGTGAAACATTACTATAAATAGAATTATTTGATACTTGATATTTAATGGCTTGATTTGGGAAATTCGTTTGTTTGTACACTGAATAGTTTTCATATTCCATAGACTGTATTTGTACTTTCAACGTTGTCTTTATAATACCACTGCTGTAAAGTTAAATCTGCCCATCTGTTTACACTACAGGTCCATTTAATTGAAGGGGCATCTGGGGATTGGATCCCTAGGATGAAAGAACATTTTGGAATCAACACATTTGACTTGGTGTTCCTCGATCACTGGAAGGATCGCTACCTTCCTGACACAAAATTGCTGGAGGCAAGACTAAAAGTTTCTGTTATTTTGTACTCGTCACTTTCAACCACATACATTTTCTGACCCCACCTTCCTTTACCTCAGGAGTCTGGTCTACTCAGGAAGGGTAGTGTGCTGCTGGCAGACAACGTCATTTGCCCAGGAACACCTGAATATCTGGAATACATCCGAGGATCCCCACGGTACGAAAGCCGCTACTTCAAAGCTCACCTGGAGTACACCAAAGTAGAGGATGGCTTGGAGAAGTCAGTTTTCTTAGGTTAACTAGAAATAGAAATACTGTCAGTCCTCTGTTTATAAGAACTCAACTGAAAGTGATCATTGAATTGTCTATCTCATTAAACTAGGTAATAAAGACCAAATCCGATGAGGAAAACTCCCCTTTTGCCTTTGTATAAAGCATAAACCAGTCAGTAAAAATGTCTTGAAAAAAACATATATTGTGTTGTGTGTGCTTTTCTTTTTTTTTTCCTTTTTTAGAATGCTATGTTTTTTCTTCTTTCACTCTCTACATCTCATGATGTCATTCCACACTGAATGAACGAAATGGTGATATGCTGACAGGTGGTAATAATAGGTTCCATATTGATTTAGTACACTTCGAAAATGGGAATAAAAAAAATGAAAAGGATTTGCATATCTACTGAATAGAGAGAACACAAATATATCACTAAAACAAATATATCACAATAAAACCAGGCCATTCTGCATAAAGGTCTTCTTGCGAGAAAAATGATTCTTCTCATTTAAAAACAAAATGGCATTCTTTGACACACAAATCCCACAAAATAAGCTTATTTTTGGGATTTGTGTCAAAAGAATGCCAGATATTTAACAATTATTACGGCACAAAGGATTTAGATTCATCAATACAATAGCTTTGTATTGTGAATTCTTATCTTTTGGATGATCACTTATATCATTTAAGGCAAGAAATCAGTTCTTAATATATTCACCAATTTAACGGTCTGTATAAGTTTATATTACATACTAATTTTATTGGTGCCAACACAATGTCAGCTATGATGTTATTTCTACTTTCATCCAGTTGGTGTCAGTAGCTGATTGATTTGAAATATTCATATTGATAAATGTGTTGAATTCTTTTATCTAATTAATATATGTTTAAATTACCTAATCCATATATAGATTATCACTATTTTGTTGTGCATGTACAGTACACAAATGCATATAATAATTGTCTGACAGTTTGTTATAGGCTGTACTATACTGAATCATTTCTGCTGCTGTGTGTGTGTGTGTGTGTGTGTGTGTGTGTGTGTGTGTGTGTGTGTGTGTGTGTGTGTGTGTGTGTGTGTGTGTGTGTGTGTGTGTGTGTGTGTGTGTGTGTGTGTGTGTGTGTGTGTGTGTGTGTGTGTGCTGTGTGTGTGTGTGTGTGTGTGTTCTGGGGGGGGGGGGGGGGGGGGGGGGGGGGGGGGGGGGCTCTGTGACTGTGTTTGATGTCACTGTATGAGAAAAATATGGGCTAGTCCACCTAGAGCTTTCTTCACAGACGGCCACATGATAATCCCAATCTGTGGCCATTAGTGCACTGAGAGAGAGCGAGAGAGGTTCCACTAGACTGAAAGAGGCAAAGAGAGAGGGGGTGTGTCACAGAGAGAGAGAGTGTGAGTGAGTGAGTGAGTGAGAGAGAGAGGGGGGGGGGGCTGAGTGAGGGGAGGGGGGCTTTTAAGGGATTTGGCAGCGATTTGTAGAATCTCACTGCTATAATGTTGTGGTTTTCTTCCACTTGTCTGTGATTCTGCCATGATGCCATACCTCAACATTTTGATTTCATGTTTTATGAATTAAACCTCAACAAAAAAAATGTCTTAATAACATTCATGTACTTTTATGAAACATTTTCACTTTTATGAGAAAGCCCATACAGCTGCCCTGACATGACAGAGGACTTACTATTCCAAAGGAAAGGAGAGCATTGCCTCTAAATGGGTTCACCTATTGGACTGGTGTGGATACAGGCCTGTTTCAGAGTGAGTGTTCATCATCACATGGATGAAATCGGGACCAGTAAGTGTGGGACGGGAAGGTAAGAAGAACATTGTTTTATCTCTTCCAGGAAACACCACAAAAATGTATTATCTTGCACTGTAGGAGTTATAATCTACGGCACCATACCCCCTCCCCATGACCCCCCGACACACACACGTATATCATTTACTAATACAGCTTGGAGTTTGACAAATTCGGTCTTACCAAACATTATTTAATCTCTGCAAAACCAGTGGAATATTAGACTGTAATGAGCTGGATTGCTACTCTTAATGATGGGTATAACCATTACTATATTTGTAGCTGATATCTGTAGCTGTGTCTCACATCACCTGATGTCTGTTTTGAAATATTTATTCTTTGAATGCTGTGTGAAACATTCCCTTTTATTAGCCTCAGCTGGATAGCTCTATTTAATATTTAATATTTTGTTTTTGTCTCTTATTTTTATTTCATGTTGCATTTGCCAGTGCTTTGTGTTGTGCCACAATTTATTCTACATTTGTACTTTTGTTTAGTAATGTAAAATGTTTTGTTTTACAAATACAGAAGCAATCTTTAATAAGAATTCATGGGGAGAGTGCACTGGTGATTTGATGTACTCTGTCATCACATGATTTATTGATTTTTTCATAATTCATAATTAATTATATTAATTAAACTAAATTAGCTAAATTATTAAAGCGGCACTGTCTAACTTTCCTCTGGTTTCCTGCTTGGTTCAGTGCTGATATTATTACCACTGAGCTAACAGAGCCAACCTGCTTTCTTTGGGGGTAAATTGACCAATGACCTTTGACAAGATCTAAATGTCTCAATACAAGAGCAGGTAAATAAAATACAACACACCATTGTATGAGTTATAGTTTTATAAACATACTCTTATGATACAGTTTGGACAAACTTAAATTTGATTTGCAAAAAGGGGACATAGTGAGGGTTTAATGAAACAATGATGTATAATTATAATCACATGTATTTACATAATATTATGTGATTGTCCCTATAGGGGTCCAAGGTAAATGAGGGGAAAGCCCTGGTGCAGTAACGCAGTTACCTCTGGTGAATATTGCAATGACAACCCTACGGACCCAGTTGCTCATGCCGTGCTGTCGACATGGTGCAATGATTCACTTGAAGATGTGGCTTCGGGTTCTGTGGACGCTGCTCCTGGGTCTGGATGCCTTCTCCATGGCCGGCCAGGGCACCCAGCCACACTCCATCAAGATTGAGGGAGACATCATAGTGGGCGGCCTGTTCCCTGTGCACTCTCGGGGGCCGGCCGGTGTGCCCTGTGGAGAGATCAAGAGGGAGAAGGGAGTTCACCGCATGGAGGCCATGCTGTACGCCCTGGACCAGATCAACAGTGACCCTGATCTGTTGCCCAATATTACTCTGGGGGCTCGTATCCTGGACACCTGTTCTAGAGACACCTATGCCCTGGAGCAGTCTCTCACCTTTGTCCAAGCCCTCATCCAGAAGGACAACTCTGATGTACGCTGCTCCAATGGAGAGCCTCCCATCATCCCCAAACCAGAGAGGGTGGTTGGGGTCATTGGGGCGTCTGGCAGCTCTGTGTCCATCATGGTGGCTAATGTCCTTCGACTGTTTGCGGTGAGATATCGGTTGCACGTGCACACACACGCATGAGCACTTGCACACACACACAATCCCCCCCCACACACACACACACACACTGAGACTTTAGAATAGAGTACAGCAGAATACAATACAACCAGGCTTGTACAGTACCGTAAAAACACGTGGAAATTAGAGGTGGTGTGTAGCAAATATTTCTATTCACAAAAAACGCCCCCAAAACATCAACTTTAAGGCTTCATAATTGGTAGCCTACACTTCACATGAAGCTAAGCTAAGCTATGGTACATAAACTCCTGAAAATCTAACTGATGTGTTTGTACAACAGTGAGGACAGAGTTGTGCTGTGTAAGGTTGAATGTCTTAATTAAATGTCATTGTGACCAGCGATCAAAGTTGATAATCACCGGTCATAATTGACAATAAATCATCAGGCATTAAACATTCTTGTGGTTTGATGATGACTTTGTGAGCTGCCATGCTCTCCTATACTATGAATACTTACATCGGCCTCTAAATTCACTGAGGAGCACAGGCTATTGATGAGCCTCCTCCATCTCCTTTGGTCTTGTGCCTTCCGCTCCAGTTGTTGCCATGACATCCCTTGTGCCTTCATCTCCTGTTCTATGGTTCTTCTGCAAGTCTCTCAAGGCCTTCCTCTCTTCCACTTGCCCTGCGGTTTCCATGTTGGTGAATGTTTTGTGATGGATTTGTTATGTCTTCATAGTGTGTGTCCTAAACATGTCCATGTCCTCCTCCTGATCTGTGTTTCTATTGGGTCTTGTGAAGTGAAGAGTATTTTGTTTAGTATGTTAGTTAGTTATCTTCCAGCTTTCTAAACTGGGTGGATTTGAACCATATGAATCCTTCCTTATTCTGGGCATGCCATAATAGATGGATATTTGGCAAGCAATGTTGCAACATATTATGAACTAGTAAATTGTCTGTTTCCAAAGTTGGCCTACGACATTCATAAGGTAGGCAAAATGGTTGACAAGGATTCATATAGAAAAGTATGAACAAGGAACTACACTACACAGTCTGGATAACCTCCACTGTAGACAACCATATACAATAAATGTACTATACTATATATACTGGCAATATTGGCAGTACAGTACTGTACTGTTTGATCTTTAGACAATTACAAATAAGAGGGACCTCTTTGTTTATTAATAGCAACACTTCAGTTTTGTTGATGGATGTTGATACGGTTGATAATGGGCTCACAATCCGTGACAACATCCATCATGTATTCAGTATTCTGTTGGAGAGATCAGAGATGATTGACCTGTTATAATTGATTGCACAGCTTACTCAGTGATAGGACACTGAATCTGTGTAAATCCCACATAATGTCATGTTCTCACTGAATTAGCAACATGGCCCCGGCCCATAGTAATGTTTCTGGTTGGAAAAATGAATGGTCCAAAGTGGGTCGAACTGGTCATTCCCCCTTTCATATGTTGCAGAGCTGTAGTTGTTGCAATATTCTTTATGGTGTCTGTGGATATTAGTTGAGAAGGATGTGGCTTGAACATGGGGCAGATGTTAACTACAGAATTAGAGTTACCATCCTCCATTAAGCCCCTCTCAGCAGCTCATGACACAGGGCTGAAAATAGAGCATCAGAGCAGAGGAATGACATCGGTTTGAGGATATCAGTAACTTGTAGGCTAGCTGGTGTGAGGCAGATTTATAATAAATGGTAGGGTGGTCCATATGTGCTACTCCGGACCGTGGATGATTCTAGAATAGCGCTTCCTCAGCCTCCATTTAACCTTCTGCAGAGCATCTGCCTCTGACTCCAACTTGAACTAGTTAGGACTGACTTAGGCTATGTATGACTATGACTCATATCTCAAACATGACAAGCATAATAACAATCTGGCACTGGCGGCAACTTTTGCTGTGACAGGAGAGAAACAAAGGTTCTAAATGTCACTATTCACAACCCGCTGTTTGTTGTTGTTGTACAAAAACATGCCATTGTAACAGCCTAAAATTGTATGAATTAATGCATTTAGGCCTGACCTAAGGTTTCTGAAATATTTGAATATCTGCTTCCAAAAAAGTTAATTCTGAAATACTGTACATACTGTACAGAATCCAAAAATGGATTCCTGGCCTGAAAACGGGTATTCATTCAGTGCAATGTTGACTTTAAAGGCATCACTGCTATTAGAGTGCATCTCAATTTGCTGCTGCCACACCTTCAATCTTCGTCTACCGTTTGTTGTCATTGAAATGAATTATAATTTAGATCATTTGAGAAGACAATCACAGCGTGCATATGCCTACCTGCCCAGTTTTCTACAAGATTTCATAACAAATTGTATTCCCTCACAAAGCAATGCTCAGATATCTATTATTATTTTATTGTACAAAGCAAAAAAAAAAAGCACACCAAGCACCAGACACTGATGGCTTTGTTCTTCTTGTGCCAGGAAACTGTGCATGATGGCCCCTGCTGCTGTTATATTCATTAATCTTTCATTAGCCCGGATTTAATGACTGGAACCCCCATAACACTGGGATCTTTAATTATGTAATTCTGGCATGGCAGTGTATGATATTGTTTGACAGGTAAAAGCAGCACTAAGTAACCTTTTCTTCTTAATTATGTAATTCTGTCCACTCTATCGAAGTATGTTCATGCAATATAACTTAATACAATTCGGGTAGTTGTATTTGGTCTCCCTGCTCTTCTATTAGGATATTTAGATTGTGTCAAATGTTAGAATCTGACATAAATTTTGATCTGATGGTAAAAATTCTATTCATCTCCTGAGCAAAAAGTTAGGCTGTATTGGCTAAATAGCACTAGTGTACGAAACCAGGTTCAAATTCAGAGGTAAGGTACATCTTTACTACAACCATGTGATGAGTTTACTGTTGATGTTATTAGATTTTTATTAAAACAAGATATATTATAGCATAGGCCTATATCCTACAGGATAGAATGAACAAATTATTAAATATTAAACATATTTAGTGTCACTTGAACTAAACTCTCAAACTCCCCAAAAATGAACCACAACACTCGCTCAAAGTGTTAAATTCCCATTGACAATTCATGGAATTTTTTCTGACCCCTCAATGTTGTAACTGTCTACCCTATGGCTCTGATATGGATCGAGCAAATTGGCTATTTACATCATTAAATAGCTCAGACACATTACATCATGTGTCTGAGCTAATAGTCATGTTATGTATGATGGTGTGTGATGATACGAGTGGGTTTTGCTTCACACAGATTGATGATTTTGACAAAATAACAAAATGTCAAATTTTCTTTTCTTTTTTGGCATTGTTTGACATGGAGATATTGGAGCTACATCATATTGATGGTCCCGTATGGTTCCAATGATTGCCAAATATGTAACAGCTATTTTTAATTTATATATAATTTTGGGGACTATGCCAAATGTTTGGAATTAATTCTGCTCATGTAAGCTTACTTTTCAAATGAGGAGATACAATTGCAGTCAATATTTTTAGGCCCATCACCAAATTGACATGTCTGGCTAAAATCTTTCAAGCACTTTTCAAAAAGCAGCTCTGTAACTTCTTAACTATTAATAACATCCTAAACACATTCCAGTCAGTCTTCAGGCCTGGGCAGTGTAGAATTACGGTAACATTGTTGATTCTAAACGATGTGGTAACTATGCTGGACAAAACAAAAAACAAAATTGTGCAGCCATTTTTATTACTGTGGTAAAAGCCTTTGATAGCGTGGATCATACAATACTGCATAATTAATGAATATTGGGGTAGATGGCATGGTCTGTTCGTGGTTCCAAAACTATCTCTCCAACAGAACCACATAGGCCCACTCCATGCACACAAGTAAATATTGGGGTAGATGGCATGGCCTGTCATGGTTCCAAGACTATCTCTCCAACAGAACCCATGCTACTATGGTTGGAGACATTAGATCTAACTTCTTAGAAGTCAAAAAAGGAGTACCCCAAGGTTCCATACATAAATGGTATTGCAAAGAATGTTAAGAACTGTAATATTCATTTTTATGCTGTGACACACTACTGTACCTCCACTGCACAATCCAGTAGCCAAGCAATAATTAACCTACAAACGTTTTTAATATCAACCAGCAAGCACTAGCGGTCTCAAACTTGCTCTGAATGTAGGTAAGATGTTGTTCTCCAATAAAACAAAATTGGAATAAGGTGAGCTTATATTGCATATACTGTATATAGCATATATATATAGCCCCTTAAAACCACTTGACACAATTTACCACAGTGCACTTCACTTTATTACTACCGCATGTTTCAGAACCCACTGTGAACTATGCACCTCATCATCATGGTGTTATATAATTAAAAGAAGGATACAACATACTACCTTTTTTTGCAAAGCATTACTTAGTGAACTACCTCTGTATTTAACACAACTGCTAGTTCTCAATACATCTGTCTAGGGTACTATGTTTGCAGATCACAAGATAAGCTTTTCTACCAAAAACTACTACTACTGGGAGATACTGCCTAGGGTGTATGTTCCACATTCATGAAATAATTGTCAAGAAAAAAAAATCCAAAAGTTGGATGTTCTCGTGTCACTTCCTGTTTTAAAAGAATTTTAACAGGCCTTACACTATAGGAAGGCATTTGCAGCTGCCTTTTGTAATATTTGGTTTCTATATCTGCAACAATGGGTCACGGAAACCATTGAATGGGTCACAAGCATAATAATAATAACAATTCCTTAGATTAAAAAAAAAAGAAATAGTAAAAATAGCAGATCTAGCTTGTTGTTTTCTAAAGTTGTATGTGAAAAGCTGCTACAGTATCTCATCTGTAGGATTAATTTTGGGAGGATGTGTTGTCTTGTCACGTTTGTGTCTGCTTCATACATCTAAATGGTGCGATGACTCTGCTTGACATAGTTGACGTCATTACTCTTTAAATGAATGTGGGTTTCACAATGAGGGAGGGCCATCTGACATGGACTTTCCTCGATACTAGACCATCATATGGTTCATAATGTGTAGGCCAGCCGCGACATCGACAGGACAGGGTTAACGCAGAGGGGGGAAAAAATTAAGCTGCACGTGGCCATCAGAATTAAATATATTGTATGGCTTACAGCTGAGAAATGCTAACCTTTCTCTAGTCTCCTGATCTCTATTTCTCTCCCACTGTGCTTAACGTAATTTGACTAAAAACCCCATAATCCTTCCAGATAATCTGCGAAATGGTTCTCTCTCTCCTCTCTCCTTCTCCCCTTCTCCCACAACCCCTTGTGTCTACCTTTCTGTCCTCTTCTCCAGAGGACCCACCGTTAAGCCACACGTCATAGCATTAACAGGGTCAGGGTTGAGCCTGTCGACATAAACTGTGTCATTAAGGAAGTAACGCACCACTAAATTAATCTTCTCATCCATTTTTTTTTTTCAAACAAATGCTTTTACAGCAGAGGCCTGTACCATCTGTATTTCACTATGGTGACTGTATCCTCAGTACAAACCAGCCTGGGAAAGAATCAGATCACACTGCAAAGTTGCCTCAATCCTGTGTGGATTATACAGAACAATGAGTGAGAACAGTGGTCATGCAAGAGATGAACATTCAGTCATGATAGTGCAGTTTTTTTCCTTTTATTAATGTCTGACAACTTGTCCATCTAAAAGGTATTATTTGGGAACATTATGTTAACACATTGCTTCTTTGTTTCTAGACGATGAATAAATGGAGCCCGGTCAGTGTCGGGTTTATAGGAGGCCCCTGGGTGTCATTTTTGAGCCCCCACACAGGCCCTTTTGGTTGTGGCACAAAAATGTCAGTGTTGTATAAAACTAAACATACAATACTGTAATTAAACACAAATCTGACTTAAATTGGATTGAAATACAGCCCACTCTAGCCCAGTGGTGAATCCGATGCTGCACATTAATGTACTGTAACAAACTAGATTCAAACCCATCTCCCAGGTCCCACTCATCCAAAGACAAATCTCCCAAACTCTGCTACAGTGGCACCTGGAACCCACCCATATGCGTCAGAGCTTGTCCTTGTTGTAAATTACCTGTTAGCTGATTTTCCACTTGACCCAAGCCTCTGTCTGACTGTCTGTTACTGCAGATCCCCCAAATCAGCTATGCTTCCACGGCTCCAGAGCTGAGTGACAAAAGCCGTTATGAGTTTTTCACCAGGGTAGTGCCTCCTGACTCCTACCAGGCCCAAGCCATGTATGACATCGTCAAAGCCATGGAATGGAACTATGTTTCCACCATAGCTTCTGAGGGCAACTACGGAGAGAGTGGTGTTGATGCCTTTCAGCAGATATCCAGAGAAGCAGGTTAGTGTTCTAGGAAACAATTTTACTATTGAAAACTGAAATATATTCAAGTCTACGAATGCTACGGATGGCACTAGGTGTCACATGGATTGGACATCCTGATAGCACTTTGAAGTTCTAATGTGTGTATAGTGTGTTAATGAAATCCATTATTATTATTACCACATGATAAAATGTGGATCTCTAAGGGGTCTTATGCCAACCATAGGCAGGGCACTGTATCAGGCACCCAGAACTTGAAGCAAGTAAATTGACTCTATGGGAGCCAACTCTGGGCATTGCCAGGAGGCGAAAGAAGTTCAATGCCTACGTAGATGCATTTCAGCTTAGCTAACAACACCGTAGGGCTCAAGAACCTGATGTTAGATAAGAGAGTGTGGAGGGAAGTGATCCAGGAGTCCTGAGTTGGTGTTGGCTAGGCCTCACTCTTGCAGTACCGGTATATAGTGTAGTGGTAGTACTCCTTGTCAACAATCAACACAAAAAGCTTACAACAGCAGTTGCATATTTAGTCCAATGCATTACATGGAATTCCCTCAGTTATGATGCAGAATGTTATGTGATCACAGGTTTTCTATGTGTGCTCCACAGGAGGGCTGTGTATAGCACAGTCCATAAAGATTCCCAGAGAACCCAGACCAGGAGAATTTGATAAGGTTGTCAAGAGACTGATGGAGACCTCCAACGCTCGCGGGGTTATAATATTTGCCAATGAGGATGACATCAAGTGAGTCATACTCACTCTGTTTCACTTAGTGCCAGAGAACAGATCGGACATTTACCAGATGTATTGTTCCTTAAAAAGCAAAGACAATTTTGCTGTGATATTTCAGTAATGCAGCAATTAATATCAGCCATATTTGACTGACTTTAGTAGAGCAGCTCACATTTGAAATGTGCTATTTTACAATATAATACAATATGCTTTATTGTAAGCTACTATGACATATAACCAGTTATAGCATTTCCAGAAGCCTGATTTACATAATACTTTCTTATGATTGTATAATCACACTATTTTCAGAACACGACACCATCAGACGGCGTAGTATAGGTTATGCATTATTTCCTCAACTTAATTAAGCACTGAACCACATGGATTTCTCATTTGTTTGTCCAGTTAGCTGGAATAGTTATGTTGAAGAATAAACCGGACCTTGACTACTGTTATAAGTCATATCCTGTCGTCTTCCAGACGGGTGCTAGAGGCAGCGAAGAAGGCCAATCTTACAGGGCATTTCCTATTTGTGGGCTCTGACAGCTGGGGAGCCAAAAGTTCACCCATTCTAGACCAGGAAGACGTGGCAGAGGGCGCTGTCACAATTCTACCAAAAAGAGCTTCCATCGATGGTAAGACTAACTAAATGAAGATCTAATTCATATTTAGGAGATCCAGAAGTTCATACACATTATTTTTGTTTAGTACCAATCCAGTACTCGAGGAGAAAAAACAAACAAACAACTTTTCAGAAAATTGCACATGACATCATCATCACCCATGGAAGTTCAAAGTCAAGTCAAAGTCGTTTGTCACACACTTTAGCACAGTAAAATTTGTTCTCCACATTGTCTCACATTAACTGCAGCCACGCTGTGCTCGGGAATCATTTGATTATTTGATTAGTTATGCAGGAATGTCTACTGAGTGACAAAAACACTTTCTGGCATTGACAGCCTATCCAAGCATAAAAATCAGACTGCATTAAATAATATTAAATTACATAAAATTCACTTTGCCACTCACTGCGCATTAAAAATACAATATCAGGACAATATAGCATGTGTGTGTTTCCCAAGGGGCTAACCTCCACCTTGTGGGTAAAAAAATGGATCCACGACTCACAAATGAGTCCCAACGGTGGGATGATAGTGCAAGCTATTTGACAGACTCGAGCCAAGTTCTGACCCATGGATGGAGACTAAGATATTCACAGCATTGACAATGTCCCCTTCCTGTGTTGTGGCAATGAACCGTACTTGCAATCAGTGGTAGGAAGGAGACACTGCATTTTAATGCTGGTTACCAAGGAATAGTCAGCGAGTACATCCCATCAAAATCGCTGACCTCAACTATGTAGATGACTTTGCCCCTAGTCTCGGATGCAGCAGAGACAGGAAGAGAACAACAACTACTACCAGAAGAATTGTAGTGTAGGAAGATCAGCCTCAAGCTCAAATGGCCAGAAAACAAAAAAGAACGGCCTTCAACACAAAGGTCAGAACCATTGCCAACAGGATGGTGCTTGAGGTAGTTGAAGACTTAAAATATTGGTGTCTGGACTGCCTTGACAGAACAGGATCTGAAGGTCTTCAGATCCTGTTTTGTCAAAGCAGTCCAGGCACCAAGATTTTAAGTCAGTTGACTCCCATGCTGAGGAGTCAACCCAAGGCACAGCTCAGAGAAGAAGGGGTGTGACAGTGGTGCCAGCAATACTGCAGAGTTCTGAAGCCTGATGCTGGACTGGGGGAGTGGGTGTTGGTATTGGCTTGCGTCACACACATATTCCCAAAATGAACACACACACTATTTTTAGCCTATTTGGGGAGAGAAATAAATTGAATTTTGACCTTGATGCAATACCACAATCTCACCTGACCACAAATTTCTCAATCGAGGAGCACATACAGTATCAACTACATGTTCTGCAGTTGTTTAGTGTATTAACATAGCCTACTCTTACTCTCCCATGCTGATTGGTCAAAGTAATGTTTTATTCACAAAAATATTGTAGACTAGAAAATCTACAACTATAAATCTGCTTAGACCATTACTCTTTGTGCTTCTTTTTTTCTATTCTTCTTCACATTCATAAAAATATGACTTTATATGCCAAAGGTAAAGCATTGTCCTTGTTTATGAAATATGTTGTACAATATGTATGTTTTCAGGCTTCGACCAGTATTTCACTACAAGATCACTGGAAAACAACAGAAGAAATATCTGGTTTGGGGAGTTCTGGGAGGATGACTTCAAATGTAAATTAACTCGGCCTGGTGATGATGCTACGAGAAGAAAATGTACAGGTCAGTGGTGGTTATTAACCTGAATGTCACAAAATCTACTAAATGCACTAGATATATTTCCGGTTGCACACACACACACACACACACACACACACACACACACACACACACACACACACACACACACACACACACACACACACACACACACACACACACACACACACACGCAGTATATAATGCGCTATTCATAGCTTTAAATGTATAGTAAGTGATTTCACTTAATTCAGATATTGTAATTTTTTCTTATTTTTTTGGCTAATCCTCCCTATTATAGAGTGTGGTGACCATATAAGAAGTTCCTCCCTGTCCCTGACCCCGACTTCTCTCCCCAGCACCCGTTTAATCTTTCGTATTTATTAATTGATCTATTTGCCCTTCAGGTGAGGAACGAATCAGTCAAGAGTCTGCGTATGAACAAGAGGGGAAAGTGCAGTTTGTCATTGATGCTGTGTATGCCATGGCCCATGCTCTGCACAGCATGCACCTAGACCTGTGTCCTGGTTACATGGGTGTCTGCGACAAGATGGATCCTGTGGAAGGAAGGAATTTACTCCATTACATTCACAACGTCAACTTCAATGGTGAGCAAGGCTGATAATGTGTACAATATTTCACAAATATTTCACATTTTTTAAAATAGCAGCTCTACAAGTTCATAACACATTGTATCACGACACATTGTGAGCTTGTATAATACCTATTTTCAATAGCCGATTTAAGGCTAGTGTTCAAATTATTTTGATTTCTGGGAACCCCCTGGGAAAACCTTTGAGGCCATAGGGTGGTCCCTCTATGCCACTGCATTATGTCATCATTTTGAAATGAAACACTTTATGCAATAAGGTGAGTGTGGTCAAGTAAATTGTGCCAAAATAAGGTTTATACATGATATATACTCTGATGCAATGTGACGTGGGTCTGTTTACAAAATGCTGTAGCCCCTCCAACTGTATACACTTGACCCATTTCCAACTGTTCTTATTGTGCCAATGGAGCTGTGTGGATACAATGTTATCATATACCAAGCTGGTTCTATTTTGCGTAATCGAATGGATGTGTCAACCCGTCTGTTTTAGTATTTTGACTTTGTTGGAAACACAATCAGACAAAGGGCAAAGAAAATAAGGCATTTGGGACGTTTTGCATCACTATGTGGATATTTGGTGCAAGCTGCATTTAGGTATGATCAACTTTGTGAGTCGGTATCTAAGGCTCACATGACCCCCTGGTGATGTGGTGGGTAATGCACAGTAATTCCCCAGTCTCTCTATCTCTCTCTGTCTCTGTCTCTCTGTCTCTGTCTCTCTCTCTCTCTATCTCTCTTCCTCTCTCTCTCCCCCCCCCCCCCCCCCCCCCTCTCTCTCTCTCTCGTTGTTGTTCAGTTGTTCAATAAGCGTGCATGGAGATGGAGTTGCAAAAGAACTGTAGTGGTGGTTGTCGCTGCAGCAGCGGAGCAGCTGTTTGGTGTGTTACGTGAAGTTTAGTGTGGCAGAAGTGGCATCGGGACATCCCTACCGATCACAAAGATGTTATATTTATACAGTTTATTCTTAGACAGTAGACGTGCGTTGAGCAAATAAGAACCTTGCTGTAGTAATAGGCAAGTGTGGGGTGGGTTTTGGTGGCATTTGAGCATGGTTAGGGGGCGTGACTTGGCCTCAAGCGTCCTGGCTCCAGTGGAACTGCAGGCTGGATTGAAATTTGAATTGGAGGAAAGTCTGTGGTCCCGGAGTTATAACATGAACTGTGGAAGTATGTGGTTCTTACGGGGGCTTCAATACGCCACTGACAACGCCACTTACAATCTGATATATTATATACAATATATATATATATATATATATATATATATATATATATATATATATATATATATATATATATATATATATATATATATATATATATACTGTATGCATGTATGCTGCAATCAGACTAGCTGAACATAAAATTAGCTGCATTTGACAGTTGAAGTTTACATCGAAACCCCAGTGGTTTTGCACTCTATCACATTTCTGTGTTTAAAGAGGAAAACTGAGGAAGAGAGGTCAGTTGATGATGCTACTCTCTGCTGATAATGTACCCACATGGTCCCCTAGGGCTGCATCTGCTCTCTACCATACACTATGTTCCTCTTATACTCCATGCCGTTCTTTCTTTTCTATTCTTTTCTTTCTTAAAATCGGTTTGGAATGGAAGAAGCTTTCTATGAAAGCATACCTATATTTACATCTCCCTTTTTGCCGGCTGACCTCTGCTTGTATGGAAAGCTTTTCTAATTGAATGCCTGAAGGGAGCTGAGAGGAACATTCAATCACGTTAGGGCAACAGACCAGAGAGCACTGAGAAGACTGTATGCCTTCATGGAGAAAGCATCTTGCACACAGCTTTGACATGGTTGTGTAAGACCAGGTTGTGTTCGATGGTGTGTGGGTGTTTTCTCTACAAGAGAAGAACGCAGTCTTCAGGCTTACTGAAAATAGCTCATGTTCGGCAAGGCAAATACCTCTGTGTAATAAAGTATGAATTAGAGTACAATACTTTTCCAGTACTATGCCAATGCCCTTATACCGTATTGTAAAATCATTTGAACGAGTTCTTGTCATTAAATCCTTGCTTGTGTATTCTTCAAACAGGCAGCGCAGGAACTGGTGTGATGTTCAATGAGAACGGAGATGCCCCCGGTCGATATGACATCTTCCAGTACCAACTGTCTAATGTGAGCAACCCTGGATACAAAGTCATTGGCCAGTGGACAAACCACCTCCGACTCAATGTAAATATGTTTCCTTGGTTTAATTTGATGCACTTTAAATGGCATATGGTCAGCCAAAGGGGGGGTGCTGATATATTCAATATATAGTAATCCTAAGCATGTTACATTTTCATGGCAAGGCATTGAAGAGTCTTCAGTGTGTGTGTGTGTGTGTGTGTGTGTGTGTGTGTGTGTGTGTGTGTGTGTGTGTGTGTGTGTGTGTGTGTGTGTGTGTGTGTGTGTGTGTGTGTGTGTGTGTGTCCACGTGCGTGCGCACATATGTCCATTCAGCCCGAGGAGATGCAGTGGTCAGGGGGTGAGCGCAGGATCCCCGACTCGGTGTGCAGTTACCCGTGCAACCCGGGACAGAAGAAGAACATGGTGAAGGGCGTGCCCTGCTGCTGGCACTGTGAGCTGTGCGACGGCTACCAGTACCAGCTGGATGAGTTCAACTGCGACACCTGCCCCTACGACATGCGGCCCTTCAAGAACCGCACGGGCTGCCGGCCCACGCCCATCGTCAAGCTGGAGTGGGGCTCGCCGTGGGCCCTGTTCCCCCTCTTCCTCGCCATCCTGGGCATCCTGGCCACCTCCGGCGTCATCATCACCTTCATCCGCTTCAACGACACGCCCATCGTGCGCGCCTCCGGCCGGGAGCTCAGCTACATCCTGCTGACGGGCATCTTCCTCATCTACTTCATCACCTTCCTCATGATCGCCGAGCCCAGCACGGGCGTGTGCGCCATGCGCCGGCTGCTGCTGGGGCTGGGCATGGCCATCAGCTACTCAGCCATGCTCACCAAGACCAACCGGATCTATCGCATCTTCGAGCAGGGAAAGAAGTCCGTCACGCCCCCGAAATGGATCAGCCCTACGTCGCAGATAATCATCACCTGCGGGCTCATTTCAATTCAGGTACATACCGGTGTGGGGGAGTGTTTTCGAAAGTAACTAGCTATATTGCAACCTAGTGGTTTTTAAGATTTTTGATACCAGAGCCCACTATTTATTCAGCATTTGAGCCACAGAACACCATTTGATGATTTTCATCAAATGGTGGTCCTCAAAACTAAAGAACCCCAAAACTAAAGATTTCTTTTGCTTTTGTCCACAATACCAGGATGGATTTGGGAAACAAAACAGGCAAACACACAGACCAAAATGACCATTAATCTTCTACATTCTCAGGATGAATAGTTTAACTCTTGAGAGTGTAAACATGAAACCAAATGGACCCGCACGGGTCCACCAGTTGAAAACCACTGCTGTAACTCACTGTAACTATTTCTTCCTGTGCCGCAGCCTCTTGGTGTGTTCATCTGGATGGGTGTAATGCCCCCCCACGCCATCATAGACTACGAGGAGCAGAAACCTCCCAACCCAGAGTTTGCCCGTGGCGTCCTCAAATGCGACATGTCGGACCTGTCCCTCATCCTGTGTCTGAGCTACGCTCTGGTGCTGATGATCACGTGTACGGTGTTTGCCATCAAGAGCAGGGGAGTGCCGGAGAACTTCAACGAGGCCAAACCCATTGGTTTCGCCATGTACACTACATGCATCATCTGGTTGGCATTTGTTCCCATCTTCTTCGGGACAGCCCAGTCTACAGAGAAGGTGAGAATGCCATATTATGTAATTTCAATCTAACAATGTGACAGAAGAGAGACTGGGGTAATGTATGTTGCCTTTATGCTCAGCCGGTACACACACACACACACACACACACTCACACACACACACACACACACACACACACACACACACACACACACACACACACACACACACACACACACACACACTGGTACATCTGGTATCCGTTGTCCCCAAATTTGCTTCGAGGCCCTCTAGGCAGTCACAAAGCACTAGGACAATGGGAATGAGTTGAAAAATAGATGTGTTTTAGGACTAATGTGGAGCTGTATTAAGAATCAGTGATGCTGAAATGATCAAACCCTGCAGTGCTTTTACTTCTTTTCACTTCCCTCCTAATGGACATGAAGAAACATTAAGGTCAGATGAGCATAGCCTCTCAGAGCGCCTTATCTGTTAAATCAAATACAACTTAGAAAAGACTTAAATATAGTAGCAGTCACTTCTATTGGTCTCATTAACCGCTGGAGGTTTACGAGACCCATGAGACATACGCAGACCATACTGAAAACGGGCTCACATGATCAGGTCCTCTTCCATTGAAGGTATTAACATTCTCAGGGCTGTTTTAGGTGGACGGCTTAATATTATAGATTAAAATGTGTGTTCAGTTCACTACTATATTATTTGCTCATAACTTAACTTGTTAAGCATGTTGTAGCTCTACGGTGTTTATCAACATATTCTGACCCAGTTCCCCCTTATCGAATATCCAGGTATCAAGCTTTATTTTGGTCATGCATGTGTGTACATCTGCCTTACCACCAGTATATCATTTTGAAAACATCTCATTTTCCAAATATCAGATTATACATTAAACTTGGCTGTTTTGGTGTAATTAAACTGTATTAATAGTATTCTTCACAGGCCCCTTTCACATTATGTCGGTATGATGAGCAGTATATTGCCACTAGATATTCAATAATAGCTCAAGTAAATATTTGAAAAATCTTCAGAAAATGTGAAGATGTTGAAATAATTTTGACCCCTACACATTTTCTCTTATTGGGGTCACTGGCACAAAGTATTTTCAGATGGAGACCTGTCGGCAGCGAAATACATCAATTCATGTTGGGGGTCTTCGACATAAAAATGTTTAAGATCTAGACTACATCATCACTAGCAGAATGGTCACACATGAATATGGCCTGTGGACGACTTGCATATGCATCACTGTATCTCCTTTACAAATGGAAAGGTCCAGTGAAACACTGACAAACATGATAAAGAAATATGTGTAGACGAGTAGTTGGTGAGAAGGGTACTCATTGACTCTGGTGCAGAGGATCTGTGCTTATGTACATTCAATTGTTTATTCATGGCACAAGCATGTCTTGACTTATTCATGAGGCTTGTGCCTTTATTTATTCATGTAATATACAAGTTTGCTTAGCTAATAAGGTTTATAATTTATTAGTAGTGACTTAGTAAGTCGGTTCTGATTATTATCATCATTATTATTATCATTATAATTATTTTAGCATTATTGCAAGGCCTAAAGTGCATGAGGAGCAGTGAATGGTAGACATTATCAAAGTCCAGAAATAGACCCCACTCCTGAGTGCACATACCCAGTCATAAATCATTCACCGCATCATTCACTGCATATGTAAAAGAAATGCATTCCACTACCTGTGAGGATTTTCTTAAACCTCTGTATAATGAAAGCATAAATAGACAAATGTCTTGCGCAATGACGTATTAATCAAGAACCCTATGCCAACATAAGCTCGGGTAAGGAGACATATCACACAGATAACTAAAAACACCTCCATCCTGTTCTTTGTTGCAGTTGTTCATTCAAACCATGACGCTGACCGTCTCCATGAGTCTGAGTGCCACGGTTTCTCTCGGAATGCTCTACATTCCCAAGGTGTATACTATTATACTCCACCCAGAGCAGAATGTCCAGAAACGCAAGCGTAGCTTCAAGGCTGTGGTGGCAGCAGCCACTGTGTCCGTAAAGTCCAACGACAAACCGAATGGGGAGTCCAAACCGAGTAATGCCGGAATAGTGCCGGACAGGTCACAGTAAGGTCAGATCACTTTATGTTTTAATGTGAAAACGTTGAATACATGTTTTATGATGGTGCGGTGTAAACAAACCTTTAAGACACTGACTGTTTTTCTCCTCCACAATTGTAGATAAACACGAAATGTGGATCATGAAACGCTCAAGTTCAAAGAATTGTGATTCTTCTGGGAGGATCATTCTTTGAAAGCACAGAGAGAATGCGCACAAGATCAACTGTCATCACAGCTGGGCTATCAAATAAAGAATGGAACACAAATTGTCAGCTGCCTGCTGTCAACTGAACTCATTGTGTCCAGAACAGACACATAGTTGGACAATTTATAAACTTCTCCATTGCACAGGGAACGTGAAGGATGCAGAGTTCTCTTGAGTGGAATAGAAGGGACATATTTGACGTGTTTTTTAGATAATGTCAAATTAAATATCTAAAATGAACAAATAAACAGTTTTGCTTCATTTCCTACAGTACTTGATTTAAAAATACCTTGGCACTTGCTTTCCCCTCCAGGAACTTTGTGTACTGTATAGTGGAACCTCTCTTAATCGGGACCAGTGAAGCTTTGTTGTTCAATGGGTTCAACGGCACTGCATGGATTGTGCTGTACTGTATGTGTACATGAATGTTTGTACTGTATTGTTTGTATGGGTTGTAGTGATTGAGACCTATTTATACTGATTACTGTGGAAGGAACTGACTTTTGTATCATCTCCTTGTCCACCTGTTATGACTGAAGTCCTGTGGGAAGACAAAACTTATAGTAACTTAGCACAACGCTGTCACTAGATGACCAATCAATAACACAAATATAGCATTTTATTTAAATTAGATCACTGCCTCATGCTATATGTACACGTACATGTATGTAATCATCATGTTACTGACTGCGTCAACAGAGGTTACATGGGTGCATACAGGATACAGGTGATTTTGAACAGGATATTTGTGTTCTACGTGATTTTTATGGTGAGGTACTTTGGAGAACAATGGGTGGCATTTCCCCATATTGTTAGATAGAAATGTCTACCAAGCTGCCCTACTTATTTGTGTGGTAACAAAAGCCAGTGGTGGAGTATTTACTCAAGTATTAAAATATACCGAAAAAGTACATTTTCAAAAACTGTCAAAAATAGTGAAAATTGCTATGCACTTGTAGATCAGCAATTTTCACCATTATTTCAAATTATACTTTCATGTATATTTTTTTGTATGTTTTGTTCCCAAGAGTCCCTTCCTAGAAATGTAGCAGAATCAAAAGTACAATATTTATATTTTAAATGTAGCATAGTTAAGGTTATCAGCTTGCAAAAAACATGCGTACACTAGATATACTGTCCACCACTGACAAAAGCTATCATAGTAATTACTAATACTATACTGATATTCTTGGGATCATTGTCGGAAAGCTCATCTGTCTGCTCCTCATATTGTGCCATAATAGTCGAAAGAGGTCTGCCTAAATTACAATACTTTATTCCAAGAAAATCATCCTATATTTGAATCTTGTTTAGAGCCTGCTCACATATTCTTTTCAAACTGAAACTTGAGAAGAAATTATTTCTAATATAAATTTACAAGCTTGATCGCAATGTACAACTCAGGTGTTACAGAAAAAGGCATACAAAATAAATATTTTTCTTGATAAGAAATAATTCTGTCTTTACAGCCTTTTCAAAGCAAACGGATGAATAGACCAGGTCTAGTCCACTCCTCTGGCCATCACATGGCCAATACTGCCCTCTTCAGGAGAGGATATCTCAGCATATCATTGTACCTGGGGGAGAGCGTCTTCTAAAATGTGTTTTTGTGTTAAAAGCAAATGCTTGGAATAGATTCGGAATCATGGAAACCCCCGTAGTTTGACATGTCACATGCTATGATGACATTTTGCCTTATTAGTTGTATATGATGTGTATACAAAAATGTCCATAACTTTTTTTTTGCAATGTTTCCAGCAAAACAGACCTCTCATTCTGTGGACCTTAATGATCAAGTGAACAGAACACAAAAATAAAAAGTATGTAATGATATCACAGAATAATCCTTAACCGTTCAGCTTTTGGTCCTATGGTTCCCTGGCTTGTAAATCAAAGCATAGAAAAGCAAGCCCCATTAGAGGAACACACTATCAAACACAAAGATGTAATAAAAATAGTTTATTTGATAAGCTTAATATCTGAAATCATTACAAACATATAAGCAGGTGCCAAATGAAAGTAGATCAATGTAGTTATTGTTCAATACTTTGAACTAAATGAACTTTATATTCTGGTAAGATGGTAAAAAAAAAAACAAGTTACTTAACAGATTTAGGACTAACAGCTGTTGCGAAATGCAAAAATGACTGCTGCTGCCCTAGGACATGATGCAGGACACTTAATATAATTTGTACACGCTTGCATTCCATTCCAACACACTCAAAAAATGTAGTTTTTACTGAATTAAATAGATGAAATAGATCTATTATGAAGACAAACCAAGTGGTCACAATACCAAATTTAGAAATGTAAATTACATTACGATTCAAGGTACAGTGCTGTTTGATAAGACTTCATGTGTCTGGGCTGTAGCGCACATGACTTTCCTCTTGAGTAAGAGGTCAATGCTCAGTCAAAGTAATTGTCCAACGTGAAAGTAGTAGACATTTTAGGAGGTGGCGGCCTGGTCACTTTTTTCCTTTTAGCCTTCATCAGGGGGCGAATCTCTGACAAGGGAGACTGGAGTGAACGGAAGAGTTAAGGAATGACACTGCAATTTACACAGGAAATCTTACAAAGATCACCAGGTTTCTGAGAATTATGCAGTCATGCCATGCCCACCGCCTTTTCACAACTATGGACATACCGGTATGCAATGTCCACAACAGCCATTTGTCTGGCAATTTGTTTAACATTTAATTTCCTAAACATCAAAATAAAGCATGTCAAGGGCACTGTCTGTCGACTCACAGCTAGAAGGTCCCAGGTTCAACTCCTGACAACAATGCTGTGGGCATGTTCATGTGTCATCAGTGGCCATACCCTAGGTGGTGCCTTTCTGTGTGGCGTTTTGATGTTTTTCCCATATCCCTGAGGGTATCCTAAAGAATCATGCAGTAATCAAACTAATGATGGTCTCTATTATGCAGAATCGGCCAGTACACTGTAAGGATGCACGAGGCAAATGGCACTAGGTGAATGGGTTACAAAATATGCAAACATTTTATGTTTGGTGTCATGGCTCTGTGGGATCTCCCCCGGCCAAAAATATTTCACACCACAGCAACATTGTATCCGGTCAGAACTGAAGCTATAACTTTTATGTCATTGAAATCCTGTATTGATGTGAAATTAAACCATTTAAGATATACTACATAAAGGTCTTTATGACAGAGTAAAGGATACAGGCTGGAAGAATTTAGTACGTCCTCCTAATCCGTCATAGCCACTTCTCACCTGAAATGACAAACAATTAACAACAAATAGCCAGATAAAAATGAGACACTGTTATTGAGGAAATGTGTGAAATAAATTATAAACGGAGTAAAAGGTAAATATGGTTATTGACCAAACTTTATTTTGTCTTATAGTTAGAGCTCTATATTCCCATGCTTCTATAAAAAAGGATCTCATCAATTCCCTAGCAAAATAATAATAATAACAATAATTAATTACATACAGCTCCTGGTTTGCTGCTCTGTGGATCCAACATGCTGCCGAAAGTCTTCTTCCGAAAAAGGAGTGAGTTTGGGAAGAAGGGTTCCCCATCTCGGGCCTACAGAAAGGCCTTACATCAGTTTTCATTATACAAATACACATCATGAAATCGAAACTTCCTCTGGCATTATTAAATATTGCTAAACTACAGTACCTTGCTTCCAGTGGCGGAGTTCTTCTCGATGTCCCTTTTTGAAGGTGACCTGTACAGTAAACCAGGATTCAGTGTGACATGATAAATGACCTGAATGAATAACCTTTATGTAAAAATGGCAAAACGAAAACACTGTTTTGTCTCCGGTAATAACTATTCTGATGGCAAACCCTTGAACCAAGTTTGGTGTGGGTCTGAGCAATGATGTACCTCAAATGTCCAGATGTTATATTTATTTTAGTCCAAACTACAATGTCAATCCACCAACCATAGGCATTTTTAACAGTGAATGGTTTTCACACACTCTCAAAATGTTTGAGAACCACTGCATAAAGAATGATACTTCGACTCACACAGCAGCATCCAGACGCATTTTCTTGGATGGGACCCGTGACATTTGCTTTTTGGTTAACTCTTCAGGTGTGGAGATGTCATAGGTCATGTTGAGGTCAATGTCCTCATTATGTGAAGGCTGGTGGAGACAGGGATGCTTTAACTCCACTGGTGCGGGGCTGAAAAGGAGGTAGAGAAATCTTGTCAGTGGATCACATGTAGAAGCATGGGTTACCTTTATTGAATATCTAGGAAAATAGGGAAAAACTAGGGCGGCAGCTTGGTCAACCTTTCAAAGACTAGGCGACTCAGGGCTTCATTTGTACGTGTTGGCGTGCTCAATGTCCTCTGAAGTATCTCAACCTTCTTCTTCAGACTCTGTGTAAAGAATGTACAAAATTTAAAAATGCAATATTAGTCATTACATTAATACTTAATTATTAATAATTTATGTTCAGTTGAGTGTTGCTTATTGCACCACATGACGAAGCAATTTCCATGCATGTACTGGTAATACCATACTTTCAAAAGTATTTTTAATTCTAATTAATGCATCCTTACTAAGACTGCAATCTTTCAATTGAAATCTCCTTTTGTAAAAGTTCTGTTTGACAATGAAAGGTATTGTTTCAAGGTACACCAATAATAATAATAATAATTAAAAAATAATAATTAAAGGGCAAGTGAGCAAAACACTTCTTACAGAGATTTCTTTGTCAGCATTGGCCAGGTCATTCTGTAGAGACATCATGTCATCCTTGGTCCTATTCACCTCCACTGAGGCTTTTTGGAACTGAAATGACACCAAAACCTTTATTATGTACTAAATTTAACAGTGCATAAGTTATTATACCCCATGTTTAGTACATGTTTCCTGCCAGATAATAGTTAAAAGCTTAGAGTAATTACCTTGTTATTTGAGGCAAACACCTCCTTCTTCAGCTTTTCACACAATTCATTTGAAGACCTTTCCTTTAATTTCAATTTCTCATATTCTCTAAAAGGGATTGTGAGAAACAGAGCAGGAAGTTGTTGAATGCAATTGTAAGGGCAGAGTGTGTACCTCATGTGTCTGTTGCAATATATACAATTATACAAAATGTTATGAATCATTTTTAAATTTACTATATAGACAGATATGGGTCATTCCAGAGGGCTGAAATCCTGTATAATATTCTGTATAATGTTGGTTAAATAATAGTTTCCGTTTCTCAAGCTCTTCATGAAACAGAACAGTGAGGTACCAATTGTATCAGGAAAAAGAACATATGAGTCAATAGACGTTTTATCTACAGTGGTGTATCAACATTTTGTACAAAATAATAGGACAAGAAGCACCTCATTGCCTTCCAAATATTTTTAGCCAAAGAATGTGACTTCACTGGGTGAAGGTCAACCAGTGTTGGCAGAGTATAGATAGGACATGGGCACTGCGCCTTGGAATTACAACTTCCCTTTTGTTGTGCCTTGAGCACAAGATTTGTAATTTTGGGGATCAAACGGCGGGGGTGTGTTAAAATGGAAGTATCAGCATCGAACAAAATTAAGTTATCGGTATTCAGATCTACCATGCGTTACATAGGCATGTACCACAGTCCACTGTCCTTTTTGTTTTTTTGCCATGTAATAACGGTAATTTAAAAAATATATAAAATAGGATCTGGAAAAATAATCATTATTGTTGCATCCCTACGGTGCGTGAGTTGTTCCTTACTTTTTGAGGGAGATGCAGTAGATGGACAGCTGCTCCACAGCAGCCTGGCCGATGCCCATGTCAGTGACCATGGACTCTACCTCAGCTTGCTGGCCCTCTAACAGCACCTGAAGACTGGGCCCACACAGACAATAATGTTAGTCAGTAGAGTGCAAAGTGTGGCTAGAATCAAGGTAAGTCGTCAAAATCTTGACAAATTAATTTAATTTAAACTGAGAAAACAAAAAATATAATTTGGCTTAATGCTACAAATTGTGGAACCTACCCTTCATAGGCTTTCATTTGGGATTTGAGTCGCCGAAGCTCCTCCTTGTCATTCTCAGCATCATTACGTTTCAACTCCAGGAAATTCATCTGTTTCTATGAAGACAAAATAAATAAAAAGCACACATGGCATCAACATACACACAGCATCAATCAAGTGGAGAAAATCTTCCACATTTGGTTTTAAAATGTGTATCATATTTATTTTACTTTGAGAGCAGAAATGAGAATGTCCTTTTCTGTAACACTCTTCCGCACATTGTCCAGGTCTCTTTTCTGTCTATCTATAGTGTCCTTAAAGGCGTCCAAAACCTTCTGTTTGTCCCGCCAATCTCTTTCTGTAAATTCAACACAATGTTTTTAGAAAAAAAAAGGTTGCCAAATATATTTCTGTGGTAATTGTTCTCATTTTGAGCTGCACGCAGTCCCATTTAATATCATGGTCTCAAAATAACTCTTACCTTTACTACTTAAAACGGCTTTGATTCGATCGATTTCATTCTGCAAAGAAAAAAGAAAACAAGAAATAGAACTCTGAATGACTGCTAGAAAGTACACTTAAAATTAATTCAATTAAAACTTACTCTTTAGTCTTTTCAAATTTATTTCAATTTCAGACATTCAAAAATCAAAATCCATTCATGTTTGCTGTTTTTCAGGGTGTAGTATTGTTTATTGTACATTTTCAGTACCATTGGTTGTTGTTCAATTGCATCCAGTAAATATAAGTTGCTTTTTTGTATACAGGCAGTCCACATCACTGGGTTCAGGTCTAGGTCCCCCTTCCTTACCTGCAAGCTCTCTGGGTCAGCTGTTGACCCTTCCTCTTCTCCACCAATGTCAAAGAACAGCTTGTTGATAATGTGTCGGGTGCTGACCTACAGACAGGAAAAACAACATTTATTTACATGATCTTTAACTCTAGTCTAGAGAATAGTTGGATACCTTTATAGTGGCCTGCCTTAGCGCAGCCACTCACTACTAACTGGTACTATAACTGGTAACTGGTACTATAGTACTGTAGCCTACCTGTTTTCGACATTGTGGGCAGGTTTTGTTGGGAGCCGTCTGGAACCACTGAAGGAGACTGAAAGGAGTGACGAAAACAATTTCCAGTGAATACATGGGTATTATGATCAGCAGTGGCACTTTTGATCAATATTCTCTAAAATCATTCATTTTTCAGTCACCATTCATAGTGGAACGTATGCCCGCAGTGGATAGCAGCAACATCTCTGGAGTGATCAAAGAAATCTGAGCAAATGGTACAATACGCTCGGATGGGCATTTTAGAATCTCTCGCTCTGCAAGAAAAAAAAACAAGTGTAAACTGATTAAATACACTCGTCCTGCCACAGTATTTACACGATCCTGAACGTTACGTGGCTCTGGCTAGCGTTAGCAGATTGCTACTGATTCTTTTGTACTGTACCAATGCCATCGAGTACTACTTACCAAAAGGTATACAGTCATGGAATCCTTGAATGCGTAAAATTGTTATGCATCTCTATAGTGCTTCAGCTTCATAATATACTACTCGAATAGAACCAAATGAAAATCGATGACATTAGAATTGTTTTTTCCCTCAAATACAGCCTGTATATTCTTCCTGTTTGCTTTTCTTGTGATGTCTTGCTCGCTCACTGTGTTGTAGTTTCCCCGCTGCGCGTGTTCGAAAAATGAATAGCCCCGCCCAGAGCCATCTAGTAGACGAGGTGCGACCATAGGGTGCGACATTGGGGCCGCAATCGAGCGCTCGAGCGCAGTTCGTGCTGACTGAATAGCTAGGGACCTTGGCTTAGACTATAAGCTAGGGACAAGCTAACGAGGGACACAGCTAACAGCTGCGCTGTTCGCTAAGTCTAAATGCATTTATGCTTACAGAACTTGTCCCCATTTGGTGTCCCCATTCTCAATAGAAAAGAGCCGCCATTAGACCGGACCCTTGGAAGAGAACGGAGTTGTCAGAACTCTGTGTATACTCTACGGCTCTGGCCCACCCCTTCTTCTCGGTTTGTATCCAGAGCCTTGGAAATACAGAGTTACGCCAACTCCGTTCATGGGGCCAGTCCAATGGCGGCTCATCTACATTGACTTCTATGGGATAGTGACAACGAATAGTGACAGCCGGAAGTTACCGAATGCATTGGAGCCTATGGGCTCGCGCGAGTACTAGAACCACGTGACCCTATTTTCTGTCCCCTCAATGTCGCAACTCTGTCTATTTCTAAGGCTCTGTTTGTATCTAGTGCTGTTGCATTACTGCCACCTTCTGTTTAGCTCGCCACTCGGAGGACATACATGTAACGGCAGTCAGATGGTTCTCAAACATTTCATTTATTTCAGGAGTCAAGGACCCTGTACAAATTGGATCAATCGCTTGGTACAAGAATTTTGTCGGGGCCCTCATTCAGTGTCACTCTCGGTTCTACAGCATTTAATTGTCAGTGTCACTAAATCCCAGTGAGCACAAGTGTTTAAAAATGTCTAAAACTGAAAGTTTTTTAGGGGTCTAATCTTAGATTAGATTGTCGATCAATCAATCAATCAGCCAATCAATCAAAGCAGGCTTGAATCAAAATTTCAGCAATGTAAAAATGTTTTAGCAAATACAAAGGCTGATCTCTTGTATGGATCCACTGACCCACACGAGAAATTCGACAACCAACATAATTCATATATAATACACAATAAGCATCCATTTCCCAAATAAAATCAAACTAAAAGTGTTCACTAAACGAAAACTTCATTTCCCACAATTCATTTCCAACTTGTGGCAGGCAGGCCAAGGGTGACGTCTGGCAAGACAAAACTATTCCTCTTTTTTACTGTTAGCGAGCTAGCCGAAAAAAGTCATTTGCGGACCACGAATGGTGAATGCATGTTGCGGAAATGAAAGGTATGTAGGAATGCAACCGAAATCGAAGCGTTTTTAGGAGCGAAATGTGATAAATAAACAAATAGCTAGAGTAAATGAAAAAAAGTTAGCAAGACATTGGTGCTGCTGCATGCCTATAGCACCTGAATGACGTTGACGGTGTAGGCTACTGATGAGAGAAAGTTACGGTATTGTACATTTCTATGCATAAAATAAGAAAAAAAAAAACATCTTGCTTTCTCTGAGAGAACTGTTATGTTTTAAACATGCAACTTTGATTATGTGCATAATCCCACTCACTGATTGTATCAGATATAGTAGTATAGCCTACAGTGGGAATTAAAAGCAACATTTGACATTAAAGAGTCATGGTGCAACGTTGTTAAGGCTGGGCTCAGTGGGCTGGCAATGCCATAATAAAGCTGTTCACAGTTAAACTATACAGTGTTCAACAAATTACAGGCAGCTGACCTTTGGATCCCAATGTTTACTTTCAGGTACTGTCTCCTGATTTGAATAGCAGTGATGGACGGAGACGTCCAAAAGCCAAGAGTATCATGGGAGGGCCAGAATGGTACCCTGGCATCCATGGAGCACCTTCGCATAGACCGGTCTGACAGTCCCACAAGGGCTGACAGTCCCACACCAGGTCTGGTGGAAGGGACTGAACCAGGTGAGAGAGACTGATGGACATGTAGCCTTTGATGACATGTACCCTTGGCAAAATATGCCTTTTGCAGGAAGTGGGCTCACACAACTGTACTCTGGCCTCTGGACTGTACTCTGACTGGCCTAGTGCATGGTCATATACAAACCATAAAAAGCTAAGTTGATATTAGAATGAATGCAAATGATTTCTCAATGTCTTCATTTTTCAAAATTAACTAAGCTCCATGGTTGCAATTATCTCAGTCTGTGAAACGGATTGTGTCTTGTACTAGAAGTGCTCTTGTACTCATAATGAAAGTGGAAGTTGAAAGTGCTTCCAGTAAGCTATGCTTGTAAATACATATAAAAAGTTGACAAGCTAGTAACTAACTTTGAATGCCTTACTCTGGACAGCTTGGATCTACAGATATTGGGCGACAATAACTTGAGGTCCTTGTCAGTGGTAAAGCCAACTTTTGACAAAATTGCTAGGTAAGACATAAAGGAGGAACAACGTGCCCTGTCCTCATGTGATTAGTTCCCCATTCCATGTAGACTAACCAGTTTGATATGGCTTGTTTTACCATGCAACCTTCATGAATAGCACTCTTGGTAAAGTAACAGTCCCCGCAGACTGTTTCACTGTGCTGCAGAATGGACATTGTTGGTAATGAGACATAATTATGGTGCATCATGTTTGTGAGAAAACATGAAGATAAAATAAGCTCCTGAGTTGTAACATGTTGTAAAAAAATGGAATAAAATGCAATGGAAGATAAATGCTGCAATTTGTAAAAAGGAAAAAAATGACTCATGTATCTGAAGTACAGTAGGACTCATGATGTCGCTGGGAATGATTAGATTGAAAAGGTGTGTGTGTGTGTGTGTGTGTGTGTGTGTGTGTGTGTGTGTGTGTGTGTGTGTGTGTGTGTGTGTGTGTGTGTGTGTGTGTACTCTCATCCACGTAGTGTACAGTATATGAGCTACTGTAGGTGGTGCTATTTTAATTTTTGCAGTGGAGTTTAAAGCCGTGTGTGTGATTTTATTGACTGTTTTCTCAATGATTTATTTATTTTCATTGAAAAACAAAGAGAGGATCAACACCCAGAACTGTGCATAATCTGTGAATTCATTTAATAATGAAAAACATAAAGAGAATCCCCCCTGCCCAACCAGAACTGCGCAGTCTACTTACATCACATCACATTAAATGAAAAATAGAGTAAAAGTTAAAGAATAAACAAAAAATATTACAGTCTACCCACCAATGCAAAGAATATCTCTGATTGTTTGTGTTGTTATTCGTGAATCAGGTCCCCAGATGCTTGTTTCAAAACAGAAAATGACGATAAGAGTTTGACGTGGTGTTTCTGCAGGTGCAGGCCAGAAGAGTGCGATGTTTGTCCATACCCAATCCTTTGAGGACCTCACTGCCGAAGTTGAACAGCAGGTCAAGGTCGACCCTGAGCTGGGGATCTCTGGAGAGTCTGCAGAGGAGCTCTGCGTGGTGATCGGGGAGAACCCTGCAGCGAAAGAACAGCAAGAACGATCTTCTACAGAAAGCAAGTCCAAAGATGAGGATATCTCCAGTGAAGCATGGCGTAGCCACCGGAAACACGTGTTCATACTTAGCGAAGCGGGTAAGCCCATTTATTCCCGCTATGGTACAGAAGAGGCCCTGTCCAGCACCATGGGGGTGATGATGGCCCTCGTCTCAGTTCTCGAGGCCGACAAAAATATCATCCGCTCCATTCACGCAGGTCAGTATATATTTTGTGAGTGATGTTGTGCATCAAACAGTTGTGCATGTGTTGAATTATTTCTTGAGACCGGTTACTTATAGTTAAGTGTTCAGTAGTACAGAATACAAAGTTAAAGTGACCAAAACCACAGAATGGGCTGGAAAGTGATACAGAATAGATTGGCAAAATGAACTGGCGCTATGAGCCGTGAACGACTGCTATTTTGGGGGGAAATGTGAGAATGCAGCACAAATCTTTCAATATGTTCTTTCAGAGCGAACGTTTATTAGAATCTACAATGTCAGATTGAAATGGGTTAGAGGTTTTAATTATTGCCTTTCTATGTTACCGTCTCAGATGGATACAAGGTGGTGTTCCTCAGCAAAAGTCCCCTGGTTTTGGTGAGTGCGTCTCGTACCTGCCAGTCCGAAAAGGAGCTGTTGCGTGAACTGCAATACATCTACTACCAGATAGTCAGCCTGTTCACCCTCACCCAGCTGAGCCACCTCTTTCAGCACAAGCAGAACTATGACCTTCGACGGCTGCTGGCTGGCTCTGAGCACCTCACTGATAGCCTGCTGCGTCGCCTGGACCGCGACCCGGGCCTGCTCCTCAGCGCTGTCACCTGCCTCCCTCTGAACAGCTCTGCCAGGGATGTGGTGTCCTCTAGCCTGCAGGCTGCTAAAGCCAAGAGCCTGGTCTTCTCCATCCTGCTGGCAGGTGACCGCTTGGTAACCTTGGTAAGGAAAAAAGACCAATATCTGCATCACATGGATCTGCACCTCGTTGTCAACCTTGTGGGCTCCTCTTCGTCGTTTCGAGAGGGTGAGGGTTGGTCACCCATCTGCCTGCCAAAGTTCAATACCTCTGGCTTTTTCCACGCTCACATCTCTTACCTTGAGCCCGGATTGGACCTCTGTCTGATCTTGGTCTCCACTGATCGCGAAGACTTTTTTAACTTGTCTGACTGCAAGCGTCGCTTCCTGGAGAGACTGAGCAAGCGCAGTGCCTATCAGACCCTGAAAGAGGCGCTTAAATGTCCAAGCTATTCGGTGGACCAGGTTGGCATCCCAGAGCTCAGGCACTTTCTTTATAAATCCAAAAGCTCGGGGTTATACACCAGGTGAGTAAAATAGTAAACAAAAATGTGCTCACTGCTTATTTAGCATGATTTGATATAAGGTTAAAATGTAGGCTTAATTGTCTTGGATGGATACAATGTTATTTTAACCAATCTGTATGGTAGTGTATACATAACAATATACCGTAATGTAATCCTGGTTTTGCATAGGACAACTATTGGTAACATTCCCTGAGTCCAATAATGGCAATATCTCTGATATATATGATATTTGGTTTCACATGGAAAAATCCTGGGTGCTATAACAGGTGCTTTATTACATGTTAATCGGATTTTTACCACCAGACATTTTGGTACTTGCTTTCATATTACTTTAGTTTTTCCATAGTGTGCAAATTCTAGAGTAGTTGGTGCCATGTCGATTCTGGGGCAGTAAACAAGAGCTATCATTTTTCTCTTTTTCTGTTTCTCACATGGAAGCCCTGAGTTACCCATTATCTACCAGTCTGAAGAAGAGCACGAAAGGCTGATGGAGATGTACCAGGAACTTCATGGCCGACTACACCACACAACCAGGCCGCTCCGTAATTACTATCGCTGCGGGGAGACTGAGAACCTAATGGCATGGGTAAATCTCCTGCACTGTGTTTGGGATGGGATGCTGCATTAATCTACCAAAATGTTTGCAGCGTCCCTTTGTCCTTGTATAATTTAATGGTAAATGCTCCTAAGTTGAGCTGAAAGCAAATGTTTTACAGATTTTAGACTCGATACTAAAATTAATTTGCAGTCTTGGAGCATTCTCCTGTCTTGGAGTCCCTCATCATGTCCCTGTGCACCGCTTCTTTCCACAGGTGACAAGTGGCTTTGAGCTCTACCTTTGCTTCAGTCCCCTGGGGACCAAAGCCTTGGCTGTGTCTGCTGTTAACAAACTGCTGAAGTGGATCAGGAAGGAAGAGGACCGCCTCTTCATCCTCAGTCCCTTCACATACTGAGCCCTCACACAGCTCACCATAACGATGGAATTGCATGCTCAACCCATTGATTAGGGCTCATAAGTAGGGCTGCAAACGTTAATCAAACTAATTGTACAAACAATTGATTGAATACTTTATTGGAAGGTCTCATTGGCACAGAGCTGTAGACTGACTTCACCTGTTTTCAATATCCAATATTGATGTTTAGGCTTGAGTAGGTGTGGTATCTACTGATAACAATGACATTGTTAAATGAACAATGGGTGTATTTTGTGTATTGTTGAATTAAAATGAACAATACACACATTACTGTCCTTTAATACAGTAACATAAATTGACTGAAGTCCAATAGGGTTTGCAATAGTTAATTTGACATTTTTTTCCTTGTAGTTTCATTGAAGCAATATAAATAAAATATTTTACAAACGATCACTTACCTTTGATTAGATTAGATTACTTTTGAACACAATACATCTTAAATCAAGGATATCGTCTCCTTCAAGTGGAAACTTCATATGCCCAAAACAAACTTTTCAGGATTAATAGCACATAGGCTCAAGGCACAGCGTGATACTTTTGTGTGCTGCTGTATTATGATGATCAAGTAGAATGTTAATATACACAAAAACACAAAGATTACCTAATAACAATTGTATACAGCACATACCAGTAGCGTCGGATAGAATTGCTTAAATAACATATCGAAAAGAGAATAATGGATAGTTACAGCCCTACTCATGAGGATATCAAAGAATAAGCTCATTTGTTTATTTTGGGAGAAATATCAGGCTGCACTATTGTTTGTGCCATTTGTCACTTTACACTTGATTTGTCACTTGAAAGATACATTGCTAATTTATTAGCTCTAGTGTACTCCCCCTGTCCAACCTGCTGATCCTATGGCCTTGCATTTTTACCTCTAGTAAGGCTGGAGTACCAATTTATCACCTGTAGTTTACACCCCTGTCAGACCTGCTGATGTTCCTATGGCCTGCCCTGGCCTTACCTCTAGTCCCAATTTTAGGCCAAAACGTTCAGGCAGACACTAAGGCCCTCTAAGGCTAATCTCAACGGTATACTATAAATCTGTTGTCGGTATGATATGTAGCCAACACGCAAATCTCATGTCAGGTCTCAGCTTGTATGGTTTTCATGATATACTTGCAGCGTAACAGAATCTTAAACTTTAATCATCTAAACCTATGCAGCACAAACTATTAACTTATTTTTTTGTAACCAGACATCTAATACAGTATATAATAGCAGCATATTCATAAAATGAAAAGCTATGTGATCTTAAGTTGTTATTGGCACTATTTCCTAAGCTCAGATCAAGATGTCTGGAATTGTAATTGCAATAAAACTTGCTGAGCTGCTGCTCTGCAAGTTTTATTAACCCTACTGAGAGTATGTAACCACTGAACTAACTCACTCTTAATGTAGTCCCAGATAAAAGTTACACATCAAGTCATACTTGATGCGTTGTTGTGACATGTGACATGGTCAAGGATGACTGTCTCTGAGGCTATCTTAGGCATTAGCAGCTATTAACGTACTGTACAGAAATCGGTTCTTTGGAAATATGCCATGAGTCATAGTTAATGAGCTTAACATGCAATACCAACCGTTATTGTCCTTTTTAAAAACAAGCTCCTTTCAGCTAACACAGTCTGTGTGCTATGCGAGGCAAAATAATGCAAGGTACTACTTAATTAAGCATCTTTATATCTATGGAATAATGATGCAATTCATCTGTGCCCCAATTATTTGAGCTGCACGTGTAACAAAAGTTACATTTTCTTGTTGATGCACTGATGCACACTGCTTTAGATGAAAGCACAATGACCATTCTTTATTTAGTTTTACCATCTTGTTTCTGGAAATCAAAAATGCTGTTTTTTACATTTTATTAATGCCATCATTCTAGTTATTTAGAATAGTTCAACATATTTTGAAAACAAAATGACTGGAATTCTATAAAGATCCTATATTTACTTTATTTAAGTGATCTTTATGCGTTGATCACATTCCATGTTTTTTATATGAGTTCAATTGTGTTAATGTAATAATTTACCGCTGTTTATGTAAATAATGCACTCTTGGAGGGAATGTATGGATTCCACAAAAACATAATCACCTGTTGCTATGTCTTGACCAAGTCTGGTGACTCTGTGCAATGTTGTCTTGTCATAGCACTTTTCATGTAATGGTTATGTGCCATATATCCCAATCTATGCAAAACTACTAACCTATTTTGATGGTGGTTTACTGGTGGTAATGCCTAGGCCTATTTCTAGCCTTATTTCCTTGCACGTTAATGATGCTTGCAACATTTTGACATTCTATTTTTGAGTGTTTGTATTTTTACAATTATATTGTGGAAATACACAAGTTACTAATTCTAAAAGTTTGTTGTATTAAATGTATTAAGATAAATTAATATTCACATACTGTATTTGGCTACAATGACCTTGACTTGTTGGAGGTGTGTAACACAGATGGACATTGTTGCTTTCAATAAATGTACACACCTATACTATGTTTGTACACTTCCTTAGACTGGTAGACTTTTGAATAGTTAAAGATTTTAGACAGTCCACCTCGGAACTCATCTTCCATTTCATTCTGGTAACCTTGGTTGTCTAACTTGTCTTATAAGGGATTCACACTGAGATGGACTTAGTCAAAACTGTTCCCAGATACAGGTCCATTGAGTTCATAAATAAAGAGTAATATCATAGCCGATGTGCATATACAATAAATATTTATCTAAGCAAATGTTCAGGGTACAGACCACAGATCCAAGAGCACAGTTGAAAAACGGTGTATCTGGCTCTGCCTATCAGCAACACCTGCTATTCATTAGATTATGACCCCTTACAATATGAGCAGTAATACATTATGTGTTGCTACAGACACATGCAATATCCAGGCAACCTGAACCTGCCCTGTGGTGACATAATGGTATGGAACATAGCTGTGTAGGATGGGAATGATCTAAGCAATACATAATTCATAATAATCTGGCCTATAGGCTACTAAATGTTTAATTGTTCAGTTTGAGCATTTAAAGCATTTAAATGTAATATGTATGTAGGCCTATAGGTCTTGCTCAGGCAGTATGTAATATATAATTATTATAATATATTAGCCTACTTAAATATATTCCAAACAGTAGCCTAATGAACCCAACTCTCAACTATAGGCCTATAGCGCATGCTTGTCAATCATCATCAATCAATCAATCAATCAATCAGTATGTGTGTGTGTGCGTGCGTGTGCGCGCGCGTGCGTGTGTGTGTGTGTGTGAAGAGAAGAGAGAGAGAGAGAGAGAGAGAGAGAGATGAGTGCATGTTGTTCATTTTATATCATTCATAGAAAACATGCGGAAACACGCCATGGGGAGGAGCAAAGGAGCACCAGCAGCATGCAGCCAGAGATGCGTGTGCGACTTCCACAAGGTACAGCTGAAGTTAGATCTGACAAGAATAGATGAGTAGTATGCGCTATCATTTCAAACACTGCTGATATTTTAATTTATGTCCTATCGCTAAAAAATCCGAACTATTAAATTTACACAATTCTACAACCAAGCAAACCTTGCACTGGATGAAGTATTATTATTATCCCGTTGACCTGTGCAGGTAAGCAACATTTAATAGCCTTTTTATATATGCCATGTGTGTCACAAGCTAATAATAGTGCATTCGTGCTTTGTTTGCATTAAACTGTGGAACTAATTAAGGGGAATTCCACCCACTTTCAATAGTTTACTATGTCATTATATGCCTTAGGCTTAAAGATGTGTGGAAATAAAAACGTTCGACCCATTCTGTGTTTCCTAGAGCTTAGAGGTCTGTGGGGGTTATTAACATGGTGAGGCTACTTAAGTATATCTTGATAAAACGCCAAATAATTGATAAATGAGCTATTCTAGAAGTGTAGTTTATGAAGGAATATAAAATTACAATGCTGCTAAGTTAAATACAGTTAGGTGCTGTAATTGTTGTCATTCAGTGCAGGTTTATCCCAGCGGCAGTTAGAATAGCTAAACACTATAAATTCAGCACTCAACTGTGTTCAAACTCATCCAGCTGTTTCATATGACTGCACAGACAAAACACAATACACTGTAATAATCACCATCAACAACACCATCTCCATAATCATCAAATTAATAAAATAGTAATAATACAGAAAAAAGAAAATCTCATCCCAGATCTCTTTAGGGGTGGAGTGAACAGTGGCAACAATTTCCTCGCTGTCATATAATCTCAATTCATTTGATCAAAAGTACCACTGTGCCCAGGCTGCCTAGTGGTACATGACCTATAGACAGGTAAACCAGCCTCACAGTGTGTCTGGTTCAAGTCCTGATCCTGACAATTTGCTACATGGCCCAACATCTCTCCTAACTGCATTCATTGCAGAACTGAATGATATCTGGGAAGTATTTTTTGCTAAAACTATTTGCCATTATAAAAGTGTACTACAGTGTTGTTGTTAAATGTCTAAACTACTAGCATGTGCTGTAAATAGCACAATAAGATAATGAATGGAAAATCACTTAGAAACCTTTCAAACTAAGCTTTATTAACCTTGGACATGAAGAAAGTCAATCAGTGCCATTAATATGTGTACCCATGTCCGTGTTGCTTTTAAACTCTAACCTTGAATTGGATTGACATGGAACTGCAAATGTTAAAATGTAACACGTCATTGGTCGGATTCTATGAATTATTGATACTGTGTATAGTAGAGCTTATACAGCTGACTTTTTGCAAGAATGCTCACATAGTAGGACAAGTTTTGTCATGTTTACATAAAATCTGGTCCTTTTAATTTTATCTTTAAGAAAAAGGTATTACCATTGAGTAAATAAATTATGTGACACAGAACAAAGAAGTTGATTCTTCAACTAACATTAAGAGGCACAGAGTGTATGACCATCAGTGCGTGCGCATCTTTTCACCACAAAGGCACGTAGTGGTTGTGACTAGAATGCAGAGTAGAACAGACAGGGCCCCATGACTGCAGCCTAACTGTGATGTGTACAGTTAATGATCTACCAGTAGCTTATGTTCAGTGCTACAATGCTCATATTTTAGAACACAGTTCATTTTGGTTCCTGTTTATGAGCCTGACCAAGATGGATTTCATAAATAAAAGTGGATGGGACAACACCTAATATTAGTTATATAACCATAGATCAAGTTATTCCCACCACTGTGTGTGTTTGTGTGTGTGTGTGTGGTGTGTGTGTGTGTGTGTGTGTGTGTGTGTGTGTGTGTGTGTGTGTGTGTGTGTGTGTGTGGTGTGTGTGTGTGTGTGTGTGTGTGTGTGTGTGTTTTAGGGCATTAACTAAATATTCGACTAGTCGATTATTCGACTAGCAAAACACTATTCGACACTATTAATTCATTATTCGTTATTCGGTAATAATAATTTTTGATATATATTTTTCAATTTTCTGCAGCAGGCATTGTGGATGTGTGCTTTGGTGTTGGTAGTGATTGTTGGTTAATTGCTTATTTTTCATGTCATAATGTAACTGAGTTACAGTAGTGTACCAGGCATGCACTGTTTCAATGGGAAGTCCAGAATCACACATTTTATTAGCTAAAAAACAAATATATATCACTATAGACTAGTCGACAATTATTCGACTACCAAAGTAGTCGATTCGACTAGCAAAAAACGTGTTTGGTTAATGCCCTAGTGTGTGTGTGTGTGTGTGTGGGGGGGGGGGGGGGGTGCGTGCGTGCGTGCGTGCGTTACAATGGTGGACAATGACTAGATAGCTGACTAGCACTTTCCTTTTACTTGACTCACTTTGGCATTAAAAGAAACAGGCAGATTAAGGGTAACACTTTAACATCTGGAATTGCTAATACACAGCAGACAGTTCTGAATGATCTGTACACATGGACCCACAATACTACTTCATTCACAATACCATTTTGCTTAATACCAACACAGCCACTTGAGCAATTGCCATGATTATGTAGATATAAATATTCCTCCTTTGTTTGTGGTGAGTCAATGGAAGCTTAGGCACTTTATGAATTCATGTCCCTTCATCATTCTTTTATATGGCTACTCTAAATACACACGATACTAAAGTCTTGGCCATATGAAATGTTTTCAGAATTATTGAAGCTACTTGTCACTTAATGTAATCAACAGTATTGACACACAATAATGTATTTCACGCATTATATTAGTATATTAATAGTATTTTTTTCTGTTTTTTCCTTCTCTCCTCAGGCATCAGTGGCTGCAGGTCTTGAGGATGGTTTTGTCCCGTTGTCAGTCTTGGAGGTAGCATAAGTATTATCTGTACCGTTTCCCCCCAAGAGTGGAAATGGTCCATTGGATCTCAGGATGGGGTACATCTGTCTGGCTCCAGACTATGCTGGCCTTTGCTGTGGCCAACTGTCCTTCGATGGCTCCCAGCTCTGTCAACTTCTCAGTCGTTTACACCATGCCCTTCTTCCACGCCCGTGGCTCCATCCAAAACATTGTCAACAACACAATGTATCAGGAGGTGTATGTGGCTTCTCAGAATGTGATCGAAGCGGTCAACAGGAGCCTGGAGAAGGTTTGGGAGATACGCACTGGACCTGTTGGAAGCCCAGAATGCAACATATGCAATTTATGTGACACTGACAAGGATCCAAACCTATTAGAGAACACAGACAATGAGGTTTTGTTGTTGGACACCTTCTTCATGTATTTATACTCTTGTGGAAGTTCTCAATATGGCGTGTGCCATTTCCATCAACTTAACACAGATGGGAAACCGCCTTTTCCTTCTAAATGTTTATACAGAAAGGAATCAAACTCTGCTGCTTATTGCCCCGACTGTCTGGCCAGCCCTTTAGGTACCAAAGTGACCATGGTGGAGGAAGGTCAGACTGTCTACTTTTTTGTTGCCGCTACAGTCAATGACAGTGTGACACAGCGCTATGGCAGAAAGTCCATATCGGTGCGCCGTCCATTGGCGACGGAAGACGGGTTCTACAGAGACGTCCGTGGACTGACTGTTCTTCCAGGCTTGCGGAGAACCTACAAGATAGAATATGTCTATAGTTTCTTCACCCAGGAGTTTGTCTACTTCCTGTCTGTCCAGAGGGAGAGCCCTGACCAAGAATTCTCTCCGTTTCAGACTCGCCTCGGCCGGCTTCCCCGGAATGAGTGGGAGATGAGGAGGTACCGCGAGGTGATTCTCGAGTGCCGCTTTGAGCCAAAGCGTCGGAGGAGAAGGAATCTGGTCATCGAGCCCTATAAGGATGTGGTGTACAATGTGGTTCAGGCAGCCCACTTTGGCAAGGCAGGCAGGGAACTGGCAGAGGAGTTAGGAGCCGAGGAAAATGGTGACATCCTTTATGGGGTTTTTGCTGTTACTGATGACAGCGGGGTGACGGAACATGACTCTGCCTTGTGCGCCTTCCCCATGGTCCATGTAAACAAAGCCATCGATGCTGGTGTGGATGTCTGCTGCAAGTCTGGTCCAGAGCAACTATCCAGAGGTCTCTGTCACTTCCAGCCATGTGAGAACTGTCCTCATGAGGTGAGCCACATAGTTAACTCAATACACTTCAATGCAGATCAAACATAGAGTCTTGGTTATTTGTACCAAGCAGCCATCAATCACATCAGAGTACAAAAAAAACATAGACAGATTGCAGTACACATAGATAGACAATACTATAGACAGTCCCTCTCTTGCAGAGGGAAAAAAGCACACTTATCATATTCCTCATCAAATTCCAGGCAATCCCCACTTTTTATCTTCACTTTTTAAGCCATCAGCCAATAAAATCATTGCTATGGGGTATGGACACATAAAGCTGGGAGGGGCTAGTGACCGTAAAATATAAAACAATACCGCTCATAGTTCCAAGAGCATTTTATTACATGTATCACATTTTATCCACAGAACTGAGATGGTTTTGTTCAGAAGTACATACTTATGGGAAAAATTATATTGAAGCCCTAACCTGCAACATTGGTGCATACTGCCATATTGGTGATCTTCTATCAAATTATGGCCAACATATCAGACTGATATACCTGTACCCTACACATCAGCCAGGCTGACTCAGTCATGAGACGACATTGACTGTCATATGGGTGTCATGCAATTACTTAAGTAGGACGTTCTCTAAATACAAAAACACGGATGTTAAAGCCTACATAGCCTCGACACCCAGGCTTTCATTTTTGTTCGCCTTGCGCGAAAACGGAAAGCCTGGACTAACGCACGTTGGAAAGTGGCCTTCAAGTGGGAGTGAACCTTCCGGGGTGGGCGTCGCTCTAAATAATGTGACGTAGAACAGCAGTGGACGGGCGCGGGAGGGGCCGGAGATGACGACACGTTAGTGAGATCCGGAGATGACGACACGTTAGTGAGATCAAATCAGAGCGCAGCACTTCCGCCGTGTGGATCCCACGACACCCCCGCCCCCAAGGCCAAAATCATTGAGGGCTAGACCAGGCTAAAGCCTACATAGCTCAGTGTCGCAGATTTATACCACAAAAATGATACAAGGGGTTCAGATCAATTCCTTTGATCAACTAGATCTGCACTCAGTAGCTGGCAGAACTTGCGTATTGTGCACAAGTAGGCCTGGCTTACTTTTGCGTGAGCAGAGCGAGCGACTTATAGAGATCTCTTAAAGAGATACTTATAGAGATCCATTAATTACCTCAAATTGCCTCCAATGAGTTGGTCGGTGTGAGCTTGTGAGATTGGTGTGTGAATGTGGGAAGTGAGGATGCTGGCGTCAGTTGTCTGCTCCTTCACCTCCCAATGTGTGAATGAATGGACCGTTGTAAAGCACTTTGAGCACTTTACAAAAAGCACTATAAAAATGCAATCCATTATATTTTATTTGCAAGTAATGGGTTTTCAGATATTTACAAGAATGCTTCACAAATAGCACAATGGTAGGGTCTTTCTTAGCTTATTATAGAGGCTCTGCACAACCAAGGGCTCTCCCACCCTTCATTGATTTCTAGTAATGTTCTCCCACAGCTGAAGTGGGAATGAAGTGTTTTCCAATAACATACAAACACAGGCCTAACTCCTCTTAACCTTTCCTTTAACAGATACGAAGTAATTGGTGCTTTGGATAGCCCTTCCTAACTATTCATTCTCAGACTGAACATGACATATACACAAGTGAGGTTGCGGGTGACATAGCATGTTTACTAACAGTGGTCGGATTATTGCCAGTTTTAAATATGAGACTCGATAAAAGGCAAATTCCTATTCCTATTTGTTATACAATAATGAAAACATGTGCTACTTTAGCATGTTCAGCTTCCACTTGGATCAGTGAACTCTGGCTCTGCTGTTATGCTCTGCTTGGCTGTTCATCTCAGTGCATTGTATCCTGCCAGTGCCACAGGAATGTCCAAGTAGCTGAAATCCTGGTTGTAACATCTCCCAGATTCTGAATAACAAAATGCTGCATTATCAACTGTGCCTCATGCATATTCAACCCTTGAGGTGACAGCAACATGAATCTGTTATTGCAGTCACCTAAACTAGCTGTCATTGAAACTGTGCATGTTTGTGTGTGTGTGTGTGTGTGTGTGTGTGTGTGTGTGTGTGTGTGTGTGTGTGTGTGTGTGTGTGTGTGTGTGTGTGTGTGTGTGTGTGTGTGTGTGTGTGTGTGTGTGTGTGTGTGTGTGTGTGTGTGTGTGTCTGTGTCTGTGTCTGTGTGTCTGTGTGTCTGTGTGTGTGCACTCTGACTGGCATTGCATTTCCAAATTGCTTTGTTCTCGACTTGCATCACTCCTGAGTTAAGAGTTGCACTACTGAATTTTTTGACAGGGGTGGGTAATGCATAACCGGGTTGGGGATGCATTCCAACTTGCATCATTCCATATTTACATGGTCCATGGTCCTCGTCCTCGTGTAGGCCGTTACCGGAAGTGCACCATTCTAGTTTAATTAAATGAGCAATTTTAAGAAAAGATTTAATGAAATGCCCATGCCTGTGCTTTTTCTCAGATGTTCAGAAACCTTGGAAACATCGCTGTACAAACAGTAGTTTCCATTTCCCATCTGTGTTAGTTGACAGTTGTCAACAATTTGATGCCTTCCTCATTAGTATTGTTGAAAAATGTTTTGTTATTTGTTATTATTATTTGTTATTATCAATTATTTTATTGGGCACAGTCTGCAAATGTACTTTTCTCTTCTATCCTTCTCTTCCTCTTGACCTTTTGAACCTTAGTGTTCAGCAGTCAATTCAAAGATAAATGACAGCAATTACTGTTCAGCTAACCAATCTACTAAATTTCCCCTGAGTATAGAAACCATGGAGGCTTTTGATTGTAACCTTCCTTGGGCTTGATCGGGAAAGACAATTCACAACATGGTCTTTGCCCCCAGGGAGCGTGAGTGAATATTGCAGTCAATATCCATGTTAAATGTTGTCCTCAAGGTGGATGACCTTCCCCCAAGGAGGACACATATTTTCTCAAAATTGTTCTCACAATATTATTTAGTGTTCCAGACGCATGCCACATACAGTATAAGCTTTGTACTGACAGTGTCACACGGATGTAATGACCCTTACTGCATGTTTCTCCCTTTCTCTCTACTACCTCTTTCTGGTCTATCTTCATTTGAGACTAATCAATTAAGGTAAAAAAAAAAAAAAAACGTGTGCATGTACAATTCTGAGTTATGCATCCTTTCCTGGCATATTTCGTGACCTGTCGGACATCCAACTGACCAACTTCAAACTCAGTGTACCAAAAGTACAGTGCAATGCACAACAACTCGGTTGTGCTCGATCCAAGTGAACAATATGCCCACATAGGCATTGAGTTATTCAGAACCACCAATCTGACAATATGCCAATATACCGTACTGTATATGAAGGAGATCTCCATATGTTGGAGGATATGAAGGAAAATGCAGACATATACAGAGATTTTTATAATTCAAGACATAAAAGGGACACAGGCAGACAGATGTGTACTGGTGTACAGGTTTTTTTTTATCCAGATGGGGCAGACATTCCCAACTTACATTTACGTTTTTTGTACCTTATTTTCTATAGTCAAGAACTGTTTAAGCAATCAAAATGTGTTTTTGGATACAGCTTTATATTAACTGAATTTAATTTTCAGGTTAATCTTTCCAGTGTGGGTCTTAACTGGCACTGGCCTATCTAAATAAACAAAGAAAGCAAAGGCATTATGCTATACCCTGTTCTGCTAAAATGCAATAAATATGTTACCAGAATGTCAGCAGATTCAGGTTGTGCTTCAGGCTCTGTAGGCTCTGTAAAGAACTTTATGTGTAGGGCGGTGCCTGAAGGTTGTGGTGGCACATTCTACAAATGTTTTGTAGCTAATTAAATTATCATCCAAGTCAAAGGTGCTGAACCGAGAGATGAATCATGTCAATTTGAATAACTGAAAGGAAGGTGTGAATCTTTGTCAGGACTGACCTGACAAGACACCTGGATCTGGATCTGTCATGCATGTTAATCACAAATGTCTTCATTTCTAACTTAGCTAAGCATCTTGTTTGGAATATTAATAGTTCTAAAAGAGAAGAGACTTGACAGTGCAAGGTCGTAATGGAAAATTATACCTCCCTTTTTAGGGAGGAAATGTTACGCAGGGCTTTTCATTGTAAATTCCGGCCATCTGCTTGGCACTCTAGTGCCTTTATTTGGACAAAATGGCACCATCATAAGTGTTAAGACAACACCCTTTATTTCACATCATCTGTTTATGTCCATGTCCCTGTGACTAGAGTTCAGAGAACAACGCTACATGCCGGGACCAGCCCACCATGGTTTCCAAACCCTGCTACAGAGTGGACCTGTTCAACAGGCAGATGAACGATATCCTCCTGACCTCCCTGTTGGTAACCACCATAGAGAACAAGACCGTGGCCCACATCGGCACCTCTACTGGACGTCTGCTGCAGGTGCACGAATTAACAATCCTTTAACGAGATACACAACAATTTCTGTCCTCAGCATCATCATCAATATTTGTGTCAGTGGCATTTTAATATTTGTGTAGGACAACATTTGTGTACACACACCAACAGCTGGACATGTGCTTGTGTTCCTCAGAAAAAACAAAACAAAACAATTATATATGTCTATACAGTATACACATACAGTATATATGTCTATGCAGTATACATATAGCTATACAGTATACAGTGTACATGTATATGCAAATACACCTACAAAGATATATTTAATAGAAACCTTCATATTCTTCCATATATACATACACTGTATGTGCTCTATGAAAGGAATCAGATATGGAAAGATGAACAGCTGTCACTTTTAATCGTGGTCTACTCCTTACTTTCCTGCTGAATGGATTCAAGTTTTATTGACTCTCTGTTGTGTTTTCTTTGGCAGTATGTGTTGAGACGATCAAGCCCAACTATCTTTGCCAATTACTCTTTGGCAAAGAACCAAAGAATATCTTCCATTGCTGCCGTGTATTCCTCTGAATATCTTCTCTTTGTGGTTGGAGACAAGGTACAGTATGGAAACTGCAGGCCTTATAAGGGTCCACAAGTTCACAACGCAGCACATCAATGATAATAATGTGAACGTGTTTTTTCTTCATTCCAGATGATCCAGGTGCCTCAAAGAGGGCCAGGCTGTCAGCACTTTCTCACCTGCGCCACATGTCTGACAGCCCCTGAGTTCATGGGCTGTGGCTGGTGCTCTGGTGAATGTTCCTGGGAGAGTGAGTGTCACAGTGGCTGGAGGAACGAGTCCTGTCCACCAGGCATCAGTGGGGTAAGACATAGCACTGTGTTCCTGTTGACCACATTCACACGGTAGTCATTCTGTACTTACTGTATGTCATTCCCCGAGTGTAACTTACTAGAGCAGTGGTTTTCAACCTTTTTAAACCCAGGGCCCGCTATTTATTCAGCATTTGAGCCACGGACCACCATTTGATGATATTTTCACCCCACAGACCCAAACTAAAGATTTCTTATGTTTTTGTCCACAATTCCAGGCTGGATTTCACAAACAAAACCAACAAACATTCAGATCAAAATGGCCATTAATCTTCTATATTCTCTAGTTGTGTAGACTTGGGCTAATTCAAATGGTGAACATTTTAACTCTTGAGAGCGTAAACATGAAACCAAATTTTCATGTTTACGCTCTCAAAGAGTTACATCTGCTTAACAGACTCTCCATCATTTAGCCTGGGGACTACCTGGAACCCTCTCAAGGACCACTGCTGGTCCCCGGAACACCGGTTGAAAACCACTGTGCTAGAGCAAAATGTATTCCATACTGTATGATGATCAGTCAATATTTTGCTACTTGACACTATCTTATCCAGTTCTCTCCAAGAACTGCACCCCCTGATGGCCATACAGAGCTAACCGTGTGTGGTTGGGAGTTCCAGTCTCCTTCCAGGCCTGCTATCACCTACAGAACCCATCAGGTCCGATTAGGAAGCACACCCTGTGCTGTACTGTCGTCAAAGAGCAACAACACCCAGTAAGAATCTGCATGATGCTCACTCTTCACTTTAGTTGTTATAGGTTGCACTGCATGCCATGCATACTACATGGTGTGTCAAAATATATTTATATTTTGACACACCCTCGCCGTATCCAGGGATTGTGTTTTCAGTTCACCCTTCTCCGCCTATTTGTGCGTCTCTCATTACTTTCTAATAGTACAGAAGAAGGCCTTGTGTTTTTAATGCTTCTAATGATCTTGAACTGTGCCGTTCCTTAGCTTGGTGTGTAAGATTCGTTCTGGGGCCATTGAGCTGTCCAAACCGGTCAACATTACAGTGGAAGTGCATGAGGGCAAGGTGGAGGGACGCTACTCTATTGATGGGAAGGCAGAGATGCAAGGCTTCACATTTGTGGTAAAGTTTTGATAATGCATCCCCCTTATTATATAATATGACAATATTTCTACAGGCTTTTTATGTTTGTCATTACTAGATATTTATTCATATAGTGTTTTAATAAAACACTATATGACTTAAAAAGTAAACGCTCCTTCCAGATTCCCAACATCACTGAAATTCAGCCCAACTATGGACCTCGTGTAGGGGGTACACTGATTACTGTTACAGGACCGCATCTGGATGCTGGCACAGCTAGGAAGGTAACCCTCAATGGAGAGCCCTGTCCAATAAAGAGGTACGACTTAGACAGACTTGCATTATACTTTTTACATCCAGAACCTTTTTTTCTATAGAGCAGTGGTTTTCAACCATTTTCATACCATTGACCATTCCAGAAACAAAACAGTCAAACATACAGATCAAAATGACCATTAATCTTCATTCTCTAGTTGTGTAGACTTGGGCTAATTCAAATGATATGATGATAATATTTTAACTCTTGAGAGCGTAAACATGAAAAATGTTTACGCTCTGAAACCAATGAAACCAAATGAACCCTTGCCGGTCCATCTGGTTTCATTTTTACGCTCTCAAAGAGTTACATCTGGTTAACTAACTTTCTATTTAGCTGGGGACCACCTGGAATCCTCTCAGGGACCAGTGGTGGTGCCCTGACCACCTGTTGAAAACCCCTGCTATAGAGTATAATATACATTTTTATATGAACAGTAGGCTTACATTTCTTCTGAGAGTGTGTCATAGCAACTAGGAATATTTGTTATTGCCAGTTGCTAATACTTGTTTCAGCATGTGTAGAGTAATTATGACATTGGCAAACTCAGGCATGCAATGCTGTTCTACCTCAAAGCTTTCTATTGCCGATAAATTATGACACATGAACAAATTATGAAATTAATCTTCTATGGCAATACATGTTATTGTGTATGCTGTATACATGTATAGATCATTTTGCTGAAGTTTGACGGCCAGTATTGCCTGAGGTTTATTGCATGGGGTAAATAGGCTCTCTTCGCACATCTCTCTCTTTCTGGCTTATTGTGAGAGAGAATTGACTCATTCTCCCTATTTCCATCCCTCTCTCTCCGCAAAGATATGCACATACTGTATTAATGAATAATAAAGCATGACAACAGCCATGATGATATAATAATGTTGATACCTGACCACTTTCCAATCTACAGTGTCTCCACCCCTAAGGGCAACGTTTCTTCTATCATCTGTCTGTCCCAGCCTATTTCTGAGGTCAGGGATGTACCCCTCAGCGTCTTTATTGACAAATCACCAGTCCTCACCACCAAGGTATTCTACTACAAAGAAAACCCTGAAATCACAGCTGTGCTGCCTGATTGTAGCTTTGACAGGTAATGACACCTTCATCATGGCCATATGGTGAATTCATTCATGCATTTATTTAATTCCACCACACCCCGTTGCACCTGCATACAGTAGTTTTTCTCTTATGTTTTATTGTTTGCTATATTGTCATGTTTCTTTCATCATACTCTATTATGGACAATGAGCAATCTATTGAACAATGTTTATTGTTACATGTGTCACGAATTTGCTTGTTTTTTAAACTATTACCAGAATAAAAGAAATAGGACAGATACAGTATATAGTTATACATTAAGTGTAAGATATACATTCAATCTCAATTGGCCCATTGAATGTATTAAATGACAAAGCAAAAGCAAAACAAAACAAAAAACAATGTTTACATTATAAAATTATCATTCTTACGTGGTATTTCTGTCTGTGATCTTCAGAGGTTCAAAGATTGTGATTGAAGGGAAGAATCTGGACTCTGTTTACCGGACCACTATACGCTTTAAACCCAACGAGAGTCACCTGAAACCAGTGAACAGGGTATAGTTCTTACTCTAAGAAATATATTATTTGCCGTTAGCTATTTTATTGATCATATTTGGTTATCAGTAGTGTGTAGTAGGAATTGTTTGCAGTTGCACAAACACAGTCCAAAATGGAAGTACAAGAAACTGGCATTGGGCGAAATTAATGACACATGAAGTGCAACTATGCAAATAGATTGTATGAGTGTTGTGTTGTGTTGTCTACACCATTCAGAACATACAGTAGCATTCCAGAGAAACCTGCACACAATGGCATTACAGAGACATTAAGTAAATATATTTTCATTTTCATTCATGGCAACATCAACAAGCAATCTCTTTTTGTCACTTCACGGACAACAATTTTTGGCCTTTTATACACGGTTCTCTGTCTTGCAAATCATACCTTATTGAAAGGTTAAGTGAGTGGCGTATTCAAAGAGGGTGCATAATGCATGCATGCACACACTCGCATTCTCTTTCCCACTCATACACACATATTCACACACACACAATTTTTGTATTCACAATTTGACATGTACTCAAGCCTGTGTAAGGCATACACACAAAAGTGTGGGCACCCCTGATACAATCAGTCCCTCCTGGGTTGTCATTGAACAACCAAAATGTCTTAATCCTTTAGTGCAAATTTAGCATGTGCAATGTGCATAATCTCTGTTACAATTTTGACAAATATAAGCCGCCATTCTAGCAAAAGTCAACCAAAAGAAGAAGCAGCATCCCCTTTTAATTTCTCTCTCTGCAAGTGATGCTCTGTGACCAATTTTATTCACTGGCCAGATCAATGAATCACAAATATTGTTGGAGGGTGGGTCGCAGTTTATGCACCCCTGTTGTATAATGTCATGGCTGTTAAAAAAGGTGTTAACTAATATACTGTGTAACTTTGAAAGTCTATATAAGCCTAGCAGTTCAGATACAGTAAGTTCACATGCAGTTTTCATGCACTGAGTGATCCTATTTTGTTCCAGGAGTGCACTGGCAAGTCACTGCCCACAAGGATGGAGTGTACCACTCCCACGTTCCCCAGGGACGAGACAGAAGAGGGACAGCTGTCCTTTGACATGGATGGGGCAGTGGGATTGTGGAACGGAGAGTTTTCTTACCACCCTTACGGCGAGCCCATACCATTTGAGGCAGATGGCCATGTATTACAACTGTACCCCGGGTTTGATGAGGTGTCACTACATGTAAGGACTGTATTGTCACCCGAAGGTTGCACTTTTTAAGCTGGAATGAAAATAAACAACACCTTTTGTATTTGCCATTTCTCAATTATGACGCCTTTCTCCATACACAGCATCAAAAGCTTAATCTTGTGAGCTCCTGTATGACAATTATCATGACCGTGGCAGGAGTCGACTGTGATGCCAAAGTCCTGGACAATGAGATCACCTGCAGGATACCCAAAAACATGACCATCCCAAGTGAAGGGCTGCCTGTGAAGGTTAGTCAGAGCAGACATTCAGTTTCTGATGGACAAACTGATGTTTGTATGTAGGGTGCAGCATAGACTTGTGGGTTTGTTTTTTAATCTTTAGCAATTCCTTCCTCTAGACAAAAAAACGGGTTAAGCTTGTGTTCAGTAAGAACATAGGGATATAACATTTTACAAAACTACTGTACTTTTTGGCTGACCCAACTGATAGATTGAATAATGACTTTGAGGGCAGTAGCTTAGTTTGTTTAGTCTGCAAGTAGCAAGCATGAATGGCATGTTGTGCAACCACAATTATACCCTTAAAGATGAGTGCCATGATTTTTTTCTACCCTAAAACATGATCATCAGGTATTAATGTTATATGAAAAGTATTTCTCCCCCCAAAAAAGTGTATAGTGTTTGTTAAACTGTCATTTTTATGATTCCACCCTACCAGTTCATTAAGTATGCCTGGTTTGCCTGGTGGGTGGTGATGGGTGGAGATCCACCTGAACTGAAGCCACACCCACAGCTTTAGTTGCATGTTAAAGGGGGAGGGGTTAGGGGAGGGGCTGAGCACATGATGTCACTATATTGAAGTTTTTTTCATTGGCATGTTTGACTGGAAAGGTTCAGCCCCCAGGAAGAAACCCTAAATACAAAGGGAAGACATCATTGCACATACAAACACACACCAAGGGGTCTATTTACATACTGTCACCTCTTAAACATGTACAAAATTGGAAAAAATACAAAAATCACGGCACCCCGTCTTTAAAAGTGTACGTACATAAAAGTTTATATACACAACATTTACAGTACCTATGATTGTTTGCTTCTATTTCTCTCCAGATCTCCATCAATGGGCAGGTCCATAACGTAGGCACAGTAGTGAGAGTCAGTAACCATTACATGGTGGGCATTGTTCTGGGCATCCTGGCTGCACTGGTGGCTGGTGCTGTGTTGGCCTTTGTTTTCATGAAGCACTTGAGAAAGAAGAAGAAAGGTAGGCTTTCATGGACATTGACCTGAGAATGACGTTCATGTTCATGTTGCATCATGAAAAATGTTTTTTTTATCGTTGATCTTTGAAAGGTGCTTTGAAATGTTTTCTAGCCTCCATGATTGAATCCCGCTTGGCTCATAACGCAAACCATTCTGGTACAAACAGTGCCGAGCTGTCACCTGTTGGGGACTACCGGAGAGGTATAAAATAAAGCCTTGTTCCCTCAAAAAGACAATAGTTCTGTTTCAATTGCTTCAGCCTGCTGCTAAGCTTGCCTTTACCACCCCAGCCTCTAACCTTTCAGTCAGAGACGGCATAGACTCAAATGATGACCTGTATGCACGACTGTGAAGTAATTAGAATTAAATATTGCACGCTAGCTTTATTCTGATTCAATGTTCTATGGCTTTAACATTAAAATGGATTCTATTTATTGCAATAAATGCTTAACCTACTTTGACGCTAGACTGGGTTCTAACCTGATTTGCTGCGTTTCATGGATCTGTAGAATCACAGAACACAGCAATTCAGGAGTGTATCCTGACTAAAATACAATAGCACATGGATATGTAGAGATTAATCAGCTCACACTTATTTATTCATCAAATAAATGAGAGTATACCATTATAGTGAAATGGAACTGCATTATTTTTCTGTCCTTAGATTAATTGTGATTATTGTTTAACCCCTTCTAGCAGTAACTCTGAATCCTTCCCCTCTGCTGGCTGGCCCTGTGGTGTTTCCCAGCCTGGCGTATGCTGTGGGCAGCATTGACCCCACTCTCACCCCACTCGTGCCCCCAGAGAAGATCTCCATCTCCAGCTTCAGGCCTGAGCTCTTGGAGGAGGTGAAAGACGTTCTCATCCCTGCGGAGATGCTCATTGTTCAACACCATCGCATCATAGGGAAGGGTACTCTACTACTATCACTGTGTGTGCATTCGCTAGAGTCATATCCAGGATATATTAACGGCTGGCTTCATAATATCGATTTTATACTTTGGCTGCCTGCATAAAAATAGCGGATTTACAGTAGAAAATCACAGCATTTCTCACACCTTTGTCTCTGTCATCTATCTAGGTCATTTTGGTACAGTTTATCATGGCTACTTCACAGACCACAACAACAGAGAAATCCACTGTGCTGTAAAGTCATTGAACAGTGAGTAAATCTTGCTTAAGCCACCAGGTGGTAGGTGTTCATTATCAAGTGTTGTTCCGGAGAGTTGTTGGCTAATGCAAACATCATTTTCATCTCCATAGTATATCTATCCCTCTCTCTCTGCCTTTGGTTTGTTGTTTGCCAATCTCCTTCTGTATGTGTGTTGTCCAAGGAATAACGGATGTGGAGGAAGTGGAGCAGTTTCTGAAGGAGGGCATCATAATGAAGGGTTTCCATCACAGCAACGTGCTTTCACTGCTGGGCATCCTGCTGCCTCAGGAAGGGCTCCCTCTGGTGGTTCTGCCGTACATGAAGCACGGGGACCTCCGTCACTTCATTCGCTGCGAGAAGCGGGTGAGATGCAGGGCCATTGCCAGGAGTTATGTTGGCAAACAGAAAAGTATATGAGAAGCCTGGTCCCTCAATATTATTATTTTCTCTTCCTCTTCCTCCAAAAGGTCAAAAATAAAGGATACGCTATGAGAAATAAGATAACAATAAGATAACAATTCACAATTTAGGCATTTAGCAGACACTCTTAATCCATAGCAACTTACATTAAGCAATGAACAAAGGAAAAAGCACGGCAGTACAGCATATGCATACAGTTGTAGCCTAGTTAATGTGTGTGTCTCATACGCTAAGAACATAATGGCAAATAATAGGGTAATTAAACTACATACAGTATGCAAGTAAGATGCCACACGTCTTACTCGTAAGCAAATTAAGAAAATTGGCGTCAGTAATGTAAATTACACCATTACTTATTACTTGTCAATGTCATATCATTCAGCTAACTATGCAGTACCGGTGTGGTACGGTCAAAAGTAAGAGATAATGTATGGCTGAGTGGTCATTGTTGATAGAAAAAAAAACATTGTCAGATTAAACACTGATGCAAAGCGGAGGTGGTTATAATTCAGCCTGACGGTGCTTTATGAATGACAACTGAGCCATACATTATCCCGCAATACAACGTATTTCTTATGTTTCGTATACTGTCTGGTCTGCCAGCTGCAGCACTGTCTTTGTCTTTTTCTCTTCAAAATCAGCTTTGAGAGCAATGTTTAGCTGTAAATGACTCTGTGTGTTGGTTTGCATGGCTGTCATGTTAGAAACAGAAGTAAATCAAGCGGGAGCAGCTGCAACGTGAGTGTTTGATTAGGCAGAGGTCTTTTACAGAGCGGTGCGATCATTATCCTGTGATATCAGACGTCTGAATTCCGTGATTGACCCAACAAAATCAAGCATTCAAACAAGCCATGTAATAACTACAGTTAATGAGTTGTTTCCAGATTCATTATGAACTACCTCTGTCTACAATTTAGCATGCATTGTGAACACTTTCTAGTGGACCTATTAAATTTAGCTCCTCTCCCTGTATGACTTTCATTCAGAACCCCACTGTGAAGGACCTGATTGGCTTTGGGCTGCAGGTCGCCAAGGGAATGGAGTACTTGGCTCAGAAGAAGTTTGTGCATAGGGACCTTGCAGCACGAAACTGCATGTGAGTCACCTGCAGCGGTCATCTGAGAGGTCGAGTCAGCAATTAATTCACTGCCATTGGGCAGTGGCATTGCCTATGACACTTTGCGCACACACTAATGAGGAAGAACAACCACCCCAATGCTTACAAATCAGCCTTTTGGTGTCTATTTAACAGTTCACTTCACATTTTGACCTACATCTCTCATTGTTTTCCATGGGCTTGATTCATGTATCATGATGCCTAAGAATGGTGTGTGGGTGGGCCCTACCTCCTTCTGATTCATGATGCATCATATACTGTAGTTTGTCTGTTTGTGCCAGATTAAGTGGTCAGCAATTTTGTTCTTCTAAACACGCTTTTGCTACTACTCTTACACAAATAGGAAGCCGTGCACACTCTCTTCTTGTACTTTTGTATGGAAGGTTATGTAATTTTGCTGAAAATATTGGAATGTTTTTCTCATTTCTCTTCTTCTCATCTTTGCATAGATTGTATAGATTTTAAATATATATATTATCAGAGATTTTTTTATTAAATCTTCCTATGGACCCTCCTAGTGAAAACTAGCACTTGTGCTAACACACTGTAAACAACACATCTACTAATTTGTCTAATTGTGCAATGAGTGTGAAAAGAGTGTTAACTGTGTTTTGTTCTTAGGCTGGATGAGTCATATACAGTCAAGGTGGCAGACTTCGGCATGGCCAGAGATGTTTTTGATAAGGAGTACTACAGTATCCAGGACCATCGGAAGGCAAAGCTTCCTGTTAAATGGATGGCCATTGAGAGTCTACAGACGCAGAAATTTACATCCAAGTCAGATGTGGTGAGCATAATAATTTAATGTAGTTGAATGCGTCATTCGATTTTCAGGAACATGGAAATAATATTAATTGAAAATGAATTGAAATATTAATTGAAATGTATTGTGTTTACTTTGTGGCATCTTCTGCTCGTGAGTTGAGTGTGATTAATAGTTGATGAATGTGCACGTTCTTAAGTCAATATTTGCTTCAATATGTAGATCATTTGTCATTCCAGTGGTCCTTTGGAGTACTGATGTGGGAGATGTTGACGAGAGGAGCTAGCCCCTATCCAGAGGTGGACCCTTATGACATCACACATTTCTTAATGAAGGGAAGAAGACTTCCACAGCCGCAATACTGTCCTGCCCCTCTGTAAGTTGTGATTATATTATATAGACAGTACTATGATATTGTAGATTTAAATCTTTAAATATGGATATAATAACAAATAACAAAGCGATTATTTATTTCTGTTTATTTGCATGCTTGTAAGATATAAACAAATATAAACTTGGTACTAGACCCCAAATGCTAATTAACATTGTTTTAGAAAAACAAAAAAAAAAATCAATTTTAAACTTTTATAAAACATTGGTAATTGGGGGTCTATGGATCAGCTCTAATTATATTTCTGCAGTTTCCTGGTCACTATGAGTGCCTTCCATTCTTAGACTTATCTGAATCTGGTTTTGTTTTAATTAGTGATGCTCCGCTTCTTCTTCTGTCGGCTAATTCCCACCTGGGTTGCCAGTCGCCACAGCAGATGATCAATTTCCATCCAAGATGTCTAAATACTTCCTTAATGTCAACAAAATCCGTGACCACAACGCAGAGTTAGCAGTTCAACAAACCATGTGCCACGCAGACTCACTCCTATGCCACTAAATTGTGGAATGCCCTGGAAATCCCTTGAAAACCCATCTTAAGGGCCACCTATGGATGGCTGCAATTCTAATTTCTTAAAATCCGAATCCTCACCACCCCTTTGATCCGTGGCTGCTCCTGTCTACATGGTGAAGGGTCCTTTGGCAAGACACTGAACCCCAAATTGCTCCCAATGTGCTGGTTGTGCCTTGCAAGGGTTCCTGCTGCAATCAGTGTAATAATGTGTGTGTGAATGGGTGAATGTAATGCACTATGTAAAGCACCTTGGATAAAGGCGCTATGTAAATGCACCATTTACCATTTATCTCTCACCGCAGCTATGTAAATGCATCCATAATCCTCTTCTTTGGCCTTCCTCTTCTCCTCTAGCATCTTTATCCCATCATACCCCTCATCCCTCCTTTTCACATGTGCAAAACATCTCAACCTCACCTCTCTTGTATTACCCTCTAACCTGGTCTAAATCACTGATGTATTCATTCCTGATCCTGTACTTCTGTGGATTGTGTATAGTGAAAATCACGTTGTCGCATTTTCATGCTGTAAAGCATGCCTGGTCTAACTACCATCCTATATGCTTACTGTACAATCTTCACTCTCACTCTGTATGCTGTATGCTTAGGGAGGCTTCTGAATGCAAAGTTATTTATTATGAATATCCTAGGCTGTAATTTCAATCTACAAGGTAGTGGAGTAGGAAAAAGCTTGTCCTGACACAAAGTCCTTGTAGTAACAGGGTGTTGAAATGGTCAACGTAAGTGGTAAAGACGTGAATTGGCTACTATTTTGTATCCTGGCCTGGTTAAGCAATGCAATATAGAAGTTAATGTTCATATACCTGACACACATGCGCACACATGCACGCACACACGCACGCACACACACACACACACACACACACACACACACACACACGTGCACACACACACACACACGCGCACGCACACACACACGCACAGCGATGAGTGTTGCTGTACAAGTGAAAGTCAACATGCTTTTCCTGTTTTTGAACAAACTTTAATGATGAACACCATAGCCTGGGTGCTCTGGGATGCACTGGGGAATACATCAACCATTCAGGGAAGGACTTTGAAGAAAGAACAGAATGTCTTGGTTCACTTTTATGTGTGAAAACAAACAAAGATGACTCATAATATCATATACTAATAACTCATTCTTTCAGTTTCATCTAACTGTACAGTACATAGTTTTATTTACTACAGTACATAGTTTTATTGTTTTGTTTTTGTTTTGCGCAAAGCAAAACAAAGAAAAGAAAACCTATTACACTGGACAGAAGGTTCAAATTTGAATGCTGCTGTTGTGAAATAAACATTTTGTACAGATTATTAACAGTGAGTGAGCCTTCCTAGGGCTTAATCAAACTTCATTCAAAACACTGTGTTTTCCAATGGAAATATCCTTAGAAAAGGTAGTCGTATTATATACGGGGGCTATGCTATTTGACATTCAATGTTCTTTTCTCACCAGCGAGTCTTCAAAAAAGGACGTAGTCTTACGATATTAAGGCTCTGTGTCCACTCTTCCCAGGTATACCATCATGCTCCAGTGCTGGGACCCTGACTCAGAGTTGAGGCCCAGTTTTGCTACACTGGTGTCAGCTGTTACCACAATCCTGTCGGGCATGGAGGGAGAGCATTACATCAGCTTGAAGGTCACTTATGTCAACTTGGACCAGCCGCGGCCCTACCCTGCCCTCCTGGAGTCTGCTGATGAGTATAGTTCTTCTGATGCTGAAGACGCAGACTCTGTCTCTTCCTGATGAACTTATTTTTAACTGTTGCTTACAGTTTGACTGCAACTGGTGTTGCTGCAAACGCACAATGAGCTCTGTCAGAAGGAGCCAGCTAGCTTTTTTTGAGCCAGCTAGCTACAGTATAGTGCTGCTAAGAAGCAGATGACAGTGAGCCAGTCAATGTAAAGCTCATTGGACTTTGGTCCTTGTTGTAGTCAGTGAAGTACTGGCAGCAAATAAAGAAAGACTAATGTTGCTGTTAGGAAGCCATGGACAACTGAATTAAAATTTGTAAATCAGTCTTTGCCCATGCCATGACTATTTTTTGGCTATTTTTAAAAAAAAAACCTTTTAATAATAACACATCTGTTATTAACATTTTACTGTCTGAAACAACTTAAAAACTCCCAACTAAAAAAAATGTCCCCATTTTATATATTTATTGACATTGCAATGCAGTGATTGCTTTGTAGACAGTGATTGTATATTTTGGATCAGGCTTCTGCAAAGCATCACAATGTCAACAATTTCACTTTTTTTTTTCAATGTCACAATTTTAATAGCAATCTGACAAACTTGTTACTCTTTCAGACATAGGGCTTCATTTTCGTTACCATCTAAACCCCTTATCCTAAACCCTCTTTTTTTACTATTTTGAAAAACTTTTTGGAATAGTTCAACATGCCAATCTATTGACACATTGTGAGCTTGTAGACTGGCCATTTAAACTATTGAAAAATGTTTTTTTTAATAGTTTAAAAAGGCAAAGAAGTTAAGGGATAAGGGGTTTAGCGGTAACGAAAATGGAGCCCATAGTGGAATTAATCTATGTATTTATTTGTCTATAGAATATTATGCTATGGTGCTATCTCATCATCAATTATCATCACTATTTTACTAATATTAATAACACTACTACTACCCCCCCCCCCCCCTAAAAAAAGAAGAAAGAAAACTTGTGTGAAGTGCTATTATCAACATCCATCATTACGTATCATACTGTCAAACGCTGTAGTTCCGTAAACAGTCAGACTCCCTCCCTCCTGAGCGTTTCTTATGGCCCTTGAACAACAACAATAACATAATAACATTACAGGGTGAACCAAAAGTTATGCTAAAAGAAAACCTTTACAAACATTAGCATCCTGCCTCTTATGTTTCACTTTTTGCTTGAAGCTGAAGCACTACAAACCATCACACTGGATTAGTATGTCAGATAACTACACATCAGGGTACAATACATATAAACTGGACCATAACTCATGAGGCACGTTTGACCATTTGAAGTTGAATCAACATACTGTGCACTGCTTTATTTTTTCTTTCTTATCCTTCTTTTTTCTTTTGTTTTGCCTTTTTTTCATTCTCTTCTTTTCTCTGTTTTTCCTTTTTTGATGGGCAGGAAGGGGAGTATTTGTGACCAGAGGAAAAGATAAAGCAGGGATTGTTTTAGCCACTGCCGTATTTACAATAGTAGGTGCCCTTGGGAAGAGCAAATTTCAGGGACCTTCTCGGACGTGTGGCGAGAACATTTATGATATTTGGATTAGATGTAATTTAATTTTCATTTTGGTGTGGCTGAGTACATTTTAGGTATTTTGGTTTAATGTTGGTACAGCCGAGAAGAATTGTAGTATTTGGTTTCATTTTGGTATCAGGCAAATTGACGGACAGACAGACAGACAGACAGACAGACAGACAGACAGACAGACAGACAGACAGACAGACAGACAGAGAGACACACAGACAGCCAGGCACACAGACACACCAACTAGTCCCGACTCCCTATCAATGAATGGCTTTAGAGTAGACTCTTGATCAGGTTTTTCACAGCTACTCCACAACACAGCAGGCATGTCTGCAGTGCAGACAACAGAGCAGAAGCTCTCAATGTTTTAACCCTAATACGACTATTAAACTTATTGAACTAAACACACCATAGCGCAATGTCAAATCTGGGCCTGTTTTTCTTTTTACAATAAGAAAGCACTGACCAATATAGTTTTGCTGGTAAATGTATGTACTGGTATCCTATGTGATGTATCTCTGCAGAATTGTGACATAGAATTAGAAATAAAAATAAAAACAGTTATGAACACGTCTGTCTGCAGTGTGCACCGGTCAACATGTCTATGTGTTCTTCTGAGAACAAGACGCCAAAAAGTGATGTGCACCCCAGTTATACTGCATAATGTGAACATGTTCATGTTGACTGAGACTAGCATGATTTACTGAACCTGCCTGTGTGCTCAAGCAATCCACTAGAGGTCACCATTTTGTAAGATTTACGCTGGACCTATAGCTGCAAAAAATATTGCTAATATTTGTGAAGAAGAAAATGCAGCAGCTTTTGTGTATGATATTGCCTGCACATTGTAGTAGCATAGCAACATGAATGAACCCTACCCGTATATTAAAAATGAGCAGCCCCATTTCTTCTATGCTCACATGACATGACACATGACGGAAGCCAATAGTTGAGTTTCTGTTGAGGGATAAAAGTAAAAAAGAAAAAAAAAAAAAAAAAAAGAAAGAAAAAGAAAAAAAAGTATTAAAACAACTTAGAAATATAAAAATAAAATAAAATAATAAATCCTGAGGGGAATAGAGAGAGAGAGAGAGCATGTGTGAGCATCTGTGTGTAGTCTGTGTATTTCGGACAACAATCCTCAAGGAAAAAACTACTAGGGAGAAAAGCAAGGACAAGAATCTCTCTCTTTCTCTCAATGTGCCACACATATGTGTAGATGTGAAGACTGCTTCAACGCATCTCTACATGCACATAGCCCTCTCTCTCATCTTCCCCTAAGATGGGTTCAGTGTGAGGTCTCACATTTACATAAATAGGCTACGGTGCATCATTAGGTCTGCTATGTACCATAGGCTTATTAATATGTCCCATACATTATATAGTGCAGTGTACAGTTTCCCTACACCTGAAAGAAATGTTGATATTTCCATAGAGATCATAGAGATATAGTTGGTTGGGTAATCTGAAAATGTTCCTCCAATTCCTTTGACTAATGACTTCTATTATCAGCGATTTAGGAAATTAATTAATTAGGGAAATTAATTAGCCACATATTTTCAAAAATACAGCACTAAGCACCTACATATAGTATACCGACAAATACTTACACAACTAAGAGAGTTGTTGGACCAAATCAAAATGATATTGTTCCAATTGTGAACAAGAAAATAAATAAATAAGTCATCTTTTTCTGTTAAAGAATACAAGGGATGAAAGGTGACAGCTGGAATGTAACCGGCACCTGGGACAAGTATGGTTTGGCACCTCCCCATGGGTCTTTGCTAGCAGTATTTATCACAGTATGTGAGTTTGACGTTTAGCTTCATGCATGCTGTGTGTCTGTTGCAACCTCAACAACAACTGATGTTATTATTGATGCTTACTTGCCTAATACAAGTCCTGTACAAGATATAAATCTTGTGGGTCACAGAACTAAAGAATTTAAATGAAAATGGTATGGGGCGGCTTCATCGCCCGCATGGCGTGAAGCGACACAAGCGATGAAGCCGCCATCTTGCCATTTTCGCCAGCCCCCCTAATTGGGAAATATTACATCCGGGCCTGAGCGCAAGTTAAGCGATCGGTGCACGTTCAGTGTTTGGTGTTGGTCGGTCATCCCTTAGCCTCGACACCCAGGCTTTCATTTTCGTCCGCCTTGCGCGAAAACGGAAAGCCTGGACTAACCCGTTACACGAAGTGGCCTTGAGGGGGGTGTCAACCTTCCGGGGTGGGCGTTGATCTAAATGATGTGACGTAGAACAGCAGTGGACGGGCGCGGGAGGGGCCGGGGATGACGACACGTTCGTGAGATCAAATCAGATCAGCTCGATCTGCCGTGTGGATCCCACGGCACCCCGCCCCCCCAAGGCCAAAATCATTGAGGGCTAGACCAGGCTATCCCTTGGGGTACTCCATTTAGCTGGTTCAGGTGATGACGTAAGTTCGTTCTGCTCACACACAAGTAGGGCCTACTTGTGCGCAACGCGCAAGTTTGCACTCTACTAGTGCTGATCTAGGTTCATTTTAGTGTTCATAATTGCTGTACTTATTGATAATTAATACGATAATTAATATGTTACCTAATCGGCTAGATCATGTATACCAATAGGGTCAAAAGTGTGTTTTGCAGAAAATTCAAAATGGCGGAAAATCTATCATGAAATGGGTGTGTGGCTATTGCAGCCAAAACGATCAAGGGAAAACACTTGAATTGGTGTATTCAATCTCCCATTATAAATCTATGGAGATGAATATCAATTAAACTGATCACTTTGAAAAGCACAAGCGCAAGATTACCGAGGAAGTCGGTTGATTTGACATAATATGTCAAATCAACCGACTTCCTCGGTTGATTTATTATGGCCATATTATGGCCATATTATGGCTCGAGTGCAACACATGGGAGGAGTAGCAAAGTTTTCCAAATCGTGATAACAATAATTTGGTTGCCCATTCTGGTTGGCCAGAATGGGCAACCAAACTATTGTTACCAAATAATAATAATAATAATATCCTGCCATCTTGCTGACAACATTGGGGTATGCTATCAATCAGCTATCCTTCTTCAATCATACATGCAGCAGAATATCTGAACAGTCCTAGCTCTTACCTATAGCTCTGCTGACTGGGGCCAGGCAGACTCCCCAAAGAGATCTGGCGTACATCTTTTATAAAAGTCATAAATTATTCAGTCCAGGTTTCTTGAACGAGGAGCAGAAAAATAAAACCTTTTCTCTACACTCTGTGCTGATGACAGAGGGGAGGCACATGCTGACAACCTGATATCAGCGCGCCATCCAGTAAAGATGGACTTGAAATATTGCAGTGCTAAAAGCTATTGATTTCACAACAATGTGCCTGACTTATTTTTACTAGGTGGCCATCAGAGCAAGAAATACTATTGACTTTTTTGCGAAGAAGTTGGACTGGGAAACTTGAAATAGTTCTTCTTATGGTCTTCTTTTCCACTAAAAGAAAACTCAAAAATTGCTGCCAGACAAATTCAGTTCTGTCTTGCCCTCAAGTAAAATAACCACAAGTTGTGCTCATTTATCTTGAATTATTTGTCAAATCTGTAGATGCAGGCATGATACTTTTGACGAAAAAAAGCCCCAAGCTCCTTCAATTGTGCTGTTATCTTTCCCTTTCCGTGCAGAAAAAAAGAAGAAGAAAAAGAGGGGTTGGAAATAAGATTTACCCTTTACTTACCAATCAGTACTTGGTCTGAAGCTTTAAGCTATTTTGTGATTGGAAATGGAGGATGGGGATTAATGATTTCCTGCCGCCATTAATCTTTATCAAGCCCTGGCAGGACTGCTGGGTTCTCCCTGGACAGTAGTAAATTGTAAACAGGAGTGTAGAGCCATTCAGTTCCATTTACACATCTAGCATTAGTGTACTGTTAAATCACTGAGGTGTAGAGCTCTGCAGTAAGGAAATGTGGTGTGTGTGTGTGTGTGTGTGTGTGTGTGTGTGTGTGTGTGTGTGTGTGTGTGTGTGTGTGTGTGTGTGTGTGTGTGTGTGTGTGTGTGTGCGTGTGCGTGTGCATGTGTGTGTGTGTGTGTGTGTGTGTGTGTGTGTGCGTGTGTGTGAGAGAGAGAGCGCTGTGATAAGGGTCGAGAGGGGTCACCAATTGTTTTTTACATGATGTGATGTTAAAGTACAAATTCAGATACAAATTACAAAATGGATGGTGGGCAGAAATGGATGGATCACAATGCAAAACAACACTG